>CM077514.1:2471332-3706998 GCA_039654745.1 Houttuynia cordata | reverse complement strand
GGACAATTATAGATTAATCTAACTATATGAGTACTAGTTAATATACTCATATAGTATATTGCTATAAGAAGATCATATATAATCCGTATTTATGATTACCTGTTACCTGAGGATAACCTAGTCTCATTCTATTAACCAGATTAGTAAGTTAGACATCATGAGCATAGGGTAACCCTAACTTAGATAGATTAGAGTTTATATAAGTAGTTGCTAGTGATACAGTCATAGTGGAACATGTAGAAGGATCACTAGATACTACAGTTTCCATATATGGTTAACTCAATCATATTGTGTTTGCGGAGGATGTATGTTCTATACCTCATATATCTAGTATGTTATGATATAAAAGGATTAGGCAAGGATGGAACTAGAATAACTTAGGATATAACATATCCTATATTATGTTCTATAGAGGAACTAGTTATCATATAGTCTTATATCTATTATATTCTATAGAGGAACTAGTAATCATATAGTCTTATATGTATTATGTTCTATAGAGGAACTAGTTATATAATGATGGAACCCTAAAGTCTAATCCTAGAGACTATTATATGGATTATAATAAGTAGTCTATAAGGATAACTAGTTCCTCTATGAGACATCATTATATTATTATATATGTCGTGTTCTATGTTTGTATGTTATTCTTAAACTATATTCCCTATGACTATTTATACCGTATTTATGAGGCATAGGATTAGTTAATCCTCTCTAGGACAAGGGAGACTTTAGGATTAATCTTTCGTCAATAACTTGTATATTCTAGTTATACAAGTTAAATACGTAAACTCTAACCTATGATAGTTGACATAGACGGATTATTATTTGTCTAAAAGATTTGCCTCTATTAAAATCTATAGTAGGATTAAAATTGTTCGAAAACTAGGACCTAGGTCAATCTAGACATACATATCTACGTATCTATCTAACTCTATAGTTGCCAATCTAAAATGTCTATTCCCATAGGATTAATCTAAGTTAGTTAACCTAGGACTACGTTTATTCCCATAGTAAATACATTGTTTAATCTCATACTTAGATAAATACGTATCTTAGAATTTAAACCAGATGCATTAACCCTAACCCTAGGAATACATAGTCCTATATTCCGTCTATAGTTAGGGTTACATTCTCGTCATAAACAATGCTAAATATTATTCCCAACTAAGCTTCCATCTATAGTTAGGGTAACTACCTACGTGTGTGTATTCTAACCCTAAACATAGTCCTATATTCCACCAAATACAACTATTCTAATGCCCTATAGGATGTAATTGTATTTGTTAGGGATTAACCCTAACATAGATACTTAGAAATGAGATACATAGTTATCTTATTATTATATGTCTATCTATATTTTAGGGATTAACCCTAACATTATATTCCTAGGAATAATATAGGACAAGAAATGGATACATATAATAGTTCTACATTATTAGTTTAGGTACAAGAAACTAGTATAGACGTATAGGACTATGTAATGTGTGGTTTTGGGTTTAGAAATTGATAGATACTAACTATATAACTATTAACTAGAATAACCAGTGGTTTCCATTTCTAAATATGGCATATATGATCCTAGACATATAATGTGTGGTTTTGAGTAGATAATGACATATATGATCTTAATATTTTATTCTTGTTCTCTTAGACATCCTAACTTAGATTATTAGAGGAACTATCTAAGTTCAAATTAATTTGGAAACTAGTTACATAGTGTACTATATGTAGACTATGTTCTATGGATTATCTAACTATGTAACTAGTTGTCTAGAAGTAGGGATATCCTAATACAAACAATTAGATAGTTCATACAAACATAGTCTAGAAGACATGTTCATATGAGGCATAGTTCATGGAGATATCTAGATGAACATAGTCCTAGATGAAACATGACTATACTATAGTTCATAAGTTAGGGTTAATTGGCAATTTGGTTAGGAACGTAGTTTATTCATCTAGATAACTATGTTCTAAAAACTAAGTTCATGAATACCATTGTCTATATAATAGATATAATATACGTATCATATGTATACTATATATTCATGAGGTAGATGAATGCATTCATGAATATATAGTATAGGAACATTATATTCCCTGGTTCATATGAACCTAGATAGATATGGATATTATAATGATAAGCCTCCAGCGTTATTGTTAACCTAACAAGATAGTTTACTATAGTTTAAATGGAACTATGTCCTCCATCTAGATGATTAGTAACTAAGAGTATAATGCTCAACTATGGAGGTAGTTGACTACATATATGTTCATGAATTGTTATACTTAGTTCAGAGTTAGGGTCCATCATTGTTACTTGTACATATATGCAGGGAGGAACCTCCATAGTGCAACTAAGTACCTGTTACTTGGGGATAACTATATGCACAATATAGTTAACATAGTATCTTGGGTTACATAGTCTCCCTAATAGGTTATAATCAACAATATAACCCATGAAGTTTAGGGTCAATAGATGAATATGATACATAGATATTACTGAATTAATACCTATAACTACATTATAACCATATAATGTAGTCAACTACCACAGTTGACTACATTATTTAGTTAACCAAATTAGATGGACTATGCCTCATATGAACTAGTTTAATCATAAGATATCTTAAGTTATGGTTTAACCTAATTATAAGTATTTATACCGTATTCTATTATTAACCAGATTAATAAGTAAAGATTAACCATAGGATTATGCCCTAGGAGTATAATTAATCCTTAAGTCATAGGAGTATGACTTTTAATAACTTAAACTATACTATAATTACAAAATAAGTTATTCAAACTAGTACTGTCTAGAAGACATGTTCATAGAGTCTATGGTAATTACAAACAATTAGACTATGAATAACAGTACTAATTATAGAGGATAATTAGGCTATTATATATGTAGTTATATAATAGATCCCAACTAATATCGTAGTCTCATTCTATTAACTAGTACTGTTAGATCATAAATATGGTAACGTATAATCTAAGATTAAACTAGTTAGACATATGCCAATATTATATCACAAGTAACCCTATTAGGGAGAGTTTATGGGTTATATATCTATCATATGAACTATGTTCAGGTTAACCCTAGAGTAAACTATTATCTATAGTCGCCAATTAACTATTTATATTATACTACTTGAACCCTACGTTCATGAACATAACCTAGAGTTTATCCTATGGTTAACGATGATATCCTAGGGTTAGATATACTGTGTACTATTAACTAGGGTTTATTCAGGATAATAACATCGATGGAGGTTTATATTAACAATGCATGAACATAAAAGTTCATTATTATTGTTACTATCTATCAATAAGTTAGTGAACTATATAAACTCCATCGATAACTAAGTATAACTATCCATAACCCCTATATGGTGGACTAAAACTATAGGGGTTATGGACTGACTTAGTCCTCCCTGTATATATGCACATATAATTACTTATATATGAGCATATGTACTTACTTAAGTATAATTATACATACTTGTGATTAAGTTAACTCACACAATATGATAACCATGTTACATAGTTAGAGTTACCTATGGTTGATTATAACCTATGTAGTTACTAAACTAGTTTTACCAAAGAGTTGTGAGTATTCTTAGTTGGGATGGCAGCACCCTAAGATTATATGTAAGAAGCCACACACAACTAGTTAGACAGAAGAATGAAATACGGAGTTTCTGTGGTTAAAGGTCAGGGTTTATTATTGAGAATACACACAACTAGTAATATGTCTAACTAGTTTGTATTAGGGACAATGGCATCCATATTATGTCATCCTTTTAGGATGAGGAGTGAATTCTAGAGACTACGTATTTAGATGACCATTAGACATGTTTAATGGAATAGTAAATCCTAGAGACTACGTATTTAATACATTCATGAACTATGTCCTCCTTGAATGCATTCATGGAGGATCGTATGTACGTATTGTCCATAACCCTAATACAAACTAGTTACGTACAATGCATTGTATCCCTAACCCTAACCCTAATCCTCCATTTACATATGGAGGATCGTATGCCATTGTCCCTAATACAAACTAGTTACGTTGTATTAGGGATAATGGCATTGTATCCCTCATCGTTATTGGATGAGTTTACGTATTTAACTATGTCTCCCATAGTAAAACCTAGGTAGTTAGACATAGTTTTCCTATCTAGTTGAGTGGAGGTATTTGATCAAAATATGACAACGATGAACTAGGGACAATTAGTTAGACGGAAGAATTATATATGGAAGAATTAGATATGTAGTTTCTATGGTTTTGGGTTTATGGTTAGGGTTTAGTATAGAGAATACACACAAGTTAGATGGAAAATTGAAATAAGTAGTTCGTAGTGTGTAGTGGTTTCTATGGTTTGGGGATAGCTTTAGACCTTCACGCATCTACTTAAACAGAAGAATCAAATACATAATCTCTAAGATTTACTATGGGAATAAAAAAGAAGTTAGATGGAAGAATTAAATACATAGACAATGGCATTAAATACATAATTTCTAAGGTCTAGGGATTCTAGTTTGATGGAAGAATTAGATAAGTAGTTTCTACGGACATACTTTATTCTTCCGTCTAACTAGTTCTGTATGGCATATGGCAATCAAAACAAGATAGTGCATAACTAAGGATATATGTTATTATATGATTAACTTATAGTTCATGAACATAGCGGGTTATATAGTTCATGTTACTAACTAGTTTGGTTAGGGTTAAACTATATATATGTTCATGAATTGGATGCATATATATACTATGAACTATATAGCTTAGATTACTCCATCAAGATGCATATATATACTATGAACTTATATAGTTTGGTCCATTTAGATTATTGCCTCCATAGTTCCCTACATAGGTAGTTCCCTTACTTGTAGGTAGTTCCCTACAAGTAACAATAATTATGAACATATATATGTTCATGAATTATTAATATAAACTCTGAGCTATGTAGTTTCTGTTGAATCCTTCTAGATTATGTAGGGAACTATGTAGAACATATATAATGTTCCTAGGACTATATCAACCATGACTATGTAATTCCCTACATAGTGAACGATGAATGAGGATATAAAATCAGGTTCATATGATTAGTAACTAAGGATATATCATCATTTCAATGATATAGTATCTAGTTCATGGAGGCAATTTAGTTACCTTATGAACTTAGTTAACTAAGTTATGAACAATTCATAAACTGATTTGGCAACTAGTTACATAGTTCATCTTGTCATTATATGAACCCTAAATGCCTCAACTAACTATGTTCAACGATGGAGCCTCATCTACCTCCATAACTTATGCACATATTTAGTTAACTAGATACCTCCATTTAATTCATCCTCGATACTGGTTCATAGTCTCATGTTTGTATTTAGATGTTCCTCTATATAATATGTCTCCACAATTTAGGACAGTATAGGTAGTGAGGATTGGGGAAATTGAGGGTAATGAAGATGGGAAGAGGGAAGAAGAAGAGGAGGAAGGATAGGGAGAACGATGGAGGTAAGGGAGGCCTCAATGGCAGCCGGCGGCTGCAATAGAGGAGGACGACAGGGAAGGAGAAAGAAGAGATAGAGATTAGGGTAATACTTTATTCATAATCCATTAGGAGAGCATAAGCTCAATATAAATAGTTCCCACGTTGGGCTACACCACTCACTGGGCTATTCCCATCAGATGAGCATAAGCGGAATATAACATTCCACCATGCTACGCTGTTAGCCTTGACCTCAAGGCGCCCAATCAGGATACTGGGCTAAAAACTCATCTTCTGAAAGCCAGGAAGCTTCCTCTAATGGCCGGCCCTGCCAAGCAATAAGAACCTCAGTGATAATACGCCCAGCGCGACGAACGCGACGAGAATCCACCTTGAAGGCGGGAACCAAAGGCAAGTCGGCAGAAATGGTCGGAGGAGGTGGAGTAGGGACCAAACGAGATGGATCACCAATAACACGCCGGAGTCGGGAGACATGAAAAACGGGGTGAACGGATGAATCCACCGGTAAGAGAAGGAGGTAGGCAATCGGACAAATGCGTTCAGTAATCGGATACGGACCATGAAACCGATGAGCTAATTTAATGCTTGCTGGCTGATATAAAGAGGACTGGCGGCCAGGAAGAAAGCTGACATATACCCAATCGCCGACTTGAAACTCCCGGTCACGATGGTGTTTGTCATAAACTTGCTTCATACGGTTTTGGGCAATGAATAAAATCTGCTTCAATTAGCATAAAACTTCATCGCGGGTCTGCAACAGATGATCAACCTCACTGACGGAAGCTCGCTGGGGCACATAATGAAGTAATGTCAGAGGAAGGCGGCCATAGACAACCTGAAAAGCAGTAAACCCAGTAGAAGTACGGTAAGCAGTATTGTAGGACCATTCTGCCCACGGTAAGAACTGAAGCCATCGGCGTGGATTCTCCCCCGCAAAACAACGGAGATATGGCTCGAGACAGCGGTTAACAACTTCCGTTTGTCCATCCGTTTGCAGGTGATATGCCGAACTCATATGAAGCCGAGAACCATGGAGGGTAAAAAATTCCTGCCAAAACTGGGAGATGAACAGCCGGTCGTGGTCCGACATAATAGTACGTGGCATCCCGTGCAGTTTAGCCACATCCCGGACATATAGATCAGCAACGGTCTTGGCCGTATAGGGGTGGCCCAAGGCGGAAAAATGAGCGTATTTAGAAAGCCGATCGACCACGACCATCACCACAGATTTCCCGTGCACCATAGGAAGAGCTTCAATGAAATCCATAGAGACATCCTCCCAAATTTGATCTAGAATAGGCAAGGGTTGCAAGAGGCCCGCCGGAGTAATAGTAGAGGCCTTGGCACGTTGGCACACCTCACATGCAGCCACAAATGTCTGAACCGAGCATTTAATCCTGCGCCATAAGCAACACTGAGACACCCGCTTATAGGTCCGAAAGGAGCCTTCATGACCAGCCGTCGGGGTAGAATGAAAATGAGTCAGTATAATATAGCGGATATGCTCATAGTCAGGGACCCACAAGCGACCCTTCCAATAAATAATGCCATTCCGTAAAACATAAGAGGGATCGTCCAAAGTCTGATCTTGAAACACAGCCAATAAGGTAACCGCCGCTGGATCGAGCTGGTAGGCTTGCTGTAAATCAGGAAGGAAAGGAAACACCGGAGCGGACATGCCAAGAGAGCGGCATCATCAAACTGACGGGACAAGGCGTCTGCAACAATATTCTCGGACCCACGCTTGTAGACCAATTCATAATCATAGCCCAGCAATTTAGTCACCCAACGCTGCTGAGCAGGGGTAGCAATACGTTGGTCCAGGAAATATTTAAGTGGCAGGTGATCAGTCCGAATGATAAAATGACGTCCCAACAAATACGGCCTCCACTTGGTCACCGCATGAACTATGGCCAACATTTTCTTTTCATAAGCCGAGAGGGACAGCGAGCGGCCAGCCAAGGCCTTGCTCCAAAAGGCAATGGGGTGGCCGTCTTGTAAGAGGACTGCACCAAGGCCATGGCCAGAGGCGTCGGTCTCCACCACAAAGGGCTTGGTGAAATCCGGAAGATCCAAAATAGGAGCCTCACACATAGCGGATTTCAAGGTGTCGAATGCCTGCTGGGCGCCATGGGACCAAACAAATGCCCCCGTTTGAGTAGATCATTCAAAGGAGCCGCAAGTGTCCCATAATTAGGGACGAATCTGCGATAGTACCCTGTTAACCCCAAAAATCCCCTAAGACTTTTTAGAGAAGTCGGGACTGGCCAAGCAGCCATAGCAGCCACTTTGGAAGGGTCGGTGGAGACTTGGCCATTAGTAATCATATGGCCGAGATAATCAACCTAAGAACAACCAAAAGAGCATTTGGAACGTTTGATAAATAAAGAGTGGGCACGAAGTACCTCAAATACAGCCCCCAGGTGCTCGAGATGGCGATCCCAAGAAGGACTATAGACGAGGATGTCGTCAAAGAAGACCAAGACGAAGCGGCGCAAGAAGTCCCAAAATATATCATTCATTAGGCCCTGAAAGGTGGCTGGGGCATTAGTAAGACCGAAGGGCATCACCAAAAATTCGAAATGTCCATCATGAGTACGGAAAGCCGTTTTGTGGACATCCGCAGGGTGCATGCGAATCTGATGGTACCCAGCACGCAAATCCAGCTTGGAGAAAACTCGAGCATGAGCCAATTCATCAAACAATTCCTCAATGACGGGAATCAGATACTTGTCCTTGAGTGTGATGGCGTTTAAGGCGCGGTAATCCACACAAAAATGCCATGTACCATCTTTCTTCCAGACCAACAGAACTGGCGACGAATAAGAACTAGAACTCGGCTGAATAATCCCGCTCAATAACATCTCTTTGACCAACTTCTCAATCTCAGCTTTTTGAATATGGGGATATCTGTACGGGTGAACATTAGCTGGAGCAGCCCCGGGCACAATAGGGATATGGTGATCATGAAATCGGGGCGGCGGAAGACTAGAAGGTTCCTGAAATAACCCCTCGAAGGCTGAAAGCAATGCTGCCAGATCAGGAGGGGCCTCCGATGGAGCCGTGGGCTCCGATGATAATAACTGCAAGAAGAACCCCTGGGGAACACCATGTGAGAGTGAATCCAATGAGATCATAGAATTGAGGGTACCTTGGAACCCGCCCGAGAGCTGAACCGATTGGCCACCCAGGGTATACCGCATCGCCATGTTGTCGAAGTTCCAAACCACATCCCCAAGGTTACATAGCCACTGCACGCCTAGGACCACATCAGCCCCTTGCGTCGGCAATAAATAAAGGTCCAAAAGGAAGGCGTGACCCTGGATAGTCAACTCAACGCTGGGGCACAAACCAACACTACGGAGGTTGGAGCCATCACCAATCCGGACGTCAAATGGAGACGAGGCATGCAATGGACATCCCAGCCGTGAGGCAACCTTATCATTGATAAAATTATGAGTACTACCAGAATCGATAAGGACAGATACCTTCTACTTCTTGATAGCTCCTTGGACGCGCATAGTCTGCGGCATATAGGCGCCCGAGAAGGCATGGAAGGAGATATCGGGCTGATCAGCAGGGGGCGGGTCTGGTGCAAATCCCGTTTTGTCTTCATCCTCAGGGACCTCGTCCCATAGACCCTCCAAGGCTAAGAGGGTGTGGTTCTTGCAACGATGGCCGGGGACGAAGCGTTCGTCACAATTATAGCACAGACCCTTAGAGCGGTGCTCCTCCATTTGGGCTTGTGTCAACTGGCGGATGGGCGGCTGAGGCGGAGGAGTAGCATGAGAGTCAACCTGAAGTGCCGGAGGTGCGGTGGATAAGGCTGGTCGGGTAGGGGGCCTCCAAGCCCTCCATTGTCTATTAAGTCGCTCCTCCGCAATCCGGGCATGTTTAATCACCTCAGCCATAGAGGTGCGCAGGTAGTGACGAATAGCATCCGAAATTTCGAGCTTTAAGCCTTGCATAAATTTACCCACAAGGGCCTCCTGAGTCCAAGACGAGACCCGGCTGGCTTTTCGCATGAACTCCATCTGATAAGCACGCACCGTAGATGTCTGCCGTAAAGAACTGAGTAGTTCATTGAAGTCAGCATACTCCGTAGGCCCGAATTGAATACAAAGCTCCATAATGAATTGTTGCCTGGTATGCCGCGGTTGTTCCGCCTCAAAATACTGATACCAAATCAAAGCATCGTCGGTGAGATGGAAGGAAGTTACCGTTAATTTGTCCTCGTCTGATCGTGTGTCTTGGTAACCGAAGAACTTCTCCGCTTGGTACACCCAGTCCACTGGATTATCCTCACCGGAGTACTTGGGAAACTGGAGTCGCGCAAGTCTCGTCTCAGCTGGCCTGGGGGTCTGGCGCTCATCGCGTGAATAGCCTTGGTTGGTCCAACTGGACTCAGCCTGGACAGGGAGCCATTCAAAGTCACGTTCCTCGTCTCCGGGACCCCGATCAGTATGGGGCTGACCCAAGGGGTTCGTTGCAGCACTCTGACGAACACCCAACTACCCAAAGGCACCGGCACTCAAGGGCTGGGGGATGGTAGGGACTGTTCGCGATCCTATGGCAGTGGTGTGCTGGTCCATGCGTCGGGCTGTAACAGGGGGGCAGCGTGCAAAAGGTCCACTCAGCGGTGGTGGCAACACCCCTCTTTCAGAAGATCTACCAGAAGGGTGGGGCGCTGTCGTCGACAAGGACAGGCGTTCAAGGGAGTCTCGTACCTGTGCCATATCCTTATGGTATTATTGCTGATGCTGCATAAAGAGTTGCAAGAATTGATCTTGGCGTGCCATCATCTCACGAATCTCAGTTCTCTTGGGAGAAGAGGGCGGCACCTCAGCGTGAGAGTCTCCTTGCACGGCTGCTTCAACCGTGGGTTGGTGTTCAACTTCTGATCGCTGGACAATTTAGGACAGTATAGGTAGTGAGGATTGGGGAAATTGAGGGTAATGAAGATGGGAAGAGGGAAGAAGAAGAGGAGGAAGGATAGGGAGAACGATGGAGGTAAGGGAGGCCTCAATGGCAGCCGGCAGCTGCAATAGAGGAGGACGACAGGAAAGGAGAAAGAAGAGATAGAGATTAGGGTAATACTTTATTCATAATCCATTAGAAGAGCATAAGCTCAATATAAATAGTTCCCACGTTGGGCTACACTACTCACTGGGCTATTCCCATCAGATGGGCCTGTGGCCTTATTACAGATTAATAAAATAAGATGGGCTATTCCCCTAAACTGGGCCAGCTGGGCTACTCCACTAAGCTGGGCCGGCATTACTAATACTATAATAAGCGGAACATAACATTCCACCACGCTCCGCTGTTAGCCTTGACCTCAAGGCGCCCAATCAGGATACTGGGCTAAAAACTCATCTTCTGAAAGCCAGGAAGCTTCCTCTAATGGCCGGCCCTGCCAAGCAATAAGAACCTCGGTGATAATACGCCCAGCGCGACGAACGCGACGAGAATCCACCTTGATGGCAGGAACCAAAGGCAAGTCGGCAAAAATGGTCGGAGGAGGTGGAGTAGGGACCAAACGAGATGGATCACCAATAACACGCCGAAGTCGGGAGACATGAAAAACGGGGTGAACGGATGAATCCGCCGGTAAGAGAAGGAGGTAGGCAATCGGACCAATGCGTTCAGTAATCGGATACGGACCATGAAACCGATGAGCTAATTTAACGCTGGCCGGACTAGAAGACTATCACCCATATGAACATGTCTTCTAGACAATACTAGATAGTCCTTCTAATATTGTATCATAATCAAATACACTCTAATTGTTTGTAATTACCCTAGACTCTATGAACATGTCTTCTAGACAGTACTAGTATGAATTTCTTATATAGTATAGTTTAAGTCATTAGAATTCATACTCCTATGACTTAAGGGTTTATTATACTCCTAGGACATAAACCTAGGGTTAATCTCGACTTATTAATCTGGTTAATAGAATACGGTATAAATACTTATAATTAGGTTAAACCTCCATAACTTAAGATATCTTATGGTTAAACTAGTTCATATGAGGCATAGTACTTATAATTAGGGTTAACTAAATAATGTAGTCAACTATGGTAGTTGATTACATTATATGGTTATAATGTAGTTATAGGTATTAATTCAGTAATACCTATGTATCATGTTCATCTATTGACCCTAAACTTCATGGGTTATATGGTTGATTATAACCTATTAGGGAGACTATGTAACCCAATATACTATGTTAACTATATTGTGCATATAGTTATCCCCAAGTAACAGGTACTTAGTTGCACTACGGAGGTTCCTCCCTGTATATATGCACAAGTAATAACGATGGACCCTAACTCTGAACTAAGTATAACAATTCATGAACATGTCAACTACCTCCATAGTTGAGCATTATACTCTTAGTTACTAATCATCTAGATGGAGAACATAGTTCCATTTAAACTATAGTAAACTATCTTATTAGGTTAACAATAACGATGGATGCTTATCATTATAATATCCATATCTATCTAGGTTCATATGAACCAGGGAGTATAATGTTCCTATACATATAATATGTATAGGAACAATGTTATAATGTTCCTATACATATAATATGTATATTATATCTATTATATGGACAATGGCATTCATGAACTTAGTTTGTAGAACATAGTTATCTAGACGAATAAACTATGTTATTAAATGTTCCTAACTATGTTCCTAACCAAATTGCCAATTAACCCTAACTTATGAACTATAGTATAGTCATGTTTCATCTAGGACTATGGCATACCTCCATGAACTATGCCTCATATGAACATGTCTTCTAGACTATGTTTGTATGAACTATCTAATTATTTGTATTAGGATATCCCTACTTCTAGACAACTAGTTACATAGTTAGAAAGTCCATAGAACATAGTTTACATATAGTAGTACACTATGTAACTAGTTGCCAAATTAATTTGAACTTTGATAGTTCCTCTAATAATCTAGGTTAGGATGTCTAAGATAACGAGAATATAATGTTACGATCATATATGTCATTATCTACTCAAAACGATTCATTATATGTCTAGGATCATATATGTCATATTTAGAAATGGAAACCACTGGTTATACTAGTTAATAGTTCTATATATCTAGGATCACATAACTAGATGAACTTCATGCATCTACTTAAACAGAAGAATCGAATACATAGTCTCTAGGATTTACTATGGGAATAAACAATGTATTTGATCTTTTCTTCAAACTATGTCCCTAGAAACTATGTAGTCTATGTTCTTCAAACTAGTACATAGTATCTTATAGGGTATGAACTAATTGTCAACTATCATATGAACCCTAGGATATCTTCTATGAACTATCTAGATGAACATGACAACTATGTATCATTTTCATCTAGATACCTTCATAATAGATATCCTAGGGTTAACGATGATAGATACTATCATCATGTTCATCTAGGGTTTATTCTAGGGTTAACAATATTATATAGTCTCCATCGTTAACATATTATATTATAACCTATGACTACATTATAACCATATACTATTCAAGAGTTAGTATCTATCATATATTATGGTTTATGAACATATCAGAGTTAACCTAGTTAATAGTTCTCTCCCTAATAGTATATGTCTAAATTAACCCTAACAGATATCCTAGGGTTACAGTATATGTAGGGTCCCATATACTGTAACCCTATGATATATGTTAACCCTAACTCCTGAATATGTTAACTTAAGTTATGTTCATATGAGGCATAGTCCATATACTATATTATGTATGAACTAAATATGTATCTATCTAATTATTATACTTAATCCTAGGGTTAATATGGTTTATGTCCCTAATAGGAGTACAATATTAGGGTTATACCGTATTATTAATTAGAGTTATAGCATTACAATACAATTATGGGTTACGATATGGTATAACTATTATAGGAATATACTCTATGTTCATCATCCCTTATACATATGTATGCCCATATATAATTCAACTTAGATTAACCCTAAGTTATTCCTATGCAGATGTAGTCTAGGGTTAGATATGCCATAATTGGCAACTATAGTTGCATTATAATAATATATGTCAAGAATTAACCAATTGTTAAAGGGACGTCTATTATACACAAGGGACGTATTCCTTCAAACTATGTATTTGATCCTTCTGACAATGCATTGTACTATGATATAGTTGCAACTATAGCCCCGTATAGGTTCACACACTTATACTATGGGGTATACACAAACTAGTTATGTGTATCCCTCCGTATAGATGTGTGAACTAACAGTTGTATTTTCTATTGTGAAGACATAACCCGTAGAACTGCTACGATCATCTTGCCCTTATTTCAGGTATAAGAATTCACTCCTCATCCTGAGCATGACTCGGAAAGTGCTTATGTTTGAACTAGGTAAGTGCTTTTGTTTGAAGACTACAAATTTAATTGTTCGCATACCAACTATGGGAACCCCTAGATACTACATATTTGATCCTTCCATAGCTATCCTCATACCAAAATAATAGAAACAACATATATCCCTAACCCTAGAAAGGCTATGGAAGGGTTAGGGATATATGTAGTTTCATGCCAAACCCTAACCCTAAGCCATAGAAACTACATATATAATGTTATTGAGAATACACACAACTAGTAATATGGAAGAATCGAAAACATAGTTTTTAGGGTTTAGGTTATATGTTTGGTGTGGATAACATATGTTTGTTATTGAGAATACACACAACTCGTTGGATGGAAGAATCAAATATGTAGTATCTAGGGTTAAGGATTAGGGTTTAGTATGGAGAATAAACACAACCAGGGAGGCAGAAATATTATATATGTAGTTTCTATGGTTTTGGATTTAGGGTTTGTTATAAAGAATACAAACAATTAGCTAGATGGAACAATTAAATTTGTAGTGTTTGGGGGTTTAGGGTTAGAGTTTGGTGTGAAGACTAAACACAACTAGTTAGAAAAAAGAATGAAATACATAGTTCTAGCGTTTAGGTTTACAGTCTGGTTGGATGAATTAAGAATAATTAGTTAGACGGAAGAATTATATATGTAATTACTTTGTTTTAGGGTTGTGGTTTCGTATGGAGGAATACACACAACCAGGCAAGGTTGATCATCTTGCCCTTGTTTATGATGGAGTCAAGGGTTGTGGTTTCGTATGGAGGAATACACACAACCAGGGAAGGTTGATCATCTTGCCCTTGTTTAAAATATACTATCCTAGAGATTATTTATTTGATTCCTAGAGACATAGTTTTCCTATCTAGTTGAGTGGCGGTATTTGATTAAAATATTACAACGATGAACCAGGGATAATTAGTTAGACTGAAGAATTATATATGGAAGAATTATCTATGTAGTTTCTATTGTTTTGGGTTTGTGGTTAGGGTTTGGTATGGAGAATGCACACTAGCTAGATTAAAAATTGAAATAAGTAGTTCATAGTGTACAGTAGTTTCTACGGTTTGGGGATAGCTTTAGACCTTCACACATCTACTTAAACAAAAGAATCAAATACATAGTCTCTAGGATTATGGTTCCTGCTATAAGTTCCTACTATAATAACAAAAGTTTAATAGTTATGAAGAATTAAACACATAGTTAGATGGAAGAATTACATATGGGTTAGGATTAGTGTTCCTGCTATAAGTTCTCGATGCCAACTAGGGAATCCCATCCATACCAACTATGTATGGAATGCTCACAACTACTCAGATGGATTAATTAGATAAGCAAGCTTTACGGTTAGCAATAGACGCAAGAATACACATAACCCAAAACCAAAACAGTATATATGTAGTTGCCCTTAGTAAACCCTAATCCTATATGTAGTTTCTAGTTGGTATCCATATTCTTCATACCAAAACCTAATGCTAAATTTTTCGATTCTTCAATATTAGTAGTTGTGTGTATTCTCAATACCAATTAAGTTTGATCCTTCCGTCTAGCTAGTTGTGAGTATTCTCCATCCCAAACCGTAACCCAAAACCTTATCAACTACATATTTAATTCATCGTATAACTGCTTGTGTTTATTCTCCTTAGTAAACCCAAGAAACTAACTATTGGATTCTTCCATTAAGTAGTTATCTGAATTATTGCGCAGAACGCAAACCCAAAACCCTAAACTCTAACCCTATAGTCTAATCTTAGAGACTATGTATTCACACAACTAGTAGTTAGTATGGATGTATGAAGGAAAGATGAACTAGTTAGAAGGAAAGATCAAATAAATAGTTACTAATTGTAAAACCATAGCTATGCATATTCTCCATTTCTTACTGATTGTAAAACCATAGCTATGCATATTCTTCATCCCCAAAGTTGGTATGGGGATAGCTATGGAAGGATCAAATATGGATACCACTAGAAACTACATGTCTAATTAACTTCACACAACAGACATATTTGATCCTTCCATAGCTATCATCCATATAATATGTGTATGGATGAAATAAGAACAATTAGTTAGACGGAAGAATTATATATGTAATTACTTAGTTTTAGGGTTGTGGTTTCGTATGGAGGAATACACACAACTAGTTAATTGGCAACTATAGAATTAGAGTTTAGGAGTTTAGTGTGTTTTCGATTCTTCCATATTAATGCCAAACCTAAACTCCTATTCCCTAAACACTAGGATCAATATCTCCACTCAACTAGATAAGTAGTATCTAGTTGTGTGTCATTGTCTACGTATTTAATTCTTCCTATCTAACTATGGGAATAAACAAAAGTAGTTAGATGGAAGAATTAAATACATACACAATGGCATTAAATACGTAATTTCTAGGGTTCAGGTTATGGTTTGGGGATAGCTTTAGACCTTCACGCATCTACTTAAATAGAAGAATCAAATACATAGTCTCTAGGATTTACTATGGGAATAAACAAAAGTAGTTAGATGGAAGAATTAAATACATAGATAATAACATTAAATACATAATTTCTAAGGTTATACCTAGAAATGTCCCTATGGGAATAACCTAACTTATTCCCTAACCCTAATCAAATACTAGTTGCCAATTAACATAATGTATAATGTTGATCCATACAACACAACTATAGTTGATTATTCCCTAATCTTCCATATATGATTCTTCCGTCTAGTAGAATTATATATGGGTTAGGATACGTATATCCCTATGGGAATAACCTAGCAGTTAATCCCATATGTTAGGATTAACCCTAATCCTAAGATATCCTAATAATCTAAGTTAGGATGTCTAAACTAAGCTAGGATGTAATGGAGGGTTCCTATTTAATAATCTAAGTTAGTATGACTACATCTTGTAGACATCTATAGTATATGTCTAGATTGACAACTATACGGTTAGTTATCTAAGTTAGCACAAGGGAGGATTAACCCTAAGATTAGTCTATAATAATCTAAGTTATTATGACAACTATAGCTTGTATATTCTAGATTGGCAACTATAGGGTTAGACATAGTACAATGCATTGTATCATAGGTTAGAGTTTATAAATTAACCTATAGATTAACCTATGCCCTAGAGACTATGTATTTGATTATGATACAATGCATGATTGTATACGATTATAAGTTAGTTAGATTGGCAATCTTAGTTGTGTGTAGTTAGGGTATTAACTAACTATAGATAGATACATTATGTAGTTAGTTAATGCCCCAACTATAGACGGAATATAGGACTATGTAGTCCTAGGGTTACATAGTCCTATATTAGTCCTATGTATCTATCTATAGATGGAATATTAGTCCTATTCTTCACACATCTACTTAAACAGAAGAATAGTCCTATACTAGTCTTATTCTTCTAGGGTTGGAATACACATACGTGTAGTTACCCTAACTATAGACAGGGTTAATCCTATAGTTTCCAATCTAGGATTAACCATAACATTATATTCCTAGGACTAATATTGGACAAGAAATGGATAGATACATTGTTTATTATCTCTCTATCTATATCCGTGAAGAACTATTATACGTATCTAGGATGTAGTCTGTATAACTCAAAACCAGTTAATTTTCCATATACTAGGGTATTATATATAGGACAACAAAATAGCTGATTATACGTATCCATTTGGTCCTAAAATAGTTATACTAGTTAATAGTTCAATATCTATCCATTTCTACGTATCCCATGATTATACTAGTTTATAGTTTTAGTACATAGTTTATAGTCCTATCTCCTAAACCCTATCATATATATCATAGTTCATAGTTGCCCTAACTGTGAACTATGATAGAATAAATAGTTATATCTACCTATCTAAGTTCATAGTATTCCGATATGACATAAACTCTAATCTTGTTCTATGGACTATGCCTCATATGAACTATTTAGCTAATACAAACAATTAGCTAGATGGAACATCTTGCCCTTCCATAGAGCATAGTCTACGTTATGATAGATATTATCATCATGTTCATCTAGATAATCCCCAATTAGGTAGATGGACTAATTAACTTGGCAACTAGTTAGGAACATGGTTAGTTTAACCCTAACTTAGATATGCCTCATATGAGCATACACACATTAGGGTCAAACTAATGTTCCTAACTTAGTATAGGTTAACTATGTTCCTAACTACTATACCTCTATTTAATTCATCCTCAATCCTGGTTCATCTAGATATGGCATTCATCTTCAATACATCATTGATGACTTGATGGTGGTTCATCTACATAACTACCTGAACATTATCAAGTTATATTCCTAACTATGTTAGGAACAAAAACAAGATAGTCCATGAACTATACCCTAGTAACCAAAACAAACATGAGATAACTATGTTCCTAACATAGTTAACTAAGTTCTTAACTAAATGATTTAATTACTTCTCGAAGAATATATTGTAACAAAGGATATAGAATCAGGGGAAATAGTAGTTATCCATAATTAGATACTATATCAACTAGTAATATAAACTTTGAACATTATATTATGAGTTCATGTTACTATAATAACGATGGAGTCCATCTAGATGGAGCAACATATAACTTAGTTAACTATATCAACGATGGGTGATAGTTAGTAACAATAATTATGTATGGAAAGAAACTATCTCATTACTAGTTTATCCTAAAATGTTTAGGGTAGTCTATATGACATATATGATCTTAACCTATAACATTATATTATAGGAAGATAATGTTACTATAGACGGAACAACAATGTAGACTATGAACTATGATAACTACCTAGGTTTACTATGAAGACCATAGTTACGTAGATAGATACGTATATCAATCTATGTATCTATATATAGGTTTACAAACAATTAGCTAGATGGAACAAGATTAGAGTTTTTGATGGGATAATATGCTTAAGGTACTATGAACTAACTAGTTTGTAGAACATAGTCTACGTCCCTTGTGTAAATTGTTTGTATACAAGTTAATACAAACAATTAGCCTATAATTTAGAGTCAAAACCTATATCAACATTAGGCGGAATATAGGTTTTGACTAATACAACGATGAGCTAATTGTTTGTATTAGCTTGTATAAAGTAAGTTCTACTAGCATTAGAGTTCTATGGACAACTAGTTACATAGTCTCTATGGTATAATGTTTGATAGTATCTATCATATGAACCCTATCCTATGATATAAACTCTAAACTAGGGTTAATATCTACAAACTTAGATCTTACCAAATTAATTTAACCTTAAGTTATGGAGGAACATCTAAATACAAGCATGAGACTATGAATCAGGATCGAGGATGAATTAAATGGAGGTATCTAGTTTGGAACATAGTTAACTAAATATGTGCATAAGTTATGGAGGTAGATGAGGCTTCATCGTTGAACATAGTTAGTGGAGGCATTTATGGTTCATATAATGGCAAGATGAACTATGTAACTAGTTGCCAAATTAGTTTATGAATTGTTCATAACATAGTTAACTAAGTTCATAAGTTAACTAAATTGCCTCCATGAACTAGATACTATATCATTGAAATGATGATATATCCTTAGTTACTAATCATGTGAACTTGATTTTATATCCTCGTTCATCGTTCACTATGTAGGGAACTACATAGTCATGGTTGATATAGTCCTAGGAACATTATATATATTCTACATAGTTCCCTATAGTGTAGAAAGATTCAACAGAAACTCTGAACTATGTTCATAATTATTGTTACCTATGTAGGGAACTATGGAGGCAATAATCTAAATGGGTTAGGATAACCTCCATGTAGATGGAGTAATCTAAACTATATATAGTTCATAGTATAATAATTCATGAACATATATATAGTTTAACCCTAACCAAACTAGTTAGTAACATGAAATAGATAGTCCACTATGTTCATGAATTATAAATTAATCATATAATAACATATATCCTTAGTTATGGACTATCTTGTTTTGATTGCCATATGCCATACAAAACTAGTAAGATGGAAGAGTAAAGTACATCCGTAGAAACTACTTATCTAATTCTTCCATCAAACTAGAATCCCTGAACCCTAGAAATTACGTATTTAATGTCATTGTCTATATATTTAATTCTTCCATCTAACTATTTTTGTTTATTCCTATAGTAAATCGTAGAGATTATGTATTTGATTCTTCTGTTTAAGTAGATGTGTGAAGGTCTAGAGCTATCCCCAAACCGTAGAAACTACAACACACTATGAACTACTTATTTCAATTTTCCATCTAACTAGTGTGTATTTTCTATACCAAACCCTAACATAAACCCAAAACCATAGAAACTACATATCTAATTCTTCCATATATAATTCTTCCATCTAATTAACTAACCCTGGTTCATCGTTGTCATATTTTGATCAAATATCTCCACTCAACTAGATAGGAAAACTATGTCAAGCTACCTAGGTTTTACTATGGGAGACAAAGTTAAATACATAAACTCATCCAGCAACGATGAGGGATACAATGCCATTGTTCCTAATACAAACTAGTTACGTACAATGCATTATACGTATTACAATGACATCATATAACGATCCTCCACATGTAACTAGTTTGTATTAAGGATAATGGCATATGATCCTCCATATGTAACTAGTTTGTATTAGGGACAATGGCATATGATCCTCCATATGTAACTAGTTTGTATTAGGGACAATGGCATATGATCCTCCATATGTAACTAGTTTGTATTAGGGACAATGGCATATGATCCTCCATATGTAAATGGAGGATTAGGGTTAGGGATACAATGCATTGTACGTAATTAGTTTGTATTAGGGTTAGGGACAATATGAACATACGATCCTCCATGAATGCATTCAAGGAGGACATAGTTCATGAATGTATTAAATACGTAGTCTCTAGGATGTACTATGGGTCCTAACCATTAAACATGTCTAATGGTCATCCTAAATACATACTCTATAGAATTCACTCCTCATCCAAAAAGAATGACATAATACTGATGTCATTGTCCCTAATACAAACTAGTTAGACATATTACTAGTTGTGTGTATTCTCAATAACACCCTGACCTTTAACCATAGAAACTCCGTATTTCATTTTTCTGTCTAATTAGTTGTGTGTGGCTTCTTCGTTATAATCTTAGGGTGCTGCCATCCTAACTAAGTATGCTCACAACTCATTGGTAAAACTAGTTTAGTAATTACATAGGTTATAATCAACCATATGTAACTCTAACTATGTAACATGGTTATCATATTGTGTGAGTTAACTTAATCACAAGTATGTATAATTATACTTATGTATGAACTAAGTACATATGCTCATATATAAGTAATTATATATGCATATATACAGGGAGGACTAAGTCAGTCCATAACCCCTTTAGTTTTAGTCCACCATATAGGGGTTATAGATAGTTATACTTAGTTATCGATGGAGTTTATATAGTTCACTATATAGTGGACTAACTTATTGATAGTTAGTAACAATAATAATGAACATATATGTTCATGCATTGTTAATATAAACCTCCATCGATGTTATTATCCTGAATAAACCCTAGTTAATAGTTCACAGTATATCTAACCCTAGGATATCATCGTTAACCATAGGATAAACTCTAGGCTATGTTCATGAACGTAGGGTTCAAGTAGTATAATATAAATAGTTAATTGGCGACTATAGATAATAGTTCACTCTAGGGTTAACCTGAACATAGTTTATATGATAGATATATAGCCCATAAACTCTCCCTAATAGGGTTACTTGTGATTAAGTTAACCATGTTAACCCTAGTATAATATTGGCATATGTCTAACTAGTTTAATCTTAGATTTATACGTTGTTACCATATTTATGATCTAACAGTACTAGTTAATAGAATGAGACTACGATATTAGTTGGGATCTATTATATAACTATATATATAATAGCCTAATTATCCTCTATAATTAGTACTGTTATTCATAGTCTAATTGTTTGTAATTACCATAGACTCTATGAACATGTCTTCTAGACAGTACTAGTATGAATAACTTATTTGGTAATTATAGTATAGTTTAAGTTATTAAAAGTCATACTCCTATGACTTAAGGATTAATTATACTCCTAGGGCATAATCCTATGGTTAATCTTTACTTATTAATCTGGTTAATAGAATATGGTATAAATACTTATAATTAGGTTAAACCTCCATAACTTAAGATATCTTATGGTTAAACTAGTTCATATGAGGCATAGTCCATCTAATTAGTTCTTCTGTCTAACTAGTTGTGTGTGGCTTCTTACATATAATCTTAGGGTGCTGCCATCCCAACTAAGAATACTCACAACTCTTTGGTAAAACTAGTTTAGTAACTACATAGGTTATAATCAACCTTCTTAGTTGGCTGAACGCTTCAAGAAGATGGCTCCTACTTCAAGGGTGAGGGTGAGCCAGAGGAAGCTAAGGAGTGGATCACTGCTATCGAGAAAGTCTTTGACGTGATGGATAGGGTTATACCCTATGGGTATTTATACTATATTCTATGAGGCATAGGGTTAGGTTAATCCTCTTTAGGACAAGGGAGACTTTGGGATTAATTTTTCATCAATAACTTGTATATTCTAGTTATACAAGTTAAATACGTAAACTCTAACCAATGATAGTTGACATAGATGGATTATTATTTGTCTAAAAGATTTGCCTCTATTAAAATCTATAGTAGGATTAAAATTGCTCGGAAACTAGGACCTAGGTCAATCTAGACATACATATCTACGTATCTATCTAACTCTATAGTTGCCAATCTAAAATGTCTATTCCCATAGGATTAATCTAAGTTAGTTAACCTAGGACTACGTTTATTCCCATAGTAAATACATTGTTTAATCTCATACTTAGATAAATACGTATCTTAGAATTTAACCCAGATGCATTAACCCTAACCCTAGGAATACATAGTCCTATATTCCGTCTATAGTTAGGGTTGCATTCTCGTCATAAACAATGCTAAATATTATTCCCAACTAAGCTTCCATCTATAGTTAGGGTAACTACCTACGTGTGTGTATTCTAACCCTAAACATAGTCCTATATTCCACCAAATACAACTATTCTAATGCCCTATAGGATGTAGTTGTATTTGTTAGGGATTAACCCTAACATAGATACTTAGAAATGAGATACATAGTTATCTTATTATTATATGTCTCTATCTATATGTTAGGGATTAACCCTATCATTATATTCCCAGGAATAATATAGGACAAGAAATGGATACATATAATTGTTCTACATTATTAGTTTAGGTACAAGAAACTAGTATAGACGTATAGGACTATGTAATGTGTGGTTTTGGGTTTAGAAATTGATAGATACTAACTATATAACTATTAACTAGAATAACCAGTGGTTTCCATTTCTAAATATGGCATATATGATCCTAGACATATAATGTGTGGTTTTGAGTAGATAATGACATATATGATCTTAACATTTTATTCTTGTTCTCTTAGACATCCTAACTTAGATTATTAGAGGAACTATCTAAGTTCAAATTAATTTGGAAACTAGTTACATAGTGTACTATATGTAGACTATGTTCTACGGACTATCTAACTATGTAACTAGTTGTCTAGAAGTAGGGATATCCTAATACAAACAATTAGATAGTTCATACAAACATAGTCTAGAAGACATGTTCATATGAGGCATAGTTCATGGAGATATCTAGATGAACATAGTCTAGATGAAACATGACTATACTATAGTTCATAAGTTAGGGTTAATTGGCAATTTGGTTAGGAACGTAGTTTATTCATCTAGATAAATATGTTCTAAAAACTAAATTCATGAATACTGTTGTCTATATAATAGATATAATATACGTATCATATGTATACTATATATTCATGAGGTAGATGAATGCATTCATGAATATATAGTATAGGAACATTATATTCCCTGGTTCATATGAACCTAGATAGATATGGATATTATAATGATAAGCCTCCATCGTTATTTTTAACCTGACAAGATAGTTTACTATAGTTTAAATGGAACTATGTCCTCCATCTAGATGATTAGTAACTAAGAGTATAATGCTCAACTATGGAGGTAGTTGACTACATATATGTTCATGAATTGTTATACTTAGTTCAGAGTTAGGGTCCATCATTGTTACTTGTACATATAAGCAGGGAGGCCTCCATAGTGCAACTAAGTACCTGTTACTTGGGGATAACTATATGCACAATATAGTTAACATAGTATCTTGGGTTACATAGTCTCCGTAATAGGTTATAATCAATAATATAACCCATGAAGTTTAGGGTCAATAGATGAATATGATACATAGATATTACTGAATTAATACCTATAACTACATTATAACCATATAATGTAGTCAACTACCACAGTTGACTACATTATTTAGTTAACCTAATTAGATGGACTATGCCTCATATGAACTAGTTTAATCATAAGATATCTTAAGTTATGGAGGTTTAACCTAATTATAAGTATTTATACCGTATTCTATTATTAACAAGATTAATAAGTAAAGATTAACCATAGGATTATGCCCTAAGAGTATAATTAATCCTTAAGTCATAGGAGTATGACTTTTAATAACTTAAACTATACTATAATTACCAAATAAGTTATTCATACTAGTACTGTCTAGAAGACATGTTCATAGAGTCTATGGTAATTACAAACAATTAGACTATGAATAACAGTACTAATTATAGAGGATAATTAGGCTATTATATAGTGAACTATTATCTAGTACTGTTAGATCATAAATATCATAGTCTCATTCTATTAACTAGTACTGTTAGATCATAAATATGGTAACGTATAATCTAAGATTAAACTAGTTAGACATATGCCAATATTATACTAGGGTTAACATATGGTTAACTTAATCACAAGTAACCCTATTAGGGAGAGTTTATGGGTTATATATCTATCAGTCTATGTTCAGGTTAACCCTAGAGTGAACTATTATCTATAGTCGCCAATTAACTATTTATATTATACTACTTGAACCCTACGTTCATGAACATAGCCTAGAGTTTATCCTATGGTTAACGATGATATCCTAGGGTTAGATATACTGTGTACTATTAACTAGGGTTTATTCAGGATAATAACATCGATGGAGGTTTATATTAACAATGCATGAACATATAAGTTCATTATTATTGTTACTAACTATCAATAAGTTAGTGAACTATATAAACTCCATCGATAACTAAGTATAACTATCCATAACCCCTATATGGTGGACTAAAACTATAGGGGTTATGGACTGACTTAGTCCTCCCTTTATATATGCACATATAATTACTTATATATGAGCATATGTACTTAGTTCATACATAAGTATAATTATACATACTTGTGATTAAGTTAACTCAAACAATATGATAACCATGTTACATAGTTAGAGTTACCTATGGTTGATTATAACCTATGTAGTTACTAAACTAGTTTTACCAAAGAGTTGTGAGTATTCTTAGTTGGGATGGCAGCACCCTAAGATTATATGTAAAGCCACACACAACTAGTTAGACAGAAGAATGAAATACGGAGTTTCTGTGGTTAAAGGTCGGGGTTTATTATTGAGAATACACACAACTAGTAATATGTCTAACTAGTTTGTATTAGGGACAATGGCATCCATATTATGTCATCCTTTTAGGATGAGGAGTGAATTCTAGAGACTACGTATTTAGGATGACCATTAGACATGTTTAATGGTATAGTAAATCCTAGAGACTACGTATTTAATACATTCATGAACTATGTCCTCCTTGAATGCATTCATGGAGGATCGTATGTACGTATTGTCCATAACCCTAATACAAACTAGTTACGTACAATGCATTGTATCCCTAACCCTAACCCTAATCCTCCATTTGCATATGGAGGATCGTATGCTACTGTCCCTAATACAAACTGGTTACATTGTATTAGGGATAATGGCATTGTATCCCTCATCGTTATTGGATGAGTTTACGTATTTAACTATGTCTCCCATAGTAAAACCTAGGTAGTTAGACATAGTTTTCCTATCTAGTTGAGTGGAGGTATTTGATCCAAATATGACAACGATGAACTAGGGACAATTAGTTAGACGGAAGAATTATATATGGAAGAATTAGATATGTAGTTTCTATGGTTTTGGGTTTATGGTTAGGGTTTAGTATAGAGAATACACACTAGTTAGATGGAAAATTGAAATAAGTAGTTCGCAGTGTGTAGTGGTTTCTATGGTTTGGGGATAGCTTTAGACCTTCACGCATCTACTTAAACAGAAGAATGAAATACATAATCTCTAAGATTTACTATGGGAATAAAAAAGAAGTTAGATGGAAGAATTAAATACATAGACAATGGCATTAAATACATAATTTCTAAGGTCTAGGGATTCTAGTTTGATGGAAGAATTAGATAAGTAGTTTCTACGGACATACTTTATTCTTCCGTCTAACTAGTTATGTATGGCATATGGCAATCAAAACAAGATAGTGCATAACTAAGGATATATGTTATTATATGATTAACTTATAGTTCATGAACATAGCGGGTTATATAGTTCATGTTACTAACTAGTTTGGTTAGGGTTAAACTATATATATGTTAATGAATTGGATGCATATATATACTATGAACTATATAGCTTAGATTACTCCATCAAGATGCATATATATATACTATGAACTTATATAGTTTGGTCCATTTAGATTATTGCCTCCATAGTTCCCTACATAGGTAGTTCCCTTACTTGTAGGTAGTTCCCTACAAGTAACAATAATTATGAACATATATGTTCATGAATTATTAATATAAACTCTGAGCTATGTAGTTTCTGTTGAATCCTTCTAGATTATGTAGGGAACTATGTAGAACATATATAATGTTCCTAGGACTATATCAACCATGACTATGTAATTCCCTATATAGTGAACGATGAACGAGGATATAAAATCAGGTTCATATGATTAGTAACTAAGGATATATCATCATTTCAATGATATAGTATCTAGTTCATGGAGGCAATTTAGTTACCTTATGAACTTAGTTAACTAAGTTATGAACAATTCATAAACTGATTTGGCAACTAGTTACATAGTTCATCTTGTCATTATATGAACCCTAAATGCCTCAACTAACTATGTTCAACGATGGAGCCTCATCTACCTCCATAACTTATGCACATATTTAGTTAACTAAATTCCTAACTAGATACCTCCATTTAATTCATCCTCGATACTGGTTCATAGTCTCATGTTTGTATTTAGATGTTCCTCTATATGATATGTCTCCACAATTTAGGACAGTATAGGTAGTGAGGATTGGGGAAATTGAGGGTAATGAAGATGGGAAGAGGGAAGAAGAAGAGGAAGAAGGATAGGGAGAACGATGGAGGTAAGGGAGGCCTCAATGGCAGCCGACAGCTGCAATAGAGGAGGACGACAGGGAAGGAGAAAGAAGAGATAGAGATTAGGGTAATACTTTATTCATAATCCATTAGGAGAGCATAAGCTCAATATAAATAGTTCCCACGTTGGGCTACACTAGTCACTGGGCTATTCCCATCAGATGGGCCTGTGGCCTTATTACAGATTAATAAAATAAGATGGGCTATTCCCCTAAACTGGGCCAGCTGGGCTACTCCACTAAGCTGGGCCGGCATTACTAATACTATAATAAGCGGAACATAACATTCCACCACGCTCCGCTGTTAGCCTTGACCTCAAGGCGCCCAATCAGGATACTGGGCTAAAAACTCATCTTCTGAAAGCCAGGAAGCTTCCTCTAATAGCCGGCCCTGCCAAGCAATAAGAACCTCGGTGATAATACGCCCAGTGCGACGAACACGACGAGAATCCACCTTGAAGGCGGGAACCAAAGGCAAGTCGGCAGAAATGGTCGGTGGAGGTGGAGTAGGGACCAAAAGAGATGGATCAGCAATAACACGCCGGAGTCGGGAGACATGAAAAACGGGGTGAACGGATGAATCCGCCGGTAAGAGAAGGAGGTAGGCTATCGGACCAATGCGTTCAGTAATCGGATAAGGACCATGAAACCGATGAGCTAATTTAACGCTGGCCGGCTGATATAAAGAGGACTGGCGCACAGGAAGAAAGCTGACATATACCCAATCGCCGACTTGAAACTCCCGGTCACGATGGTGTTTGTCATAAACTTGCTTCATACGGTTTTGGGCAATGAATAAAATCTGCTTCGATTGGCATAAAACTTCATCGCGGGTCTGCAACAGATGATCAACCTCACTGACGGAAGCTCACTGGGGCACATAATGAAGTAATGTGGGAGGAAGGCGGCCATAGACAACCTGAAAAGCAGTAAACCCAGTAGAAGTATGGTAAGCAGTACTGTAGGACCATTCTGCCCACGGTAAGAACTGAAGCCATCGGCGTGGATTCTCCCCCGCAAAACAACGGAGATATTGCTCGAGACAGTGGTTAACAACTTCCGTTTGTCCATCCGTTTGCAGGTGATATGCCGAACTCATATGAAGCCGAGAACCATGGAGGGTAAAAAATTCCTGCCAAAACTGGGAGATGAACACCCGATCGTGGTCCGACACAATAGTACGTGGCATCCCGTGCAGTTTAGCCACATCCCGGACATATAGATCAGCAACGGTCTTGCCCGTATAGGGGTGGCCCAAGGCGGAAAAATGAGCGTATTTAGAAAGCCGATCGACCACGACCATCACCACAGATTTCCCGTGCACCATAGGAAGAGCTTCAATGAAATCCATAGAGACATCCTCCCAAATTTGATTTGGAATAGGCAAGGGTTGCAAGAGGCCCGCCGGAGTAATAGTAGAGGCCTTGGCACGTTGGCACACCTCACATGCAGCCACAAACGTCTGAACCGAGCATTTAATCCTGCGCCATAAGCAACACTGAGACACCCGCTTATAGGTCCGAAAGGAGCCTTCATGACCAGCCGTCGGGGTAGAATGAAAATGAGTCAGTATAGTATAGCGGATATGCTCACAGTCAGGGACCCACAAGCGACCCTTCCAATAAATAATGCCATTCCGTAAAACATAAGAGGGATCGTCCAAAGTCTGATCTTGAAACACAGCCAATAAGGTAACCGCCGCTGGATTGAGCTGGTAGGCTTGCTGTAAATCAGCAAGGAAAGGAAACACCGGGGCGGACATGCCAAGAGAGCGGCATCATCAAACTGACGGGACAAGGCGTCTGCAACAATATTCTCGGACCCACGCTTGTAGACCAATTCATAATCATAGCCCAGCAATTTAGTCACCCAACGCTGCTGAGCAGGGGTAGCAATACATTGGTCCAGGAAATATTTAAGTGGATGGTGATCAGTCCGAATGATAAAATGACGTCCCAACAAATACGGCCTCCACTTGGTCACCGCATGAACTATGACCAACATTTTCTTTTCATAAGCCGAGAGGGACAGTGAGCGGCCAGCCAAGGCCTTGCTCCAAAAGGCAATGGGGTGGCCGTCTTGTAAGAGGACTGCACCAAGGCCATGGCCAGAGGCTTCGGTCTCCACCACAAAGGGCCTGGTGAAATCCGGAAGAGCCAAAATAGGAGCCTCACACATAGCGGATTTCAAGGTGTCGAATGCCTGCTGGGCGCCATGGGACCAAACAAATGCCCCCCGTTTGAGTAGATCATTCAAAGGAGCCGCAAGTGTCCCATAATTAGCGACGAATCTGCGATAGTACCCTGTTAACCCCAAAAATCCTCTAAGACTTTTTAGAGAAGTCGGGACTGGCCAAGCAGCCATAGCAGCCACTTTGGAAGGGTCGGTAGAGACTTGGCCATTAGTAATCATATGGCTGAGATAATCAAGCTAAGAACAACCAAAAGAGCATTTGGAACGTTTGATAAATAAAGAGTGGGCACGAAGTACCTCAAATACAGCCCGCAGGTGCTCGAGATGGCGATCCCAAGAAGGACTATAGACGAGGATGTCGTCAAAGAAGACCAAGACGAAGCGGCGCAAGAAGTCCCGAAATATATCATTCATTAGGCCCTGAAAGGTGGCTGGGGCATTAGTAAGACCGAAGGGCATCACCAAAAATTCGAAATGTCCATCATGAGTACGGAAAGCCGTTTTGTGGACATCCGCAGGGTGCATGCGAATCTGATGGTACCCAGCACGCAAATTCAGCTTGGAGAAAACTCGAGCATGAGCCAATTCATCAAACAATTCCTCAATGACGGGAATCGGATACTTGTCCTTGAGTGCGATGGCGTTTAAGGCGCGGTAATCCACACAAAAACGCCATGTACCATCTTTCTTCCAGTCCAACAGAACTGGCGACGAATAAGAACTAGAACTCGGCTGAATAATCCCCCTCAATAACATCTCTTTGACCAACTTCTCAATCTCAGCTTTTTGAATATGAGGATATCTGTACGGGCGAACATTAGCTGGAGCAGCCCCGGGCACAATAGGGATATGGTGATCATGAAATCGGGGCGGCGGAAGACTGGAAGGTTCCTAAAATAACTCCTCGAAGGCCGAAAGCAATGCTGCCAGATCAGGAGGGGCCTCCGATGGAGCCGTGGGCTCCGATGATAATAACTGCAAGAAGAACCCCTGGGGAACACCATGTGGGAGTGAATCCAATGAGATCATAGAATTGAGGGTACCTGGGAACCCGCCCGAGAGCTGAACCGATTGGCCACCCAGGGTATACCGCATCGCCATGTTGTCGAAGTTCCAAACCACATCCCCAAGGTTACATAGCCACTGCACGCCTAGGACCACATCAGCCCCTTGCGTCGGCAATAAATAAAGGTCCAGAAGGAAGGCGTGACCCTGGATAGTCAACTCAACGCTGGGGCACAAACCAACACTACGGAGGTTGGAGCCATCACCAATCCGGACGTCAAATGGAGACGAGGCATGCAATGGACATCCCAGCCGTGAGGCAACCTTATCATTGATAAAATTATGAGTACTACCAGAATCGATAAGGACAGATACCTTCTACTTCTTGATAGCTCCTTGGACGCGCATAGTCTGTGGCATATAGGCGCCCGAGAAGGCATGGAAGGAGATCTCGGGCTGATCAGCAGGGGGCGGGTCTGGTGCAAATCCCGTTTTGTCTTCATCCTCAGGGACCTCGTCCCATAGACCCTCCAAGGCTAAGAGGGTGTGGTTCTTGCAACGATGGCCGGGGACGAAGCGTTCGTCACAATTATAGCACAGACCCTTAGAGCGGTGCTCCTCCATTTGGGCTTGTGTCAACCGGCGGATGGGCGGCTGAGGCGGAGGAGTAGCATGAGAGTCAACCTGAAGTGCCGGAGGTGCGGTGGATAAGGCTGGTCGGGTAGGGGGCCTCCAAGCCCTCCGTTGGCTATTAAGTCGCTCCTCCGCAATCCGGGCATGTTTAATCACCTCAGCCATAGAGGTGCGCGGGTAGTGATGAATAGCATCCAAAATTTCGAGCTTTAAACCTTGCATAAATTTACCCACAAGGGCCTCCTGAGTCCAAGACGAGACCCGGCTGGCTATTCGCATGAACTCCATCTGATAAGCACGCACCGTAGATGTCTGCCGTAAAGAACTGAGTAGTTCATTGAAGTCAGCATACTCCGTAGGCCCGAATTGAATACAAAGCTCCATAATGAATTGTTGCGGGGGGCTTCATTGAAGTCCATGGATGTCTGCAAGTCTCGTCTCAGCTAGCCTGGGGTCTGGCGCTCATCGCGTGAATAGCCTTGGTTGGTCCAACTGGACTCAGCCTGGACAAGGGGCCATTCAAAGTCATGTTCCTCGTCTCCGGGACCCCGATCAGCATGGGGCTGACCCAAGGGATTCGTTGCAGCACTCTGAGGAACACCCAACTACCCAAAGGCGCCGGCACTCAAGGGCTGGGGGATGGTGGGGACTGTTCGCGATCCTATGGCAGTGGTGTGCTGGTCCATGCGTCGGGCTGTAACAGGGGGGCAGCGTGCAAAAGGTCCACTCAGCGGTGGTGGCAACACCCCTCTTTCAGAAGATCTACCAGAAGGGTGGGGCACTGTCATCGACAAGGACAGGCGTTCAAGGGAGTCTCGTACCTGTGCCATATCCTTATGGTATTATTGCTGATGCTGCATAAAGAGTTGCAAGAATTGATCTTGGCGTGCCATCTTCTCACGAATCTCAGTTCTCTTGGGAGAAGAGGGCGGCACCTCAGCGTGAGAGTCTCCTTGCACGGCTGCTTCAACCGTGGGTTGGTGTTCAACTTCTGATCGCTAGAAAATTTAGGACAGTATAGGTAGTGAGGATTGGGGAAATTGAGGGTAATGAAGATGGGAAGAGGGAAGAAGAAGAGGAGGAAGGATAGGGAGAATGATGGAGGTAAGGGAGGCCTCAATGGCAGCCGGCAGCTGCAATAGAGGAGGACGACAGGGAAGGAGAAAGAAGAGATAGAGATTAGGGTAATACTTTATTCATAATCCATTATAAGAGCATAAGCTCAATATAAATAGTTCCCACGTTGGGCTACACTACTCACTGGGCTATTCCCATCAGATGGGCCTGTGGCCTTATTACAGATTAATAAAATAAGATGGGCTATTCCCCTAAACTGGGCCAGCTGGGCTACTCCACTAAGCTGGGCCGGCATTACTAATACTATAATAAGCGGAACATAACATTCCACCACGCTCCGCTGTTAGCCTTGACCTCAAGGCGCCCAATCAGGATACTGGGCTAAAAACTCATCTTCTGAAAGCCAGGAAGCTTCCTCTAATGGCCGGCCCTGCCAAGCAATAAGAACCTTGGTGATAATACGCCCAGCGCGACGAACGCGACGAGAATCCACCTTGAAGGCAGGAACCAAAGGCAAGTCGGCAAAAATGGTCGGAGGAGGTGGAGTAGGGACCAAACGAGATGGATCACCAATAACACGCCGGAGTCGGGAGACATGAAAAACGGGGTGAACGGATGAATCCGCCGGTAAGAGAAGGAGGTAGGCAATCGGACCAATGCGTTCAGTAATCGGATACGGACCATGAAACCGATGAGCTAATTTAACGCTGGCCGGACTAGAAGACTATCACCCATATGAACATGTCTTCTAGACAATACTAGATAGTCCTTCTAATATTGTATCATAATCAAATACAGTCTAATTGTTTGTAATTACCCTAGACTCTATGAACATGTCTTCTAGACAGTACTAGTATGAATTTCTTATATAGTATAGTTTAAGTCATTAGAATTCATACTCCTATGACTTAAGGGTTTATTATACTCCTAGGTCATAAACCTAGGGTTAATCTAGACTTATTAATCTGGTTAATAGAATACGGTATAAATACTTATAAATAGGTTAAACCTCCATAACTTAAGATATCTTATGGTTAAACTAGTTCATATGAGGCATAGTACTTATAATTAGGGTTAACTAAATAATGTAGTCAACTATGGTAGTTGATTACATTATATGGTTATAATGTAGTTATAGGTATTAGTTCAGTAATACCTATGTATCATGTTCATCTATTGACCCTAAACTTCATGGGTTATATGGTTGATTATAACCTATTAGGGAGACTATGTAACCCAATATACTATGTTAACTATATTGTGCATATAGTTATCCCCAAGTAACAGGTACTTAGTTGCACTACGGAGGTTCCTCCCTGTATATATGCACAAGTAATAACGATGGACCCTAACTCTGAACTAAGTATAACAATTCATGAACATGTCAACTACCTCCATAGTTGAGCATTATACTCTTAGTTACTAATCATCTAGATGGAGAACATAGTTCCATTTAAACTATAGTAAACTATCTTATTAGGTTAACAATAACGATGGATGCTTATCATTATAATATCCATATCTATCTAGGTTCATATGAACCAGGGAGTATAATGTTCCTATACTATATATTCATGAATATATAGTATACATATAATATGTATATTATATCTATTATATGGACAATGGCATTCATGAACTTAGTTTGTAGAACATAGTTATCTAGACGAATAAACTATGTTATTAAATGTTCCTAACTATGTTCCTAACCAAATTGCCAATTAACCCTAACTTATGAACTATAGTATAGTCATGTTTCATCTAGGACTATGGCATACCTCCATGAACTATGCCTCATATGAACATGTCTTCTAGACTATGTTTGTATGAACTATCTAATTATTTGTATTAGGATATCCCTACTTCTAGACAACTAGTTACATAGTTAGAAAGTCCATAGAACATAGTTTACAAATAGTAGTACACTATGTAACTAGTTGCCAAATTAATTTGAACTTTGATAGTTCCTCTAATAATCTAGGTTAGGATGTCTAAGATAACGAGAATATAATGTTACGATCATATATGTCATTATCTACTCAAAACGATTCATTATATGTCTAGGATCATATATGTCATATTTAGAAATGGAAACCACTGGTTATACTAGTTAATAGTTCTATATGTCTATGATCACATAACTAGATGAACTTCACGCATCTACTTAAACAGAAGAATCGAATACATAGTCTCTAGGATTTACTATGGGAATAAACAATGTATTTGATCTTTTATTCAAACTATGTCCCTAGAAACTATGTAGACTATGTTCTACAAACTAGTACATAGTATCTTATAGGGTATGAACTAATTGTCAACTATCATATAAACCCTAGGATATCTTCTATGAACTATCTAGATGAACATGACAACTATGTATCATTTTCATCTAGATACCTTCATAATAGATATCCTAGGGTTAACGATGATAGATACTATCATCATGTTCATCTAGGGTTTATTCTAGGGTTAACAATATTATATAGTCTCCATCGTTAACATATTATATTATAACCTATGACTACGTTATAACTATATACTATTCAAGAGTTAGTATCTATCATATATTATGGTTTATGAACATATCAGAGTTAACCTAGTTAATAGTTCTCTCCCTAATAGTATATGTCTAAATTAACCCTAACAGATATCCTAGGGTTACAGTATATGTAGGGTCCCATATACTGTAACCCTATGATATATGTTAACCCTAACTCCTGAATATGTTAACTTAAGTTATGTTCATATGAGGCATAGTCCATATACTATATTATGTATGAACTAAATATGTATCTATCTAATTATTATAGATTAATCCTAGGGTTAATATGGTTTATGTCCCTAATAGGAGTACAATATTAGGGTTATACCGTATTATTAATTAGAGTTATAGCATTACAATACAATTATGGGTTATGATATAGTATAACTATTATAGGAATATACTCTATGTTCATCATCCCTTATACATATGTATACCCATAAATAATTCAACTTAGATTAACCCTAAGTTATTCCTATGCGGATGTAGTCTAGGGTTAGATATGCCATAATTGGCAACTATAGTTGCATTATAATAATATATGTCAAGAATTAACCAATTGTTAAAGGGACGTCTATTATACACAAGGGACGTATTCCTTCAAACTATGTATTTGATCCTTCTGACAATGCATTGTACTATGATATAGTTGCAACTATAGCCCCGTATAGGTTCACACACTTATACTATGGGGTATACACAAACTAGTTATGTGTATCCCTCCGTATAGATGTGTGAACTAACAGTTGTATTTTCTATTGTGAAGACATAACCCGTAGAACTGCTACGATCATCTTGCCCTTATTTCAGGTATAAGAATTCACTCCTCATCCTGAGCATGACTCGGAAAGTGCTTATGTTTGAACTAGGTAAGTGCTTTTGTTTGAAGACTACAAATTTAATTGTTCGCATACCAACTATGGGAACCCCTAGATACTACATATTTGATCCTTCCATAGCTATCCTCATACCAAAATAATAGAAACAACATATATCCCTAACCCTAGAAAGGCTATGGAAGGGTTAGGGATATATGTAGTTTCATGCCAAACCCTAACCCTAAGCCATAGAAACTACATATATAATGTTATTGAGAATACACACAACTAGTAATATGGAAGAATCGAAAACATAGTTTTTAGGGTTTAGGTTATATGTTTGGTGTGGATAACATATGTTTGTTATTGAGAATACACACAACTCGTTGGATGGAAGAATCAAATATGTAGTATCTAGGGTTAAGGATTAGGGTTTAGTATGGAGAATAAACACAACCAGGGAGGCAGAAACATTATATATGTAGTTTCTATGGTTTTGGATTTAGGGTTTGTTATAAAGAATACAAACAATTAGCTAGATGGAACAATTAAATTTGTAGTGTTGGGGGGTTTAGGGTTAGAGTTTGGTGTGAAGACTAAACACAACTAGTTAGAAAAAAGAATGAAATACATAGTTCTAGCGTTTAGGTTTACAGTCTGGTTGGATGAATTAAAAATAATTAGTTAGACGGAAGAATTATATATGTAATTACTTTGTTTTAGGGTTGTGGTTTCGTATGGAGGAATACACACAACCAGGGAAGGTTGATCATCTTGCCCTTGTTTAAAATATACTATCCTAGAGATTATTTATTTGATTCCTAGAGACATAGTTTTCCTATCTAGTTGAGTGGCGGTATTTGATTAAAATATTGCAACGATGAACCAGGGACAATTAGTTAGACTGAAGAATTATATATGGAAGAATTATCTATGTAGTTTCTATTGTTTTGGGTTTGTGGTTAGGGTTTGGTATGGAGAATGCACACTAGTTAGATTAAAAATTGAAATAAGTAGTTCATAGTGTACAGTAGTTTCTACGGTTTGGGGATAGCTTTAGACCTTCACACATCTACTTAAACAAAAGAATCAAATACATAGTCTCTAGGATTATGGTTCCTGCTATAAGTTCCTGCTATAATAACAAAAGTTTAATAGTTATGAAGAATTAAACACATAGTTAGATGGAAGAATTACATATGGGTTAGGATTAGGGTTCCTGCTATAAGTTCTCGATGCCAACTAGGGAATCCCATCCATACCAACTATGTATGGAATGCTCACAACTACTCAGATTAGATAAGCAAGCTTTACGGTTAGCAATAGACGCAAGAATACACATAACCCAAAACCAAAATAGTATATATGTAGTTGCCCTTAGTAAACCCTAATCCTATATGTAGTTTCTAGTTGGTATCCATATTCTTCATACCAAAACCTAATGCTAAATTTTTCGATTCTTCAATATTACTAGTTGTGTGCATTCTCAATACCAATTAAATTTGATCCTTCCGTCTAGCTAGTTGTGAGTATTCTCCATCCCAAACCATAACCCAAAACCTTATCAACTACATATTTAATTCATCGTATAACTGCTTGTGTTTATTCTCCTTAGTAAACCCAAGAAACTAACTATTGGATTCTTCCATTTAAGTAGTTATCTGAATTATTGCGCAGAACGCAAACCCAACACCCTAAACCCTAGTTAGGAGTTTAGTGTGTTTTCGATTCTTCCATATTAATGCCAAACCTAAACTCCTATTCCCTAAACACTAGGATCAATACCTCCACTCAACTAGATAAGTAGTATCTAGTTGTGTGTCATTGTCTACGTATTTAATTCTTCCTATCTAACTATGGGAATAAACAAAAGTAGTTAGATGGAAGAATTAAATACATACACAATGGCATTAAATACGTAATTTCTAGGGTTTAGGTTATGGTTTGGGGATAGCTTTAGACCTTCACGCATCTACTTAAATAGAAGAATCAAATACATAGTCTCTAGGATTTACTATGGGAATAAACAAAAGTAGTTAGATGGAAGAATTAAGTACATAGATAATAACATTAAATACATAATTTCTAAGGTTATACCTAGAAATGTCCCTATGGGAATAACCTAACTTATTCCCTAACCCTAATCAAATACTAGTTGCCAATTAACATAATGTATAATGTTGATCCATACAACACAACTATAGTTGATTATTCCCTAATCTTCCATATATGATTCTTCCGTCTAGTAGAATTATATATGGGTTAGGATACGTATATCCCTATGGGAATAACCTAGCAGTTAATCCCATATGTTAGGATTAACCCTAATCCTAACATATCCTAATAATCTAAGTTAGGATGTCTAAACTAAGCTAGGATGTAATGGAGGGTTCCTATTTAATAATCTAAGTTAGTATGACTACATCTTGTAGACATCTATAGTATATGTCTAGATTGACAACTATACGGTTAGTTATCTAAGTTAGCACAAGGGAGGATTAACCCTAAGATTAGTCTATAATAATCTAAGTTATTATGACAACTATAGCTTGTATATTCTAGATTGGCAACTATAGGGTTAGACATAGTACAATGCATTGTATCATAGGTTAGAGTTTATAAATTAACCTATAGATTAACCTATGCCCTAGAGACTATGTATTTGATTATGATACAATGCATGATTGTATACGATTATAAGTTAGTTAGATTGGCAATCTTAGTTGTGTGTAGTTAGGGTATTAACTAACTATAGATAGATACATTATGTAGTTAGTTAATGCCCTAACTATAGACGGAATATAGGACTATGTAGTCCTAGGGTTACATAGTCCTATATTAGTCTTATGTATCTTTCTATAGATGGAATATTAGTCCTATTCTTCACACATCTCCTTAAACAGAAGAATAGTCCTATATTAGTCTTATTCTTCTAGGGTTGGAATACACACACGTGTAGTTACCCTAACTATAGACAGGGTTAATCCTATAGTTTCCAATCTAGGATTAACCATAACATTATATTCCTAGGACTAATATTGGACAAGAAATGGATAGATACATTGTTTATTATCTCTCTATCTATATCCGTGAAGAACTATTATACGTATCTAGGATGTAGTCTGTATAACTCAAAACCAGTTAATTTTCCATATACTAGGGTATTATATATATAGGACAACAAAATAGCTGATTATACGTATCCATTTTGTCCTAAAATAATTATACTAGTTAATAGTTCAATATCTATCCATTTCTACGTATCCCATGGTTATACTAGTTAATAGTTCAATATCTATCCATTTCTACGTATCCCATGATTATACTAGTTTATAGTTTTAGTACATAGTTTATAGTCCTATCTCCTAAACCCTATCATATATATCATAGTTCATAGTTGCCCTAACTGTGAACTATGATAGAATAAATAGTTATATCTACCTATCTAAGTTCATAGTATTCCGATATGACATAAACTCTAATCTTGTTCTATGGACTATGCCTCATATGAACTATTTAGCTAATACAAACAATTAGCTAGATGGAACATCTTGCCCTTCCATAGAGCATAGTCTACGTTATGATAGATATTATCATCATGTTCATCTAGATAATCCCTAATTAGGTAGATGGACTAATTAACTTGGCAACTAGTTAGGAACATGGTTAGTTTAACCCTAACTTAGATATGCCTCATATGAGCATACACACATTAGGGTTAAACTAATGTTCCTAACTTAGTATAGGTTAACTATGTTCCTAACTACTATACCTCTATTTAATTCATCCTCAATCCTTGTTCATCTAGATATGGCATTCATCTTCAATGCATCATTTATGACTTGATGGTGGTTCATCTACATAACTACCTGAACATTATCAGGTTATATTCCTAACTATGTTAGGAACCAAAATAAGATAGTCCATGAACTATATCCTAGTAACCAAAACAAACATGAGATAACTATGTTCCTAACATAGTTAACTAAGTTCTTAACTAAATGATTTAATTACTTCTCGAAGAATATATTGTAACTAAGGATATAGAATCAGGGAAAATAGTGGCATAACTATCCATAATTAGATACTATATCAACTAGTAATATAAACTCTGAACATTATATTATGAGTTCATGTTACTATAATAACGATGGAGTCCATCTAGATGGAGCAACATATAACTTAGTTAACTATATCAACGATGGGTGATAGTTAGTAACAATAATTATGTATGGAAAGAAACTATCTCATTACTAGTTTATCCTAAAATATTTAGGGTAGTCTATATGACATATATGATCTTAACCTATAACATTATATTATAGGAAGATAATGTTACTATAGACGGAACAACTATGTAGACTATGAACTATGATAACTACCTAGGTTTACTATGAAGACCATAGTTACGTAGATAGATACGTATATCAATCTATGTATCTATATATAGGTTTACAAACAATTAGCTAGATGGAACAAGATTAGAGTTTTTGATGGGATAATATACTTAAGGTACTATGAACTAACTAGTTTGTAGAACATAGTCTACGTCCCTTGTGTAAATTGTTTGTATACAAGTTAATACAAACAATTAGCCTATAATTTAGAGTCAAAACCTATATCAACATTAGGCGGAATATAGGTTTTGACTAATACAACGATGAGCTAATTGTTTGTATTAGCTTGTATAAAGTAAGTTATACTAGCATTAGAGTTCTATGGACAACTAGTTACATAGTCTCTATGGTATAATGTTTGATAGTATCTATCATATGAACCCTATCCTATGATATAAACTCTAAACTAGGGTTAACATCTACAAACTTAGATCTTGCCAAATTAATTTAACCTTAAGTTATGGAGGAACATCTAAATACAAGCATGAGACTATGAATCAGGATCGAGGATGAATTAAATGGAGGTATCTAGTTTGGAACATAGTTAACTAAATATGTGCATAAGTTATGGAGGTAGATGAGGCTTCATCGTTGAACATAGTTAGTGGAGGCATTTAGGGTTCATATAATGGCAAGATGAACTATGTAACTAGTTGCCAAATTAGTTTATGAATTGTTCATAACATAGTTAACTAAGTTCATAAGTTAACTAAATTGCCTCCATGAACTAGATACTATGTCATTGAAATGATGATATATCCTTAGTTACTAATCATGTGAACTTGATTTTATATCCTCGTTCATCGTTCACTATGTAGGGAACTACATAGTCATGGTTGATATAGTCCTAGGAACATTATATATATTCTACATAGTTCCCTATAGTGTAGAAAGATTCAACAGAAACTCTGAACTATGTTCATAATTATTGTTACCTATGTAGGGAACTATGGAGGCAATAATCTAAATGGGTTAGGATAACCTCCATGTAGATGGAGTAATCTAAACTATATATAGTTCATAGTATAATAATTCATGAACATATATATAGTTTAACCCTAACCAAACTAGTTAGTAACATGAACTAGATAGTCCACTATGTTCATGAATTATAAATTAATCATATAATAACATATATCCTTAGTTATGGATTATCTTATTTTGATTGCCATATGCCATACAAAACTAGTAAGATGGAAGAGTAAAGTACATCTGTAGAAACTACTTACCTAATTCTTCCATCAAACTAGAATCCCTGAACCCTAGAAATTACGTATTTAATGTCATTGTCTATATATTTAATTCTTCCATCTAACTATTTTTGTTTATTCCTATAGTAAATCGTAGAGATTATGTATTTGATTCTTCTGTTTAAGTAGATGTGTGAAGGTCTAGAGCTATCCCCAAACCGTAGAAACTACAACACACTATGAACTACTTATTTCAATTTTCCATCTAACTAGTGTGTATTTTCTATACCAAACCCTAACATAAACCCAAAACCATAGAAACTACATATCTAATTCTTCCATATATAATTCTTCCATCTAATTAACTAACCCTGGTTCATCATTGTCATATTTTGATCAAATACCTCCACTCAACTAGATAGGAAAACTATGTCAAGCTACCAAGGTTTTACTATGGGAGACAAAGTTAAATACATAAACTCATCCAGCAACGATGAGGGATACAATGCCATTGTTCCTAATACAAACTAGTTACGTACAATGCATTGTACGTATTACAATGACATCATATAACGATCCTCCACATGTAACTAGTTTGTATTAGGGATAATGGCATATGATCCTCCATATGTAACTAGTTTGTATTAGGGACAATGGCATATGATCCTCCATATGTAACTAGTTTGTATTAGGGACAATGGCATATGATCCTCCATATGTAAATGGAGGATTAGGGTTAGGGTTAGGGATACAATGCATTGTACGTAATTAGTTTGTATTAGGGTTAGGGACAATACGAACATACGATCCTCCATGAATCCATTCAAGGAGGACATAGTTCATGAATGTATTAAATACGTAGTCTCTAGGATGTACTATGGGTCCTAACCATTAAACATGTCTAATGGTCATCCTAAATACATACTCTATAGAATTCACTCCTCATCCAAAAAGAATGACATAATACTGATGTCATTGTCCCTAATACAAACTAGTTAGACATATTACTAGTTGTGTGTATTCTCAATAACACCCTGACCTTTAACCATAGAAACTCCATATTTCATTTTTCTGTCTAACTAGTTGTGTGTGGCTTCTTCGATATAATCTTAGGGTGCTGCCATCCTAACTAAGAATGCTCACAACTCATTGGTAAAACTAGTTTAGTAACTACATAGGTTATAATCAACCATATGTAACTCTAACTATGTATGGTTAACTTAATCACAAGTATGTATAATCTCTACGATCTACGACATGGTTATTATATTGTGTGAGTTAACTTAATCACAAGTATGTATAATTATACTTATGTATGAACTAAGTACATATGCTCATATATAAGTAATTATATATGCATATATACAGGGAGGACTAAGTCAGTCCATAACCCCTATAGTTATAGATAGTTATACTTCGTTATCGATGGAGTTTATATAGTTCACTATATAGTGGACTAACTTATTGATAGTTAGTAACAATAATAATGAACATATATGTTCATGCATTGTTAATATAAACCTCCATCGATGTTATTATCCTGAATAAACCCTAGTTAATAGTTCACAGTATATCTAACCCTAGGATATCATCGTTAACCATAGGATAAACTCTAGGCTATGTTCATGAACGTAGGGTTCAAGTAGTATAATATAAATAGTTAATTGGCGACTATAGATAATAGTTCACTCTAGGGTTAACCTGAACATAGTTCATATGATAGATATATAACCCATAAACTCTCCCTAATAGGGTTACTTGTGATTAAGTTAACCATATGTTAACCCTAGTATAATATTGGCATATGTCTAACTAGTTTAATCTTAGATTATACGTTGTTACCATATTTATGATCTAACAGTACTAGTTAATAGAATGAGACTACGATATTAGTTGGGATCTATTATATAACTACATATATAATAGCCTAATTATCCTCTATAATTAGTGCTGTTATTCATAGTCTATTTGTTTGTAATTACCGTAGACTCTATGAACATGTCTTCTAGACAGTACTAGTATGAATAACTTATTTTGTAATTATAGTATAGTTTAAGTTATTAAAAGTCATACTCCTATGACTTAAGGATTAATTATACTCCTAGGGCATAATCCTATGGTTAATCTTTACTTATTAATCTGGTTAATAGAATACGGTATAAATACTTATAATTAGGTTAAACCTCCATAACTTAATTTATCTTATGGTTAAACTAGTTCATATGAGGCATAGTCCATCTAATTAGTTCTTCTGTCTAACTAGTTGTGTGTGGCTTCTTACATATAATCTTAGGGTGCTGCCATCCCAACTAAGAATACTCACAACTCTTTGGTAAAACTAGTTTAGTAACTGCATAGGTTATAATCAACCATAGGTAACTCTAACGATCTAACATGGTTATCATATTGTGTGAGTTAACTTAATCACAAGTATGTATAATTATACTTATATATGAACTAAGTACATATGTTTATATATAAGTAACTATATGTGCATATATACAGGGAGGACTAAGTTAGTCCATAACCCCTATAGTTTTAGTCCACCATATAGGGGTTATGGATAGTTATACTTAGTTATCGATGGAGTTAACTATATAGTTCACTATATAGTGGACTAACTTATGGATAGTTAGTAACAATAATTATGAACATATATGTTTATGAATTGTTAATATAAACCTCCATCGTTAACTCCATCGATGTTCTCCTGAATAAACCCTAGTTAATAGTTCACAGTATATGTAACCTTAGGATATCATCATTAACCCTAGGATATGTTCATGAACATAGGGTAAACTAAATATGTTCAGGTAGTGTAGTATAAATAGTTAATTGGCAACTATAGTTAATAGTTCACTCTAGGGTTAACCTGAACATAGTTCATATGATAGATATATAACCCATAAACTCTCCCTAATAGGGTTACTTGTCATTAAGTTAACTATATAGTAACCCTAATATAATATTGGCATATGTCTAACTAGTTTAATCTTAGATTATAGGCTACCGTAGTTATGATCTAACAGTACTAGTTAATAGAATGAGACTATGACATTAGTTGGGATCTATTATATAACTACATATATAATAGCCTAATTATCCTCTATAATTAGTACTGTTATTCATTGTCTAATTGTTTGTAATTACTCTAGATTCTATGAACATGTCTTCTAGACAGTACTAGTATGAATAACTTATATGGTAATTATAGTATAGTTTAAGTATTAGAAGTCATACTCCTATGACTTAAGGGTTTATTATACTCCTAGGACATAATCCTAGGGTTAATATTAACATATTAATTTAGTTAATAGAATACGGTATAAATACTTATAATTAGGTTAAACCTCCATAACTTAAGATATCTTATGGTTAAACTAGTTCATATGAGGCATAGTCCATATAATTAGGGTTAACTAAAGAATGTAGTCAACTATGGTAGTTGACTACATTATATGGTTAAAATGTAGTTATAGGTATTAATTCAGTAATACCTATGTATCATATTCATCTATTGACCATAAACTTCAAGGATTATATGGTTGATTATAACCTAACCCAATATACTATGTTAACTATATTGTGCATATAGTTATCCCCAAGTAACAAGTACGCATATATTTGGACTATGGAGGTTCCTCCCTGTATATATGCACAAGTAACAACGATGGACCATAACTCTGAACCAAGTATAGCAATTCATGAACATATATGTAGTCAACTACCTCCATAGTTGAGCATTATACTCTTAGTTACTAATCATTTAGATGGAGAACATAGTTCCATTTAAACTATAGTAAACTATCTTATTAGGTTAACAATAACGATGGAGGCTTATCAATATAATATCTATATCTATCTAGGTTCATATGAACCAGGGAATACAATGTTCATATACTATATATTCATGAAGGCATTCATCTACCTTCATGAATATATAGTATACATATGATACGTATATTATATCTATCATATGGACAATGACATTCGTGAACTTAGTTTGTAGAACATAGTTATCTAGATGAATAAACTACGTTCCTAAATATTCCTAACCAAATTGCCAATTAACCCTAACTTATGAACTATAGTATAGTCATGTTTCATTTAGATAGCTTCTAGACTATGTTTGTATGAACTATCTAATTGTTTGTATTAGGATATCTCTACTTCTAGACAACTAGTTACATAGTTAGATACTCTATAGAATATAGTCTATATATAGTACACTATGTAACTAGTTTCCAAATTAATTTGAACTTAGATAGTTGCTCTAATAATCTAAGTTAGGATGTCTAAGATAACGAGAATATAATGTTAAGATCATATATGTCATTATCTACTCAAAACCACATATTATATGTCTATGATAATATATGTCATATTTAGAAATGGAAACCACTGGTTATACTAGTTAATAGTTCTATAGTTAGTATCTATCCATTTCTAAACCCAAAACCACACATAACATAGTCCTATATTCTATCTATAGTAGTTTCTTTGTACCTAAACTAATAATGTAGAACTATTATACGTATCCATTTCTTGTCCTATATTAGTCCTAGGATTATAATGTTGGGGTTAATCCCTAACATATAGATAGAGACATATAATAATAGGATAACTATGTATCTCATTTCTAAACTTCTATGTTAGGGTTAATCCCTAACAAATACAACTACATCCTATAGGGCATTATAATAGTTGTATTAGGTGGAATATAGGACTATGTTTAGGGTTAGAATACACACACGTAGGTAGTTACCCTAACTATCGACGGAATCTTAGTTGGGAATAATATTTTAGCATTGTTTATAACGAGAATGCAACCCTAACTATAGACGGAATATACGACTATTGTTTAGGGTTAATGCATGTAGGTTAGATTCTTAGATACGTATCTATCTAAGTATGGGAATAAACAATGTATTTACTATGGGAATAAACATAGTCCTAGTTTAACTAACTTAGATTAATCCTATGGAAATATACATTTTAGATTGGCAACTATAGATACGTAGATATGTATGTCTAGATTTTAATAGAGGCAATCTTGTATACATATAATACGTAAGTATTTAACTTGTATAACTAGAATATACAAGTTATTGATGGAAAATTAATCCCAAAGTCTCCCTTGTCCTAAAGAGGATTAACCTAACCCTATGCCTCATAGAATACAGTATAAATACCCATAGGGTATAACCCTATCCATCACGTCAAAGACTTTCTCGATAGCAGTGATCCACTCCTTAGCCTCCTCTGGCTCACCCTCACCCTTGAAGTAGGAGCCATCTTCTTGAAGCGTTCAGCCAACTAAGATTCCATCTATAGTTAGGGTAACTACTTATGTGTGTGTATTCTAACCCTAAACATAGTCCTATATTCCGCCTAATACAACTATTATAATGCCCTATAGGATGTAGTTGTATTTGTTAGGGATTAACCCTAACATAGATACTTAGAAATGGGATACATAGTTATCCTATTATTATATGTCTCTATCTATATGTTAAGGATTAACCCTAACATTATATTCTTAGGACTAATATAGGACAAGAAATGGATACGTATAATAGTTCTACATTATTAGTTTAGGTACAGGAAACTACTATAGACGGAATATAGGAATGTTTGGTTTTGGGTTTAGAAATTGATATATACTAACTATAGAACTATTAACTAGTATAACCAGTGGTTTCCATTTCTAAATATGACATATATGATCCTAGACATATAATGTGTGGTTTTGAGTAGATAATGACATATATGATCTTAACATTATATTCTCATTATCTTAGACATCCTAACTTAGATTATTAGAGAATATATGATCTTAACATTATATTCACATATACGATCCTTCACATATTGTTGCTACGCCATCCCTACCTACGGTTTATCCGGAATTGCCGTTGGTGCCAGCTTCTATAGTGGAGTCTCGTCGTGTGCGTCGTTCTGGTCATATTATCATTGAGGTTCTCATTACTTGGCAAGGCTATCCACTGGAGGATGCTTCCTGGCTCCGTGAAGATGAGTTTTTGGCTCAATATCCTGGGTGGTCGCCTTGAGGTCAAGGCTAGCAGCGGAGTGTGGTGGAATGATGTGTTCCAGTATTACTTCATTTCTTTATATTATTTGGTTTATTTATATTGTTGGCTTCGGGAGTAGCCCAAGTTATTAAGTATTATGTAATAAGGCTTTCGGCCCAGTTTAGGGAATAGCCCAAGCCCACAACGTGGGAGAGTATGTAAGGGGCTTATGCCCTCTTTGGATGATTATGCAAGGGATAACCCTAATCTCATCTTCCTCCTGCTTAACCCCCGTCGTCCCTTCTTTGTCTGAGCCGCCGCCCAGCTTGCAGAGGAATTCCTCCCTCATCTCGTCTTCCCTTTCCCCTTCTTTTCCTGAATTAACTCTCCCCAAGTGCTGGGATACAACAAAACCATAATCCTTCTGTATGTGTTATACTACTTGAAGAGGGTTAGGATTACGTTGTGTTACTACATGTAGTTAGATGGAAGAATTCTTACAACATGTAATAACTAATGAATTTATAATAAGGATTACATTGTGTTACTATGTATTCACAACTATAGTACTTATTTTTAGACACTTAATGGTTTTAAGTACATGCTGACATGGTACCTTTATACTGATGTAGAGTCATCTTGGTTATTACTATAGTATTGGGACAAAGCAAATTGATTGCATTGCATAATTTACCCTACACACAACCAAACTAAAATGGTTATTACTAACAAAGAATTTTACTAACGAAGAATAAAATTCGAAGATAGTTGTGTGTGTATTCTTTCATTTACTTCCGTTCAATTAAATGGAAGAATCCGAGAAATACAGTTGTGTGTATTCTCTATACCATAGAAACTACATATTTAATTCTTCCTTCAAACTACATTATTTATTCTCCACAATAAACCCTAACCTAAAACCATAAAAACTAAGTACTTGATTCTTCCGTCTAAGTAATTGTGTGTATCCCTCCATATAACGCTAACCCTAAACCCTAAAAACTATTTATTTAATTGTTCTGTCAAAGTAGTTATGTGTATTCACCATACCAAAACCATGGAAACTGCATATTTGTTGCTTCCGTGTAACTAGTTGAGTGTATTTTTTCATCTAGCTAGCTAGTTGTGTGTATTCTTTCGTCTAAATGTAAACCTAAAAACTAGAAACTACGTATTTTATTCTTCTATCCAACTAGGTGTGTGTTTTTATCCATACCAAACTGTAAGCATGAATTTTAAAGACTATGTATTTGATACTTCTATCTAGCTAGTTGTGTGAATAATTAATGCCAAACCCTAACCTTAAGCCTAAGCCTAGAAAACTATGCATTTGAATATTTCTATTTAGCTACTTATTTTTTTGTCTAACTGGTATGGAGAATACATGCAACCCTAACCCATCTAACTTATTTGATTCTTCTGTTTAACTACTTTTGTTTGTTCCTATAGTAAATCCTAGAGACTATGTATATGATTCTTCTGTTTAAGTAGATGCGTGAAGGTCTAAAGCTATCCCCAAACCGTATAAACTACTTATCTAATTCTTCCATCAAACTAGTTATGAGCATTGTTCATACCAAAACCTAATGCTAAACCCCTAGAAGTTATGTATTTTGTTGTTCGTCTAACTAACTAGTTGTTTACGTATTTAATACTTTGGTCTAGCTAATTGTCAAACCCTAACCCTAAGCCTACTTATCTAATTCTTCCTTCAAACTAGTTGTGAGCATTTTTCATACCAAAACCCTACTAGGTTATAACCCTATGTTATAACCCTAAACTTGGGTTAACAGACATCCTAGGGTTTATTACATATAACTGTGAACTATTAACTATATACTATAGTTATACTACACTAGTATATGTAATCCTAGTATTCAGGACCCTAACTCATATTAAGGTTACAGTATATGTAGAGGCATAATCCATATCAGGCATAGTCCATATAATTAGGGTTAATCTATAATAATAGAGGCATAATTACAGTATTTATACCATATTTGCATAGATTATAATAAAAAGCCCGTATAAACTACATATATAATAGAATGAGACTCTCCCTAATATGTATACACATATTATATAGATTAACCCGATAAGAAGACATAGTATAACCCTAATATTATACTCCTATAACCCTTAAGTCATAGTCTCATAACTATTGTATTTGGACAATTATAGATTAATCTAACTATATGAGTACTAGTTAATATACTCATATAGTATATTGCTATAAGAAGATCATATATAATCTTAAGTTAGATTACCGTATTTATGATTACCTGTTACCTGAGGATAACCTAGTCTCATTCTATTAACCAGACTAGTAAGTTAGACATCATGAGCATAGGGTAACCCTAACTTAGATAGATTAGAGTTTATATAAGTAGTTGCTAGTGATACACTCATAGTGGAACATGTAGAAGGATCACTAGATACTACAGTTTCCATATATGGTTAACTCAATCATATTGTGTTTGCGGAGGATGTATGTTCTATACCTCATATATCTAGTATGTTATGATATAAAAGGATTAGGCAACGATGGAACTAGAATAACTTAGGATATAACATATCCTATATTATGTTCTATAGAGGAACTAGTTATCATATAGTCTTATATCTATTATATTCTATAGAGGAACTAGTAATCATATAGTCTTATATGTATTATGTTCTATAGAGGAACTAGTTATATAATGATGGAACCCTAAAGTCTAATCCTAGAGACTATTATATGGATTATAATAAGTAGTCTATAAGGATAACTAGTTCCTCTATGAGACATCATTATATTATTATATATGTCGTGTTCTACGTTTGTATGTTATTCTTAAACTATATTCCCTATGACTATTTATACCGTATTTATGAGGCATAGGATTAGTTAATCCTCTCTAGGACAAGGGAGACTTTAGGATTAATCTTCCGTCAATAACTTGTATATTCTAGTTATACAAGTTAAATACGTAAACTCTAAACTATGATAGTTGACATAGACGGATTATTATTTGTCTAAAAGATTTGCCTCTATTAAAATCTATAGTAGGATTAAAATTGCTCGGAAACTAGGACCTAGGTCAATCTAGACATACATATCTACGTATCTATCTAACTCTATAGTTGCCAATCTAAAATGTCTATTCCCATAGGATTAATCTAAGTTAGTTAACCTAGGACTACGTTTATTCCCATAGTAAATACATTATTTAATCTCATACTTAGATAAATACGTATCTTAGAATTTAACCCAGATGCATTAACCCTAACCCTAGGAATACATAGTCCTATATTCCGTCTATAGTTAGGGTTGCATTCTCGTCATAAACAATGCTAAATATTATTCCCAACTAAGCTTCCATCTATAGTTAGGGTAACTACCTACGTGTGTGTATTCTAACCCTAAACATAGTCCTATATTCCACCAAATACAACTATTCTAATGCCCTATAGGATGTAGTTGTATTTGTTAGGGATTAACCATAACATAGATACTTAGAAATGAGATACATAGTTATCTTATTATTATATGTCTCTATCTATATGTTAGGGATTAATCCTAACATTATATTCCTAGGAATAATATAGGACAAGAAATGGATACATATAATAGTTCTACATTATTAGTTTAGGTACAAGAAACTAGTATAGACGTATAGGACTATGTAATGTGTGGTTTTGGGTTTAGAAATTGATAGATACTAACTATATAACTATTAACTAGAATAACCAGTGGTTTCCATTTCTAAATATGGCATATATGATCCTAGACATATAATGTGTGGTTTTGAGTAGATAATGACATATATGATCTTAACATTTTATTCTTGTTCTCTTAGACATCCTAACTTAGATTATTAGAGGAACTATCTAAGTTCAAATTAATTTGGAAACTAGTTACATAGTGTACTATATGTAGACTATGTTCTATGGACTATCTAACTATGTAACTAGTTGTCTAGAAGTAGGGATATCCTAATACAAACAATTAGATAGTTCATACAAACATAGTCTAGAAGACATGTTCATATGAGGCATAGTTCATGGAGATATCTAGATGAACATAGTCCTAGATGAAACATGACTATACTATAGTTCATAAGTTAGGGTTAATTGGCAATTTGGTTAGGAACGTAGTATATTCATCTAGATAACTATGTTCTAAAAACTAAGTTCATGAATACCATTGTCTATATAATAGATATAATATACGTATCATATGTATACTATATATTCATGAGGTAGATGAATGCATTCATGAATATATAGTATAGGAACATTACATTCCCTGGTTCATATGAACCTAGATAGATATGGATATTATAATGATAAGCCTCCATCGTTATTATTAACCTGACAAGATAGTTTACTATAGTTTAAATGAAACTATGTCCTCCATCTAGATGATTAGTAACTAAGAGTATAATGCTCAACTATGGAGGTAGTTGACTACATATATGTTCATGAATTGTTATACTTAGTTCAGAGTTAGGGTCCATCATTGTTACTTGTACGTATATGCAGGGAGGAACCTCCATAGTGCAACTAAGTACCTGTTACTTGGGGATAACTATATGCACAATATAGTTAACATAGTATCTTGGGTTACATAGTCTCCCTAATAGGTTATAATCAACAATATATCCCATGAAGTTTAGGGTCAATAGATGAATATGATACATAGATATTACTGAATTAATACCTATAACTACATTATAACCATATAATGTAGTCAACTACCACAGTTGACTACATTATTTAGTTAACCTAATTAGATGGACTATGCCTCATATGAACTAGTTTAATCATAAGATATCTTAAGTTATGGAGGTTTAACCTAATTATAAGTATTTATACCGTATTCTATTATTAACCAGATTAATAAGTAAAGATTAACCATAGGATTATGCCCTAGGAGTATAATTAATCCTTAAGTCATAGGAGTATGACTTTTAATAACTTAAACTATACTATAATTACAAAATAAGTTATTCAAACTAGTACTGTCTAGAAGACATGTTCATAGAGTCTATGGTAATTACAAACAATTAGACTATGAATAACAGTACTAATTATAGAGGATAATTAGGCTATTATATATGTAGTTATATAATAGATCCCAACTAATATCGTAGTCTCATTCTATTAACTAGTACTGTTAGATCATAAATATGGTAACGTATAATCTAAGATTAAACTAGTTAGAAATATGCCAATATTATATCACAAGTAACCCTATTAGGGAGAGTTTATGGGTTATATATCTATCATATGAACTATGTTCAGGTTAACCCTAGAGTAAACTATTATCTATAGTCGCCAATTAACTATTTATATTATACTACTTGAACCCTACGTTCATGAACATAGCCTAGAGTTTATCCTATGGTTAACGATGATATCCTAGGGTTAAATATACTGTGTACTATTAACTAGGGTTTATTCAGGATAATAACATCGTGTTGTGAATGCCAGTAGCCCAGGCCCAGCGTCAGGCCCGCCGCCAGCAGAGGGCCAGCGCCAAGCCCAGCGCCAGCAGGCCAGCAGCCGTCATGCGTAATTTCAGTTATTAGGATATTTGATTTATTGTAATCAGACCCGTTTAGGCTAATTGTTAGGAAACGGGCTGATAGAGAATAATTAGTGCCAATTAGTGGCCCATCAGAATAGCGCCACTAATGGCCCATCAGAATAGACAGATGGCGCCCTAGTGAATGGCGCCATCTACCTTTTTATATTGTGATCGTCTTCCTCGTGAGGGGGGTATGCAATAAAGAACTTACCTTTCTCCTTACTCTTCTTCTTTCCCTTCTTCCTCCTTCCTCCTTGCCGTCAGGCAATCCCCTGTGGTCGCAGCGACCACAACACATCGATGGAGGTTTATATTAACAATGCATGAACATATAAGTTCATTATTATTGTTACTAACTATCAATAAGTTAGTGAACTATATAAACTCCATCGATAACTAAGTATAACTATCCATAACCCCTATATGGTGGACTAAAACTATAGGGGTTATGGACTGACTTAGTCCTCCCTGTATATATGCACATATAATTACTTATATATGAGCATATGTACTTAGTTCATACATAAGTATAATTATACATACTTGTGATTAAGTTAACTCACACAATATGATAACCATGTTACATAGTTAGAGTTACCTATGGTTGATTATAACCTATGTAGTTACTAAACTAGTTTTACCAAAGAGTTGTGAGTATTCTTAGTTGGGATGGGAGCACCCTAAGATTATATGTAAGAAGCCACACACAACTAGTTAGACAGAAGAATGAAATACGGAGTTTCTGTGGTTAAAGGTCAGGGTTTATTATTGAGAATACACACAACTAGTAATATGTCTAACTAATTTGTATTAGGGACAATGGCATCCATATTATGTCATCCTTTTAGGATGAGGAGTGAATTCTAGAGACTACGTATTTAGATGACCATTAGACATGTTTAATGGTATAGTAAATCCTAGAGACTACGTATTTAATACATTCATGAACTATGTCCTCCTTGAATGCATTCATGGAGGATCGTATGTACGTATTGTCCATAACCCTAATACAAACTAGTTACGTACAATGCATTGTATCCCTAACCCTAACCCTAATCCTCCATTTACATATGGAGGATCGTATGCCATTGTCCCTAATACAAACTAGTTACGTTGTATTAGGGATAATGGCATTGTATCCCTCATCGTTATTGGATGAGTTTACGTATTTAACTATGTCTCCCATAGTAAAACCTAGGTAGTTAGACATAGTTTTCCTATCTAGTTGAGTGGAGGTATTTGATCCAAATATGACAACGATGAACTAGGGACAATTAGTTAGACGGAAGAATTATATATGGAAGAATTAGATATGTAGTTTCTATGGTTTTGGGTTTATGGTTAGGGTTTAGTATAGAGAATACACACTAGTTAGATGGAAAATTGAAATAAGTAGTTCGTAGTGTGTAGTGGTTTCTATGGTTTGGGGATAGCTTTAGACCTTCACGCATCTACTTAAACAGAAGAATCAAATACATAATCTCTAAGATTTACTATGGGAATAAAAAAGTAGTTAGATGGAAGAATTAAATACATAGACAATGGCATTAAATACATAATTTCTAAGGTCTAGGGATTCTAGTTTGATAGAAGAATTAGATAAGCAGTTTCTACGGACATACTTTATTCTTCCGTCTAACTAGTTCTGTATGGCATATGACAATCAAAACAAGATAGTGCATAACTAAGGATATATGTTATTATATGATTAACTTATAGTTCATGAACATAGCGGGTTATATAGTTCATGTTACTAACTAGTTTGGTTAGGGTTAAACTATATAGATATGTTCATGAATTGGATGCATATATATACTATGAACTATATAGTTTAGATTACTCCATCAAGATGCATATATATACTATGAACTTATATAGTTTGGTCCATTTAGATTATTGCCTCCATAGTTCCCTACATAGGTAGTTCCCTTACTTGTAGGTAGTTCCCTACAAGTAACAATAATTATGAACATATATGTTCATGAATTATTAATATAAACTCTGAGCTATGTAGTTTCTGTTGAATCCTTCTAGATTATGTAGGGAACTATGTAGAACATATATAATGTTCCTAGGACTATACCAACCATGACTATGTAATTCCCTACATAGTGAATGATGAATGAGGATATAAAATCAGGTTCATATGATTAGTAACTAAGGATATATCATCATTTCAATGATATAGTATCTAGTTCATGGAGGCAATTTAGTTACCTTATGAACTTAGTTAACTAAGTTATGAACAATTCATAAACTGATTTGGCAACTAGTTACATAGTTCATCTTGTCATTATATGAACCCTAAATGCCTCAACTAACTATGTTCAACGATGGAGCCTCATCTACCTCCATAACTTATGCACATATTTAGTTAACTAGATACCTCCATTTAATTCATCCTCGATACTGGTTCATAGTCTCATGTTTGTATTTAGATGTTCCTCTATATGATATGTCTCCACAATTTAGGACAGTATAGGTAGTGAGGATTGGGGAAATTGAGGGTAATGAAGATGGGAAGAGGGAAGAAGAAGAGGAGGAAGGATAGGGAGAACGATGGAGGTAAGGGAGGCCTCAATGGCAGCCGGCGGCTGCAATAGAGGAGGACGACAGGGAAGGAGAAAGAAGAGATAGAGATTAGGGTAATACTTTATTCATAATCCATTAGGAGAGCATAAGCTCAATATAAATAGTTCCCACGTTGGGCTACACTACTCACTGGGCTATTCCCATCAGATGGGCCTGTGGCCTTATTACAGATTAATAAAATAAGATGGGCTATTCCCCTAAACAGGGCCAGCTGGGCTACTCCACTAAGCTGGGCCGGCATTACTAATACTATAATAAGCGGAACATAACATTCCACCACGCTACGCTGTTAGCCTTGACCTCAAGGCGCACAATCAGGATACTGGGCTAAAAACTCATCTTCTGAAAGCCAGGAAGCTTCCTCTAATGGCCGGCCCTGCCAAGCAATAAGAACCTCGGTGATAATACGCCCAGCGTGACGAACGCGACGAGAATCCACCTTGAAGGCGGAAACCAAAGGCAAGTCGGCAGAAATGGTCAGAGGAGGTGGAGTAGGGACCAAACGAGATGGATCACCAATAACACGCCGGAGTCGGGAGACATGAAAAACGGGGTGAACGGATGAATCCGCCGGTAAGAGAAGGAGGTAGGCAATCGGACCAATGCGTTCAGTAATCGGATACGGACCATGAAACCGATGAGCTAATTTAACGCTGGCCGGCTGATATAAAGAGGACTGGCGCGCAGGAAGAAAGCTGACATATACCCAATCGCCGACTTGAAACTCCCGGTCACGATGGTGTTTGTCATAAACTTGCTTCACACGGTTTTGGGCAATGAATAAAATCTGCTTCGATTGGCATAAAACTTCATCGCGGGTCTGCAACAGATGATCAACCTCACTGACGGAAGCTCACTGGGGCACATAATGAAGTAATGTGGGAGGAAGGCGGCCATAGACAACCTGAAAAGCAGTAAACCCAGTAGAAGTATGGTAAGCAGTATTGTAGGACCATTCTGCCCACGGTAAGAACTGAAGCCATCGGCGTGGATTCTCCCCCGCAAAACAACGGAGATATTGCTCGAGACAGCGATTAACAACTTCCGTTTGTCCATCCGTTTGCAGGTGATATGCCGAACTCATATGAAGCCGAGAACCATGGAGGGTAAAAAATTCCTGCCAAAACTGGGAGATGAACACCCGGTCGTGGTCCGACACAATAGTACGTGGCATCCCGTGCAGTTTAGCCACATCCCGGACATATAGATCAGCAACGGTCTTGGCCGTATAGGGGTGGCCCAAGGCGGAAAAATGAGCATATTTAGAAAGCCGATCGACCACGACCATCACCACAGATTTCCCGTGCACCATAGGAAGAGCTTCAATGAAATCCATAGAGACATCCTCCCAAATTTGATCTGGAATAGGCGAGGGTTGCAAGAGGCCCGCCGGAGTAATAGTAGAGGCCTTGGCACACCTCACATGCAGCCACAAACGTCTGAACCGAGCATTTAATCCTGCGCCATAAGAAACACTGAGACACCCGCGCTTGTGGACCAATTCATAATCATAGCCCAGCAATTTAGTCACCCAACGCTGCTGAGGAGGGGTAGCAATACGTTGGTCCAGGAAATATTTAAGTGGCTGGTGATCAGTCCGAATGATAAAATGACGTCCCAACAAATACGGCCTCCACTTGGTCGCCGCATGAAATAGCCAACATTTTCTTTTCATAAGCCGAGAGGGACAGCGAGCGGCCAGCCAAGGCCTTGCTCCAAAAGGCAATGGGGTGGCCGTCTTGTAAGAGGACTGCACCAAGGCCATGGCCAGAGGCGTCAGTCTCCACCACAAAGGGCCTGGTGAAATCCGGAAGAGCCAAAATAGGAGCCTCACACATAGCGGATTTCAAGGTGTCGAATGCCTGCTGGGCGCCATGGGACCAAACAAATCCCCCCCGTTTGAGTAGATCATTCAAAGGAGCCGCAAGTGTCCCATAATTAGCGACGAATCTGCGATAGTACCCTGTTAACCCCAAAAATCCCCTAAGACTTTTTAGAGAAGTCGGGACTGGCCAAGCAGCCATAGCAGCCACTTTGGAAGGGTCGGTAGAGACTTGGCCATTAGTAATCATATGGCCGAGATAATCAACCTAAGAACAACCAAAAGAGCATTTGGAACGTTTGATAAATAAAGAGTGGGCACGAAGTACCTCAAATACAGCCCGCAGGTGCTCGAGATGGCGATCCCAAGAAGGACTATAGACGAGGATGTCGTCAAAGAAGACCAAGATGAAGCGGCGCAAGAAGTCCCGAAATATATCATTCATTAGGCCTTGAAAGGTGGCTGGGGCATTAGTAAGACCGAAGGGCATCACCAAAAATCCGAAATGTCCATCATGAGTACGGAAAGCCGTTTTGTGGACATCCGCAGGGTGCATGCGAATCTGATGGTACCCAGCACGCAAATCCAGCTTGGAGAAAACTCGAGCATGAGCCAATTCATCAAACAATTCCTCAATGACGGGAATCGGATACTTGTCCTTGAGTGTGATGGCGTTTAAGGCGCGGTAATCCACACAAAAATGCCATGTACCATCTTTCTTCCAGACCAACAGAACTGGCAACGAATAAGAACTAGAACTCGGCTGAATAATCCCGCTCAATAACATCTCTTTGACCAACTTCTCAATCTCAGCTTTTTGAATATGGGGATATCTGTACGGACGAACATTAGCTGGAGCAGCCCCGGGCACAATAGGGATATGGTGATCATGAAATCGGGGCGGCGGAAGACTGGAAGGTTCCTGAAATAACTCCTCGAAGGCCGAAAGCAATGCTGCCAGATCAGGAGGGGCCTCCGATGGAGCCGTGGGCTCCGATGATAATAACTGCAAGAAGAACCCCTGGGGAACACCATGTGAGTGAATCCAATGAGATCATAGAATTGAGGGTACCTGGGAACCCGCCCGAGAGCTGAACCGATTGGCCACCCAGGGTATACCGCATCGCCATGTTGTCGAAGTTCCAAACCACATCCCCAAGGTTACATAGCCACTGCACGCCTAGGACCACATCAGCCCCTTGCGTCGGCAATAAATAAAGGTCCAGAAGGAAGGCGTGACCCTGGATAGTCAACTCAACGCTGGGGCACAAACCAACACTACGGAGGTTGGAGCCATCACCAATCCGGACGTCAAATGGAGACGAGGCATGCAATGGACATCCTAGCCGTGAGGCAACCTTATCATTGATAAAATTATGAGTACTACCAGAATCGATAAGGACAGATACCTTCTACTTCTTGATAGCTCCTTGGACGCGCATAGTCTGCGGCATATGGGCGCCCGAGAAGGCATGGAAGGAGATCTCGGGCTGATCAGCAGGGGGCGGGTCTGGTGCAAATCCCGTTTTGTCCTCATCCTCAGGGACCTCGTCCCATAGACCCTCCAAGGCTAAGAGGGTGTGGTTCTTGCAACGATGGCCGGGGACGAAGCGTTCGTCACAATTATAGCACAGACCCTTAGAGCGGTGCTCCTCCATTTGGGCTTGTGTCAACCGGCGGATTGGCGGCTGAGGCGGAGGAGTAGCATGAGAGTCAACCTGAAGTGCCGGAGGTGCGGTGGATAAGGCTGGTCGGGTAGGGGGCCTCCAAGCCCTCCGTTGTCTATTAAGTCGCTCCTCCGCAATCCGGGCATGTTTAATCACCTCAGCCATAGAGGTGCGCGGGTAATGACAAATAGCATCCGAAATTTCGAGCTTTAAGCCTTGCATAAATTTACCCACAAGGGCCTCCTGAGTCCAAGACGAGACCTGATCTATACATGAAATATGCATTTTATTATCTCTTAAACTTATGATTATGCTAGTGTTTGATTAGAATAACTACTACTTGAATATAGTTTTTGATTTTTGTAGGAAACAAGAGTAATATACAAAAATGTGATGAAAACGGACTTCAATGGTCAAATTACCATAACTCCGTGTACGCATATCAGATTGGACTGATTCAAGCTTCATGTTAAAGTTCAAGATGTCAGCTTTCCAACGCCACCAACTCAATTCGGAGTTTGGAGCAAAAAGTTATAGCCATTTGAAGATTCCGGACAGTAAAAACGATCGATCGCATCCTTACGCGTTCGATCGCGTCTTCCGCTTGAAAACACTACATTGGAGAAAACGATCGATCGGACACCAAAATGATCGATCATATCTACTGGAATTTTTGGCCTAGCGCGAAGTTTTGAAGACAGTAAAAACGATCGATCGGTTTCGTCCGGCGTCGTTCGCCATACGATCGATCGGAAGCAATTAACAAAGGAAAACGGCTTCGTTCGGCAACGTTCGTAAGGCGATCGATCGTGCTATACGGGCGATCGATCGGTGCATACGGAAAACGCAATTTAACCCTATTTTGACTCGGATTTGGAAGGGAATTTGAGGGTTTTCCTTCACCCCTATATATATGCCTTAAGGGAGAACGTATTGGGCACCTAATATTCAACCTTGGAGAACTAGAGCTTTATTGGAGGCTAGAGAGGAGCAAGAGAAGGAGTCTTTTGGAGCAAAGAAGAAGAAGGATTCATGACGATGGATCTACTTAAACAGGCTTTTCTTTTCTCCTTTTCTATGTGTAACTAAACTTTTATTCAAGGCTTGATGAAGCCCTAGATGTGTATTGCTACTCTTGATAGTTTAATTCTATAAAGTTGATTATGATTCATGCTTAATGCGATTTCATGAGTTCTTTTGAGTGCTTGACCATAGACTTGATTGATATGAATGAAATTAGATCTTTTTAATACCTGCGCTTAGCTAAAAGTAGGCTGGTGTTAATTCTATGCCCGACCAAGGATAGGATCATTAGCCCAAATGATAATTCTATGCCCGACCAAGGATAGAATTATCTACATTAATTTTTAGTGGATGAACTCTCGTGTCCAACCAAGAACGTGAGTGAATTCATTGTGATTTGTGTGTCTGACCATGAACATGAATTACCATATCATGTTAACTTATGCTTAATAATAATTAAGAGTAGTAATTGCATGTCTAGTGGTGGATTCTTTGCCTTGATACTTCTCTATATTGATTAAATCTCAGTTAGATTAAATAAAGTCCATTGCTTTCTTTAGAATTAATTAAACTACATCTTTTTCTTCTCTTGAATTTGGTAAAAGATTAATCCGTCCCTGAGGTTCGACAACCCTTTGATACTCACCGTAGTACAATTGCGAGGGTTTATATTTAAACGATCAAGACCCGGCTGGCTATTCGCATGAACTCCATCTGATAAGCACGCACCGTAGATGTCTGCCGTAAAGAACTGAGTAGTTCATTGAAGTCAGCATACTCCGTAGGCCCGAATTGAATACAAAGCTCCATAATGAATTGTTGCCTGGTATGCCGCGGTTGTTCCGCCTCAAAATACTGATACCAAATCAAAGCATCATCGGTGAGATGGAAGGAACTTACCGTTAATTTGTCCTCGTCTGATCGTGTGTCTTGGTAACGGAAGAACTTCTCAGCTTGGTACACCCAGTCCACTGGATTATCCTCACCGGAGTACTTGGGAAACTGGAGTCGCGCAAGTCTCGTCTCAGCTGGCCTGGGGTCTGGCGCTCATCGCGTGAATAGCCTTGGTTGGTCCAACTGGACTCAGCCTGGACAGGGGGCCATTCAAAGTCACGTTCCTCGTCTCCGGGACCCCGATCAGTATGGGGCTGACCCAAGGGGTTCGTTGCAGCACTCTGACGAACACCCAACTACCCAAAGGCGCCGGCACTCAAGGGTTGGGGGATGGTGGGGACTGTTCGCGATCCTATGGCAGTGGTGTGCTGGTCCATGCGTCGGGCTGTAACAGGGGGGCAGCGTGCAAAAGGTCCACTCAGCGGTGGTGGCAACACCCCTCTTTCAGAAGATCTACCAGAAGGGTGGGGCGCTGTCGTCGATAAGGACAGGCGTTCAAGGGAGTCTCGTACCTGTGCCATATCCTTATGGTATTATTGCTGATGCTGCATAAAGAGTTGCAAGAATTGATCTTGGCGTGCCATCATCTCACGAATCTCAGTTCTCTTGGGAGAAGAGGGCGGCACCTCAGCGTGAGAGTCTCCTTGCACGACTGCTTCAACCGTGGGTTGGTGTTCAACTTCTGATCGCTGGACAATTTAGGACAGTATAGGTAGTGAGGATTGGGGAAATTGAGGGTAATGAAGATGGGAAGAGGGAAGAAGAAGAGGAGGAAGGATAGGGAGAACGATGGAGGTAAGGGAGGCCTCAATGGCAGCCGGCAGCTACAATAGAGGAGGACGACAGGGAAGGAGAAAGAAGAGATAGAGATTAGGGTAATACTTTATTCATAATCCATTAGAAGAGCATAAGCTCAATATAAATAGTTCCCACGTTGGGCTACACTACTCACTGGGCTATTCCCATCAGATGGGCCTGTGGCCTTATTACAGATTAATAAAATAAGATGGGCTATTCCCCTAAACTGGGCCAGCTGGGCTACTCCACTCCGCTGTTAGCCTTGACCTCAAGGCGCCCAATCAGGATACTGGGCTAAAAACTCATCTTCTGAAAGCCAGGAAGCTTCCTCTAATGGCCGGCCCTGCCAAGCAATAAGAATCTCGGTGATAATACGCCCAGCGCGACGAACGCGACGAGAATCCACCTTGAAGGCAGGAACCAAAGGCAAGTCGGCAAAAATGGTCGGAGGAGGTGGAGTAGGGACCAAACGAGATGGATCACCAATAACACGCCGGAGTCAGGAGACATGAAAAAAGGGGTGAAAGGATGAATCCGTCGGTAAGAGAAGGAGGTAGGCAATCGGACCAATGCGTTCAGTAATCGGATACGGACCATGAAACCGATGAGCTAATTTAACGCTGGCCGGACTAGAAGACTATCACCCATATGAACATGTCTTCTAGACAATACTAGATAGTCCTTCTAATATTGTATCATAATCAAATACAGTCTAATTGTTTGTAATTACCCTAGACTCTATGAACATGTCTTCTAGACAGTACTAGTATGAATTTCTTATATATTATAGTTTAAGTCATTAGAATTCATACTCCTATGACTTAAGGGTTTATTATACTCCTAGGACATAAACCTAGGGTTAATCTCGACTTATTAATCTGGTTAATAGAATACGGTATAAATACTTATAATTAGGTTAAACCTCCATAACTTAAGATATCTTATGGTTAAACTAGTTCATATGAGGCATAGTACTTATAATTAGGGTTAACTAAATAATGTAGTCAACTATGGTAGTTGATTATATTATATGGTTAAAATGTAGTTATAGGTATTAATTCAGTAATACCTATGTATCATGTTCATCTATTGACCCTAAACTTCATGGGTTATATGGTTGATTATAACCTATTAGGGAGACTATGTAACCCAATATACTATGTTAACTATATTGTGCATATAGTTATCCCCAAGTAACAGGTACTTAGTTGCACTACGGAGGTTCCTCCCTGTATATATGCACAAGTAATAACGATGGACCCTAACTCTGAACTAAGTATAACCATTCATGAACATGTCAACTACCTCCATAGTTGAGCATTATACTCTTAGTTACTAATCATCTAGATGGAGAACATAGTTCCATTTAAACTATAGTAAACTATCTTATTAGGTTAACAATAACGATGGATGCTTATCATTATAATATCCATATCTATCTAGGTTCATATGAACCAGGGAGTATAATGTTCCTATACTATATATTCATGAATATATAGTATACATATAATATGTATATTATATCTATTATATGGACAATGGCATTCATGAACTTAGTTTGTAGAACATAGTTATCTAGACGAATAAACTATGTTATTAAATGTTGCTAACTATGTTCCTAACCAAATTGCCAATTAACCCTAACTTATGAACTATAGTATAGTCATGTTTCATCTAGGACTATGGCATACCTCCATGAACTATGCCTCATATGAACATGTCTTCTAGACTATGTTTGTATGAACTATCTAATTATTTGTATTAGGATATCCCTACTTCTAGACAACTAGTTACATAGTTAGAAAGTCCATATAACATAGTTTACATATAGTAGTACACTATGTAACTAGTTGCCAAATTAATTTGAACTTTGATAGTTCCTCTAATAATCTAGGTTAGGATGTCTAAGATAACGAGAATATAATGTTACGATCATATATGTCATTATCTACTCAAAACGATTCATTATATGTCTAGGATCATATATGTCATATTTAGAAATGGAAACCACTGGTTATACTAGTTAATAGTTCTATATGTCTATGATCACATAACTAGATGAACTTCACGCATCTACTTAAACAGAAGAATCGAATACATAGTCTCTAGAATTTACTATGGGAATAAACAATGTATTTGATCTTTTCTTCAAACTATGTCCCTAGAAACTATGTAGACTATGTTCTACAAACTAGTACATAGTATCTTATAGGGTATGAACTAATTGTCAACTATCATATGAACCCTAGGATATCTTCTATGAACTATCTAGATGAACATGACAACTATGTATCATTTTCATCTAGATACCTTCATAATAGATATCCTAGGGTTAACGATGATAGATACTATCATCATGTTCATCTAGGGTTTATTCTAGGATTAACAATATTATATAGTCTCCATCGTTAACATATTATATTATAACCTATGACTACATTATAACCATATACTATTCAAGAGTTAGTATCTATCATATATTATGGTTTATGAACATATCAGAGTTAACCTAGTTAATAGTTCTCTCCCTAATAGTATATGTCTAAATTAACCCTGACAGATATCCTAGGGTTACAGTATATGTAGGGTCCCATATACTGTAACCCTATGATATATGTTAACCCTAACTCCTGAATATGTTAACTTAATTTATGTTCATATGAGGCATAGTCCATATACTACATTATGTATGAACTAAATATGTATCTATCTAATTATTATAGATTAATCCTAGGGTTAATATGGTTTATGTCCCTAATAGGAGTACAATATTAGGGTTATACCGTATTATTAATTAGAGTTATAGCATTACAATACAATTATGGGTTATGATATGGTATAACTATTATAGGAATATACTCTATGTTCATCATCCCTTATACATATGTATACCCATATATAATTCAACTTAGATTAACCCTAAGTTATTCCTATGCGGATGTAGTCTAGGGTTAGATATGCCATAATTGGCAACTATAGTTGCATTATAATAATATATGTCAAGAATTAACCAATTGTTAAAGGGACGTCTATTATACACAAGGGACGTATTCCTTCAAACTATGTATTTGATCCTTCTAACAATGCATTGTACTATGATATAGTTGCAACTATAGCCCCGTATAGGTTCACACACTTATACTATGGGGTATACACAAACTAGTTATGTGTATCCCTCCGTATAGATGTGTGAACTAACAGTTGTATTTTCTATTGTGAAGACATAACCCGTAGAACTGCTACGATCATCTTGCCCTTATTTCAGGTATAAGAATTCACTCCTCATCCTGAGCATGACTCGGAAAGTGCTTATGTTTGAACTAGGTAAGTGCTTTTGTTTGAAGACTACAAATTTAATTGTTCGCATACCAACTATGGGAACCCCTAGATACTACATATTTGATCCTTCCATAGCTATCCTCATACCAAAATAATAGAAACAACATATATCCCTAACCCTAGAAAGGCTATGGAAGGGTTAGGGATATATGTAGTTTCATGCCAAACCCTAACCCTAAGCCATAGAAACTACATATATAATGTTATTGAGAATACACACAACTAGTAATATGGAAGAATCGAAAACATAGTTTTTAGGGTTTAGGTTATATGTTTGGTGTGGATAACATATGTTTGTTATTGAGAATACACACAACTCGTTGGATGGAAGAATCAAATATGTAGTATCTAGGGTTAAGGATTAGGATTTAGTATGGAGAATAAACACAACCAGGGAGGCAGAAACATTATATATGTAGTTTCTATGGTTTTGGATTTAGGGTTTGTTATAAAGAATACAAACAATTAGCTAGATGGAACAATTAAATTTGTAGTGTTTGGGGGTTTAGGGTTAGAGTTTGGTGTGAAGACTAAACACAACTAGTTAGAAAAAAGAATGAAATACATAGTTCTAGCGTTTAGGTTTACAGTCTGGTTGGGTGAATTAAAAATAATTAGTTAGACGGAAGAATTATATATGTAATTACTTTATTTTAGGGTTGTGGTTTCGTATGGAGGAATACACACAACCAGGGAAGGTTGATCATCTTGCCCTTGTTTATGATGGAGTCAAGGGTTGTGGTTTCGTATGGAGGAATACACACAACCAGGGAAGGTTGATCATCTTGCCCTTGTTTAAAATATACTATCCTAGAGATTATTTATTTGATTCCTAGAGACATAGTTTTCCTATCTAGTTGAGTGGCGGTATTTGATTAAAATATTGCAACGATGAACCAGGGACAATTAGTTAGACTGAAGAATTATATATGGAAGAATTATCTATGTAGTTTCTATTGTTTTGGGTTTGTGGTTAGGGTTTGGTATGGAGAATGCACACTAGTTAGATTAAAAATTGAAATAAGTAGTTCATAGTGTACAGTAGTTTCTACGGTTTGGGATAGCTTTAGACCTTCACACATCTACTTAAACAAAAGAATCAAATACATAGTCTCTAGGATTATGGTTCCTGCTATAAGTTCCTGCTATAATAACAAAAGTTTAATAGTTATGGAGAATTAAACACATAGTTAGATGGAAGAATTACATATGGGTTAGGATTAGGGTTCCTGCTATAAGTTCTCGATGCCAACTAGGGAATCCCATCCATACCAACTATGTATGGAATGCTCACAACTACTCAGATGGATTAATTAGATAAGCAAGCTTTACGGTTAGCAATAGACGCAAGAATACACATAACCCAAAACCAAAACAGTATATATGTAGTTGCCCTTAGTAAACCCTAATCCTATATGTAGTTTCTAGTTGGTATCCATATTCTTCATACCAAAACCTAATGCTAAATTTTTCGATTCTTCAATATTACTAGTTGTGTGTATTCTCAATACCAATTAAATTTGATCCTTCCGTCTAGCTAGTTGTGAGTATTCTCCATCCCAAACCATAACCCAAAACCTTATCAACTACATATTTAATTCATCGTATAACTGCTTGTGTTTATTCTCCTTAGTAAACCCAAGAAACTAACTATTGGATTCTTCCATTTAAGTAGTTATCTGAATTATTGCGCAGAACGCAAACCCAAAACCCAAAACTCTAACCCTATAGTCTAATCTTAGAGACTATGTATTCACACAACTAGTAGTTAGTATGGATGTATGAAGGAAAGATGAACTAGTTAGAAGGAAAGATCAAATACATAGTTACTAATTGTAAAACCATAGCTATGCATATTCTCCATTTCTTACTGATTGTAAAACCATAGCTATGCATATTCTTCATCCCCAAAGTTGGTATGGGGATAGCTATGGAAGGATCAAATATGGATACCACTAGAAACTACATGTCTAATTAACTTCACACAACAGACATATTTGATCCTTCCATAGCTATCATCCATATAATATGTGTATGGATGAAATAAGAACAATTAGTTAGACGGAAGAATTATATATGTAATTACTTGGTTTTAGGGTTGTGGTTTCGTATGGAGGAATACACACAACTAGTTAATTGGCAACTATAGAATTAGAGTTTAGGAGTTTAGTGTGTTTTCGATTCTTCAATATTAATGCCAAACCTAAACTCCTATTCCCTAAACACTAGGATCAATATCTCCACTCAACTAGATAAGTAGTATCTAGTTGTGTGTCATTGTCTACGTATTTAATTCTTCCTATCTAACTATGGGAATAAACAAAAGTAGTTAGATGGAAGAATTAAATACATACACAATGGCATTAAATACGTAATTTCTAGGGTTTAGGTTATGGTTTGGGGATAGCTTTAGACCTTCACGCATCTACTTAAATAGAAGAATCAAATACATAGTCTCTAGGATTTACTATGGGAATAAACAAAAGTAGTTAGATGGAAGAAATAAATACATAGATAATAACATTAAATACATAATTTCTAAGGTTATACCTAGAAATGTCCCTATGGCAATAACCTAACTTATTCCCTAACCCTAATCAAATACTAGTTGCCAATTAACATAATGTATAATGTTGATCCATACAACACAACTATAGTTGATTATTCCCTAATCTTCCATATATGATTCTTCCGTCTAGTAGAATTATATATGGGTTAGGATACGTATATCCCTATGGGAATAACCTAGCAGTTAATCCCATATGTTAGGATTAACCCTAATCCTAACATATCCTAATAATCTAAGTTAGGATGTCTAAACTAAGCTAGGATGTAATGGAGGGTTCCTATTTAATAATCTAAGTTAGTATGACTACATCTTGTAGACATCTATAGTATATGTCTAGATTGACAACTATACGGTTAGTTATCTAAGTTAGCACAAGGGAGGATTAACCCTAAGATTAGTCTATAATAATCTAAGTTATTATGACAACTATAGCTTGTATATTCTAGATTGGCAACCATAGGGTTAGACATAGTACAATGCATTGTATCATAGGTTAGAGTTTATAAATTAACCTATAGATTAACCTATGCCCTAGAGACTATGTATTTGATTATGATACAATGCATGATTGTATACGATTATAAGTTAGTTAGATTGGAAATCTTAGTTGTGTGTAGTTAGGGTATTAACTAACTATAGATAGATACATTGTGTAGTTAGTTAATGCCCTAACTATAGACGGAATATAGGACTATGTAGTCCTAGGGTTACATAGTCCTATATTAGTCCTATGTATCTATCTATAGATGTAATATTAGTCCTATTCTTCACACATCTACTTAAACAGAAGAATAGTCCTATATTAGTCTTATTCTTCTAGGGTTGGAATACACACACGTGTAGTTACCCTAACTATAGACAGGGTTAATCCTATAGTTTCCAATCTAGGATTAACCATAACATTATATTCCTAGGACTAATATAGGACAAGAAATAGATAGATACATTGTTTATTATCTCTCTATCTATATCCGTGAAGAACTATTATACGTATCTAGGATGTAGTCTGTATAACTCAAAACCAGTTAATTTTTCATATACTAGGGTATTATATATATAGGACAACAAAATAGCTGATTATACGTATCCATTTTGTCCTAAAATAGTTATACTAGTTAATAGTTCAATATCTATCCATTTCTACGTATCCCATGGTTATACTAGTTAATAGTTCAATATCTATCCATTTCTACGTATCCCATGATTATACTAGTTTATAGTTTTAGTACATAGTTTATAGTCCTATCTCCTAAACCCTATCATATATATCATAGTTCATAGTTGCCCTAACTGTGAACTATGATAGAATAAATAGTTATATCTACCTATCTAAGTTCATAGTATTCCGATATGACATAAACTCTAATCTTGTTCTATGGACTATGCCTCATATGAACTATTTAGCTAATACAAACAATTAGCTAGATGGAACATCTTGCCCTTCCATAGAGCATAGTCTACGTTATGATAGATATTATCATCATGTTCATCTAGATAATCCCCAATTAGGTAGATGGACTAATTAACTTGGCAACTAGTTAGGAACATGGTTAGTTTAACCCTAACTTAGATATGCCTCATATGAGCATACACACATTAAGGTTAAACTAATGTTGCTAACTTAGTATAGGTTAACTATGTTCCTAACTACTATACCTCTATTTAATTCATCCTCAATCCTGGTTCATCTAGATATGGCATTCATCTTCAATGCATCATTGATGACTTGATGGTGGTTCATCTACATAACTACCTGAACATTATCAGATTATATTCCTAACTATGTTAGGAACCAAAACAAGATAGTCCATGAACTATACCCTAGTAACCAAAACAAACATGAGATAACTATGTTAGGAACATAGTTAACTAAGTTCTTAACTAAATGATTTAATTACTTCTCGAAGAATATATTATAACTAAGGATATAGAATCAGGGAAAATAGTGGCATAACTATCCATAATTAGATACTATATCAACTAGTAATATAAACTCTGAACATTATATTATGAGTTCATGTTACTATAATAACGATGGAGTCCATCTAGATGGAGCAACATATAACTTAGTTAACTATATCAACGATGGGTTTATCCTAAAACGTTAGCTTAGTTAGTAACAATAATTATCTCATTACTTACTTATATCAACTTAGTTAACTTAGTTAGTAACAATAATTATGTATGGAAAGAAACTATCTCATTACTAGTTTATCCTAAAATGTTTAGGGTAGTCTATATGACATATATGATCTTAACCTATAACATTATATTATAGGAAGATAATGTTACTATAGACGGAACAACTATGTATACTATGAACTATGATAACTACCTAGGTTTACTATGAAGACCATAGTTATGTAGATAGATACGTATATCAATCTATGTATCTATATATAGGTTTACAAACAATTAGCTAGATGGAACAAGATTAGAGTGTTTGATGGGATAATATACTTAAGGTACTATGAACTAACTAGTTTGTAGAACATAGTCTACGTCCCTTGTGTAAATTGTTTGTATACAAGTTAATACAAACAATTAGCCTATAATTTAGAGTCAAAACCTATATCAACATTAGGCGGAATATAGGTTTTGACTAATACAATGATGAGCTAATTGTTTGTATTAGCTTGTATAAAGTAAGTTATACTAGCATTAGAGTTCTATGGACAACTAGTTACATAATCTCTATGGTATAATGTTTGATAGTATCTATCATATGAACCCTATCCTATGATATAAACTCTCTAAACTAGGGTTAATATCTACAAACTTAGATCTTGCCAAATTAATTTAACCTTAAGTTATGGAGGAACATCTAAATACAAGCATGAGACTATGAATCAGGATCGAGGATGAATTAAATGGAGGTATCTAGTTTGGAACATAGTTAACTAAATATGTGCATAAGTTATGGAGGTAGATGAGGCTTCATCGTTGAACATAGTTAGTGGAGGCATTTAGGGTTCATATAATGGCAAGATGAACTATGTAACTAGTTGCCAAATTAGTTTATGAATTGTTCATAACATAGTTAACTAAGTTCATAAGTTAACTAAATTGCCTCCATGAACTAGATACTATGTCATTGAAATGATGATATATCCTTAGTTACTAATCATGTGAACTTGATTTTATATCCTCGTTCATCGTTCACTATGTAGGGAACTACATAGTCATGGTTGATATAGTCCTAGGAACATTATATATATTCTACATAGTTCCCTATAGTGTAGAAAGATTCAACAGAAACTCTGAACTATGTTCATAATTATTGTTACCTATGTAGGGAACTATGGAGGCAATAATCTAAATGGGTTAGGATAACCTCCATGTAGATGGAGTAATCTAAACTATATATAGTTCATAGTATAATAATTCATGAACATATATATAGTTTAACCCTAACCAAACTAGTTAATAACATGAACTAGATAGTCCACTATGTTCATGAATTATAAATTAATCATATAATAACATATATCCTTAGTTATGGACTATCTTGTTTTGATTGCCATATGCCATACAAAACTAGTAAGATGGAAGAGTAAAGTACATCCATAGAAACTACTTATCTAATTCTTCCATCAAACTAGAATCCCTGAACCCTAGAAATTACGTATTTAATGTCATTGTCTATATATTTAATTCTTCCATCTAACAATTTTTGTTTATTCCTATAGTAAATCGTAGAGATTATGTATTTGATTCTTCTGTTTAAGTAGATGTGTGAAGGTCTAGAGCTATCCCCAAACCGTAGAAACTACAACACACTATGAACTACTTATTTCAATTTTCCATCTAACTAGTATGTATTTTCTATACCAAACCCAAACATAAACCCAAAACCATAGAAACTACATATCTAATTCTTCCATATATAATTCTTCCATCTAATTAACTAACCCTGGTTCATCGTTGTCATATTTTGATCAAATACCTCCACTCAACTAGATAGGAAAACTATGTCAAGCTACCTAGGTTTTACTATGGGAGACAAAGTTAAATACATAAACTCATCCAGCAACGATGAGGGATACAATGCCATTATTCCTAATACAAACTAGTTACGTACAATGCATTGTACGTATTACAATGACATCATATAACGATCCTCCACATGTAACTAGTTTGTATTAGAGATAATGGCATATGATCCTCCATATGTAACTAGTTTGTATTAGGGACAATGGCATATGATCCTCCATATGTAACTAGTTTGTATTAGGGACAATGGCATATGATCCTCGATATGTAAATGGAGGATTAGGGTTAGGGTTAGGGATACAATGCATTGTACGTAATTAGTTTGTATTAGGGTTAGGGACAATACGAACATACGATCCTCCATGAATGCATTCAAGGAGGACATAGTTCATGAATGTATTAAATACGTAGTCTCTAGGATGTACTATGGGTCCTAACCATTAAACATGTCTAATGGTCATCCTAAATACATACTCTATAGAATTCACTCCTCATCCAAAAAGAATGACATAATACTGATGTCATTGTCCCTAATACAAACTAGTTAGACATATTACTAGTTGTGTGTATTCTAAATAACACCCTGACCTTTAACCATAGAAACTCCGTATTTCATTTTTCTGTCTAACTAGTTGTGTGTGGCTTTTTCGATATAATCTTAGGGTGCTGCCATCCTAACTAAGAATACTCACAACTCATTGGTAAAACTAGTTTAGTAACTACATAGGTTATAATCAACCATATGTAACTCTAACTATGTAACATGGTTATCATATTGTGTGAGTTAACTTAATCACAAGTATGTATAATTATACTTATGTATGAACTAAGTACATATGTTTATATATAAGTAACTATATGTGCATATATACAGGGAGGACTAAGTTAGTCCATAACCCCTATAGTTTTAGTCCACCATATAGGGGTTATGGATAGTTATACTTAGTTATCGATGGAGTTAACTACATAGTTCACTATATAGTGGACTAACTTATGGATAGTTAGTAACAATAATTATGAACATATATGTTTATGAATTGTTAATATAAACCTCCATCGTTAACTCCATCGATGTTCTCCTGAATAAACCCTAGTTAATAGTTCACAGTATATGTAACCTTAGGATATCATCATTAACCCTAGGATATGTTCATGAACATAGGGTAAACTAAATATGTTCAGGTAGTGTAGTATAAATAGTTAATTGGCAACTATTGTTAATAGTTCACTCTAGGGTTAACCTGAACATAGTTCATATGATATATATATATAACCCATAAACTCTCCCTAATAGGGTTACTTGTCATTAAGTTAACTATATGGTAACCCTAATATAATATTGGCATATGTCTAACTAGTTTAATCTTAGATTATAGGCTACCGTAGTTATGATCTAACAGTACTAGTTAATAGAATGAGACTATGACATTAGTTGGGATCTATTATATAACTACATATATAATAGCCTAATTATCCTCTATAATTAGTACTGTTATTCATAGTCTAATTGTTTGTAATTACTCTAGATTCTATGAACATGTCTTCTAGACAGTACTAGTATGAATAACTTATATGGTAATTATAGTATAGTTTAAGTATTAGAAGTCATACTCCTATGACTTAAGGGTTTATTATACTCCTAGGACATAATCCTAGGGTTAATATTAACTTATTAATCTAGTTAATAGAATACGGTATAAATACTTATAATTAGGTTAAACCTCCATAACTTAAGATATCTTATGGTTAAACTAGTTCATATGAGGCATAGTCCATATAATTAGGGTTAACTAAATAATGTAGTCAACTATGGTAGTTGACTACATTATATGGTTAAAATGTAGTTATAGGTATTAATTCAGTAATACCTATGTATCATATTCATCTATTGACCATAAACTTAATGCATTATATGGTTGATTATAACATAACCCAATATACTATGTTAACTATATTGTTCATATAGTTATCCCCAAGTAACAGGTACGCATATATTTGGACTATGGAGGTTCCTCCCTGTATATATGCACAAGTAACAACAATGGACCACAACTCTGAACTAAGTATAACAATTCATGAACATATATGTAGTCAACTACCTCCATAGTTGAGCATTATACTCTTAGTTACTAATCATTTAGATGGAGAACATAGTTCCATTTAAACTATAGTAAACTATCTTATTAGGTTAACAATAACGATGGAGGCTTATCAACATAATATCTATATCTATCTAGGTTCATATGAACCAGGGAATACAATGTTCCTATACTATATATTCATGAATGCATTCATCTACCTCATGAATATATAGTATACATATGATACGTATATTATATCTATTATATAGACAATGGTATTCATGAACTTAGTTTGTAGAACATAGTTATCTAGATGAATAAACTACGTTCCTAACCAAATTGCCAATTAACCCTAACTTATGAACTATAGTATAGTCATGTTTCATCTAGAACTATAGTCCTTCTAATATTGTATCATAATCAAATACAATCTAATTGTTTGTAATTATAGTATAGTTTAAGTATTAGAAATCATACTCCTATGACTTAAGGGTTTATTATACTCCTAGGACATAAACCTAGGGTTAATCTCGACTTATTAATCTGGTTAATAGAATATGGTATAAATACTTATAATTAGGTTAAACCTCCATAACTTAAGATATCTTATGGTGAAACTAGTTCATATGAGGCATAGTCCATATAATTAGGGTTAACTAAAGAATGTAGTCAACTATGGTAGTTGACTACATTATATGGTTAAAATGTAGTTATAGGTATTAATTCAGTAATACCTATGTATCATATTCATCTATTGACCATAAACTTCATGGATTATATGGTTGATTATAACCTAACCCAATATACTATGTTAACTGTATTGTACATATAGTTATCCCCAAGTAACAAGTACGCATATATTTGGACTATGGAGGTTCCTCCCTGTATATATGCACAAGTAACAACGATGGACCATAACTCTGAACCAAGTATAACAATTTATGAACATATATGTAGTCAACTACCTCCATAGTTGAGCATTATACTCTTAGTTACTAATCATTTAGATGGAGAACATAGTTCCATTTAAACTATAGTAAACTATCTTATTAGGTTAACAATAACGATGGAGGCTTATCAATATAATATCTATATCTATCTAGGTTCATATGAACCAGGGAATACAATGTTCGTATACTATATATTCATGAAGGCATTCATCTACCTTCATGAATATATAGTATACATATGATACGTATATTATATCTATCATATGGACAATGACATTCGTGAACTTAGTTTGTAGAACATAGTTATCTAGATGAATAAACTATGTTCCTAAATATTCCTAACCAAATTGCCAATTAACCCTAACTTATGAACTATAGTATAGTCATGTTTCATTTAGGACTATGTTCATCTAGATAGCTTCTAGACTATGTTTGTATGAACTATCTAATTGTTTGTATTAGGATATCTCTACTTCTAGACAACTAGTTACATAGTTAGATACTCTATAGAATATAGTCTATATATAGTACACTATGTAACTAGTTTCCAAATTAATTTGAACTTAGATAGTTGCTCTAATAATCTAAGTTAGGATGTCTAAGATAACGAGAATATAATGTTAAGATCATATATGTCATTATCTACTCAAAACCACATATTATATGTCTAGGATAATATATGTCATATTTAGAAATGGAAACCACTGGTTATACTAGTTAATAGTTCTATAGTTAGTATCCATCCATTTCTAAACCCAAAACCACACATAACATAGTCCTATATTCTATCTATAGTAGTTTCTTTGTACCTAAACTAATAATGTAGAACTATTATACGTATCCATTTCTTGTCCTATATTAGTCCTAGGATTATAATGTTGGGGTTAATCCCTAACATATAGATAGAGACATATAATAATAGGATAACTATGTATCTCATTTCTAAACATCTATGTTAGGGTTAATCCCTAACAAATACAACTACATCCTATAGGGCATTATAATAGTTGTATTAGGTGGAATATAGGACTATGTTTAGGGTTAGAATACACACACGTAGGTAGTTACCCTAACTATCGACGGAATCTTAGTTGGGAATAATATTTTAGCATTGTTTATAACGAGAATGCAACCCTAACTATAGACGGAATATACGACTATTGTTTAGGGTTAATGCATGTAGGTTAGATTCTTAGATACGTATCAATCTAAGTATGGGAATAAACAATGTATTTACTATGGGAATAAACATAGTCCTAGTTTAACTAACTTAGATTAATCCTATGGAAATATACATTTTAGATTGGCAACTATATATACGTAGATATGTATGTCTAGATTTTAATAGAGGCAATCTTGTATACATATAATACGTAAGTATTTAACTTGTATAACTAGAATATACAAGTTATTGATGGAAAATTAATCCCAAAATCTCCCTTGTCCTAAAGAAGATTAACCTAACCCTATGCCTCATAGAATACAGTATAAATACCCATAGGGTATAACCCTATCCATCACGTCAAAGACTTTCTCGATAGCAGTGATCCACTCCTTAGCCTCCTCTGGCTCACCCTCACCCTTGAAGTAGGAGCCATCTTCTTGAAGCGTTCAGCCAACTAAGATTCCATCTATAGTTAGGGTAACTACCTATGTGTGTGTATTCTAACCCTAAACATAGTCCTATATTCCGCCTAATACAACTATTATAATGCCCTATAGGATGTAGTTGTATTTGTTAGGGATTAACCCTAACATAGAAACTTAGAAATGGGATACATAGTTATCCTATTATTATATGTCTCTATCTATATGTTAAGGATTAACCCTAACATTATATTCTTAGGACTAATATAGGACAAGAAATGGATACGTATAATAGTTCTACATTATTAGTTTAGGTACAGGAAACTACTATAGACGGAATATAGGAATGTTTGGTTTTGGGTTTAGAAATTGATATATACTAACTATAGAACTATTAACTAGTATAACCAGTGGTTTCCATTTCTAAATATGACATATATGATCCTAGACATATAATGTGTGGTTTTGAGTAGATAATGACATATATGATCTTAACATTATATTCTCATTATCTTAGACATCCTAACTTAGATTATTAGAGAATATATGATCTTAACATTATATTCACATATACGATCCTTCACATATTGTTGCTACGCCATCCCTACCTACGGTTTATCCGGAATTGCCGTTGGTGCCAGCTTCTATAGTGGAGTCTCGTCGTGTGCGTCATTCTGGTCGTATTATCATTGAGGTTCTCATTACTTGGCAAGGCTATCCACTGGAGGATGCTTCCTGGCTCCGTGAAGATGAGTTTTTAGCTCAATATCCTGGGTGGTCGCCTTGAGGTCAAGGCTAGCAGCGGAGCGTGGTGGAATGATGTGTTCCAGTATTAGTTCATTTCTTTATGTTATTTGGTTTATTTATATTGTTGGCTTAGGGGAGTAGCCCAAGTTATTAAGTATTATGTAATAAGGCTTTCGGCCCAGTTTAGGGAATAGCCCAAGCCCACAACGTGGGAGAGTATGTAAGGGGCTTATGCCCTCTTTGGATGATTATGCAAGGGATTACCCTAATCTCATCTTCCTCCTGCTTAACCCCCGTCGTCCCTTCTCTGTCTGAGCCGCCGCCCAGCTTGCAGAGGAATTCCTCCCTCATCTCGTCTTCCCTTTCCCCTTCTTTTCCTGAATTAACTCTCCCCAAGTGCTGGGATACAACAAAACCATAATCCTTCTGTATGTGTTATACTAGTTGAAGAGGGTTAGGATTACGTTGTGTTACTACATGTAGTTAGATGGAAGAATTCTTACAACATGTAATAACTAATGAATTTATAATAAGTAAAGGATTACATTGTGTTACTATGTATTCACAACTATAGTACTTATTTTTAGACACTTAATGGTTTTAAGTACATGCTGACATGGTACCTTTATACTGATGTAGAGTCATCTTGGTTATTACTATAGTATTGGGACAAAGCAAATTGATTGCATTGCATAATTTACCCTACACACAACCAAACTAAAATGGTTATTACTAACAAAGAATTTTACTAACGAAGAATAAAATTCGAAGATAGTTGTGTGTGTATTCTTTCATTTACTTCCGTTCAATTAAATGGAAGAATCCGAGAAATACAGTTGTGTGTATTCTCTATACCATAGAAACTACATATTTAATTCTTCCTTCAAACTACATTATTTATTCTCCACAATAAACCCTAACCTAAAACCATAAAAACTAAGTACTTGATTCTTCCGTCTAAGTAATTGTGTGTATCCCTCCATATAACGCTAACCCTAAACCCTAAAAACTATTTATTTAATTGTTCTGTCAAAGTAGTTATGTGTATTCACCATACCAAAACCATGGAAACTGCATATTTGTTGCTTCCGTGTAACTAGTTGAGTGTATTTTTTCATCTAGCTAGCTAGTTGTGTGTATTCTTTCGTCTAAATGTAAACCTAAAAACTAGAAACTACGTATTTTATTCTTCCATCCAACTAGGTGTGTGTTTTTATCCATACCAAACTGCAAGCATGAATTTTAAAGACTATGTATTTGATACTTCTGTCTAGCTAGTTGTGTGAATAATTAATGCCAAACCCTAACCTTAAGCCTAAGCCTAGAAAACTATGCATTTGAATATTTCTATTTAACTACTTATTTTTTTGTCTAACTGGTATGGAGAATACATGCAACCCTAACCCATCTAACTTATTTGATTCTTCTGTTTAACTACTTTTGTTTGTTCCTATAGTAAATCCTAGAGACTATGTATATGATTCTTCTGTTTAAGTAGATGCGTGAAGGTCTAAAGCTATCCCCAAACCGTAGAAACTACTTATCTAATTCTTCCATCAAACTAGTTATGAGCATTGTTCATACCAAAACCTAATGCTAAACCCCTAAAAGTTATGTATTTTGTTGTTCGTCTAACTAACTAGTTGTTTACGTATTTATTACTTTGGTCTAGCTAATTGTCAAACCCTAACCCTAAGCCTACTTATCTAATTCTTCCTTCAAACTAGTTGTGAGCATTTTTCATACCAAAACCCTACTAGGTTATAACCCTATGTTATAACCCTAAACTTGGGTTAACAGACATCCTAGGGTTTATTACATATAACTGTGAACTATTAACTATATACTATAGTTATACTACACTAGTATATGTAATCCTAGTATTCAGGACCCTAACTCATAATAAGGTTACAGTATATGTAGAGGCATAATCCATATAATTAGGGTTAATCTATAATAATAGAGGCATAATTACAGTATTTATACCATATTTGCATAGATTATAATAAAAAGCCCGTATAAACTACATATATAATAGAATGAGACTCTCCCTAATATGTATACACATATTATATAGATTAACCCGATAAGAAGACATAGTATAACCCTAATATTATATTCCTATAACCCTTAAGTCATAGTCTCATAACTATTGTATTTGGACAATTATAGATTAATCTAACTATATGAGTACTAGTTAATATACTCATATAGTATATTGCTATAAGAAGATCATATATAATCTTAAGTTAGATTACCGTATTTATGATTACCTGTTACCTGAGGATAACCTAGTCTCATTCTATTAACCAGATTAGTAAGTTAGACATCATGAGCATAGGGTAACCCTAACTTAGATAGATTAGAGTTTATATAAGTAGTTGCTAGTGATACAGTCATAGTGGAACATGTAGAAGGATCACTAGATACTACAGTTTCCATATATGGTTAACTCAATCATATTGTGTTTGCGGAGGATGTATGTTCTATACCTCATATATCTAGTATGTTATGATATAAAAGGATTAGGCAACGATGGAACTAGAATAACTTAGGATATAACATATCCTATATTATGTTCTATAGAGGAACTAGTTATCATATAGTCTTATATCTATTATATTCTATAGAGGAACTAGTAATCATATAGTCTTATATGTATTATGTTCTATAGAGGAACTAGTTATATAATGATGGAACCCTAAAGTCTAATCCTAGAGACTATTATATGGATTATAATAAGTAGTTTATAAGGATAACTAGTTCCTTTATGAGACATCATTATATTATTATATATGTCGTGTTCTGTGTTTGTATGTTATTCTTAAACTATATTCCCTATGATTATTTATACCGTATTTATGAGGCATAGGATTAGTTAATCCTCTCTAGGACAAGGGAGACTTTAGGATTAATCTTCCGTCAATAACTTGTATATTCTAGTTATACAAGTTAAATACGTAAACTCTAACCTATGATAGTTGACATAGACGGATTATTATTTGTCTAAAAGATTTGCCTCTATTAAAATCTATAGTAGGATTAAAATTGCTCGGAATCTAGGACCTAGGTCAATCTAGACATACATATCTACGTATCTATCTAACTCTATAGTTGCCAATCTAAAATGTCTATTCCCATAGGATTAATCTAAGTTAGTTAACCTAGTACTACGTTTATTCCCATAGTAAATACATTGTTTAATCTCATACTTAGATAAATACGTATCTTAGAATTTAACCCAGATGCATTAACCCTAACCCTAGGAATACATAGTCCTATATTCCGTCTATAGTTAGGGTTGCATTCTCGCCATAAACAATGCTAAATATTATTCCCAACTAAGCTTCCATCTATAGTTAGGGTAACTACCTACGTGTGTGTATTCTAACCCTAAACATAGTCCTATATTCCACCAAATATAACTATTCTAATGCCCTATAGGATGTAGTTGTATTTGTTAGGGATTAACCCTAACATAGATACTTAGAAATGAGATACATAGTTATCTTATTATTATATGTCTCTATCTATATGTTAGGGATTAACCCTAACATTATATTCCTAGGAATAATATAGGACAAGAAATGGATACATATAATAGTTCTACATTATTAGTTTAGGTACAAGAAACTAGTATAGACGTATAGGACTATGTAATGTGTGGTTTTGGGTTTAGAAATTGATAGATACTAACTATATAACTATTAACTAGAATAACCAGTGGTTTCCATTTCTAAATATGGCATATATGCTCCTAGACATATAATGTGTGGTTTTGAGTAGATAATGACATATATGATCTTAACATTTTATTCTTGTTCTCTTAGACATCCTAACTTAGATTATTAGAGGAACTATCTAAGTTCAAATTAATTTGGAAACTAGTTACATAGTGTACTATATGTAGACTATGTTCTATGGACTATCTAACTATGTAACTAGTTGTCTAGAAGTAGGGATATCCTAATACAAACAATTAGATAGTTCATACAAACATAGTCTAGAAGACATGTTCATATGAGGCATAGTTCATGGAGATATCTAGATGAACATAGTCCTAGATGAAACATGACTATACTATAGTTCATAAGTTAGGGTTAATTGGCAATTTGGTTAGGAACATAGTTTATTCATCTAGATAACTATGTTCTAAAAACTAAGTTCATGAATACCATTGTCTATATAATAGATATAATATACGTATCATATGTATAATATATATTCATGAGGTAGATGAATGCATTCATGAATATATAGTATAGGAACATTATATTCCCTGGTTCATATGAACCTAGATAGATATGGATATTATAATGATAAGCCTCCATCGTTATTGTTAACCTAATAAGATAGTTTACTATAGTTTAAATGGAACTATGTCCTCCATCTAGATGATTAGTAACTAAGAGTATAATGCTCAACTATGGAGGTAGTTGACTACATATATGTTCATGAATTGTTAAACTTAGTTCAGAGTTAGGGTCCATCATTGTTGCTTGTACATATATGCAGGGAGGAACCTCCATAGTGCAACTAAGTACCTGTTACTTGGGGATAACTATATGCACAATATAGTTAACATAGTATCTTGGGTTACATAGTCTCCCTAATAGGTTATAATCAACAATATAACCCATGAAGTTTAGGGTCAATAGATGAATATGATACATAGATATTACTGAATTAATACCTATAACTACATTATAACCATATAATGTAGTCAACTACCACAGTTGATACATTATTTAGTTAACCTAATTAGATGGACTATGCCTCATATGAACTAGTTTAATCATAAAATATCTTAAGTTATGGAGGTTTAACCTAATTATAAGTATTTATACCGTATTCTATTATTAACCAGATTAATAAGTAAAGATTAACCATAGGATTATGCCCTAGGAGTATAATTAATCCTTAAGTCATAGGAGTATGACTTTTAATAACTTAAACTATACTATAATTACCAAATAAGTTATTCATACTAGTACTGTCTAGAAGACATGTTCATAGAGTCTATGGTAATTACAAACAATTAGACTATGAATAACAGTACTAATTATAGAGGATAATTAGGCTATTATATATGTAGTTATATAATAGATCCCAACTAATATCGTAGTCTCATTCTATTAACTAGTACTGTTAGATCATAAATATGGTAACAACGTATAATCTAAGATTAAACTAGTTAGACATATGCCAATATTATACTAGGGTTAACATATGGTTAACTTAATCACAAGTAACCCTATTAGGGAGAGTTTATGGGTTATATATCTATCATATGAACTATGTTCAGGTTAACCCTAGAGTGAACTATTATCTATAGTCGCCAATTAACTATTTATATTATACTACTTGAACCCTACGTTCATGAATGTAGCCTAGAGTTTATCCTATGGTTAACAATGATATCCTAGGGTTAGATATACTGTGTACTATTAACTTGGGTTTATTCAGGATAATAACATCGATGGAGGTTTATATTAACAATGCATGAACATATAAGTTCATTATTATTGTTACTAACTATCAATAAGTTAGTGAACTATATAAACTCCATCGATAACTAAGTATAACTATCCATAACCCCTATATGGTGGACTAAAACTATAGGGGTTATGGACTGACTTAGTCCTCCCTGTATATATGCACATATAATTACTTATATATGAGCATATGTACTTAGTTCATATATAAGTATAATTATACATACTTGTGATTAAGTTAACTCACACAATATGATAACCATGTTACATAGTTAGAGTTACCTATGGTTGATTATAACCTATGTAGTTACTAAACTAGTTTTACCAAAGAGTTGTGAGTATTCTTAGTTGGGATGGCAGAACCCTAAGATTATATGTAAGAAGCCACACACAACTAGTTAGACAGAAGAATGAAATACGGAGTTTCTGGGGTTAAAGGTCGGGATTTATTATTGAGAATACACACAACTAGTAATATGTCTAACTAGTTTGTATTAGGGACAATGACATCCATATTATGTCATCCTTTTAGGATGAGGAGTGAATTCTAGAGACTACGTATTTAGGATGACCATTAGACATGTTTAATGGTATAGTAAATCCTAGAGACTACGTATTTAATACATTCATGAACTATGTCCTCCTTGAATGCATTCATGGAGGATCGTATGTACGTATTGTCCATAACCCTAATACAAACTAGTTACGTACAATGCATTGTATCCCTAACCCTAACCCTAATCCTCCATTTACATATGGAGGATCGTATGCCATTGTCACTAATACAAACTAGTTACGTTGTATTAGGGATAATGGCATTGTATCCCTCATCGTTATTGGATGAGTTTATGTATTTAACTATGTCTCCCATAGTAAAACCTAGGTAGTTAAACGTAGTTTTCCTATCTAGTTGAGTGGAGGTATTTGATCCAAATATGACAACGATGAACTAGGGACAATTAGTTAGACGGAAGAATTATATATGGAAGAATTAGATATGTAGTTTATATGGTTTTGGGTTTATGGTTAGGGTTTAGTATAGAGAATACACACTAGTTAGATGGAAAATTGAAATAAGTAGTTCGCAGTGTGTAGTGGTTTCTATGGTTTGGGGATAGCTTTAGACCTTCACGCATCTACTTAAACACAAGAATCAAATACATAATCTCTAAGATTTACTATGGGAATAAAAAAGTAGTTAGATGGAAGAATTAAATACATAGACAATGGCATTAAATACATAATTTCTAAGGTCTAGGGATTCTAGTTTGATGGAAGAATTTGATAAGTAGTTTCTACGGACATACTTTATTCTTCCGTCTAACTAGTTCTGTATGGCATATGGCAATCAAAACAAGATAGTGCATAACTAAGGATATATGTTATTATATGATTAACTTATACTTCATGAACATAGCGGGTTATATAGTTCATGTTACTAACTAGTTTGGTTAGGGTTAAACTATATATATGTTCATGAATTGGATGCATATATATACTATGAACTATATAGTTTAGATTACTCCATCAAGATGCATATATATACTATGAACTTATATAGTTTGGTCCATTTAGATTATTGCCTCCATAGTTCCCTACATAGGCAGTTCCCTTACTTGTAGGTAGTTCCCTACAAGTAACAATAATTATGAACATATATGTTCATGAATTATTAATATAAACTCTGAGCTATGTAGTTTCTGTTGAATCCTTCTAGATTATGTAGGGAACTATGTAGAACATATATAATGTTCCTAAACCATGACTATGTAATTCCCTACATAGTGAACGATGAACGAGGATATAAAATCAGGTTCATATGATTAGTAACTAAGGATATATCATCATTTCATTGATATAGTATCTAGTTCATGGAGGCAATTTAGTTACCTTATGAACTTAGTTAACTAAGTTATGAACAATTCATAAACTGATTTGGAAACTAGTTACATAGTTCATCTTGTCATTATATGAACCCTAAATGCCTCAACTAACTATGTTCAACGATGGAGCCTCATCTACCTCCATAACTTATGCACATATTTAGTTAACTAAATTCCTAACTAGATACCTCCATTTAATTCATCCTCGATACTGGTTCATAGTCTCATGTTTGTATTTAGATGTTCCTCTATATGATATGTCTCCACAATTTAGGACAGTATAGGTAGTGAGGATTGGGGAAATTGAGGGTAATGAAGATGGGAAGAGGGAAGAAGAAGAGGAGGAAGGATAGGGAGAACGATGGAGGTAAGGGAGGCCTCAATGGCAGCCGGCGGCTGCAATAGAGGAGGACGACAGGGAAGGAGAAAGAAGAGATAGAGATTAGGGTAATACTTTATTCATAATCCATTAGGAGAGCATAAGCTCAATATAAATAGTTCTCACGTTGGGCTACACTACTTACTGGGCTATTCCCATCAGATGGGCCTGTGGCCTTATTACAGATTAATAAAATAAGATGGGCTATTCCCCTAAACTGGGCCAGCTGGGCTACTCCACTAAGCTGGGCCGGCATTACTAATACTATAATAAGCAGAACATAACATTCCACCACGCTCCGCTGTTAGCCTTGACCTCAAGGCGCCCAATCAGGATACTGGGCTAAAAACTCATCTTCTGAAAGCCAGGAAGCTTCCTCTAATGGCCGGCCCTGCCAAGCAATAAGAACCTCGGTGATAATACGCCCAGTGCGACGAACACGACGAGAATCCACCTTGAAGGCGGGAACCAAAGGCAAGTCGGCAGAAATGGTCGGAGGAGGTGGAGTAGGGACCAAAAGAGATGGATCAGCAATAACACGCCGGAGTCGGGAGACATGAAAAACGGGGTGAACGGATGAATCCGCCGGTAAGAGAAAGAGGTAGGCTATCGGACCAATGCGTTCAGTAATCGGATAAGGACCATGAAACCGATGAGCTAATTTAACGCTGGCCGGCTGATATAAAGAGGACTGGCGCGCAGGAAGAAAGCTGACATATACCCAATCGCCGACTTGAAACTCCCGGTCACGATGGTGTTTGTCATAAACTTGCTTCATACAGTTTTGGGCAATGAATAAAATCTGCTTCGATTGGCATAAAACTTCATCGCGGGTCGGCAACAGATGATCAACCTCACTGACGGAAGCTCACTGGGGCACATAATGAAGTAATGTGGGAGGAAGGCGGCCATAGACAACCTGAAAAGCAGTAAACCCAGTAGAAGTATGGTAAGCAGTATTGTAGGACCATTCTGCCCACGGTAAGAACTGAAGCCATCGGCGTGGATTCTCCCCCGCAAAACAACGGAGATATTGCTCGAGACAGCGGTTAACAACTTCCGTTTGTCCATCCGTTTGCAGGTGATATGCCAAACTCATATGAAGCCGAGAACCATGGAGGGTAAAATATTCCTGCCAAAACTGGGAGATGAACACCCGGTCGTGGTCCGACACAATAGTACGTGGCATCCCGTGCAGTTTAGCCACATCCCGGACATATAGATCAGCAACGGTCTTGGCCGTATAGGGGTGGCCCAAGGCGGAAAAATGAGCATATTTAGAAAGCCGATCGACCACGACCATCACCACAGATTTCCCGTGCACCATAGGAAGAGCTTCATTGAAATCCATAGAGACATCCTCCCAAATTTGATCTGGAATAGGCAAGGGTTGCAAGAGGCCCGCCAGAGTAATAGTAGAGGCCTTGGCACGTTGGCACACCTCACATGCAGCCACAAACGTCTGAACCGAGCATTTAATCCTGCGCCATAAGCAACACTGAGACACCCGCTTATAGGTCCGAAAGGAGCCTTCATGACCAGCCGTCGGGGTAGAATGAAAATGAGTCAGTATAGTATAGCGGATATGCTCACAGTCAGGGACCCACAAGCGACCCTTCCAATAAATAATGCCATTCCGTAAAACATAAGAGGGATCGTCCAAAGTCTGATCTTGAAACACAGCCAATAAGGTAACCGCCGCTGGATTGAGCTGGTAGGCTTGCTATAAATCAGCAAGGAAAGGAAACACCGGAGCGGACATGCCAAGAGAGCGGCATCATCAAACTGACGGGACAAGGCGTCTGCAACAATATTCTCGGACCCACGCTTGTAGACCAATTCATAATCATAGCCCAGCAATTTAGTCACCCAACGCTGCTGAGCAGGGGTAGCAATACGTTGGTCCAGGAAATATTTAAGTGGCTGGGGATCAGTCCGAATGATAAAATGACGTCCCAACAAATACGGCCTCCACTTGGTTATGGCCAACATTTTCTTTTCATAAGCCGAGAGGGACAGCGAGCGGCCAGCCAAGGCCTTGCTCCAAAAGGCAATGGGGTGGTCGTCTTGTAAGAGGACTGCACCAAGGCCATGGCCAGAGGCGTCGGTCTCCACCACAAAGGGCCTGGTGAAATCCGGAAGAGCCAAAATAGGAGCCTCACACATAGCGGATTTCAAGGTGTCGAATGCCTTCTGGGCGCCATGGGACCAAACAAATGCCCCCCGTTTGAGTAGATCATTCAAAGGAGCCGCAAGTGTCCCATAATTAGCGACGAATCTGCGATAGTACCCTGTTAACCCCAAAAATCCCCTAAGACTTTTTAGAGAAGTCGGGACTGGCCAAGCAGCCATAGCAGCCACTTTGGAAGGGTCGGTAGAGACTTGGCCATTAGTAATCATATGGCCGAGATAATCAACCTAAGAACAACCAAAAGAGCATTTGGAACGTTTGATAAATAAAGAGTGGGCACGAAGTACCTCAAATACAGCCCGCAGGTGCTCGAGATGGCGATCCCAAGAAGGACTATAGACGAGGATGTCGTCAAAGAAGACCAAGATGAAGCGGCGCAAGAAGTCCCGAAATATATCATTCATTAGGCCTTGAAAGGTGGCTGGGGCATTAGTAAGACCGAAGGGCATCACCAAAAATCCGAAATGTCCATCATGAGTACGGAAAGCCGTTTTGTGGACATCCGCAGGGTGCATGCGAATCTGATGGTACCCAGCACGCAAATCCAGCTTGGAGAAAACTCGAGCATGAGCCAATTCATCAAACAATTCCTCAATGACGGGAATCGGATACTTGTCCTTGAGTGTGATGGCGTTTAAGGCGCGGTAATCCACACAAAAATGCCATGTACCATCTTTCTTCCAGACCAACAGAACTGGCAACGAATAAGAACTAGAACTCGGCTGAATAATCCCGCTCAATAACATCTCTTTGACCAACTTCTCAATCTCAGCTTTTTGAATATGGGGATATCTGTACGGACGAACATTAGCTGGAGCAGCCCCGGGCACAATAGGGATATGGTGATCATGAAATCGGGGCGGCGGAAGACTGGAAGGTTCCTGAAATAACTCCTCGAAGGCCGAAAGCAATGCTGCCAGATCAGGAGGGGCCTCCGATGGAGCCGTGGGCTCCGATGATAATAACTGCAAGAAGAACCCCTGGGGAACACCATGTGAGTGAATCCAATGAGATCATAGAATTGAGGGTACCTGGGAACCCGCCCGAGAGCTGAACCGATTGGCCACCCAGGGTATACCGCATCGCCATGTTGTCGAAGTTCCAAACCACATCCCCAAGGTTACATAGCCACTGCACGCCTAGGACCACATCAGCCCCTTGCGTCGGCAATAAATAAAGGTCCAGAAGGAAGGCGTGACCCTGGATAGTCAACTCAACGCTGGGGCACAAACCAACACTACGGAGGTTGGAGCCATCACCAATCCGGACGTCAAATGGAGACGAGGCATGCAATGGACATCCTAGCCGTGAGGCAACCTTATCATTGATAAAATTATGAGTACTACCAGAATCGATAAGGACAGATACCTTCTACTTCTTGATAGCTCCTTGGACGCGCATAGTCTGCGGCATATGGGCGCCCGAGAAGGCATGGAAGGAGATCTCGGGCTGATCAGCAGGGGGCGGGTCTGGTGCAAATCCCGTTTTGTCCTCATCCTCAGGGACCTCGTCCCATAGACCCTCCAAGGCTAAGAGGGTGTGGTTCTTGCAACGATGGCCGGGGACGAAGCGTTCGTCACAATTATAGCACAGACCCTTAGAGCGGTGCTCCTCCATTTGGGCTTGTGTCAACCGGCGGATTGGCGGCTGAGGCGGAGGAGTAGCATGAGAGTCAACTTGAAGTGCCGGAGGTGCGGTGGATAAGGCTGGTCGGGTAGGGGGCCTCCAAGCCCTCCGTTGTCTATTAAGTTGCTCCTCCGCAATCCGGGCATGTTTAATCACCTCAGCCTCTAGCATCCGAAATTTCGAGCTTTAAGCCTTGCATAAATTTACCCACAAGGGCCTCCTGAGTCCAAGACGAGACCCGGCTGGCTATTCGCATGAACTCCATCTGATAAGCACGCACCGTAGATGTCTGCCGTAAAGAACTGAGTAGTTCATTGAAGTCAGCATACTCCGTAGGCCCGAATTGAATACAAAGCTCCATAATGAATTGTTGCCTGGTATGCCACGGTTGTTCCACCTCAAAATACTGATACTATGGCAGGGACTGTTCGCGATCCTATGGCAGTGGTGTGCTGGTCCATGCGTCGGGCTGTAACAGGAGGGCAGCGTGCAAAAGGTCCACTCAGCGGTGGTGGCAACACCCCTCTTTCAGAAGATCTACCAGAAGGGTGGGGCGCTGCCGTCGACAAGGACAGGCGTTCAAGGGAGTCTCGTACCTGTGCCATATCCTTATGGTATTATCGCTGATGCTGCATAAAGAGTTGCAAGAATTGGTCTTGGCGTGCCATCATCTCACGAATCTCAGTTCTCTTGGGAGAAGAGGGCGGCACCTCAGCGTGAGAGTCTCCTTGCACGGCTGCTTCAACCGTGGGTTGGTGTTCAACTTCTGATCGCTGGACAATTTAGGACAGTATAGGTAGTGAGGATTGGGGAAATTGAGGGTAATGAAGATGGGAAGAGGGAAGAAGAGGAGGAGGAAGGATAGGGAGAACGATGGAGGTAAGGGAGGCCTCAATGGCAGCCGGCAGCTGCAATAGAGGAGGACGACAGGGAAGGAGAAAGAAGAGATAGTGATTAGGGTAATACTTTATTCATAATCCATTAGAAGAGCATAAAGCTCAATATAAATAGTTCCCACGTTGGGCTACACTACTCACTGGGCTATTCCCATCAGATGGGCCTGTGGCCTTATTACAGATTAATAAAATAAGATGGGCTATTCCCCTAAACTGGGCCAGCTGGGCTACTCCACTAAGCTGGGCCGGCATTACTAATACTATAATAAGCGGAACATAACATTCCACCATGCTCCGCCGTTAGCTTTGACCTCAAGGCGCCCAATCAGGATACTGAGCTAAAAACTCATCTTCTGAAAGCCAGGAAGCTTCCTCTAATGGCCGGCCCTGCCAAGCAATAAGAACCTCGGTGATAATACGCCCAGCGCGACGAACGCGACGAGAATCCACCTTGAAGGCAGGAACCAAAGGCAAGTCGGCAAAAATGGTCGGAGGAGGTGGAGTAGGGACCAAACGAGATGGATCACCAATAACACGCCGGAGTCGGGAGACATGAAAAACGGGGTGAACGGACGAATCCGCCGGTAAGAGAAGGAGGTAGGCAATCGGACCAATGCGTTCAGTAATCGGATACGGACCATGAAACCGATGAGCTAATTTAACGCTGGCCGGACTAGAAGACTATCACCCATATGAACATGTCTTCTAGACAATACTAGATAGTCCTTTTAATATTGTATCATAATCAAATACAGTCTAATTGTTTGTAGTTACCCTAGACTCTATGAACATGTCTTCTAGACAGTACTAGTATGAATTTCTTATATAGTATAGTTTAAGTCATTAGAATTCATACTCCTATGACTTAAGGGTTTATTATACTCCTAGGACATAAACCTAGGGTTAATCTCGACTTATTAATCTGGTTAATAGAATACGGTATAAATACTTATAATTAGGTTAAACCTCCATAACTTTAGATATCTTATGGTTAAACTAGTTCATATGAGGCATAGTACTTATAATTAGGGTTAACTAAATAATGTAGTCAACTATGGTAGTTGATTACATTATATGGTTATAATGTAGTTATAGGTATTAATTCAGTAATACCTATGTATCATGTTCATCTATTGACCCTAAACTTCATGGGTTATATGGTTGATTATAACCTATTAGGGAGACTATGCAACCCAATATACTATGTTAACTATATTGTGCATATAGTTATCCCCAAGTAACAGGTACTTAGTTGCACTACGGAGGTTCCTCCCTGTATATATGCACAAGTAATAACGATGGACCCTAACTCTGAACTAAGTATAACAATTCATGAACATGTCAACTACCTCCATAGTTGAGCATTATACTCTTAGTTACTAATCATCTAGATGGAGAACATAGTTCCATTTAAACTATAGTAAACTATCTTATTAGGTTAACAATAACGATGGATGCTTATCATTATAATATCAATATCTATCTAGGTTCATATGAACCAGGGAGTATAATGTTCTTATACTATATATTCATGAATATATAGTATACATATAATATGTATATTATATCTATTCTATGGACAATGGCATTCATGAACTTAGTTTGTAGAACATAGTTATCTAGACGAATAAACTATGTTATTAAATGTTGCTAACTATGTTCCTAACCAAATTGCCAATTAACCCTAACTTATGAACTATAGTATAGTCATGTTTCATCTAGGACTATGGCATACCTCCATGAACTATGCCTCATATGAACATGTCTTCTAGACTATGTTTGTATGAACTATCTAATTATTTGTATTAGGATATCCCTACTTCTAGACAACTAGTTACATAGTTAGAAAGTCCATAGAACATAGTTTACATATAGTAGTACACTATGTAACTAGTTGCCAAATTAATTTGAACTTTGATAGTTCCTCTAATAATCTAGGTTAGGATGTCTAAGATAACGAGAATATAATGTTACGATCATATATGTCATTATCTACTCAAAACGATTCATTATATGTCTAGGATCATATATGTCATATTTAGAAATGGAAACCACTGGTTATACTAGTTAATAGTTCTATATGTCTATGATCACATAACTAGATGAACTTCACGCATCTACTTAAACAGAAGAATCGAATACATAGTCTCTAGGATTTACTATGGGAATAAACAATGTATTTGATCTTTTCTTCAAACTATGTCCCTAGAAACTATGTAGACTATGTTCTACAAACTAGTACATAGTATCTTATAGGGTATGAACTAATTGTCAACTATCATATGAACCCTAGGATATCTTCTATGAACTATCTAGATGAACATGACAACTATGTATCATTTTCATCTAGATACCTTCATAATAGATATCCTAGGGTTAACGATGATAGATACTATCATCATGTTCATCTAGGGTTTATTCTAGGGTTAACAATATTATATAGTCTCCATCGTTAACATATTATATTATAACCTATGACTACATTATAACCATATACTATTCAAGAGTTAGTATCTATCATATATTATGGTTTATGAACATATCAGAGTTAACCTAGTTAATAGTTCTCTCCCTAATAGTATATGTCTAAATTAACCCTAACAGATATCCTAGGGTTACAGTATATGGGACCCTACATATACTGTAACCCTAACTCCTGAATATGTTAACTTAAGTTATGTTCATATGAGGCATAGTCCATATACTATATTATGTATGAACTAAATATGTATCTATCTAATTATTATAGATTAATCCTAGGGTTAATATGGTTTATGTCCCTAATAGGAGTACAATATTAGGGTTATACCGTATTATTAATTAGAGTTATAGCATTACAATACAATTATGGGTTATGATATGGTATAACTATTATAGGAATATACTCTATGTTCATCATCCCTTATACATATGTATACCCATATATAATTCAACTTAGATTAACCCTAAGTTATTCCTATGCGGATGTAGTCTAGGGTTAGATATGCCATAATTGGCAACTATAGTTGCATTATAATAATATATGTTAAGAATTAACCAATTGTTAAAGGGACGTCTATTATACACAAGGGACGTATTCCTTCAAACTATGTATTTGATCCTTCTAACAATGCATTGTACTATGATATAGTTGCAACTATAGCCCCGTATAGGTTCACACACTTATACTATGGGGTATACACAAACTAGTTATGTGTATCCCTCCGTATAGATGTGTGAACTAACAGTTGTATTTTCTATTGTGAAGACATAACCCGTAGAACTGCTACGATCATCTTGCCCTTATTTCAGGTATAAGAATTCACTCCTCATCCTGAGCATGACTCGGAAAGTGCTTATGTTTGAACTAGGTAAGTGCTTTTGTTTGAAGACTACAAATTTAATTATTCGCATACCAACTATGGGAACCCCTAGATACTACATATTTGATCCTTCCATAGCTATCCTCATACCAAAATAATAGAAACAACATATATCCCTAACCCTAGAAAGGCTATGGAAGGGTTAGGGATATATGTAGTTTCATGCCAAACCCTAACCCTAAGCCATAGAAACTACATATATAATGTTATTGAGAATACACACAACTAGTAATATGGAAGAATCGAAAACATAGTTTTTAGGGTTTAGGTTATATGTTTGGTGTGGATAACATATGTTTGTTATTGAGAATACACACAACTCGTTGGATGGAAGAATCAAATATGTAGTATCTAGGGTTAAGGATCAGGGTTTAGTATGGAGAATAAACACAACCAGGGAGGCAGAAACATTATATATGTAGTTTCTATGGTTTTGGATTTAGGGTTTGTTATAAAGAATACAAACAATTAGCTAGATGGAACAATTAAATTTGTAGTGTTTGGGGGTTTAGGGTTAGAGTTTGGTGTGAAGACTAAACACAACTAGTTAGAAAAAAGAATGAAATACATAGTTCTAGCGTTTAGGTTTACAGTCTGGTTGGATGAATTAAGAATAATTAGTTAGACGGAAGAATTATATATGTAATTACTTTGTTTTAGGGTTGTGGTTTCGTATGGAGGAATACACACAATCAGGGAAGGTTGATCATCTTGCCCTTGTTTAAAATATACTATCCTAGAGATTATTTATTTGATTCCTAGAGACATAGTTTTCCTATCTAGTTGAGTGGCGGTATTTGATTAAAATATTGCAACGATGAACCAGGGACAATTAGTTAGACTGAAGAATTATATATGGAAGAATTATCTATGTAGTTTCTATTGTTTTGGGTTTGTGGTTAGGGTTTGGTATGGAGAATGCACACTAGTTAGATTAAAAATTGAAATAAGTAGTTCATAGTGTACAGTAGTTTCTACGGTTTGGGGATAGCTTTAGACCTTCACACATCTACTTAAACAAAAGAATCGAATACATAGTCTCTAGGATTATGGTTCATGCTATAAGTTCCTGCTATAATAACAAAAGTTTAATAGTTATGAAGAATTAAACACATAGTTAGATGGAAGAATTACATATGGGTTAGGATTAGGGTTCCTGCTATAAGTTCTCGATGCCAACTAGGGAATCCCATCCATACCAACTATGTATGGAATGCTCACAACTACTCAGATGGATTAATTAGATAAGCAAGCTTTACGGTTAGCAATAGACGCAAGAATACACATAACCCAAAACCAAAACAGTATATATGTAGTTGCCCTTAGTAAACCCTAATCCTATATATAGTTTCTAGTTGGTATCCATATTCTTCATACCAAAACCTAATGCTAAATTTTTCGATTCTTCAATATTACTAGTTGTGTGTATTCTCAATACCAATTAAATTTGATCCTTCCGTCTAGCTAGTTGTGAGTATTCTCCATCCCAAACCGTAACCCAAAACCTTATCAACTACATATTTAATTAATCGTATAACTGCTTGTGTTTATTCTCCTTAGTAAACCCAAGAAACTAACTATTGGATTCTTCCATTTAAGTAGTTATCTGAATTATTGCGCAGAACGCAAACCCAAAACCCTAAACTCTAACCCTATAGTCTAATCTTAGAGACTATGTATTCACACAACTAGTAGTTAGTATGGATGTATGAAGGAAAGATGAACTAGTTAGAAGGAAAGATCAAATACATAGTTACTAATTGTAAAACCATAGCTATGCATATTCTCCATTTCTTACTGATTGTAAAACCATAGCTATGCATATTCTTCATCCCCAAAGTTGGTATGGGGATAGCTATGGAAGGATCAAATATGGATACCACTAGAAACTACATGTCTAATTAACTTCACACAACAGACATATTTGATCCTTCCATAGCTATCATCCATATAATATGTGTATGGATGAAATAAGAACAATTAGTTAGACGGAAGAATTATATATGTAATTACTTGGTTTTAGGGTTGTGGTTTCGTATGGAGGAATACACACAACTAGTTAATTGGCAACTATAGAATTAGAGTTTAGGAGTTTAGTGTGTTTTCGATTCTTCCATATTAATGCCAAACCTAAACTCCTATTCCCTAAACACTAGGATCAATACCTCCACTCAACTAGATAAGTAGTATCTAGTTGTGTGTCATTGTCTACGTATTTAATTCTTCCTATCTAACTATGGGAATAAACAAAAGTAGTTAGATGGAAGAATTAAATGCATACACAATGGCATTAAATACGTAATTTCTAGGGTTTAGGTTATGGTTTGGGGATAGCTTTAGACCTTCACGCATCTACTTAAATAGAAGAATCAAATACATAGTCTCTAGGATTTACTATGGGAATAAACAAAAGTAGTTAGATGGAAGAATTAAATACATAGATAATAACATTAAATACATAATTTCTAAGGTTATACCTAGAAATGTCCCTATGGGAATAACCTAACTTATTCCCTAACCCTAATCAAATACTAGTTGCCAATTAACATAATGTATAATGTTGATCCATACAACACAACTATAGTTGATTATTCCCTAATCTTCCATATATGATTCTTCCGTCTAGTAGAATTATATATGGGTTAGGATACGTATATCCCTATGTGAATAACCTAGCAGTTAATCCCATATGTTAGGATTAACCCTAATCCTAACATATCCTAATAATCTAAGTTAGGATGTCTAAACTAAGCTAGGATGTAATGGAGGGTTCATATTTAATAATCTAAGTTAGTATGACTACATCTTGTAGACATCTATAGTATATGTCTAGATTGACAACTATACGGTTAGTTGTCTAAGTTAGCACAAGGGAGGATTAACCCTAAGATTAGTCTATAATAATCTAAGTTATTATGACAACTATAGCTTGTATATTCTAGATTGGCAACTATAGGGTTAGACATAGTACAATGCATTGTATCATAGGTTAGAGTTTATAAATTAACCTATAGATTAACCTATGCCCTAGAGACTATGTATTTGATTATGATACAATGCATGATTGTATACGATTATAAGTTAGTTAGATTGGCAATCTTAGTTGTGTGTAGTTAGGGTATTAACTAACTATAGATAGATACATTATGTAATTAGTTAGTGCCCTAACTATAGACGGAATATAGGACTATGTAGTCCTAGGGTTACATAGTCCTATATTAGTCCTATGTATCTATCTATAGATAGAATATTAGTCCTATTCTTCACACATCTACTTAAACAGAAGAATAGTCCTATATTAGTCTTATTCTTCTAGGGTTGGAATACACACACGTGTAGTTACCCTAACTATAGACAGGGTTAATCCTATAGTTTCCAATCTAGGATTAACCATAACATTATATTCCTAGGACTAATATTGGACAAGAAATGGATAGATACATTGTTTATTATCTCTCTATCTATATCCGTGAAGAACTATTATACGTATCTAGGATGTAGTCTGTATAACTCAAAACCAGTTAATTTTCCATATACTAGGGTATTACATATATAGGACAACAAAATAGCTGATTATACGTATCCATTTTGTCCTAAAATAGTTATACTAGTTAATAGTTCAATATCTATCCATTTCTACATATCCCATGGTTATACTAGTTAATAGTTCAATATCTATCCATTTCTACGTATCCCATGATTATACTAGTTTATAGTTTTAGTACATAGTTTATAGTCCTATCTCCTAAACCCTATCATATATATCATAGTTCATAGTTGCCCTAACTGTGAACTATGATAGAATAAATAGTTATATCTACCTATCTAAGTTCATAGTATTCCGATATGACATAAACTCTAATCTTGTTCTATGGACTATGCCTCATATGAACTATTTAGCTAATACAAACAATTAGCTAGATGGAACATCTTGCCCTTCCATAGAGCATAGTCTACGTTATGATAGATATTATCACCATGTTCATCTAGATAATCCCCAATTAGGTAGATGGACTAATTAACTTGGCAACTAGTTAGGAACATGGTTAGTTTAACCCTAACTTAGATATGCCTCATATGAGCATACACACATTAGGGTTAAACTAATGTTCCTAACTTAGTATAGGTTAACTATGTTCCTAACTACTATACCTCTATTTAATCCATCCTCAATCTTTCATCTAGATATGGCATTCATCTTCAATGCATCATTGATGACTTGATGGTGGTTCATCTACATAACTACCTGAACATTATCAGGTTATATTCCTAACTATGTTAGGAACCAAAACAAGATAGTCCATGAACTATACCCTAGTAACCAAAACAAACATGAGATAACTATGTTCCTAACATAGTTAACTAAGTTCTTAACTAAATGATTTAATTACTTCTCGAAGAATATATTATAATTAAGGATATAGAATCAGGGAAAATAGTGGCATAACTATCCATAATTAGATACTATATCAACTAGTAATATAAACTCTGAACATTATATTATGAGTTCATGTTACTATAATAACGATGGAGTCCATCTAGATGGAGCAACATATAACTTAGTTAACTATATTAACGATGGGTGATAGTTAGTAACAATAATTATTATGTATGGAAAGAAACTATCTCATTACTAGTTTATCCTAAAATGTTTAGGGTAGTCTATATGACATATATGATCTTAACCTATAACATTATATTATAGGAAGATAATGTTACTATAGACGGAACAACTATGTAGACTATGAACTATGATAACTACCTAGGTTTACTATGAAGACCATAGTTACGTAGATAGATACGTATATCAATCTATGTATCTATATATAGGTTTACAAACAATTAGCTAGATGGAACAAGATTAGAGTTTTTGATGGGATAATATACTTAAGGTACTATGAACTAACTAGTTTGTAGAACATAGTCTACGTCCCTTGTGTAAATTATTTGTATACAAGTTAATACAAACCATTAGCCTATAATTTAGAGTCAAAACCTATATCAACATTAGGCGGAATATAGGTTTTGACTAATACAACGATGAGCTAATTGTTTGTATTAGCTTGTATAAAGTAAGTTATACTAGCATTAGAGTTCTATGGACAACTAGTTACATGGTCTCTATGGTATAATGTTTGATAGTATCTATCATATGAACCCTATCCTATGATATAAACTCTAAACTAGGGTTAATATCTACAAACTTAGATCTTGCCAAATTAATTTAACCTTAAGTTATGGAGGAACATCTAAATACAAGCATAAGACTATGAATCAGGATCGAGGATGAATTAAATGGAGGTATCTAGTTTGGAACATAGTTAACTAAATATGTGCATAAGTTATGGAGGTAGATGAGGCTTCATCGTTGAACATAGTTAGTGGAGGCATTTAGGGTTCATATAATGGCAAGATGAACTATGTAACTAGTTGCCAAATTAGTTTATGAATTGTTCATAACATAGTTAACTAAGTTCATAAGTTAACTAAATTGCCTCCATGAACTAGATACCATATCATTGAAATGATGATATATCCTTAGTTACTAATCATGTGAACTTGATTTTATATCCTCGTTCATCGTTCACTATGTAGGGAACTACATAGTCATGGTTGATATAGTCCTAGGAACATTATATATATTCTACATAGTTCCCTATAGTGTAGAAAGATTCAACAGAAACTCTGAACTATGTTCATAATTATTGTTACCTATGTAGGGAACTATGGAGGCAATAATCTAAATGGGTTAGGATAACCTCCATGTAGATGGAGTAATCTAAACTATATATAGTTCATAGTATAATAATTCATGAACATATATATAGTTTAACCCTAACCAAACTAGTTAGTAACATGAACTAGATAGTCCACTATGTTCATGAATTATAAATTAATCATATAATAACATATATCCTTAGTTATGGACTATCTTGTTTTGATTGCCATATGCCATACAAAACTAGTAAGATGGAAGAGTAAAGTACATCCGTAGAAACTACTTATCTAATTCTTCCATCAAACTAGAATCCCTGAACCCTAGAAATTACGTATTTAATGTCATTGTCTATATATTTAATTCTTCCATCTAACTATTTTTGTTTATTCCTATAGTAAATCGTAGAGATTATGTATTTGATTCTTCTGTTTAAGTAGATGTGTGAAGGTCTAGAGCTATCCCCAAACCGTAGAAACTACAACACACTATGAACTACTTATTTCAATTTTCCATCTAACTAGTGTGTATTTTCTATACCAAACCCTAACATAAACCCAAAACCATAGAAACTACATATCTAATTCTTCCATATATAATTCTTCCATCTAATTAACTAACCCTGGTTCATCGTTGTCATATTTTGATCAAATACCTCCACTCAACTAGATAGGAAAACTATGTCAAGCTACCTAGGTTTTACTATGGGAGACAAAGTTAAATACATAAACTCATCCAGCAACGATGAGGGATACAATGCCATTGTTCCTAATACAAAGTAGTTACATACAATGCATTGTACGTATTACAATGACATCATATAACGATCCTCCACATGTAACTAGTTTGTATTAGGGATAATGGCATATGATCCTCCATATGTAACTAGTTTGTATTAGGGACAATGGCATATGATCCTCCATATATAACTAGTTTGTATTAGGGACAATGGCATATGATCCTCCATATGTAAATGGAGGATTAGGGTTAGGGTTAGGGATACAATGCATTGTACGTAATTAGTTTGTATTAGGGTTAGGGACAATACGAACATACGATCCTCCATGAATGCATTCAAGGAGGACATAGTTCATGAATGTATTAAATACGTAGTCTCTAGGATGTACTATGGGTCCTAACCATTAAACATGGCTAATGGTCATCCTAAAAACATACTCTATAGAATTCACTCCTCATCCAAAAAGAATGACATAATACTGATGTCATTGTCCCTAATACAAACTAGTTAGACATATTACTAGTTGTGTGTATTCTCAATAACACCCTGACCTTTAACCATAGAAACTCCGTATTTCATTTTTCTGTCTAAGTAGTTGTGTGCGGCTTCTTCGATATAATCTTAGGGTGCTGCCATCCTAACTAAGAATGCTCACAACTCATTGGTAAAACTAGTTTAGTAACTACATAGGTTATAATCAACCATATGTAACTCTAACTATGTAACATGGTTATCATATTGTGTGAGTTAACTTAATCACAAGTATGTATAATTATACTTATGTATGAACTAAGTACATATGCTCATATATAAGTAATTATATATGCATATATACAGGGAGGACTAAGTCAGTCCATAACCCCTATAGTTTTAGTCCACCATATAGGGGTTATAGATAGTTATACTTAGTTATCGATGGAGTTTATATAGTTCACTATATAGTGGACTAACTTATTGATAGTTAGTAACAATAATAATGAACATATATGTTCATGCATTGTTAATATAAACCTCCATTGATGTTATTATCCTGAATAAACCCTAGTTAATAGTTCACAGTATATCGAACCCTAGGATATCATCGTTAACCATAGGATAAACTCTAGGCTATGTTCATGAACGTAGGGTTCAAGTAGTATAATATAAATAGTTAATTGGCGACTATAGATAATTGTTCACTCTAGGGTTAACCTGAACATAGTTCATATGATAGATATATAACCCATAAACTCTCCCTAATAGGGTTACTTGTGATTAAGTTAACCATATGTTAACCCTAGTATAATATTGGCATATGTCTAACTAGTTTAATCTTAGATTATACGTTGTTACCATATTTATGATCTAACAGTACTAGTTAATAGAATGAGACTACGATATTAGTTGGGATCTATTATATAACTACATATATAATAGCCTAATTATCCTCTATAATTAGTACTGTTATTCATAGTCTAATTGTTTGTAATTACCATAGACTCTATGAACATGTCTTCTAGACAGTACTAGTATGAATAACTTATTTGGTAATTATAGTATAGTTTAAGTTATTAAAAGTCATACTCCTATGACTTAAGGATTAATTATACTCCTACGGCATAATCCTATGGTTAATCTTTACTTATTAATCTGGTTAATAGAATACGGTATAAATACTTATAATTAGGTTAAACCTCCATAACTTAAGATATCTTATGGTTAAACTAGTTCATATGAGGCATAGTCCATCTAATTAGTTCTTCTGTCGAACTAGTTGTGTGTGGCTTCTTACATATAATCTTAGGGTGCTGCAATCCCAACTAAGAATACTCACAACTCTTTGGTAAAACTAGTTTAGTAACTGCATAGGTTATAATCAACCATAGGTAACTCTAACTATGTAACATGGTTATCATATTGTGTGAGTTAACTTAATCACAAGTATGTATAATTATACTTATATATGAACTAAGTACATATGTTTATATATAAATAACTATATGTGCATATATACAGGGAGGACTAAGTTAGTCCATAACCCCTATAGTTTTAGTCCACCATATAGGGGTTATGGATAGTTATACTTAGTTATCGATGGAGTTAACTATATAGTTCACTATATAAACCTCCATCGTTAACTCCATCGATGTTCTCCTGAATAAACCCTAGTTAATAGTTCACAGTATATGTAACCTTAGGATATCATCATTAACCCTAGGATATGTTCATGAACATAGGGTAAACTAAATATGTTCAGGTAGTGTAGTATAAATAGTTAATTGGCAACTATAGTTAATAGTTCACTCTAGGGTTAACCTGAACATAGTTCATATGATAGATATATAACCCATAAACTCTCCCTAATAGGGTTACTTGTCATTAAGTTAACTATATGGTAACCCTAATATAATATTGGCATATGTCTAACTAGTTTAATCTTAGATTATAGGCTACCGTAGTTATGATCTAACAGTACTAGTTAATAGAATGAGACTATGACATTAGTTGGGATCTATTATATAACTACATATATAATAGCCTAATTATCCTCTATAATTAGTACTGTTATTCATAGTCTAATTGTTTGTAATTACTCTAGATTCTATGAACATGTCTTCTAGACAGTACTAGTATGAATAACTTATATGGTAATTATAGTATAGTTTAAGTATTAGAAGTCATACTCCTATGACTTAAGGGTTTATTATACTCCTAGGACATAATCCTAGGGTTAATATTAACTTATTAATCTAGTTAATAGAATACGGTATAAATACTTATAATTAGGTTAAACCTCCATAACTTAAGATATCTTATGGTTAAACTAGTTCATATGAGGCATAGTCCATATAATTAGGGTTAACTAAATAATGTAGTCAACTATGGTAGTTGACTACATTATATGGTTAAAATGTAGTTATAGGTATTAATTCACTAATACCTATGTATCATATTCATCTATTGACCATAAACTTAATGCATTATATGGTTGATTATAACATAACCCAATATACTATGTTAACTATATTGTGCATATAGTTATCCCCAAGTAACAGGTACGCATATATTTGGACTATGGAGGTTCCTCCCTGTATATATGCACAAGTAACAACGATGGACCACAACTCTGAACTAAGTATAATAATTCATGAACATATATGTAGTCAACTACCTCCATAGTTGAGCATTATACTCTTAGTTACTAATCATTTAGATGGAGAACACAGTTCCATTTAAACTATAGTAAACTATCTTATTAGGTTAACAATAACGATGGAGGCTTATCAACATAATATCTATATCTATCTAGGTTCATATGAACCAAGGAATACAATGTTCCTATACGATATATTCATGAATGCATTCATCTACCTCATGAATATATAGTATACATATGATACGTATATTATATCTATTATATAGACAATGGTATTCATGAACTCAGTTTGTAGAACATAGTTATCTAGATGAATAAACTACGTTCCTAACCGAATTGCCAATTAGCCCTAACTTATGAACTATAGTATAGTCATGTTTCATCTAGGACTATAGTCCTTCTAATATTGTATCATAATCAAATACAATCTAATTGTTTGTAATTACCCTAGACTCTATGAACATGGCTTCTAGACAGTACTAGTATGAATTTCTTATATAGTATAGTTTAAGTCATTAGAAATCATACTCCTATGATTAAGGGTTTATTATACTCCTAGGACATAAACCTAGGGTTAATCTCGACTTATTAATCTGGTTAATAGAATATGGTATAAATACTTATAAGTAGGTTAAACCTCCATAACTTAAGATATCTTATGGTTAAACTAGTTCATATGAGGCATAGTCCATATAATTAGGGTTAACAAAAGAATGTAGTCAACTATGGTAGTTGACTACATTATATGGTTAAAATGTAGTTATAGGTATTAATTCAGTAATACCTATGTATCATATTCATCTATTGACCATAAACTTTATGGATTATATGGTTGATTATAACCTAACCCAATATACTATGTTAACTATATTGTGCATATAGTTATCCCCAAGTAACAAGTACGCATATATTTGGACTATGGAGGTTCCTCCCTGTATATATGCACAAGTAACAATGATGGACCATAACTCTGAACCAAGTATAACAATTCATGAACATATATGTAGTCAACTACCTCCATAGTTGAGCATTATACTCTTAGTTGCTAATCATTTAGATGGAGAACATAGTTCCATTTAAACTATAGTAAACTATCTTATTAGGTTAACAATAACGATGGAGGCTTATCAATATAATATCTATATCTATCTAGGTTCATATGAACCAGGGAATACAATGTTCGTATACTATATATTCATGAAGGCATTCATCTACCTTCATGAATATATAGTATACATATGATACGTATATTATATCTATCATATGGACAATGACATTCGTGAACTTAGTTTGTAGAACATAGTTATCCAGATGAATAAACTACGTTCCTAAATATTCCTAACCAAATTGCCAATTAACCCTAACTTATGAACTATAGTATAGTCATGTTTCATTTAGATAGCTTCTAGACTATGTTTGTATGAACTATCTAATTGTTTGTATTAGGATATCTCTACTTCTAGACAACTAGTTACATAGTTAGATACTCTATAGAATATAGTCTATATATAGTACACTATGTAACTAGTTTCCAAATTAATTTGAACTTAGATAGTTGCTCTAATAATCTAAGTTAGGATGTCTAAGATAACGAGAATATAATGTTAAGATCATATATGTCATTATCTACTCAAAACCACATATTATATGTATAGGATAATATATGTCATATTTAGAAATGGAAACCACTGGTTATACTAGTTAATAGTTCTATAGTTAGTATCTATCCATTTCTAAACCCAAAACCACACATAACAAAGTCCTATATTCTATCTATAGTAGTTTCTTTGTACCTAAACTAATAATGTAGAACTATTATACGTATCCATTTCTTGTCCTATATTAGTCCTAGGATTATAATGTTGGGGTTAATCCCTAACATATAGATAGAGACATATAATAATAGGATAACTATGTATCTCATTTCTAAACATCTATGTTAGGGTTAATCCCTAACCAATACAACTACATCCTATAGGGCATTATAATAGTTGTATTAGGTGGAATATAGGACTATGTTTAGGGTTAGAATACACACACGTAGGTAGTTACCCTAACTATCGACGGAATCTTAGTTGGGAATAATATTTTAGCCTTTTTTATAACGAGAATGCAACCCTAACTATAGACGGAATATACGACTATTGTTTAGGGTTAATGCATGTAGGTTAGATTCTTAGATACGTATCTATCTAAGTATGGGAATAAACAATGTATTTACTATGGGAATAAACATAGTCCTAGTTTAGCTAACTTAGATTAATCCTATGGAAATATACATTTTAGATTGGCAACTATAGATACGTAGATATGTATGTCTAGATTTTAATAGAGGCAATCTTGTATACATATAATACGTAAGTATTTAACTTGTATAACTAGAATATACAAGTTATTGATGGAAAATTAATCCCAAAGTCTCCCTTGTCCTAAAGAGGATTAACCTAACCCTATGCCTCATAGAATACAGTATAAATACCCATAGGGTATAACCCTATCCATCACGTCAAAGACTTTCTCGATAGCAGTGATCCACTCCTTAGCCTCCTCTGGTTCACCCTCACCCTTGAGGTAGGAGCCATCTTCTTGAAGCGTTCAGCCAACTAAGATTCCATCTATAGTTAGGGTAACTACCTATGTGTGTGTATTCTAACCCTAAACATAGTCCTATATTCCGCCTAATACAACTATTATAATGCCCTATAGGATGTAGTTGTATTTGTTAGGGATTAACCCTAACATAGATACTTAGAAATGGGATACATAGTTATCCTATTATTATATGTCTCTATCTATATGTTAAGGATTAACCCTAACATTATATTCTTAGGACTAATATAGGACAAGAAATGGATACGTATAATAGTTCTACATTATTAGTTTAGGTACAGGAAACTACTATAGACGGAATATAGGAATGTTTGGTTTTGGGTTTAGAAATTGATATATACTAACTATAGAACTATTAACTAGTATAACCAGTGGTTTCCATTTCTAAATATGACATATATGATCCTAGACATATAATGTGTGGTTTTGAGTAGATAATGACATATATGATCTTAACATTATATTCTCATTATCTTAGACATCCTAACTTAGATTATTAGAGAATATATGATCTTAACATTATATTCACATATACGATCCTTCACATATTGTTGCTACGCCATCCCTACCTACGGTTTATCTGGAATTGCCGTTGGTGCCAGCTTCTATAGTGGAGTCTCGTCGTGTGCGTCGTTCTGGTCGTATTATCATTGAGGTTCTCATTACTTGGCAAGGCTATCCACTGGAGGATGCTACCTGGCTCCGTGAAGATGAGTTTTTGGCTCAATATCCTGGGTGGTCGCCTTGAGGTCAAGGCTAGCAGCGGAGCGTGGTGGAATGATGTGTTCCAATATTAGTTCATTTCTTTATGTTATTTGGTTTATTTATATTGTTGGCTTAGGGGAGTAGCCCAAGTTATTAAGTATTATGTAATAAGGCTTTCGGCCCAGTTTAGGGAATAGCCCAAGCCCGCAACGTGGGAGAGTATGTAAGGGGCTTATGCCCTCTTTGGATGATTATGCAAGGGATTACCCTAATCTCATCTTCCTTCTGCTTAACCCCCGTCGTCCCTTCTCTGTCTGAGCCGCCGCCCAGCTTGCAGAGGAATTCCTCCCTCATCTCGTCTTCCCTTTCCCCTTCTTTTCCTAAATTAACTCTCCCCAAGTGCTGGGATACAACAAAACCATAATCCTTCTGTATGTGTTATACTAGTTGAAGAGGGTTAGGATTACGTTGTGTTACTACATGTAGTTAGATGGAAGAATTCTTACAACATGTAATAACCAATGAATTTATAATAAGTAAAGGATTACATTGTGTTACTATGTATTCACAACTATAGTACTTATTTTTAGACACTTAATGGTTTTAAGTACATGCTGACATGGTACCTTTATACTGATGTAGAGTCATCTTGGTTATTACTATATTATTGGGACAAAGCAAATTGATTGCATTGCATAATTTACCCTACACACAACCAAACTAAAATGGTTATTACTAACAAAGAATTTTACTAACGAAGAATAAAATTCAAAGATAGTTGTGTGTGTATTCTTTCATTTACTTCCGTTCAATTAAATGGAAGAATCTGAGAAATACAGTTGTGTGTATTCTCTATACCATAGAAACTACATATTTAATTCTTCCTTCAAACTACATTATTTATTCTCCACAATAAACCCTAACCTAAAACCATAAAAACTAAGTACTTGATTCTTCCGTCTAAGTAATTGTGTGTATCCCTCCATATAACGCTAACCCTAAACCCTAAAAACTATTTATTTAATTGTTCTGTCAAAGTAGTTATGTGTATTCACCATACCAAAACCATGGAAACTGCATATTTGTTGCTTCCGTGTAACTAGTTGAGTGTATTTTTTCATCTAGCTAGCTAGTTGTGTGTATTCTTTCGTCTAAATGTAAACCTAAAAACTAGAAACTACGTATTTTATTCTTCCATCCAACTAGGTGTGTGTTTTTATCCATACCAAACTGTAAGCATGAATTTTAAAGACTATGTATTTGATACTTCTGTCTAGCTAGTTGTGTGAATAATTAATGCCAAACCCTAACCTTAAGCCTAAGCCTAGAAAACTATGCATTTGAATATTTCTATTTAACTACTTATTTTTTTGTCTAACTGGTATGGAGAATACATGCAACCCTAACCCATCTAACTTATTTGATTCTTCTGTTCAACTACTTTTGTTTGTTCCTATAGTAAATCCTAGAGACTATGTATATGATTCTTCTGTTTAAGTAGATGCGTGAAGGTCTAAAGCTATCCCCAAACCGTAGAAACTACTTATCTAATTCTTCCATCAAACTAGTTATGAGCATTGTTCATACCAAAACCTAATGCTAAACCCCTAAAAGTTATGTATTTTGTTGTTCGTCTAACTAACTAGTTGTTTACGTATTTAATACTTTGGTCTAGCTAATTGTCAAACCCTAAGCCTACTTATCTAATTCTTCCTTCAAACTAGTTGTGAGCATTTTTCATACCAAAACCCTACTAGGTTATAACCCTATGTTATAACCCTAAACTTGGGTTAACAGACATCCTAGGGTTTATTACATATAACTGTGAACTATTAACTATATACTATAGTTATACTACACTAGTATATGTAATCCTAGTATTCAGGACCCTAACTCATAATAAGGTTACAGTATATGTAGAGGCATAATCCATATCAGGCATAGTCCATATAATTAGGGTTAATCTATAATAATAGAGGCATAATTACAGTATTTATACCATATTTGCATAGATTATAATAAAAAGCCCGTATAAACTACATATATAATAGAATGAGACTCTCCCTAATATGTATACACATATTATATAGATTAACCCGATAAGAAGACATAGTATAACCCTAATATTATACTCCTATAACCCTTAAGTCATAGTCTCATAACTATTGTATTTGGACAATTATAGATTAATCTAACTATATGAGTACTAGTTAATATACTCATATAGTATATTGCTATAAGAAGATCATATATAATCTTAAGTTAGATTACCGTATTTATGATTACCTGTTACCTGAGGATAACCTAGTCTCATTCTATTAACCAGATTAGTAAGTTAGACATCATGAGCATAGGGTAACCCTAACTTAGATAGATTAGAGTTTATATAAGTAGTTGCTAGTGATACAGTCATAGTGGAACATGTAGAAGGATCACTAGATACTACAGTTTCCATATATGGTTAACTCAATCATATTGTGTTTGCGGAGGATGTATGTTCTATACCTCATATATCTAGTATGTTATGATATAAAAGGATTAGGCAACGATGGAACTAGAATAACTTAGGATATAACATATCCTATATTATGTTCTATAGAGGAACTAGTTATCATATAGTCTTATATCTATTATATTCTATAGAGGAACTAGTAATCATATAGTCTTATATGTATTATGTTCTATAGAGGAACTAGTTATATAATGATGGAACCCTAAAGTCTAATCCTAGAGACTATTATATGGATTATAATAAGTAGTTTATAAGGATAACTAGTTCCTCTATGAGACATCATTATATTATTATATATGTCGTGTTCTATGTTTGTATGTTATTCTTAAACTATATTCCCTATGATTATTTATACCGTATTTATGAGGCATAGGATTAGTTAATCCTCTCTAGGACAAGGGAGACTTTAGGATTAATCTTCCGTCAATAACTTGTATATTCTAGTTATACAAGTTAAATACGTAAACTCTAACCTATGATAGTTGACATAGACGGATTATTATTTGTCTAAAAGATTTGCCTCTATTAAAATCTATAGTAGGATTAAAATTGCTCGGAAACTAGGACCTAGGTCAATCTAGACATACATATCTACGTATCTATCTAACTCTATAGTTGCCAATCTAAAATGTCTATTCCCATAGGATTAATCTAAGTTAGTTAACCTAGTACTATGTTTATTCCCATAGTAAATACATTGTTTAATCTCATACTTAGATAAATACGTATCTTAGAATTTAACCCAGATGCATTAACCCTAACCCTAGGAATACATAGTCCTATATTCCGTCTATAGTTAGGGTTGCATTCTCGTCATAAACAATGCTAAATATTATTCCCAACTAAGCTTCCATCTATAGTTAGGGTAACTACCTACGTGTGTGTATTCTAACCCTAAACATAGTCCTATATTCCACTGTATACAACTATTCTAATGCCCTATAGGATGTAGTTGTATTTGTTAGGGATTAACCCTAACATAGATACTTAGAAATGAGATACATAGTTATCTTATTATTATATGTCTCTATCTATATGTTAGGGATTAACCCTAATATTATATTCCTAGGAATAATATAGGACAAGAAATGGATACATATAATAGTTCTATATTATTAGTTTAGGTACAAGAAACTAGTATAGACGTATAGGACTATGTAATGTGTGGTTTTGGGTTTAGAAATTGATAGATACTAACTATATAACTATTAACTAGAATAACCAGTGGTTTCCATTTCTAAATATGGCATATATGATCCTAGACATATAATGTGTGGTTTTGAGTAGATAATGACATATATGATCTTAACATTTTATTCTTATTCTCTTAGACATCCTAACTTAGATTATTAGAGGAACTATCTAAGTTCAAATTAATTTGGAAACTAGTTACATAGTGTACTATATGTAGACTATGTTCTATGGACTATCTAACTATGTAACTAGTTGTCTAAAAGTAGGGATATCCTAATACAAACAATTAGATAGTTCATACAAACATAGTCTAGAAGACATGTTCATATGAGGCATAGTTCATGGAGATATCTAGATGAACATAGTCCTAGATGAAACATGACTATACTATAGTTCATAAGTTAGGGTTAATTGGCAATTTGGTTAGGAATGTAGTTTATTCATCTAGATAACTATGTTCTAAAAACTAAGTTCATGAATACCATTGTCTATATAATAGATATAATATACGTATCATATGTATACTATATATTCATGAGGTAGATGAATGCATTCATGAATATATAGTATAGGAACATTATATTCCCTGGTTCATATGAACCTAGATAGATATGGATATTATAATGATAAGCCTCCATCGTTATTGTTAACCTAACAAGATAGTTTACTATAGTTTAAATGGAACTATGTCCTCCATCTAGATGATTAGTAACTAAGAGTATAATGCTCAACTATGGAGGTAGTTGACTACATATATGTTCATGAATTGTTATACTTAGTTCAGAGTTAGGGTCCATCATTGTTACTTGTACATATATGCAGGGAGGAACCTCCATAGTGCAACTAAGTACCTGTTACTTGGGGATAACTATATGCACAATATAGTTAACATAGTATCTTGGGTTACATAGTCTCCTTAATAGGTTATAATCAACAATATAACCCATGAAGTTTAGGGTCAATAGATGAATATGATACATAGATATTACTGAATTAATACCTATAACTACATTATAACCATATAATGTAGTCAACTACCACAGTTGACTACATTATTTAGTTAACCTAATTAGATGGACTATGCCTCATATGAACTAGTTTAATCATAAGATATCTTAAGTTATGGAGGTTTAACCTAATTATAAGTATTTATACCGTATTCTATTATTAACCAGATTAATAAGTAAAGATTAACCATAGGATTATGCCCTAGGAGTATAATTAATCCTTAAGTCATAGGAGTATGACTTTTAATAACTTAAACTATACTATAATTACCAAATAAGTTATTCATACTAGTACTGTCTAGAAGACATGTTCATAGAGTCTATGGTAATTACAAACAATTAGACTATGAATAACAGTACTAATTATAGATGATAATTAGGCTATTATATATGTAGTTATATAATAGATCCCAACTAATATCGTAGTCTCATTCTATTAACAAGTATTGTTAGATCATAAATATGGTAATGTATAATCTAAGATTAAACTAGTTCGACATATGCCAATATTATACTAGGATTAACATATGGTCAACTTAATCACAAGTAACCTTATTAGGGAGAGTTTATGGGTTATATATCTATCATATGAACTATGTTCAGGTTAACCCTAGAGTGAACTATTATCTATAGTCGCCAATTAACTATTTATATTATACTACTTGAACCCTACGTTCATGAACATAGCCTAGAGTTTATCCTATGGTTAACGATGATATCCTAGGGTTAGATATACTGTGTACTATTAACTAGGGTTTATTCAGGATAATAACATCGATGGAGGTTTATATTAACAATGCATGAACATATAAGTTCATTATTATTGTTACTAACTATCAATAAGTTAGTGAACTATATAAACTCCATCGATAACTAAGTATAACTATCCATAACCCCTATATGGTGGACTAAAACTATAGGGGTTATGGACTGACTTAGTCCTCCCTGTATATATGCACATATAATTACTTATATATGAGCATATGTACTTAGTTCATACATAAGTATAATTATACTTGTGATTAAGTTAACTCAAACAATATGATAACCATGTTACATAGTTAGAGTTACCTATGGTTGATTATAACCTATGTAATTACTAAACTAGTTTTACCAAAGAGTTGTGAGTATTCTTAGTTGGGATGGCAGCACCCTAAGATTATATGTAAGAAGCCACACACAACTAGTTAGACAGAAGAATGAAATACGGAGTTTCTGTGGTTAAAGGTCGGGGTTGATTATTGAGAATACACACAACTAGTAATATGTCTAACTAGTTTGTATTAGGGACAATGGCATCCATATTATGTCATCCTTTTAGGATGAGGAGTGACTTCTAGAGACTACGTATTTAGGATGACCATTAGACATGTTTAATGGTATAGTAAATCCTAGAGACTACTTATTTAATACATTCATGAACTATGTCCTCCTTGAATGCATTCATGGAGGATCGTATGTACGTATTGTCCATAACCCTAATACAAACTAGTTACGTACAATGCATTGTATCCCTAACCCTAACCCTAATCCTCCATTTACATATGGAGGACCGTATGCCATTGTCCCTAATACAAAGTAGTTACGTTGTATTAGGGATAATGGAATTGTATCCCTCATCGTTATTGGATGAGTTTACGTATTTAACTATGTCTCCCATAGTAAAACCTAGGTAGTTAGACATAGTTTTCCTATCTAGTTGAGTGGAGGTATTTGATCCAAATATAACAACGATGAACTAGGGACAATTAGTTAGACGGAAGAATTATATATGGAAGAATTAGATATGTAGTTTCTATGGTTTTGGGTTTATGGTTAGGGTTTAGTATAGAGAATACACACTAGTTAGATGGAAAATTGAAATAAGTAGTTCGTAGTGTGTAGTGGTTTCTATGGTTTGGGGATAGCTTTAGACCTTCACGCATCTACTTAATCAGAAGAATCAAATACATAATCTCTAAGATTTACTATGGGAATAAAAAAGTAGTTAGATGGAAGAATTAAATACATAGACAATGGCATTAAATACATAATTTCTAAGGTCTAGGGATTCTAGTTTGATGGAAGAATTCGATAAGTAGTTTCTACGGACATACTTTATTCTTCCGTCTAACTAGTTCTGTATGGCATATGGCAATCAAAACAAGATAGTGCATAACTGAGGATATATGTTATTATATGATTAACTTATAGTTCATGAACATAGCGGGTTATATAGTTCATGTTACTAACTAGTTTGGTTAGGGTTAAACTATATATATGTTCATGAATTGGATGCATATATATACTATGAACTATATAGTTTAGATTACTCCATCAAGATGCATATATATACTATGAACTTATATAGTTTGGTCCATTTAGATTATTGCCTCCATAGTTCCCTACATAGGTAGTTCCCTTACTTGTAGGTAGTTCCCTACAAGTAACAATAATTATGAACATATATGTTCATGAATTATTAATATAAACTCTGAGCTATGTAGTTTCTGTTGAATCCTTCTAGATTATGTAGGGAACTATGTAGAACATATATAATGTTCCTAGGACTATATCAACCATGACTATGTAATTCCCTACATAGTGAACGATGAACGAGGATATAAAATCAGGTTCATATGATTAGTAACTAAGGATATATCATCATTTCAATGATATAGTATCTAGTTCATGGAGGCAATTTAGTTACCTTATGAACTTAGTTAACTAAGTTATGAACAATTCATAAACTGATTTGGCAACTAGTTACATAGTTCATCTTGTCATTATATGAACCCTAAATGCCTCAACTAACTATGTTCAACGATGGAGCCTCATCTACCTCCATAACTTATGCACATATTTAGTTAACTAGATACCTCCATTTAATTCATCCTCGATACTGGTTCATAGTCTCATGTTTGTATTTAGATGTTCCTCTATATGATATGTCTCCACAATTTAGGACAGTATAGGTAGTGAGGATTGGGGAAATTGAGGGTAATGAAGATGGGAAGAGGGAAGAAGAAGAGGAGGATGGATAGGGAGAATGATGGAGGTAAGGGAGGCCTCAATGGCAGCCGGCGGCTGCAATAGAGGAGGACGACAGGGAAGGAGAAAGAAGAGATAGAGATTAGGGTAATACTTTATTCATAATCCATTAGGAGAGCATAAGCTCAATATAAATAGTTCCCACGTTGGGCTACACTACTCACTGGGCTATTCCCATCAGATGGGCCTGTGGCCTTATTACAGATTAATAAAATAAGATGGGCTATTCTCCTAAACTGGGCCAGCTGGGCTACTCCACTAAGCTGGGCCGGCATTACTAATACTATAATAAGTGGAACATAACATTCCACCACGCTACGCTGTTAGCCTTGACCTCAAGGCGCCCAATCAGTATACTGGGCTAAAAACTCATCTTCTGAAAGCCAGGAAGCTTCCTCTAATGGCCGGCCCTGCCAAGCAATAAGAACCTCGGTGATAATACGCCCAGCGCGACGAACGCGACGAGAATCCACCTTGAAGGCGGGAACCAAAGGCAAGTCGGCAGAAATGGTCGGAGGAGGTGGAGTAGGGACCAAACGAGATGGATCACCAATAACACGCCGGAGTCGGGAGACATGAAAAACGGGGTGAACGGATGAATCCGTCGGTAAGAGAAGGAGGTAGGCAATCGGACCAATGCGTTCAGTAATCGGATACGGACCATGAAACCGATGAGCTAATTTAACGCTGGCCGGCTGATATAAAGAGGACTGGCGCGCAGGAAGAAAGCTGACATATACCCAATCGCCGACTTGAAACTCCCGGTCACGATGGTGTTTGTCATAAACTTGCTTCATACGGTTTTGGGCAATGAATAAAATCTGCTTCAATTGGCATAAAACTTCATCGCAAGTCTGCAACAGATGATCAACTGTTGTGAACGCATGGCCTGGCCGATATGTCAGTGGCCCATCGTATGCAACAGTTATCCAGCCCATTATGATAACATTAGTATTATTTACTTATCTTTTGTAATCAGTCCGTTTAGGCTAATTGTTAGGTATCGGGCTGGTATTGAATAATCATTGTAATTGGGCCCATCTGGCCCATCTGCTTGTCCTGTGGTGCCAACCCTTGGCGCCAACTTTTGGGCGCCATCTCTGGGCGCCAATTCTTCCTATATAGGTAGATCATCCTCCTCTGATGGAGGGCATGCAATAGAAAACCTACTTTATTTCCCCTTTTTGTCTTCTTTACTTTCGAGATACTTTGCGACTTGCTGGTCACAACATTGGTATCAGAGCGGTGACGTTCTGTGTGCGACCATGCCTCCTCGCAAACAGCCATTGGGCATGCCGGAGAGCAGGGAGGAACCTGAGGCGGCGAAAGAGGTGACCAGCCCACGACCTGCGGTGGAATCCAGCCAGGAAGTACTGATCGCCATGATCAGTGCACTTGGAGTCCGGATGCAGAATTTGGAGAAGCTCCATACACAAAACCAGGAGCAGAACCAGGCCTCTGTCACACCTCCACCGCCACCAACTGGAGGACATGGGGGTCCAGTACGACAAGGGGGATTTAGCGCACCTGGCGGCTCCATGCCAGGCCTGACTACGGGCCCGTCCATCGCACATGGGATCCAACTAGGCACCTTCAACCCAGGCCCGGAGGAGGGTCGAACTGGCCCTGAGGGGCGAAGCGCACAAGGTGTTCGAGAGAATATCCCAATGAACCCGCACTTCCGAACTGTTCAGAGGGAGTTGGACGCAGATTGGGAAGAACCTTTCAGCTATCGTGGGGGACAGAGGAGTAGCGCAGAACCCCGCCTGGCCCGACTGCAATTTCCTCGGTTCAATGGGGACGAGGACCCCGTGGAGTGGCTCTACAAAGCAGACAAATTCTTTGCCTACCAAGGTACTGTTTCCGATGCCGAGCGTCTCCGGGTGGCTGCCTTTCACTTGGATGGGGATGCTTCGGTCTGGTACCAGGCTTTTGAGAAGGAGGTGCGATACCCAACGTGGGCGTCGTTCTCGGATGAGCTGTGCATCCAGTTCAGACCGAACGAATTCCAGGATTTCAATGAGATGATCTCTACCATTCGACAGACAACAACAGTACGGGCATATTATTCGGAGTTTATGAAGATCGCAAACCGCTTGCCCGAATGGCCGGTTGCGGCCCTGGTGGGAACCTTCAAGCGCGGACTGAAGCCGGAAATCGCGGACGAAATGCGGCATTTTCCCTGCCATTCCATGAGCGATGTTATGCGACATGCACGCATCGAAGAAGAGAAGCTGGTCAGGCAACGACGAGGAGGGCGTGGGAGCTTCCCGGCCAGGACTCCGACCGGCGGCCCAGCGCTGGGGCCTCAGCCGGCCCCTGCCCCTCATGCCTTGCGAACCCAGGCAAGTGGCGTTGTGGCTTCCCCTGTGCGGCGACTCACTACTGCTCAGATGGAGGAACGTCGGGCAAAGGGACTATGTTACAGGTGCGATGAGAAGTATGGGCCCGGACACCGATGCGCCGTGCGCGAAAGTTTACTTATCGAAGAAGTCGACGAGGAGGTTCCATTCCATGCCGATGAGTTGGTCCCCGAGTACCCCGACGTGCAACCAGAAATATCTGTGCACGCCTACTCCGGGACCTTCACCCCGCGCACCATGCGGGTACGAGGGCTCCTCAAACGACAGGAAGTGGCAGTGTTGATTGACAGTGGGTCGACCCACAATTTCATCAATGACAAGGTAGCACAGCGATTGGGCTGTTATGTGTCCGATGCCAAACCCTTTGACGTACTCATCGGCGACGGCAAGCACCTCCGGAGTGCAGGGGTCTGCGCCCAAGCTGCACTTACCATCCAGGGTCATACTTTCATTACGGACTTGTTCCTATTGCCGACAAAGGGGGCCGATGTGGTCTTGGGGGTCCAATGGTTGCAGGACCTCGGTGATGTGGTCTGGAACTTCAAGGACCTCATTATGGACTTTGAGGTGCACGGTCAAAGGGTGCGACTCCAAGGGGCCCAACCTGGTGCTTTACATACGGCACAGGCTGTCGGGTCCTTCTTCAAATTTGCGCCCCAAGGTCTACTATTGCAACAGCGAGCGGTGGTGGACGTGGACCAACCGGACATACCTGCGGACTTACGCGCCTTGCTGAATGAACATGCTGACATATTCACCGACCCTATCGGCCTTCCACCAGCCCGCTCACATGATCATGCTATTCCTGTATTACCTGATGCTGCGCCGGCCAATGTGCGCCCTTATCGCTACCCTCATATTCAAAAGACGGAGATTGAGCACCTAGTAAACGACATGCTTCAATCAGGTATTATCCAGCCTAGCAACAGCTCCTTTTCTTCACCGGTTTTATTGGTCAGGAAGAAGGATGGGACGTGGAGATTCTGCGTTGACTATCGCGCCTTGAACGCGATTACTGTAAAAGACAAGTACCCCATACCGGTCATTGAGGAGTTGTTGGATGAACTGTCGGGTGCCACAGTGTTTAGCAAGCTTGATTTACGCGCAGGGTACCATCAGATCCGTATGAAACCGTCGGATGTTCCCAAGACTGCATTCAGAACACACGATGGCCATTTCGAATTCTTGGTCATGCCCTTCGGCCTGACGAATGCCCCGGCTACCTTCCAGAGCCTCATGAACGACTTGTTCCGACCTTTTCTCAGAAGATTCGTGCTGGTTTTTTTTATGACATTCTCATCTACAGTCAGACGTGGGAAGCACACTTGCATCACTTACGGTCAGTTTTTTCCACTCTATGGGCTCATTCCTTATTCCTTAAACGATCGAAATGTTCTTTTGGTAGCCGGCAGGTGGAGTACTTGGGCCATATCATCTCGTCTGAGGGAGTCTCCACGGATCCTTCAAAAGTATCGGCCATGCTGTCTTGGCCGGCCCCAACATGTGCCATTGGTCTTCGAGGCTTCCTAGGGCTGACTGGGTATTACCGCAGGTTCATCAGCCAATATGGACTTATTGCGAAACCCCTGACAGCTCTCCTCAAAAAGGGGGCTTTTGAGTGGGCAGATGCGGCGCAGGTAGCCTTCGATCGCCTGAAGCAGGCCATGGTTACTGCACCCGTCCTCGTATTGCCGGACTTCAATGTTCCCTTTGTGGTCGAGACAGATGCATCGGATACAGGTATTGGGGCGGTTCTGCTACAAAAGGAACGACCAGTGGCCTTCTTCAGCAAAGCTCTTGCCGGCCGGTCCTTGCAACTCTCGGCATATGAGCGAGAGATGTTGGCCATTGTTCATGCAGTGCAAAAGTGGCGACCGTATTTGTTGGGTCGCCGTTTCATCATCCGCACCGACCACCAGCCATTGAAATATTTTTTGGAGCAACGAGTATCTACAGGTCACAACATCAACCTCACTGACGGAAGCTCGCTGGGGCACATAATGAAGTAATGTGGGAGGAAGGCGGCCATAGACAACCTGAAAAGCAGTAAACCCAGTAGAAGTATGGTAAGCAGTATTGTAGGACCATTCTGCCCACAGTAAGAACTGAAGCCATCGGCGTGGATTCTCCCCCGCAAAACAACGGAGATATTCCTCGAGACAGCGGTTAACAACTTCCGTTTGTCCATCCGTTTGCAGGTGATATGCCAAACTCATATGAAGCCGAGAACCATGGAGGGTAAAAAATTCCTGCCAAAACTGGGAGATGAACACCCGGTCGTGGTCCGACACAATAGTACGTGGCATCCCGTGCAGTTTAGCCACATCCCGGACATATAGATCAGCAACGGTCTTGGCCGTATAGGGGTGGCCCAAGGCGGAAAAATGAGCATATTTAGAAAGCCGATCGACCACGACCATCACCACAGATTTCCCGTGCACCATAGGAAGAGCTTCAATGAAATCCATAGAGACATCCTCCCAAATTTGATCTGGAATAGGCAAGGGTTGCAAGAGGCCCGCTGGAGTAATAGTAGAGGCCTTGGCACGTTGGCACACCTCACATGCAGCCACAAATGTCTGAACCGAGCATTTAATCCTGCGCCATAAGCAACACTGAGACACCCGCTTATAGGTCCGAAAGGAGCCTTCATGACCAGCCGTCGGGGTAGAATGAAAATGAGTCAGTATAGTATAGCGGATATGCTCACAGTCAGGGACCCACAAGCGACCCTTCCAATAAATAATGCCATTCCGTAAAACATAAGAGGGATCGTCCAAAGTCAGATCTTGAAACACAGCCAATAAGGTAACCGCCGCTGGATCGAGCTGGTAGGCTTGCTGTAAATCAGCAAGGAAAGGAAACACTGGGGCGGACATGCCAAGAGAGCGGCATCATCAAACTGACGGGACAAGGCATCTGCAACAATATTCTCGGACCCACGCTTGTAGACCAATTCATAATCATAGCCCAGCAATTTAGTCACCCAACGCTGCTGAGCAGGGGTAGCAATACGTTGGTCCAGGAAATATTTAAGTGGCTGGTGATCAGTCCGAATGATAAAATGACATCCCAACAAATACGGCCTCCACTTGGTCACCGCATGAACTATGGACAACATAGGAGCCTCACACATAGCGGATTTCAAGGTGTCGAATGCCTGCTGGGCGCCATGGGACCAAACAAATGCCCCCCGTTTGAGTAGATCATTCAAAGGAGCCGCAAGTGTCCCATAATTAGCGACGAATCTGCGATAGTACCCTGTTAACCCCAAAAATCCCCTAAGACTTTTTAGAGAAGTCGGGACTGGCCAAGCAGCCATAGCAGCCACTTTGGAAGGGTCGGTAGAGACTTGGCCATTAGTAATCATATGGCCGAGATAATCAACCTAAGAACAACCAAAAGAGCATTTGGAACGTTTGATAAATAAAGAGTGGGCACGAAGTACCTCAAATACAGCCCGCAGGTGCTCGAGATGGCGATCCCAAGAAGGACTATAGACGAGGATGTCGTCAAAGAAGACCAAGACGAAGCGGCGCAAGAAGTCCCGAAATATATCATTCATTAGGCCCTGAAAGGTGGCTGGGGCATTAGTAAGACTGAAGGGCATCACCAAAAATTCGAAATGTCCATCATGAGTACGGAAAGCCATTTTGTGGACATCCGCAGGGTGCATGCGAATCTGATGGTACCCAGCACGCAAATCCAGCTTGGAGAAAACTCGAGCATGAGCCAATTCATCAAACAATTCCTCAATGACGGGAATCGGATACTTGTCCTTGAGTGTGATGGCGTTTAAGGCGCGGTAATCCACACAAAAACGCCATGTACCATCTTTCTTCCAGACCAACAGAACTGGCGACGAATAAGAACTAGAACTCGGCTGAATAATCCCGCTCAATAACATCTCTTTGACCAACTTCTCAATCTCAGCTTTTTGAATATGGGGATATCTGTACGGGCGAACATTAGCTGGAGCAGCCCCGGGCACAATAGGGATATGGTGATCATGAAATCGGGGCGGCGGAAGACTGGAAGGTTCCTGAAATAACTCCTCGAAGGCCGAAAGCAATGCTGCCAGATCAGGAGGGGCCTCCGATGGAGCTGTGGGCTCCGATGATAATAACTGCAAGAAGAACCCCTGGGGAACACCATGTGAGAGTGAATCCAATGAGATCATAGAATTGAGGGTACTTGGGAACCCGCCCGAGAGCTGAACCGATTGGCCACCCAGGGTATACCGCATCGCCATGTTGTCGAAGTTCCAAACCACATCCCCAAGGTTACATAGCCACTGCACGCCTAGGACCACATCAGCCCCTTGCGTCGGCAATAAATAAAGGTCCAGAAGGAAGGCGTGACCCTGGATAGTCAACTCAACGCTGGGGCACAGACCAACACTACGGAGGTTGGAGCCATCACCAATCCGGACGTCAAATGGAGACGAGGCATGCAATGGACATCCCAGCCGTGAGGCAACCTTATCATTGATAAAATTATGAGAACTACCAGAATCGATAAGGACAGATACCTTCTACTTCTTGATAGCTCCTTGGACGCGCATAGTCTGCGGCATATAGGCGCCCGAGAAGGCATGGAAGGAGATCTCGGGCTGATCAGCAGGGGGCGGGTCTGGTGCAAATCCCATTTTGTCTTCATCCTCAGGGACCTCGTCCCATAGACCCTCCAAGGTTAAGAGGGTGTGGTTCTTGCAACAATGGCCGGGGACGAAGCGTTCGTCACAATTATAGCACAGACCCTTAGAGCGGTGCTCCTCCATTTGGTCTTTTGTCAACTGGCGGATGGGCGGCTGAGGCGGAGGAGTAGCATGAGATTCAACCTGAAGTGCCGGAGGTGCGGTGGACAAGGCTGGTCGGGTAGGGGGCCTCCAAGCCCTCCGTTGTCTATTAAGTCGCTCCTCCGCAATCCGGGCATGTTTAATCACCTCAGCCATAGAGGTGCGCGGGTAGTGACGAATAGCATCCGAAATTTCGAGCTTTAAGCCTTGCATAAATTTACCCACAAGGGCCTCCTGAGTCCAAGACGAGACCCGGCTGGCTATTCGCATGAACTCCATCTGATAAGCACGCACCGTAGATGTCTGCTGTAAAGAACTGAGTAGTTCATCGAAGTCAGCATACTCCGTAGGCCCGAATTGAATACAAAGCTCCATAATGAATTGTTGCCTGGTATGCCGCGGTTGTTCCGCCTCAAAATACTGATACCAAATCAAAGCATCGTCGGTGAGATGGAAGGAAGTTACCGTTAATTTGTCCTCGTCTGATCGTGTGTCTTGGTAATGGAAGAACTTCTCAGCTTGGTACACCCAGTCCACTGGATTATCCTCACCGGAGTACTTGGGAAACTGGAGTCGCGCAAGTCTCGTCTCAGCTGGCCTGGGGGTCTGGCGCTCATCGCGTGAATAGCCTTGGTTGGTCCAACTGGACTCAGCCTGGACAGGGGGCCATTCAAAGTCACGTTCCTCGTCTCCGGGACCCCGATCAGCATGGGGCTGACCCAAGGGGTTCGTTGCAGCACTCTGACGAACACCCAACTACCCAAAGGCGTCGGCACTCAAGGGCTGGGGGATGGTGGGGACTGTTCGCGATCCTATGGCAGTGGTGTGCTGGTCTAAGCGTCAGGCTGTAACAGGGGGGCAGCGTGCAAAAGGTCCACTCAGCGGTGGTGGCAACACCCCTCTTTCAGAAGATCTACCAGAAGGGTGGGGCGCTGTCGTCGACAAGGACAGGCGTTCAAGGGAGTCTCGTACCTGTGCCATATCCTTATGGTATTATTGCTGATGCTGCATAAAGAGTTGCAAGAATTGATCTTGGCGTGCCATCATCTCACGAATCTCAGTTCTCTTGGGAGAAGAGGGCGGCACCTCAGCGTGAGAGTCTCCTTGCACGGCTGCTTCAACCGTGGGTTGGTGTTCAACTTCTGATCGCTGGACAATTTAGGACAGTATAGGTAGTGAGGATTGGGGAAATTGAGGGTAATGAAGATGGGAAGAGGGAAGAAGAAGAGGAGGAAGGATAGGGAGAACGATGGAGGTATGGGAGGCCTCAATGGCAGCCGGCAGCTGCAATAGAGGAGGACGACAGGGAAGGAGAAAGAAGAGATAGTGATTAGGATAATACTTTATTCATAATCCATTAGAAGAGCATAAGCTCAATATAAATAGTTCCCACGTTGGGCTACACTACTCACTGGGCTATTCCCATCAGATGGGCCTGTGGCCTTATTACAGATTAATAAAATAAGATGGGCTATTCCCCTAAACTAGGCCAGCTGGGCTACTCCACTAAGCTGGGCCGGCATTACTAATACTATAATAAGCGGAACATAACATTCCACCACGCTCCGCTGTTAGCCTTGACCTCAAGGCGCCCAATCAGGATACTGGGTTAAAAACTCATCTTCTGAAAGCCAGGAAGCTTCCTCTAATGGCCGGTCCTGCCAAGCAATAAGAACCTCGGTGATAATACGCCCAGCGCGACGAACGCGACGAGAATCCACCTTGAAGGCAGGAACCAAAGGCAAGTCGGCAAAAATGGTCGGAGGAGGTGGAGTAGGGACCAAACGAGATGGATCACCAATAACACGCCGGAGTCGGCAGACATGAAAAACGGGGTGAACGGATGAATCCGCCGGTAAGAGAAGGAGGTAGGCAATCGGACCAATGCGTTCAGTAATCGGATACGGACCATGAAACCGATGAGCTAATTTAACGCTGGCCGGACTAGAAGACTATCACCCATATGAACATGTCTTCTAGACAATACTAGATAGTCCTTCCAATATTGTATCATAATCAAATACAGTCTAATTGTTTGTAATTACCCTTGACTCTATGAACATGTCTTCTAGACAGTACTAGTATGAATTTCTTATATAGTATAGTTTAAGTCATTAGAATTCATACTCCTATGACTTATGGGTTTATTATACTCCTAGGACATTAACCTAGGGTTAATCTCGACTTATTAATCTGGTTAATAGAATACGGTATAAATACTTATAATTAGGTTAAACCTCCATAACTTAAGATATCTTATGGTTAAACTAGTTCATATGAGGCATAGTACTTATAATTAGGGTTAACTAAATAATGTAGTCAACTATGGTAGTTGATTACATTATATGGTTATAATGTAGTTATAGGTATTAATTCAGTAATACCTATGTATCATGTTCATCTATTGACCCTAAACTTCATGGGTTATATGGTTGATTATAACCTATTAGGGAGACTATGCAACCCAATATACTATGTTAACTATATTGTGCATATAGTTATCCCCAAGTAACCGGTACTTAGTTGCACTACGGAGGTTCCTCCCTTTATATATGCACAAGTAATAACGATGGACCCTAACTCTGAACTAAGTATAACAATTCATGAACATGTCAACTACCTTCATAGTTGAGCATTATACTCTTAGTTACTAATCATCTAGATGGAGAACATAGTTCCATTTAAACTATAGTAAATTATCTTATTAGGTTAACAATAACGATGGATGCTTATCATTATAATATCCATATCTATCTAGGTTCATATGAACCAGGGAGTATAATGTTCCTATACTATATATTCATGAATATATAGTATACATATAATATGTATATTATATCTATTATATGGACAATGGCATTCATGAACTTAGTTTGTAGAACATAGTTATCTAGACGAATAAACTATGTTATTAAATGTTCCTAACTATGTTCCTAACCAAATTGCCAATTAACCCTAACTTATGAACTATAGTATAGTCATGTTTCATCTAGGACTATGGCATACCTCCATGAACTATGCCTCATATGAACATGTCTTCTAGACTATGTTTGTATGAACTATCTAATTATTTGTATTTGGATATCCCTACTTCTAGACAACCAGTTACATAGTTAGAAAGTCCATAGAACATAGTTTACATATAGTAGTACACTATGTAACTAGTTGCCAAATTAATTTGAACTTTGATAGTTCCTCTAATAATCTAGGTTAGGATGTCTAAGATAACGAGAATATAATGTTACGATCATATATGTCATTATCTACTCAAAACGATTCATTATATGTCTAGGATCATATATGTCATATTTAGAAATGGAAACCACTGGTTATACTAGTTAATAGTTCTATATGTCTAGGATCACATAACTAGATGAACTTCACGCATCTACTTAAACAGAAGAATCGAATACATAGTCTCTAGGATTTACTATGGGAATAAACAATGTATTTGATCTTTTCTTCAAACTATGTCCCTAGAAACTATGTAGACTATATTCTACAAACTAGTACATAGTATCTTATAGGGTATGAACTAATTGTCAACTATCATATAAACCCTAGGATATCTTCTATGAACTATCTAGATGAACATGACAACTATGTATCATTTTCATCTAGATACCTTCATAATAGATATCCTAGGGTTAACGATGATAGATACTATCATCATGTTCATCTAGGGTTTATTCTAGGGTTAACAATATTATATAGTCTCCATCGTTAATATATTATATTATAACCTATGACTACATTATAACCATATACTATTCAAGAGTTAGTATCTATCATATATTATGGTTTATGAACATATCAGAGTTAACCTAGTTAATAGTTCTCTCCCTAATAGTATATGTCTAAATTAACCCTAACAGATATCCTAGGGTTACAGTATATGTAGGGTCCCATATACTGTAACCCTATGATATATGTTAACCCTAACTCCTGAATATGTTAACTTAAGTTATGTTCATATGAGGCATAGTCCATATACTATATTATGTATGAACTAAATATGTATCTATCTAATTATTATAGATTAATCCTAGGGTTAATATGGTTTATGTCCCTAATAGGAGTACAATATTAGGGTTATACCGTATTATTAATTAGAGTTATAGCATTACAATACAATTATGGGTTATGATATGGTGTAACTATTATAGGAATATACTCTATGTTCATCATCCCTTATACATATGTATACCCATATATAATTCAACTTAGATTAACCCTAAGTTATTCCTATGCGGATGTAGTCTAGGGTTAGATATGCCATAATTGGCAACTATAGTTGCATTATAATAATATATGTCAAGAATTAACCAATTGTTAAAGGGACGTCTATTATACACAAGGGACGTATTCCTTCAAACTATGTATTTGATCCTTCTGACAATGCATTGTACTATGATATAGTTGCAACTATAGCCCCGTATAGGTTCACACACTTATACTATGGGGTATACACAAACTAGTTATGTGTATCCCTCCGTATAGATGTGTGAACTAACAGTTGTATTTTCTATTGTGAAGACATAACCCGTAGAACTGCTACGATCATCTTGCCCTTATTTCAGGTATAAGAATTCACTCCTCATCCTGAGCATGACTCGGAAAGTGCTTATGTTTGAACTAGGTAAGTGCTTTTGTTTGAAGACTACAAATTTAATTGTTCGCATACCAACTATGGGAACCCCTAGATACTACATATTTGATCCTTCCATAGCTATCCTCATACCAAAATAATAGAAACAACATATATCCCTAACCCTAGAAAGGCTATGGAAGGGTTAGGGATATATGTAGTTTCATGCCAAACCCTAACCCTAAGCCATAGAAACTACATATATAATGTTATTGAGAATACACACAACTAGTAATATGGAAGAATCGAAAACATAGTTTTTAGGGTTTAGGTTATATGTTTGGTGTGGATAACATATGTTTGTTATTGAGAACACACACAACTCGTTGGATGGAAGAATCAAATATGTAGTATCTAGGGGTTAAGGATTAGGGTTTAGTATGGAGAATAAACACAACCAGGGAGGCAGAAACATTATATATATAGTTTCTATGGTTTTGGATTTAGGGTTTGTTATAAAGAATACAAACAATTAGCTAGATGGAACAATTAAATTTGTAGTGTTTGGGGGTTTAGGGTTAGAGTTTGGTGTGAAGACTAAACACAACTAGTTAGAAAAAAGAATGAAATACATAGTTCTAGCGTTTAGGTTTATAGTCTGGTTGGATGAATTAAGAATAATTAGTTAGACGGAAGAATTATATATGTAATTACTTTGTTTTAGGGTTGTGGTTTCGTATGGAGGAATACACACAACCAGGGAAGGTTGATCATCTTGCCCTTGTTTATGATGGAGTCAAGGGTTGTGGTTTCGTATGGAGGAATACACACAACCAGGGAAGGTTGATCATCTTGCCCTTGTTTAAAATATACTATCCTAGAGATTATTTATTTGATTCCTAGAGACATAGTTTTCCTATCTAGTTGAGTGGCGGTATTTGATTAAAATATTGCAACGATGAACCAGGGACAATTAGTTAGACTGAAGAATTATATATGGAAGAATTATCTATGTAGTTTATATTGTTTTGGGTTTGTGGTTAGGGTTTGGTATGGAGAATGCACACTAGTTAGATTAAAAATTGAAATAAGTAGTTCGTAGTGTATAGTAGTTTCTACGGTTTGGGGATAGCTTTAGACCTTCACACATCTACTTAAACAAAAGAATCAAATACATAGTCTCTAGGATTATGGTTCCTGCTATAATAACAAAAGTTTAATAGTTATGAAGAATTAAACACATAGTTAGATGGAAGAATTACATATGGGTTAGGATTAGGGTTCCTGCTATAAGTTCTCGATGCCAACTAGGGAATCCCATCCATACCAACTATGTATGGAATGCTCACAATTACTCAGATGGATTAATTAGATAAGCAAGCTTTACGGTTAGCAATAGATGCAAGAATACACATAACCCAAAACCAAAACAGTATATATGTAGTTGCCCTTAGTAAACCCTAATCCTATATGTATCTAGTTGGTATCCATATTCTTCATACCAAAATCTAATGCTAAATTTTTCGATTCTTCAATATTACTAGTTGTGTGTATTCTCAATACCAATTAAATTTGATCCTTCCGTCTAGCTAGTTGTGAGTATTCTCCATCCCAAACCGTAACTCAAAACCTTATCAACTACATATTTAATTCATTGTATAACTGCTTGTGTTTATTCTCCTTAGTAAACCCAAGAAACTAACTATTGGATTCTTCCATTTAAGTAGTTATCTGAATTATTGCGCAGAACGCAAACCCAAAACCCTAAACTCTAACCCTATAGTCTAATCTTAGAGACTATGTATTCACACAACTAGTAGTTAGTATGGATGTATGAAGGAAAGATGAACTAGTTAGAAGGAAAGATCAAATACATAGTTACTAATTGTAAAACCATAGCTATGCATATTCTCCATTTCTTACTGATTGTAAAACCATAGCTATGCATATTCTTCATCCCCAGAGTTGGTATGGGGATAGCTATGGAAGGATCAAATATGGATACCACTAGAAACTACATGTCTAATTAACTTCACACAACAGACATATTTGATCCTTCCATAGCTATCATCCATATAATATGTGTATGGATGAAATAAGAACAATTAGTTAGACGGAAGAATTATATATGTAATTACTTGGTTTTAGGGTTGTGGTTTCGTATGGAGGAATACACACAACTAGTTAATTGGCAACTATAGAATTAGAGTTTAGGAGTTTAGTGTGTTTTCGATTCTTCCATATTAATGCCAAACCTAAACTCCTATTCCCTAAACACTAGGATCAATACCTCCACTCAACTAGATAAGTAGTATCTAGTTGTGTGTCATTGTCTACGTATTTAATTCTTCCTATCTAACTATGGGAATAAACAAAAGTAGTTAGATGGAAGAATTAAATGCATACACAATGGCATTAAATACGTAATTTCTAGGGTTTAGGTTATGGTTTGGGGATAGCTTTAGACCTTCACGCATCTACTTAAATAGAAGAATCAAATACATAGTCTCTAGGATTTACTATGGGAATAAACAAAAGTAGTTAGATGGAAGAATTAAATACATAGATAATAACATTAAATACATAATTTCTAAGGTTATACCTAGAAATGTCCCTATGGGAATAACCTAACTTATTCCCTAACCCTAATCAAATACTAGTTGCCAATTAACATAATGTATAATGTTGATCCATACAACACAACTATAGTTGATTATTCCCTAATCTTCCATATATGATTCTTCCGTCTAGTAGAATTATATATGGGTTAGGATACGTATATCCCTATGTCAATAACCTAGCAGTTAATCCCATATGTTAGGATTAACCCTAATCCTAACATATCCTAATAATCTAAGTTAGGATGTCTAAACTAAGCTAGGATGTAATGGAGGGTTCCTATTTAATAATCTAAGTTAGTATGACTACATCTTGTAGACATCTATAGTATATGTCTAGATTGACAACTATACGGTTAGTTATCTAAGTTAGCACAAGGGAGGATTAACCCTAAGATTAGTCTATAATAATCTAAGTTATTATGACAACTATAGCTTGTATATTCTAGATTGGCAACTATAGGGTAAGACATAGTACAATGCATTGTATCATAGGTTAGAGTTTATAAATTAACCTATAGATTAACCTATGCCCTAGAGACTATGTATTTGATTATGATACAATGCATGATTGTATACGATTATAAGTTAGTTAGATTGGCAATCTTAGTTGTGTGTAGTTAGGGTATTAACTAACTATAGATAGATACATTATGTAATTAGTTAATGCCCTAACTATAGACGGAATATAGGACTATGTAGTCCTAGGGTTACATAGTCCTATATTAGTCCTATGTATCTATCTATAGATAGAATATTAGTCCTATTCTTCACACATCTACTTAAACAGAAGAATAGTCCTATATTAGTCTTATTCTTCTATGGTTGGAATACACACACGTGTAGTTACCCTAACTATAGACAGGGTTAATCCTATAGTTTCCAATCTAGGATTAACCATAACATTATATTCCTAGGACTAATATTGGACAAGAAATGGATAGATACATTGTTTATTATCTCTCTATCTATATCCGTGAAGAACTATTATACGTATCTAGGATGTAGTCTGTATAACTCAAAACCAGTTAATTTTCCATATACTAGGGTATTACATATATAGGACAACAAAATAGCTGATTATACGTATCCATTTTGTCCTAAAATAGTTATACTAGTTAATAGTTCAATATCTATCCATTTCTACATATCCCATGGTTATACTAGTTAATAGTTCAATATCTATCTATTTCTACGTATCCCATGATTATACTAGTTTATAGTTTTAGTACATAGTTTATAGTCCTATCTCCTAAACCCTATCATATATATCATAGTTCATAGTTGCCCTAACTGTGAACTATGATAGAATAAATAGTTATATCTACCTATCTAAGTTCATAGTATTCCGATATGACATAAACTCTAATCTTGTTCTATGGACTATGCCTCATATGAACTATTTAGCTAATACAAACAATTAGCTAGATGGAACATCTTGCCCTTCCATAGAGCATAGTGTACGTTATGATAGATATTATCATCATGTTCATCTAGATAATCCCCAATTAGGTAGATGGACTAATTAACTTGGCAACTAGTTAGGAACATGGTTAGTTTAACCCTAACTTAGATATGCCTCATATGAGCATACACACATTAGGGTTAAACTAATGTTCCTAACTTAGTATAGGTTAACTATGTTCCTAACTACTATACCTCTATTTAATCCATCCTCAATCTTTCATCTAGATATGGCATTCATCTTCAATGCATCATTGATGACTTGATGGTGGTTCATCTACATAACTACCTGAACATTATCAGGTTATATTCCTAACTATGTTAGGAACCAAAACAAGATAGTCCATGAACTATACCCTAGTAACCAAAACAAACATGAGATAACTATGTTCCTAACATAGTTAACTAAGTTCTTAACTAAATGATTTAATTACTTCTCGAAGAATATATTATAATTAAGGATATAGAATCAAGGAAAATAGTGGCATAACTATCCATAATTAGATACTATATCAACTAGTAATATAAACTCTGAACATTATATTATGAGTTCATGTTACTATAATAACGATGGAGTCCATCTAGATGGAGCAACATATAACTTAGTTAACTATATTAACGATGGGTGATAGTTAGTAACAATAATTATTATGTATGGAAAGAAACTATCTCATTACTAGTTTATCCTAAAATGTTTAGGGTAGTCTATATGACATATATGATCTTAACCTATAACATTATATTATAGGAAGATAATGTTACTATAGACGGAACAACTATGTAGACTATGAACTATGATAACTACCTAGGTTTACTATGAAGACCATAGTTACGTAGATAGATACGCATATCAATCTATGTATCTATATATAGGTTTACAAACAATTAGCTAGATGGAACAAGATTAGAGTTTTTGATGGGATAATATACTTAAGGTACTATGAACTAACTAGTTTGTAGAACATAGTCTACGTCCCTTGTGTAAATTATTTGTATACAAGTTAATACAAACAATTAGCCTATAATTTAGAGTCAAAACCTATGTCAACATTAGGCGGAATATAGGTTTTGACTAATACAACGATGAGCTAATTGTTTGTATTAGCTTGTATAAAGTAAGTTATACTAGCATTAGAGTTCTATGGACAACTAGTTACATAGTCTCTATGGTATAATGTTTGATAGTATCTATCATATGAACCCTATCCTATGATATAAACTCTAAACTAGGGTTAATATCTACAAACTTAGATCTTGCCAAATTAATTTAACCTTAAGTTATGGAGGAATATCTAAATACAAGCATGAGACTATGAATCAGGATCGAGGATGAATTAAATGGAGGTATCTAGTTTGGAACATAGTTAACTAAATATGTGCATAAGTTATGGAGGTAGATGAGGCTTCATCTTTGAACATAGTTAGTGGAGGCATTTAGGGTTCATATAATGGCAAGATGAACTATGTAACTAGTTGCCAAATTAGTTTATGAATTGTTCATAACATAGTTAACTAAGTTCATAAGTTAACTAAATTGCCTCCATGAACTAGATACTATATCATTGAAATGATGATATATCCTTAGTTACTAATCATGTGAACTTGATTTTATATCCTCGTTCATCGTTCACTATGTAGGGAACTACATAGTCATGGTTGATATAGTCCTAGGAACATTATATATATTCTACATAGTTCCCTACAGTGTAGAAAGATTCAACAGAAACTCTGAACTATGTTCATAATTATTGTTACCTATGTAGGGAACTATGGAGGCAATAATCTAAATGGGTTAGGATAACCTCCATGTAGATGGAGTAATCTAAACTATGTATAGTTCATATTATAATAATTCATGAACATATATATAGTTTAACCCTAACCAAACTAGTTAGTAACATGAACTAGATAGTCCACTATGTTCATGAATTATAAATTAATCATATAATAACATATATCCTTAGTTATGGACTATCTTGTTTTGATTGCCATATGCCATACAAAACTAGTAAGATGGAAGAGTAAAGTACATCCGTAGAAACTACTTATCTAATTCTTCCATCAAACTAGAATCCCTGAACTCTAGAAATTACGTATTTAATGTCATTGTCTATATATTTAATTCTTCCATCTAACTATTTTTGTTTATTCTTATAGTAAATCGTAGAGATTATGTATTTGATTCTTCTGTTTAAGTAGATGTGTGAAGGTCTAGAGCTATCCCCAAACCGTAGAAACTACAACACACTATGAACTACTTATTTCAATTTTCCATCTAACTAGTGTGTATTTTCTATACCAAACCCTAACATAAACCCAAAACCATAGAAACTACATATCTAATTCTTCCATATATAATTCTTCCATCTAATTAACTAACCCTGGTTCATCGTTGTCATATTTTGATCAAATACCTCCACTCAACTAGATAGGAAAACTATGTCAAGCTACCTAGGTTTTACTATGAGAGACAAAGTTAAATACATAAACTCATCCAGCAACGATGAGGGATACAATGCCATTGTTCCTAATACAAACTAGTTACATACAATGCATTGTACGTATTACAATGACATCATATAACGATCCTCCACATGTAACTAGTTTGTATTAGGGATAATGGCATATGATCCTCCATATGTAACTAGTTTGTATTAGGGACAATGGCATATGATCCTCCATATGTAACTAGTTTGTATTAGGGACAATGGCATATGATCCTCCATATGTAAATGGAGGATTAGGGTTAGGGTTAGGGATACAATGCATTGTACGTAATTAGTTTGTATTAGGGTTAGGGACAATACGAACATACGATCCTCCATGAATGCATTCAAGGAGGACATAGTTCATGAATGTATTAAATACGTAGTCTCTAGGATGTACTATGGGTCCTAACCATTAAACATGGCTAATGGTCATCCTAAATACATACTCTATAGAATTCACTCCTCATCCAAAAAGAATGACATAATACTGATGTCATTGTCCCTAATACAAACTAGTTAGACATATTACTAGTTGTGTGTATTCTCAATAACACCCTGACCTTTAACCATAGAAACTCCGTATTTCATTTTTCTGTCTAAGTAATTGTGTGTGGCTTCTTTGATATAATCTTAGGGTGCTGCCATCCTAACTAAGAATGCTCACAACTCATTGGTAAAACTAGTTTAGTAACTACATAGGTTATAATCAACCATATGTAACTCTAACTATGTAACATGGTTATCATATTGTGTGAGTTAACTTAATCACAAGTATGTATAATTATACTTATGTATGAACTAAGTACATATGCTCATATATAAGTAATTATATATGCATATATACAGGGAGGACTAAGTCAGTCCATAACCCCTATAGTTTTAGTCCACCATATAGGGGTTATAGATAGTTATACTTAGTTATCGATGGAGTTTATATAGTTCACTATATAGTGGACTAACTTATTGATAGTTAGTAACAATAATAATGAACATATATGTTCATGCATTGTTAATATAAACCTCCATCGATGTTATTATCCTGAATAAACCCTAGTTAATAGTTCACAGTATATCTAACCCTAGGATATCATCGTTAACCATAGGATAAACTCTAGGCTATGTTCATGAACGTAGGGTTCAAGTAGTATAATATAAATAGTTAATTGGCGACTATAGATAATAGTTCACTCTAGGGTTAACCTGAACATAGTTCATATGATAGATATATAACCCATAAACTCTCCCTAATAGGGTTACTTGTGATTAAGTTAACCATATGTTAACCCTAGTATAATATTGGCATATGTCTAACTAGTTTAATCTTAGATTATACGTTGTTACCATATTTATGATCTAACAGTACTAGTTAATAGAATGAGACTACGATATTAGTTGGGATCTATTATATAACTACATATATAATAGCCTAATTATCCTCTATAATTAGTACTGTTATTCATAGTCTAATTGTTTGTAATTACCATAGACTCTATGAACATGTCTTCTAGACAGTACTAGTATGAATAACTTATTTGGTAATTATAGTATAGTTTAAGTTATTAAAAGTCATACTCCTATGACTTAAGGATTAATTATACTCCTAGGGCATAATCCTATGGTTAATCTTTACTTATTAATCTGGTTAATAGAATACGGTATAAATACTTATAATTAGGTTAAACCTCCATAACTTAAGATATCTTATGGTTAAACTAGTTCATATGAGGCATAGTCCATCTAATTAGTTCTTCTGTCTAACTAGTTGTGTGTGGCTTCTTACATATAATCTTAGGGTGCTGCCATCCCAACTAAGAATACTCACAACTCTTTGGTAAAACTAGTTTAGTAACTGCATAGGTTATAATCAACCATAGGTAACTCTAACTATGTAACATGGTTATCATATTGTGTGAGTTAACTTAATCACAAGTATGTATAATTATACTTATATATGAACTAAGTACATATGTTTATATATAAATAACTATATGTGCATATATACAGGGAGGACTAAGTTAGTCCATAACCCCTATAGTTTTAGTCCACCATATAGGGGTTATGGATAGTTATACTTAGTTATCGATGGAGTTAACTATATAGTTCACTATATAAACCTCCATCGTTAACTCCATCGATGTTCTCCTGAATAAACCCTAGTTAATAGTTCACAGTATATGTAACCTTAGGATATCATCATTAACCCTAGGATATGTTCATGAACATAGGGTAAACTAAATATGTTCAGGTAGTGTAGTATAAATAGTTAATTGGCAACTATAGTTAATAGTTCACTCTAGGGTTAACCTGAACATAGTTCATATGATAGATATATGACCCATAAACTCTCCATAATAGGGTTACTTGTCATTAAGTTAACTATATGGTAACCCTAATATAATATTGGCATATGTCTAACTAGTTTAATCTTAGATTATAGAATACCGTAGTTATGATCTAACAGTACTAGTTAATAGAATGAGACTATGACATTAGTTGGGATCTATTATATAACTACATATATAATAGCCTAATTATCCTCTATAATTAGTACGGTTATTCATAGTCTAATTGTTTGTAATTACTCTAGATTCTATGAACATGTCTTCTAGACAGTACTAGTATGAATAACTTATATGGTAATTATAGTATAGTTTAAGTATTAGAAGTCATACTCCTATGACTTAAGGGTTTATTATACTCCTAGGACATAATCCTAGGGTTAATATTAACTTATTAATCTAGTTAATAGAATACGGTATAAATACTTATAATTAGGTTAAACCTCCATAACTTAAGATATCTTATGGTTAAACTAGTTCATATGAGGCATAGTCCATATAATTAGGGTTAACTAAATAATGTAGTCAACTATGGTAGTTGACTACATTATATGGTTAAAATGTAGTTATAGGTATTAATTCAGTAATACCTATGTATCATATTCATCTATTGACCATAAACTTAATGCATTATATGGTTGATTATAACATAACCCAATATACTATGTTAACTATATTGTGCATATAGTTATCCCCAAGTAACAGGTACGCATATATTTGGACTATGGAGGTTCCTCCCTGTATATATGCACAAGTAACAACGATGGACCACAACTCTGAACTAAGTATAATAATTCATGAACATATATGTAGTCAACTACCTCCATAGTTGAGCATTATACTCTTAGTTACTAATCATTTAGATGGAGAACATAGTTCCATTTAAACTATAGTAAACTATCTTATTAGGTTAACAATAACGATGGAGGCTTATCAACATAATATCTATATCTATCTAGGTTCATATGAACCAGGGAATACAATGTTCCTATACGATATATTCATGAATGCATTCATCTACCTCATGAATATATAGTATACATATGATACGTATATTATATCTATTATATAGACAATGGTATTCATGAACTCAGTTTGTAGAACATAGTTATCTAGATGAATAAACTACGTTCCTAACCGAATTGCCAATTAGCCCTAACTTATGAACTATAGTATAGTCATGTTTCATCTAGGACTATAGTCCTTCTAATATTGTATCATAATCAAATACAATCTAATTGTTTGTAATTACCCTAGACTCTATGAACATGGCTTCTAGACAGTACTAGTATGAATTTCTTATATAGTATAGTTTAAGTCATTAGAAATCATACTCCTATGACTTAAGGGTTTATTATACTCCTAGGACACAAACCTAGGGTTAATCTCGACTTATTAATCTGGTTAATAGAATATGGTATAAATACTTATAATTAGGTTAAACCTCCATAACTTAAGATATCTTATGGTTAAACTAGTTCATATGAGGCATAGTCCATATAATTAGGGTTAACAAAAGAATGTAGTCAACTATGGTAGTTGACTACATTATATGGTTAAAATGTAGTTATAGGTATTAATTCAGTAATACCTATGTATCATATTCATCTATTGACCATAAACTTTATGGATTATATGGTTGATTATAACCTAACCCAATATACTATGTTAACTATATTGTGCATATAGTTATCCCCAAGTAACAAGTACGCATATATTTGGACTATGGAGGTTCCTCCCTGTATATATGCACAAGTAACAACGATGGACCACAACTCTGAACTAAGTATAATAATTCATGAACATATATGTAGTCAACTACCTCCATAGTTGAGCATTATACTCTTAGTTACTAATCATTTAGATGGAGAACATAGTTCCATTTAAACTATAGTAAACTATCTTATTAGGTTAACAATAACGATGGAGGCTTATCAACATAATATCTATATCTATCTAGGCTCATATGAACCAGGGAATACAATGTTCCTATACGATATATTCATGAATGCATTCATCTACCTCATGAATATATAGTATACATATGATACGTATATTATATCTATTATATAGACAATGGTATTCATGAACTCAGTTTGTAGAACATAGTTATCTAGATGAATAAACTACGTTCCTAACCGAATTGCAAATTAGCCCTAACTTATGAACTATAGTATAGTCATGTTTCATCTAGGACAATAGTCCTTCTAATATTGTATCATAATCAAATACAATCTAATTGTTTGTAATTACCCTAGACTCTATGAACATGGCTTCTAGACAGTACTTGTATGCATTTCTTATATAGTATAGTTTAAGTCATTAGAAATCATACTCCTATGACTTAAGGGTTTATTATACTCCTAGGACATAAACCTAGGGTTAATCTCGACTTATTAATCTGGTTAATAGAATATGGTATAAATACTTATAATTAGGTTAAACCTCCATAACTTAAGATATCTTATGGTTAAACTAGTTCATATGAGGCATAGTCCATATAATTAGGGTTAACAAAAGAATGTAGTCAACTATGGTAGTTGACTACATTATATGGTTAAAATGTAGTTATAGGTATTAATTCAGTAATACCTATGTATCATATTCATTTATTGACCATAAACTTCATGGATTATATGGTTGATTATAACCTAACCCAATATACTATGTTAACTATATTGTGCATATAGTTATCCCCAAGTAACAAGTACGCATATATTTGGACTATGGAGGTTCCTCCCTGTATATATGCACAAGTAACAATGATGGACCATAACTCTGAACCAAGTATAACAATTCATGAACATATATGTAGTCAACTACCTCCATAGTTGAGCATTATACTCTTAGTTACTAATCATTTAGATGGAGAACATAGTTCCATTTAAACTATAGTAAACTATCTTATTTGGTTAACAATAACGAAGGAGGCTTATCAATATAATATCTATATCTATCTAGGTTCATATGAACCAGGGAATACAATGTTCGTATACTATATATTCATGAAGGCATTCATCTACCTTCATGAATATATAGTATACATATGATACGTATATTATATCTATCATATGGACAATGACATTCGTGAACTTAGTTTGTAGAACATAGTTATCTAGATGAATAAACTACGTTCCTAAATATTCCTAACCAAATTGCCAATTAACCCTAACTTATGAACTATAGTATAGTCATGTTTCATTTAGATAGCTTCTAGACTATGTTTGTATGAACTATCTAATTGTTTGTATTAGGATATCTCTACTTCTAGACAACTAGTTACATAGTTAGATACTCTATAGAATATAGTCTATATATAGTACACTATGTAACTAGTTTCCAAATTAATTTGAACTTAGATAGTTGCTCTAATAATCTAAGTTAGGATGTCTAAGATAACGAGAATATAATGTTAAGATCATATATGTCATTATCTACTCAAAACCACATATTATATGTATAGGATAATATATGTCATATTTAGAAATGGAAACCACTGGTTATACTAGTTAATAGTTCTATAGTTAGTATCTATCCATTTCTAAACCCAAAACCACACATCACAAAGTCCTATATTCTATCTATAGTAGTTTCTTTGTACCTAAACTAATAATGTAGAACTATTATACGTATCAATTTCTTGTCCTATATTAGTCCTAGGATTATAATGTTGGGGTTAATCCCTAACATATAGATAGAGACATATAATAATAGGATAACTATGTATCTCATTTCTAAACATCTATGTTAGGGTTAATCCCTAACAAATACAACTACATCCTATAGGGCATTATAATAGTTGTATTAGGTGGAATATAGGACTATGTTTAGGGTTAGAATACACACACGTAGGTAGTTACCCTAACTATCGACGGAATCTTAGTTGGGAATAATATTTTAGCATTGTTTATAACGAGAATGCAACCCTAACTATAGACGGAATATACGACTATTGTTTAGGGTTAATGCATGTAGGTTAGATTCTTAGATACGTATCTATCTAAGTATGGGAATAAACAATGTATTTACTATGGGAATAAACATAGTCCTAGTTTAGCTAACTTAGATTAATCCTATGGAAATATACATTTTAGATTGGCAACTATAGATACGTAGATATGTATGTCTAGATTTTAATAGAGGCAATCTTGTATACATATAATACGTAAGTATTTAACTTGTATAACTAGAATATACAAGTTATTGATGGAAAATTAATCCCAAAGTCTCCCTTGTCCTAAAGAGGATTAACCTAACCCTATGCCTCATAGAATACAGTATAAATACCCATAGGGTATAACCCTATCCATCACGTCAAAGACTTTCTCGATAGCAGTGATCCACTCCTTAGCCTCCTCTGGTTCACCCTCACCCTTGAGGTAGGAGCCATCTTCTTGAAGCGTTCAGCCAACTAAGATTCCATCTATAGTTAGGGTAACTACCTATGTGTGTGTATTCTAACCCTAAACATAGTCCTATATTCCGCCTAATACAACTATTATAATGCCCTATAGGATGTAGTTGTATTTGTTAGGGATTAACCCTAACATAGATACTTAGAAATGGGATACATAGTTATCCTATTATTATATGTCTCTATCTATATGTTAAGGATTAACCCTAACATTATATTCTTAGGACTAATATAGGACAAGAAATGGATACGTATAATAGTTCTACATTATTAGTTTAGGTACAGGAAACTACTATAGACGGAATATAGGAATGTTTGGTTTTGGGTTTAGAAATTGATATATACTAACTATAGAACTATTAACTAGTATAACCAGTGGTTTCCATTTCTAAATATGACATATATGATCCTAGACATATAATGTGTGGTTTTGAGTAGATAATGACATATATGATCTTAACATTATATTCTCATTATCTTAGACATCCTAACTTAGATTATTAGAGAATATATGATCTTAACATTATATTCACATATACGATCCTTCACCTATTGTTGCTACGCCATCCCTACCTACGGTTTATCCGGAATTGCCGTTGGTGCCAGCTTCTATAGTGGAGTTTCGTCGTGTGCGTCGTTCTGGTCGTATTATCATTGAGGTTCTCATTACTTGGCAAGGCTATCCACTGGAGGATGCTTCCTGGCTCCGTGAAGATGAGTTTTTGGCTCAATATCCTGGGTGGTCGCCTTGAGGTCAAGGCTAGCAGCGGAGCGTGGTGGAATGATGTGTTCCAGTATTAGTTCATTTCTTTATGTTATTTGGTTTATTTATATTGTTGGCTTAGGGGAGTAGCCCAAGTTATTAAGTATTATGTAATAAGGCTTTCGGCCCAGTTTAGGGAATAGCCCAAGCCCACAACGTGGGAGAGTATGTAAGGGGCTTATGCCCTCTTTGGATGATTATGCAAGGGATTACCCTAATCTCATCTTCCTTCTGCTTAACCCCCGTCGTCCCTTCTCTGTCTGAGCCGCCGCCCAGCTTGCAGAGGAATTCCTCCCTCATCTCGTCTTCCCTTTCCCCTTCTTTTCCTAAATTAACTCTCCCCAAGTGCTGGGATACAACAAAACCATAATCCTTTTGTATGTGTTATACTAGTTGAAGAGGGTTAGGATTACGTTGTGTTACTACATGTAGTTAGATGGAAGAATTCTTACAACATGTAATAACCAATATTCATATGTATACTATATATTCATGAGGTAGATGAATGCATTCATGAATATATAGTATAGGAACATTATATTCCCTGGTTCATATGAACCTAGATAGATATGGATATTATAATGATAAGCCTCCATCGTTATTGTTAACCTAACAAGATAGTTTACTATAGTTTAAATGGAACTATGTCCCTCCATCTAGATGATTAGTAACTAAGTGTATAATGCTCAACTATGGAGGTAGTTGACTACATATATGTTCATGAATTGTTATACTTAGTTCAGAGTTAGGGTCCATCATTGTTACTTGTACATATATGCAGGGAGGAACCTCCATAGTGCAACTAAGTACCTGTTACTTGGGGATAACTATATGCACAATATAGTTTATGCACAATATAGTTAACATAGTATCTTGGGTTACATAGTCTCCCTAATAGGTTATAATCAACAATATAACCCATGAAGTTTAGGGTCAATAGATGAATATAATACATAGATATTACTGAATTAATACCTATAACTACATTATAACCATATAATGTAGTCAACTACCACAGTTGACTACATTATTTAGTTAACCTAATTAGATGGACTATGCCTCATATGAACTAGTTTAATCATAAGATATCTTAAGTTATGGAGGTTTAACCTAATTATAAGTATTTATACCGTATTCTATTATTAACCAGATTAATAAGTAAAGATTAACCATAGGATTATGCCCTAGGAGTATAATTAATCCTTAAGTCATAGGAGTATGACTTTTAATAACTTAAACTATACTATAATTACCAAATAAGTTATTCATACTAGTACTGTCTAGAAGACATGTTCATAGAGTCTATGGTAATTACAAACAATTAGACTATGAATAACAGTACTAATTATAGAGGATAATTAGGCTATTATATATGTAGTTATATAATAGATCCCAACTAATATCGTAGTCTCATTCTATTAACTAGTATTGTTAGATCATAAATATGGTAATGTATAATCTAAGATTAAACTAGTTCGACATATGCCAATATTATACTAGGATTAACATATGGTCAACTTAATCACAAGTAACCTTATTAGGGAGAGTTTATGGGTTATATATCTATCATATGAACTATGTTCAGGTTAACCCTAGAGTGAACTATTATCTATAGTCGCCAATTAACTATTTATATTATACTACTTGAACCCTACGTTCATGAACATAGCCTAGAGTTTATCCTATGGTTAACGATGATATCCTAGGGTTAGATATACTGTGTACTATTAACTAGGGTTTATTCAGGATAATAACATCGATGGAGGTTTATATTAACAATGCATGAACATATAAGTTCATTATTATTGTTACTAACTATCAATAAGTTAGTGAACTATATAAACTCCATCGATAACTAAGTATAACTATCCATAACCCCTATATGGTGGACTAAAACTATAGGGGTTATGGACTGACTTAGTCCTCCCTGTATATATGCACATATAATTACTTATATATGAGCATATGTACTTAGTTCATACATAAGTATAATTATACATGTGATTAAGTTAACTCAAACAATATGATAACCATGTTACATAGTTAGAGTTACCTATGGTTGATTATAACCTATGTAGTTACTAAACTAGTTTTACCAAAGAGTTGTGAGTATTCTTAGTTGGGATGGCAGCACCCTAAGATTATATGTAAGAAGCCACACACAACTAGTTAGACAGAAGAATGAAATACGGAGTTTCTGTGGTTAAAGGTCGGGGTTGATTATTGAGAATACACACAACTAGTAATATGTCTAACTAGTTTGTATTAGGGACAATGGCATCCATATTATGTCATCCTTTTAGGATGAGGAGTGACTTCTAGAGACTACGTATTTAGGATGACCATTAGACATGTTTAATGGTATAGTAAATCCTAGAGACTACTTATTTAATACATTCATGAACTATGTCCTCCTTGAATGCATTCATGGAGGATCGTATGTACGTATTGTCCATAACCCTAATACAAACTAGTTACGTACAATGCATTGTATCCCTAACCCTAACCCTAATCCTCCATTTACATATGGAGGACCGTATGCCATTGTCCCTAATACAAAGTAGTTACGTTGTATTAGGGATAATGGAATTGTATCCCTCATCGTTATTGGATGAGTTTACGTATTTAACTATGTCTCCCATAGTAAAACCTAGGTAGTTAGACATAGTTTTCCTATCTAGTTGAGTGGAGGTATTTGATCCAAATATAACAACGATGAACTAGGGACAATTAGTTAGACGGAAGAATTATATATGGAAGAATTAGATATGTAGTTTCTATGGTTTTGGGTTTATGGTTAGGGTTTAGTATAGAGAATACACACTAGTTAGATGGAAAATTGAAATAAGTAGTTCGTAGTGTGTAGTGGTTTCTATGGTTTGGGGATAGCTTTAGACCTTCACGCATCTACTTAATCAGAAGAATATAATACATAATCTCTAAGATTTACTATGGGAATAAAAAAGTAGTTAGATGGAAGAATTAAATACATAGACAATGGCATTAAATACATAATTTCTAAGGTCTAGGGATTCTAGTTTGATGGAAGAATTCGATAAGTAGTTTCTACGGACATACTTTATTCTTCCGTCTAACTAGTTCTGTATGGCATATGGCAATCAAAACAAGATAGTGCATAACTGAGGATATATGTTATTATATGATTAACTTATAGTTCATGAACATAGCGGGTTATATAGTTCATGTTACTAACTAGTTTGGTTAGGGTTAAACTATATATATGTTCATGAATTGGATGCATATATATACTATGAACTATATAGTTTAGATTACTCCATCAAGATGCATATATATACTATGAACTTATATAGTTTGGTCCATTTAGATTATTGCCTCCATAGTTCCCTACATAGGTAGTTCCCTTACTTGTAGGTAGTTCCCTACAAGTAACAATAATTATGAACATATATGTTCATGAATTATTAATATAAACTCTGAGCTATGTAGTTTCTGTTGAATCCTTCTAGATTATGTAGGGAACTATGTAGAACATATATAATGTTCCTAGGACTATATCAACCATGACTATGTAATTCCCTACATAGTGAACGATGAACGAGGATATAAAATCAGGTTCATATGATTAGTAACTAAGGATATATCATCATTTCAATGATATAGTATCTAGTTCATGGAGGCAATTTAGTTACCTTATGAACTTAGTTAACTAAGTTATGAACAATTCATAAACTGATTTGGCAACTAGTTACATAGTTCATCTTGTCATTATATGAACCCTAAATGCCTCAACTAACTATGTTCAACGATGGAGCCTCATCTACCTCCATAACTTATGCACATATTTAGTTAACTAGATACCTCCATTTAATTCATCCTCGATACTGGTTCATAGTCTCATGTTTGTATTTAGATGTTCCTCTATATGATATGTATCCACAATTTAGGACAGTATAGGTAGTGAGGATTGGGGAAATTGAGGGTAATGAAGATGGGAAGAGGGAAGAAGAAGAGGAGGATGGATAGGGAGAATGATGGAGGTAAGGGAGGCCTCAATGGCAGCCGGCGGCTGCAATAGAGGAGGACGACAGGGAAGGAGAAAGAAGAGATAGAGATTAGGGTAATACTTTATTCATAATCCATTAGGAGAGCATAAGCTCAATATAAATAGTTCCCACATTGGGCTACACTACTCACTGGGCTATTCCCATCAGATGGGCCTGTGGCCTTATTACAGATTAATAAAATAAGATGGGCTATTCTCCTAAACTGGGCCAGCTGGGCTACTCCACTAAGCTGGGCCGGCATTACTAATACTATAATAAGTGGAACATAACATTCCACCACGCTACGCTGTTAGCCTTGACCTCAAGGCGCCCAATCAGTATACTGGGCTAAAAACTCATCTTCTGAAAGCCAGGAAGCTACCTCTAATGGCCGGCCCTGCCAAGCAATAAGAACCTCGGTGATAATACGCCCAGCGCGACGAACGCGACGAGAATCCACCTTGAAGGCGGGAACCAAAGGCAAGTCGGCAGAAATGGTCGGAGGAGGTGGAGTAGGGACCAAACGAGATGGATCACCAATAACACGCCGGAGTCGGGAGACATGAAAAACGGGGTGAACGGATGAATTCGCCGGTAAGAGAAGGAGGTAGGCAATCGGACCAATGCGTTCAGTAATCGGATACGGACCATGAAACCAATGAGCTAATTTAACGCTGGCCGGCTGATATAAAGAGGACTGGCGCGCAGGAAGAAAGCTGACATATACCCAATCGCCGACTTGAAACTCCCGGTCACGATGGTGTTTGTCATAAACTTGCTTCATACGGTTTTGGGCAATGAATAAAATCTGCTTCAATTGGCATAAAACTTCATCGCGAGTCTGCAACAGATGATCAACTGTTGTGAACGCATGGCCTGGCCGATATGTCAGTGGCCCATCGTATGCAACAGTTATCCAGCCCATTATGATAACATTAGTATTATTTACTTATCTTTTGTAATCAGTCCGTTTAGGCTAATTGTTAGGTATCGGGCTGGTATTGAATAATCATAGTAATTGGGCCCATCTGCTTGTCCTGTGGCGCCAACCCTTGGCGCCAACTTTTGGGCGCCATCTCTGGGCGCCAATTCTTCCTATATAGGTAGATCATCCTCCTCTGATGGAGGGCATGCAATAGAAAACCTACTTTATTTCCCCTTTTTGTCTTCTTTACTTTCGAGATACTTTGCGACTTGCTGGTCACAACATTGGTATCAGAGCGGTGACGTTCTGTGTGCGACCATGCCTCCTCGCAAACAGCCATTGGGCATGCCGGAGAGCAGGGAGGAACCTGAGGCGGCGAAAGAGGTGACCAGCCCACGACCTGCGGTGGAATCCAGCCAGGAAGTACTGATCGCCATGATCAGTGCACTTGGAGTCCGGATGCAGAATTTGGAGAAGCTCCATACACAAAACCAGGAGCAGAACCAGGCCCCTGTCACACCTCCACCGCCACCAACTGGAGGACATGGGGGTCCAGTACGACAAGGGGGATTTAGCGCACCTGGCGGCTCCATGCCAGGCCTGACTACGGGCCCGTCCATCGCACATGGGATCCAACTAGGCACCTTCAACCCAGGCCCGGAGGAGGGTCGAACTGGCCCTGAGGGGCGAAGCGCACAAGGTGTTCGAGAGAATATCCCAATGAACCCGCACTTCCGAACTGTTCAGAGGGAGTTGGACGCAGATTGGGAAGAACCTTTCAGCTATCGTGGGGGACAGAGGAGTAGCGCAGAACCCCGCCTGGCCCGACTGCAATTTCCTCGGTTCAATGGGGACGAGGACCCCGTGGAGTGGCTCTACAAAGCAGACAAATTCTTTGCCTACCAAGGTACTGTTTCCGATGCCGAGCGTCTCCGGGTGGCTGCCTTTCACTTGGATGGGGATGCTTCGAGTGGGCAGATGCGGGGGCTTTTGAGTGGGCAGATGCGGCGCAGGTAGCCTTCGATCGCCTGAAGCAGGCCATGGTTACTGCACCCGTCCTCGTATTGCCGGACTTCAATGTTCCCTTTGTGGTCTAGACAGATGCATCGGATACAGGTATTGGGGCGGTTCTGCTACAAAAGGAACGACCAGTGGCCTTCTTCAGCAAAGCTCTTGCCGGCCGGTCCTTGCAACTCTCGGCATATGAGCGAGAGATGTTGGACATTGTTCATGCAGTGCAAAAGTGGCGACCGTATTTGTTGGGTCGCCGTTTCATCATCCGCACCGACCACCAGCCATTGAAATATTTTTTGGAGCAACGAGTATCTACAGGTCACAACATCAACCTCACTGACGGAAGCTCGCTGGGGCACATAATGAAGTAATGTGGGAGGAAGGCGGCCATAGACAACCTGAAAAGTAGTAAACCCAGTAGAAGTATGGTAAGCAGTATTGTAGGACCATTCTGCCCACAGTAAGAACTGAAGCCATCGGCGTGGATTCTCCCCCGCAAAACAACGGAGATATTGCTCGAGACAGCGGTTAACAACTTCCGTTTGTCCATCCGTTTGCAGGTGATATGCCAAACTCATATGAAGCCGAGAACCATGGAGGGTAAAAAATTCCTGCCAAAACTGGGAGATGAACACCCGGTCGTGGTCCGACACAATAGTACGTGGCATCCCGTGCAGTTTAGCCACATCCCGGACATATAGATCAGCAACGGTCTTGGCCGTATAGGGGTGGCCCAAGGCGGAAAAATGAGCATATTTAGAAAGCCGATCGACCACGACCATCACCACAGATTTCCCATGCACCATAGGAAGAGCTTCAATGAAATCCATAGAGACATCCTCCCAAATTTGATCTGGAATAGGCAAGGGTTGCAAGAGGCCCGCCGGAGTAATAGTAGAGGCCTTGGCACGTTGGCACACCTCACATGCAGCCACAAACGTCTGAACCGAGCATTTAATCCTGCGCCATAAGCAACACTGAGACACCCGCTTATAGGTCCGAAAGGAGCCTTCATGACCAGCCGTCGGGGTAGAATGAAAATGAGTCAGTATAGTATAGCGGATATGCTCACAGTCAGGGACCCACAAGCGACCCTTCCAATAAATAATGCCATTCCGTAAAACATAAGAGGGATCGTCCAAAGTCTGATCTTGAAACACAGCCAATAAGGTAACCGCCGCTGGATCGAGCTGGTAGGCTTGCTGTAAATCAGCAAGGAAAGGAAACACCGGGGCGGACATGCCAAGAGAGCGGCATCATCAAACTGACGGGACAAGGCATCTGCAACAATATTCTCGGACCCACGCTTGTAGACCAATTCATAATCATAGCCCAGCAATACGTTGGTCCAGGAAATATTTAAGTGGCTGGTGATCAGTCCGAATGATAAAATGACATCCCAACAAATACGGCCTCCACTTGGTCACCGCATGAACTATGGACAACATAGGAGCCTCACACATAGCGGATTTCAAGGTGTCGAATGCCTGCTGGGCGCCATGGGACCAAACAAATGCCCCCCGTTTGAGTAGATCATTCAAAGGAGCCGCAAGTGTCCCATAATTAGCGACGAATCTGCGATAGTACCCTGTTAACCCCAAAAATCCCCTAAGACTTTTTAGAGAAGTCGGGACTGGCCAAGCAGCCATAGCAGCCACTTTGGAAGGGTCGGTAGAGACTTGGCCATTAGTAATCATATGGCCTAGATAATCAACCTAAGAACAACCAAAAGAGCATTTGGAACGTTTGATAAATAAAGAGTGGGCACAAAGTACCTCAAATACAGCCCGCAGGTGCTCGAGATGGCGATCCCAAGAAGGACTATAGACGAGGATGTCGTCAAAGAAGACCAAGACGAAGCGGCGCAAGAAGTCACGAAATATATCATTCATTAGGCCCTGAAAGGTGGCTGGGGCATTAGTAAGACTGAAGGGCATCACCAAAAATTCGAAATGTCCATCATGAGTACGGAAAGCCATTTTGTGGACATCCGCAGGGTGCATGCGAATCTGATGGTACCCAGCACGCAAATCCAGCTTGGAGAAAACTCGAGCATGAGCCAATTCATCAAACAATTCCTCAATGACGGGAATCGGATACTTGTCCTTGAGTGTGATGGCGTTTAAGGCGCGGTAATCCACCAAAAACGCCATGTACCATCTTTCTTCCAGACCAACAGAACTGGCGACGAATAAGAACTAAAACTCGGCTGAATAATCCCGCTCAATAACATCTCTTTGACCAACTTCTCAATCTCAGCTTTTTGAATATGGGGATATCTGTACGGGCGAACATTAGCTGGAGCAGCCCCGGGCACAATAGGGATATGGTGATCATGAAATCGGGGCGGCGGAAGACTGGAAGGTTCCTGAAATAACTCCTCGAAGGCCGAAAGCAAGGCCTCCGATGGAGCTGTGGGCTCCGATGATAATAACTGCAAGAAGAACCCCTGGGGAACACCATGTGAGAGTGAATCCAATGAGATCATAGAATTGAGGGTACCTGGGAACCCGCCCGAGAGCTGAACCGATTGGCCACCCAGGGTATACCGCATCGCCATGTTGTCGAAGTTCCAAACCACGTCCCCAAGGTTACATAGCCACTGCACGCCTAGGACCACATTAGCCTAAAGGTCCAGAAGGAAGGCGTGACCCTGGATAGTCAACTCAACGCTGGGGCACAGACCAACACTACGGAGGTTGGAGCCATCACCAATCCGAACGTCAAATGGAGACGAGGCATGCAATGGACATCCCAGCCGTGAGGCAACCTTATCATTGATAAAATTATGAGTACTACCAGAATCGATAAGGACAGATACCCTCTACTTCTTGATAGCTCCTTGGACGCGCATAGTCTGCGGCATATAGGCGCCCGAGAAGGCATGGAAGGAGATCTCGGGCTGATCAGCAGGGGGCGGGTCTGGTGCAATTCCCATTTTGTCTTCATCCTCAGGGACCTCGTCCCATAGACCCTCCAAGGCTAAGAGGGTGTGGTTCTTGCAACAATGGCCGGGGACGAAGCGTTCGTCACAATTATAGCACAGACCCTTAGAGCGGTGCTCCTCCATTTGGGCTTTTGTCAACTGGCGGATGGGCGGCTGAGGCGGAGGAGTAGCATGAGAGTCAACCTGAAGTGCCGGAGGTGCGGTGGACAAGGCTGGTCGGGTAGGGGGCCTCCAAGCCCTCCGTTGTCTATTAAGTCGCTCCTCCGCAATCCGGGCATGTTTAATCACCTCAGCCATAGAGGTGCGCGGGTAGTGACGAATAGCATCCGAAATTTTGAGCTTTAAGCCTTGCATAAATTTACCCACAAGGGCCTCCTGAGTCCAAGACGAGACCCGGCTGGCTATTCGCATGAACTCCATCTGATAAGCACGCACCGTAGATGTCTGCCGTAAAGAACTGAGTAGTTCATTGAAGTCAGCATACTCCGTAGGCCCGAATTGAATACAAAGCTCCATAATGAATTGTTGCCTGGTATGCCGCGGTTGTTCCGCCTCAAAATACTGATACCAAATCAAAGCATCGTCGGTGAGATGGAAGGAAGTTACCGTTAATTTGTCCTCGTCTGATCGTGTGTCTTGGTAACGGAAGAACTTCTCAGCTTGGTACACCCAGTCCACTGGATTATCCTCACCGGAGTACTTGGGAAACTGGAGTCGCGCAAGTCTCGTCTCAGCTGGCCTGGGGGTCTGGCGCTCATCGCGTGAATAGCCTTGGTTGGTCCAACTGGACTCACCCTGGACAGGGGGCCATTCAAAGTCACGTTCCTCGTCTCCGGGACCCCGATCAGCATGGGGCTGACCCAAGGGGTTCGTTGCAGCACTCTGACGAACACCCAACTACCCAAAGGCGCCGGCACTCAAGGGCTGGGGGATGGTGGGGACTGTTCGCGATCCTATGGCAGTGGTGTGCTGGTTCATGCGTCAGGCTGTAACAGGGGGGCAGCGTGCAAAAGGTCCACTCAGCGGTGGTGGCAACACCCCTCTTTCAGAAGATCTACCAGAAGGGTGGGGCGCTGTCGTCGACAAGGACAGGCGTTCAAGGGAGTCTCGTACCTGTGCCATATCCTTATGGTATTATTGCTGATGCTGCATAAAGAGTTGCAAGAATTGATCTTGGCGTGCCATCATCTCACGAATCTCAGTTCTCTTGGGAGAAGAGGGCGGCACCTCAGCGTGAGAGTCTCCTTGCACGGCTGCTTCAACCGTGGGTTGGTGTTCAACTTCTGATCGCTGGACAATTTAGGACAGTATAGGTAGTGAGGATTGGGGAAATTGAGGGTAATGAAGATGGGAAGAGGGAAGAAGAAGAGGAGGAAGGATAGGGAGAACGATGGAGGTAAGGGAGGCCTCAATGGCAGCCGGCAGCTGCAATAGAGGAGGACGACAGGGAAGGAGAAAGAAGAGATAGTGATTAGGATAATACTTTATTCATAATCCATTAGAAGAGCATAAGCTCAATATAAATAGTTCCCACGTTGGGCTACACTACTCACTGGGCTATTCCCATCAGATGGGCCCGTGGCCTTATTACAGATTAATAAAATAAGATGGGCTATTCTCCTAAACTGGGCCAGCTGGGCTACTCCACTAAGCTGGGCCGGCATTACTAATACTATAATAAGCGGAACATAACATTCCACCACGCTCCACTGTTAGCCTTGACCTCAAGGCGCCCAATCAGGATACTGGGTTAAAAACTCATCTTCTGAAAGCCAGGAAGCTTCCTCTAATGGCCGGCCCTGCCAAGCAATAAGAACCTCGGTGATAATACGCCCAGCGCGACGAACGCGACGAGAATCCACCTTGAAGGCAGGAACCAAAGGCAAGTCGGCAAAAATGGTCGGAGGAGGTGGAGTAGGGACCAAACGAGATGGATCACCAATAACACGCCGGAGTCAGCAGACATGAAAAACGGGGTGAACGGATGAATCCGCCGGTAAGAGAAGGAGGTAGGCAATCGGACCAATGCGTTCAGTAATCGGATACGGACCATGAAACCGATGAGCTAATTTAACGCTGGCCGGACTAGAAGACTATCACCTATATGAACATGTCTTCTAGACAATACTAGATAGTCCTTCTAATATTGTATCATAATCAAATACAGTCTAATTGTTTGTAATTACCCTAGACTCTATGAACATGTCTTCTAGACAGTACTAGTATGAATTTCTCATATGAACATGTCTTCTAGACTATGTTTGTATGAACTATCTAATTATTTGTATTTGGATATCCCTACTTCTAGACAACTAGTTACATAGTTAGAAAGTCCATAGAACATAGTTTACATATAGTAGTACACTATGTAACTAGTTGCCAAATTAATTTGAACTTTGATAGTTCCTCTAATAATCTAGGTTAGGATGTCTAAGATAACGAGAATATAATGTTACGATCATATATGTCATTATCTACTCAAAACGATTCATTATATGTCTAGGATCATATATGTCATATTTAGAAATGGAAACCACTGGTTATACTAGTTAATAGTTCTATATGTCTAGGATCACATAACTAGATGAACTTCACGCATCTACTTAAACAGAAGAATCGAATACATAGTCTCTAGGATTTACTATGGGAATAAACAATGTATTTGATCTTTTCTTCAAACTATGTCCCTAGAAACTATGTAGACTATGTTCTACAAACTAGTACATAGTATCTTATAGGGTATGAACTAATTGTCAACTATCATATGAACCCTAGGATATCTTCTATGAACTATCTAGATGAACATGACAACTATGTATCATTTTCATCTAGATACCTTCATAATAGATATCCTAGGGTTAACGATGATAGATACTATCATCATGTTCATCTAGGGTTTATTCTAGGGTTAACAATATTATATAGTCTCCATCGTTAATATATTATATTATAACCTATGACTACATTATAACCATATACTATTCAAGAGTTAGTATCTATCATATATTATGGTTTATGAACATATCAGAGTTAACCTAGTTAATAGTTCTCTCCCTAATAGTATATGTCTAAATTAACCCTAACAGATATCCTAGGGTTACAGTATATGTAGGGTCCCATATACTGTAACCCTATGATATATGTTAACCCTAACTCCTGAATATGTTAACTTAAGTTATGTTCATATGAGGCATAGTCCATATACTATATTATGTATGAACTAAATATGTATCTATCTAATTATTATAGATTAATCCTAGGGTTAATATGGTTTATGTCCCTAATAGGAGTACAATATTAGGGTTATACCGTATTATTAATTAGAGTTATAGCATTACAATACAATTATGGGTTATGATATGGTGTAACTATTATAGGAATATACTCTATGTTCATCATCCCTTATACATATGTATACCCATATATAATTCAACTTAGATTAACCCTAAGTTATTCCTATGAGGATGTAGTCTAGGGTTAGATATGCCATAATTGGCAACTATAGTTGCATTATAATAATATATGTCAAGAATTAACCAATTGTTAAAGGGACGTCTATTATACACAAGGGACGTATTCCTTGAAACTATATATTTGATCCTTCTGACAATGCATTGTACTATGATATAGTTGCAACTATAGCCCCGTATAGGTTCACACACTTATACTATGGGGTATACACAAACTAGTTATGTGTATCCCTCCGTATAGATGTGTGAACTAACAGTTGTATTTTCTATTGTGAAGACATAACCCGTAGAACTGCTACGATCATCTTGCCCTTATTTCAGGTATAAGAATTCACTCCTCATCCTGAGCATGACTCGGAAAGTGCTTATGTTTGAACTAGGTAAGTGCTTTTGTTTGAAGACTACAAATTTAATTGTTCGCATACCAACTATGGGAACCCCTAGATACTACATATTTGATCCTTCCATAGCTATCCTCATACCAAAATAATAGAAACAACATATATCCCTAACCCTAGAAAGGCTATGGAAGGGTTAGGGATATATGTAGTTTCATGCCAAACCCTAACCCTAAGCCATAGAAACTACATATATAATGTTATTGAGAATACACACAACTAGTAATATGGAAGAATCGAAAACATAGTTTTTAGGGTTTAGGTTATATGTTTGGTGTGGATAACATATGTTTGTTATTGAGAACACACACAACTCGTTGGATGGAAGAATCAAATATGTAGTATCTAGGGGTTAAGGATTAGGGTTTAGTATGGAGAATAAACACAACCAGGGAGGCAGAAACATTATATATATAGTTTCTATGGTTTTGGATTTAGGGTTTGTTATAAAGAATACAAACAATTAGCTAGATGGAACAATTAAATTTGTAGTGTTTGGGGGTTTAGGGTTAGAGTTTGGTGTGAAGACTAAACACAACTAGTTAGAAAAAAGAATGAAATACATAGTTCTAGCGTTTAGGTTTATAGTCTGGTTGGATGAATTAAGAATAATTAGTTAGACGGAAGAATTATATATGTAATTACTTTGTTTTAGGGTTGTGGTTTCGTATAGAGGAATACACACAACCAGGGAAGGTTGATCATCTTGCCCTTGTTTATGATGGAGTCAAGGGTTGTGGTTTCGTATGGAGGAATACACACAACCAGGGAAGGTTGATCATCTTGCCCTTGTTTATGATGGAGTCAAGGGTTGTGGTTTCGTATGGAGGAATACACACAACCAGGGAAGGTTGATCATCTTGCCCTTGTTTAAAATATACTATCCTAGAGATTATTTATTTGATTCCTAGAGACATAGTTTTCCTATCTAGTTGAGTGGCGGTATTTGATTAAAATATTGCAACGATGAACCAGGGACAATTAGTTAGACTGAAGAATTATATATGGAAGAATTATCTATGTAGTTTATATTGTTTTGGGTTTGTGGTTAGGTTTTGGTATGGAGAATGCACACTAGTTAGATTAAAAATTGAAATAAGTAGTTCATAGTGTATAGTAGTTTCTACGGTTTGGGGATAGCTTTAGACCTTCACACATCTACTTAAACAAAAGAATCAAATACATAGTCTCTAGGATTATGGTTCCTGCTATAAGTTCCTGCTATAATAACAAAAGTTTAATAGTTATGAAGAATTAAACACATAGTTAGATGGAAGAATTACATATGGGTTAGGATTAGGGTTCCTGCTATAAGTTCTCGATGCCAACTAGGGAATCCCATCCATACCAACTATGTATGGAATGCTCACAATTACTCAGATGGATTAATTAGATAAGCAAGCTTTACGGTTAGCAATAGATGCAAGAATACACATAACCAAAAACCAAAACAGTATATATGTAGTTGCCCTTAGTAAACCCTAATCCTATATGTAGTTTCTAGTTGGTATCCATATTCTTCATACCAAAATCTAATGCTAAATTTTTCGATTCTTCAATATTACTAGTTGTGTGTATTCTCAATACCAATTAAATTTGATCCTTCCGTCTAGCTAGTTGTGAGTATTCTCCATCCCAAACCGTAACTCAAAACCTTATCAACTACATATTTAATTCGTCGTATAACTGCTTGTGTTTATTCTCCTTAGTAAACCCAAGAAACTAACTATTGGATTCTTCCATTTAAGTAGTTATCTGAATTATTGCGCAGAACGCAAACCCAAAACCCTAAACTCTAACCCTATAGTCTAATCTTAGAGACTATGTATTCACACAACTAGTAGTTAGTATGGATGTATGAAGGAAAGATGAACTAGTTAGAAGGAAAGATCAAATACATAGTTACTAATTGTAAAACCATAGCTATGCATATTCTCCATTTCTTTCTGATTGTAAAACCATAGCTATGCATATTCTTCATCCCCAGAGTTGGTATGGGGATAGCTATGGAAGGATCAAATATGGATACCACTAGAAACTACATGTCTAATTAACTTCACACAACAGACATATTTGATCCTTCCATAGCTATCATCCATATAATATGTGTATGGATGAAATAAGAACAATTAGTTAGACGGAAGAATTATATATGTAATTACTTGGTTTTAGGGTTGTGGTTTCGTATGGAGGAATACACACAACTAGTTAATTGGCAACTATAGAATTAGAGTTTAGGAGTTTAGTGTGTTTTCGATTCTTCCATATTAATGCCAAACCTAAACTCCTATTCCCTAAACACTAGGATCAATATCTCCACTCAACTAGATAAGTAGTATCAAGTTGTGTGTCATTGTCTACGTATTTAATTCTTCCTATCTAACTATGGGAATAAACAAAAGTAGTTAGATGGAAGAATTAAATACATACACAATGGCATTAAATACGTAATTTCTAGGGTTTAGGTTATGGTTTGGGGATAGCTTTAGACCTTCACGCATCTACTTAAATAGAAGAATCAAATACATAGTGTTTAGGATTTACTATGGGAATAAACAAAAGTAGTTAGATGGAAGAATTAAATACATAGATAATAACATTAAATACATAATTTCTAAGGTTATACCTAGAAATGTCCCTATGGGAATAACCTAACTTATTCCCTAACCCTAATCAAATACTAGTTGCCAATTAACATAATGTATAATGTTGATCCATACAACACAACTATAGTTGATTATTCCCTAATCTTTCATATATGATTCTTCCGTCTAGTAGAATTATATATGGGTTAGGATACGTATATCCCTATGGGAATAACCTAGCAGTTAATCCCATATGTTAGGATTAACCCTAATCCTAACATATCCTAATAATCTAAGTTAGGATGTCTAAACTAAGCTAGGATGTAATGGAGGGTTCCTATTTAATAATCTAAGTTAGTATGACTACATCTTGTAGACATCTATAGTATATGTCTAGATTGACAACTATACGGTTAGTTATCTAAGTTAGCACAAGGGAGGATTAACCCTAAGATTAGTCTATAATAATCTAAGTTATTATGACAACTATAGCTTGTATATTCTAGATTGGCAACTATAGGGTTAGACATAGTACAATGCATTGTATCATAGGTTAGAGTTTATAAATTAACCTATAGATTAACCTATGCCCTAGAGACTATGTATTTGATTATGATACAATGCATGATTGTATACGATTATAAGTTAGTTAGATTGGCAATCTTAGTTGTGTGTAGTTAGGGTATTAACTAACTATAGATAGATACATTATGTAGTTAGTTAATGCCCTAACTATAGACGGAATATAGGACTATGTAGTCCTAGGGTTACATAGTCCTATATTAGTCCTATGTATCTATCTATAGATGGAATATTAGTCCTATTCTTCACACATCTACTTAAACAGAAGAATAGTCCTATATTAGTCTTATTCTTCTAGGGTTGGAATACACACACGTGTAGTTACCCTAACTATAGACAGGGTTAATCCTATAGTTTCCATCTAGGATTAACCGTAACATTATATTCCTAGGACTAATATAGGACAAGAAATGGATAGATACATTGTTTATTATCTCTCTATCTATATCCGTGAAGAACTATTATACGTATCTAGGATGTAGTCTGTATACTCAAAACCAGTTAATTTTCCATATACTAGGGTATTATATATATAGGACAACAAAATAGCTGATTATACGTATCCATTTTGCCCTAAATAGTTATACTAGTTAATAGTTCAATATCTATCCATTTCTACGTATCCCATGGTTATACTAGTTAATAGTTCAATATCTATCCATTTCTACGTATCCCATGATTATACTAGTTTATAGTTTTAGTACATAGTTTATAGTCCTATCTCCTAAACCCTATCATATATATCATAGTTCATAGTTGCCCTAACTGTGAACTATGATAGAATAAATAGTTATATCTACCTATCTAAGTTCATCGTATTCCGATATGACATAAACTCTAATCTTGTTCTATGGACTATGCCTCATATGAACTATTTAGCTAATACAAACAATTAGCTAGATGGAACATCTTGCCCTTCCATAGAGCATAGTCTACGTTATGATAGATATTATCATCATGTTCATCTAGATAATCCCCAATTAGGTAGATGGACTAATTAACTTGGCAACTAGTTAGGAACATGGTTAGTTTAACCCTTACTTAGATATACCTCATATGAGCATACACACATTAGGGTTAAACTAATGTTCCTAACTTAGTATAGGTTAACTATGTTCCTAACTACTATACCTCTATTTAATTCATCCTCAATCCTGGTTCATCTAGATATGGCATTCATCTTCAATGCATCATTGATGACTTGATGGTGGTTCATCTACATAACTACCAGAACATTATCAGGTTATATTCCTAACTATGTTAGGAACCAAAACAAGATAGTCCATGAACTATACCCTAGTAACAGAAACAAACATGAGATAACTATGTTCCTAACATAGTTAACTAAGTTCTTAACTAAATGATTTAATTACTTCTCGAAGAATATATTGTAACTAAGGATATAGAATCAGGGAAAATAGTGGCATAACTATCCATAATTAGATACTATATCAACTAGTAATATAAACTCTGAACATTATATTATGAGTTCATGTTACTATAATAACGATGGAGTCCATCTAGATGGAGCAACATATAACTTAGTTAACAATATCAACGATGGGTGATAGTTAGTAACAATAATTATGTATGGAAAGAAACTATCTCATTACTAGTTTATCCTAAAATGTTTAGGGTAGTCTATATGACATATATGATCTTAACCTATAACATTATATTATAGGAAGATAATGTTACTATAGACGGAACAACTATGTAGACTATGAACTATGATAACTACCTAGGTTTACTATGAAGACCATAGTTACGTAGATAGATACGTATATCAATCTATGTATCTATATATAGGTTTACAAACAATTAGCTAGATGGAACAAGATTAGAGTTTTTGATGGGATAATATACTTAAGGTACTATGAACTAACTAGTTTGTAGAACATAGTCTACGTCCCTTGTGTAAATTGTTTGTATACAAGTTAATACAAACAATTAGCCTATAATTTAGAGTCAAAACCTATGTCAACATTAGGCGGAATATAGGTTTTGACTAATACAACAATGAGCTAATTGTTTGTATTAGCTTGTATAAAGTAAGTTATATTAGCATTAGAGTTCTATGGACAACTAGTTACATAGTCTCTATGGTATAATGTTTGATAGTATCTATCATATGAACCCTATCCTATGATATAAACTCTAAACTAGGGTTAATATCTACAAACTTAGATCTTGCCAAATTAATTTAACCTTAAGTTATGGAGGAACATCTAAATACAAGCATGAGACTATGAATCAGGATCGAGGATGAATTAAATGGAGGTATCTAGTTTGGAACATAGTTAACTAAATATGTGCATAAGTTATGGAGGTAGATGAGGCTTCATCGTTGAACATAGTTAGTGGAGGCATTTAGGGTTCATATAATGGCAAGATGAACTATGTAACTAGTTGCCAAATTAGTTTATGAATTGTTCATAACATAGTTAACTAAGTTCATAAGTTAACTAAATTGCCTCCATGAACTAGATACTATATCATTGAAATGATGATATATCCTTAGTTACTAATCATGTGAACTTGATTTTATATCCTCGTTCATCGTTCACTATGTAGGGAACTACATAGTCATGGTTGATATAGTCCTAGGAACATTATATATATTCTACATAGTTCCCTATAGTGTAGAAAGATTCAACAGAAACTCTGAACTATGTTCATAATTATTGTTACCTATGTAGGGAACTATGGAGGCAATAATCTAAATGGGTTAGGATAACCTCCATGTAGATGGAGTAATCTAAACTATATATAGTTCATAGTATAATAATTCATGAACATATATATAGTTTAACCCTAACCAAACTAGTTAGTAACATGAACTAGATAGTCCACTATGTTCATGAATTATAAATTAATCATATAATAACATATATCCTTAGTTATGGACTATCTTGTTTTGATTGCCATATGGCATACAAAACTAGTAAGATGGAAGAGTAAAGTACATCCGTAGAAACTACTTATCTAATTCTTCCATCAAACTAGAATCCCTGAACCCTAGAAATTACGTATTTAATGTCATTGTCTATATATTTAATTCTTCCATCTAACTATTTTTGTTTATTCCTATAGTAAATCGTAGAGATTATGTATTTGATTCTTCTGTTTAAGTAGATGTGTGAAGATCTAGAGCTATCCCCAAACCGTAAAAACTACAACACACTATGAACTACTTATTTCAATTTTCCATCTAACTAGTGTGTATTTTCTATACCAAACCCTAACATAAACCCAAAACCATAATAACTACATATCTAATTCTTCCATATATAATTCTTCCATCTAATTAACTAACCCTGGTTCATCGTTGTCATATTTTGATCAAATACCTCCACTCAACTAGATAGGAAAACTATGTCAAGCTACCTAGGTTTTACTATGGGAGACAAAGTTAAATACATAAACTCATCCAGCAACGATGAGGGATACAATGCCATTGTTCCTAACACAAATTAGTTACGTACAATGCATTGTACGTATTACAATGACATCATATAACGATCCTCCACATGTAACTAGTTTGTATTAGGGATAATGGCATATGATCCTCCATATGTAACTAGTTTGTATTAGGGACAATGGCATATGATCCTCCATATGTAAATGGAGGATTAGGGTTAGGGTTAGGGATACAATGCATTGTACGTAATTAGTTTGTATTAGGGTTTGGGACAATACGAACATACGATCCTCCATGAATGCATTCAAGGAGGACATAGTTCATGAATGTATTAAATACGTAGTCTCTAGGATGTACTATGGGTCCTAACCATTAAACATGTCTAATGGTCATCCTAAATACATACTCTATAGAATTCACTCCTCATCCAAAAAGAATGACATAATACTGATGTCATTGTCCCTAATACAAACTAGTTAGACATATAACTAGTTGTGTGTATTCTCAATAACAGCCTGACCTTTAACCATAGAAACTCCGTATTTCATTTTTCTGTCTAACTAGTTGTGTGTGGCTTCTTCGATATAATCTTAGGGTGCTGCCATCCTAACTAAGAATGCTCACAACTCATTGGTAAAACTAGTTTAATAACTACATAGGTTATAATCAACCATATGTAACTCTAACTATGTAACATGGTTATCATATTGTGTGAGCTAACTTAATCACAAGTATGTATAATTATACTTATGTATGAACTAAGTACATATGCTCATATATAAGTAATTATATATGCATATATACAGGGAGGACTAAGTCAGTCCATAACCCATATAGTTTTAGTCCACCATATAGGGGTTATAGATAGTTATACTTAGTTATCGATGGAGTTTATATAGTTTACTATATAGTAGACTAACTTATTGATAGTTAGTAACAATAATAATGAATATATGTTCATGCATTGTTAATATAAACCTCCATCGATGTTATTATCCTGAATAAACCCTAGTTAATAGTTCACAGTATATCTAACCCTAGGATATCATCGTTAACCTTAGGATAAACTCTAGGCTATGTTCATGAACGTAGGGTTCAAGTAGTATAATATAAATAGTTAATTGGCGACTATAGATAATAGTTCACTCTAGGGTTAACCTGAACATAGTTCATATGATAGATATATAACCCATAAACTCTCCCTAATAGGGTTACTTGTGATTAAGTTAACCATATGTTAACCCTAGTATAATATTGGCATATGTCTAACTAGTTTAATCTTAGATTATACGTTGTTACCATATTTATGATCTAACAGCACTAGTTAATAGAATGAGACTACGATATTAGTTGGGATCTATTATATAACTACATATATAATAGCCTAATTATCCTCTATAATTAGTACTGTTATTCATAGTCTAATTGTTTGTAATTACCATAGACTCTATGAACATGTCTTCTAGACAGTACTAGTATGAATAACTTATTTGGTAATTATAGTATAGTTTAAGTTATTAAAAGTCATACTCCTATGACTTAAGGATTAATTATACTCCTAGGGCATAAACCTATGGTTAATCTTTACTTATTAATCTGGTTAATAGAATACGGTATAAATACTTATAATTAGGTTAAACCTCCATAACTTAAGATATCTTATGGTTAAACTAGTTCATATGAGGCATAGTCCATCTAATTAGTTCTTCTGTCAAACTAGTTGTGTGTGGCTTCTTCCATATAATCTTAGGGTGCTGCCATCCCAACTAAGAATACTCACAACTCTTTGGTAAAACTAGTTTAGTAACTGCATAGGTTATAATCAACCATAGGTAACTCTAACTATGTAACATGGTTATCATATTGTGTGAGTTAACTTAATCACAAGTATGTATAATTATACTTATATATGAACTAAGTACATATGTTTATATATAAGTAACTATATGTGCATATATACAGGGAGGACTAAGTTAGTCCATAACCCCTATAGTTTTAGTCCACCATATAGGGGTTATGGATAGTTATACTTAGTTATCGATGGAGTTAACTATATAGTGGACTAACTTATGGATAGTTAGTAACAATAATTATGAACATATATGTTTATGAATTGTTAATATAAACCTCCATCGTTAACTCCATCGATGTTCTCCTGAATAAACCCTAGTAAATAGTTCACATTATATGTAACCTTAGGATATCATCATTAACCCTAGGATATGTTCATGAACATAGGGTAAACTAAATATGTTCAGGTAGTGTAGTATAAATAGTTAATTGGCAACTATAGTTAATAGTTCACTCTAGGGTTAACCTGAACATAGTTCATATGATAGATATATAACCCATAAACTCTCCCTAATAGGGTTACTTGTCATTAAGTTAACTATATGGTAACCCTAATATAATATTGGCATATGTCTAACTAGTTTAATCTTAGATTATAGGCTACCGTAGTTATGATCTAACAGTACTAGTTAATAGAATGAGACTATGACATTAGTTGGGATCTATTATATAACTACATATATAAAAGCCTAATTATCCTCTATAATTAGTACTGTTATTCATAGTCTAATTGTTTGTAATTACTCTAGATTCTATGAACATGTCTTCTAGACAGTACTAGTATGAATAACTTATATGGTAATTATAGTATAGTTTAAGTATTAGAAGTCATACTCCTATGACTTAAGGGTTTATTATACTCCTAGGACATAATCCTAGGGTTAATATTAACTTATTAATCTAGTTAATAGAATACGGTATAAATACTTATAATTAGGTTAAACCTCCATAACTTAAGATATCTTATGGTTAAACTAGTTCATATGAGGCATAGTCCATATAATTAGGGTTAACTAAATAATGTAGTCAACTATGGTAGTTGACTACATTATATGGTTAAAATGTAGTTATAGGTATTAATTCAGTAATACCTATGTATCATATTCATCTATTGACCATAAACTTAATTCATTATATGGTTGATACCTATGTATCATATTTATCTATTTAGATGGAGAACATAGTTCCATTTAAGCTATAGTAAACTATCTTATTAGGTTAACAATAACGATGGAGGCTTATCAATATAATATCTATATCTATCTAGGTTCATATGAACCAGGGAATACAATGTTCGTATACTATATATTCATGAAGGCATTCATCTACCTTCATGAATATATAGTATACATATGATACGTATATTATATCTATCATATGGACAATGACATTCGTGAACTTAGTTTGTAGAACATAGTTATCTAGATGAATAAACTACGTTCCTAAATATTCCTAACCAAATTGCCAATTAACCCTAACTTATGAACTATAGTATAGTCATGTTTCATTTTGATAGCTTCTAGACTATGTTTGTATGAACTATCTAATTGTTTGTATTAGGATATCTCTACTTCTAGACAACTAGTTACATAGTTAGATACTCTATAGAATATAGTCTATATATAGTACACTATGTAACTAGTTTCCAAATTAATTTGAACTTAGATAGTTGCTCTAATAATCTAAGTTAGGATGTCTAAGATAATGAGAATATAATGTTAAGATCATATATGTCATTATCTACTCAAAACCACATATTATATGTCTAGGATAATATATGTCATATTTAGAAATGGAAACCACTTGTTATACTAGTTAATAGTTCTATAGTTAGTATCTATCCATTTCTAAACCCAAAACCACACATAACATAGTCCTATGTTCTATCTATAGTAGTTTCTTTGTACCTAAACTAATAATGTAGAACTATTATACGTATCCATTTCTTGTCCTATATTAGTCCTAGGATTATATTGTTGGGGTTAATCCCTAACATATAGATAGAGACATATAATAATAGGATAACTATGTATCTCATTTCTAAACATCTATGTTAGGGTTAATCCCTAACAAATACAACTACATCCTATAGGGCATTATAATAGTTGTATTAGGTGGAATATAGGACTATGTTTAGGGTTAGAATAAACACACGTAGGTAGTTACCCTAACTATCGACGGAATCTTAGTTGGGAATAATATTTTAGCATTGTTTATAACGAGAATGCAACCCTAACTATAGACAGAATATACGACTATTGTTTAGGGTTAATGCATGTAGGTTAGATTCTTAGATACGTATCTATCTAAGTATGGGAATAAACAATGTATTTATTATGGGAATAAACATAGTCCTAGTTTAACTAACTTAGATTAATCCTATGGAAATATACATTTTAGATTGGCAACTATAGATACGTAGATATGTATGTCTAGATTTTAATAGAGGCAATCTTGTATACATATAATACGTAAGTATTTAACTTGTATAACTAGAATATACAAGTTATTGATGGAAAATTAATCCCAAAGTCTCCCTTGTCCTAAAGAGGATTAACCTGACCCTATGCCTCATAGAATACAGTATAAATACCCATAGGGTATAACCCTATCCATCACGTCAAAGACTTTCTCGATAGCAGTGATTCACTCCTTAGCCTCTTCTAGCTCACCCTCACCCTTGAAGTAGGAGCCATCTTCTTGAAGCGTTCAGCCAACTAAGATTCCATCTATAGTTAGGGTAACTACCTATGTGTGTGTATTCTAACCCTAAACATAGTCCTATATTCCGCCTAATACAACTATTATAATGCCCTATAGGATGTAGTTGTATTTGTTAGGGATTAACCCTAACATAGATACTTAGAAATGGGATACATAGTTATCCTATTATTATATGTCTCTATCTATATGTTAAGGATTAACCCTAACATTATATTCTTAGGACTAATATAGGACAAGAAATGGATACGTATAATAGTTCTACATTATTAGTTTAGGTACAGGAAACTACTATAGACGGAATATAGGAATGTTTGGTTTTGGGTTTAGAAATTGGTATATACTAACTATAGAACTATTAACTAGTATAACCAGTGGTTTCCATTTCTAAATATGACATATATGATCCTAGACATATAATGTGTGGTTTTGAGTAGATAATGACATATATGATCTTAACATTATATTTTCATTATCTTAGACATCCTAACTTAGATTATTAGAGAATATATGATCTTAACATTATATTCACATATACGATCCTTTACGTATTGTTGCTACGCCATCCCTACCTACGGTTTATCTGGAATTGCCGTTGGTGCCAGCTTCTATAGTGGAGTCTGGTCGTGTGCGTCGTTCTAGTCGTATTTTCATTGAGGTTCTCATTACTTGGCAAGGCTATCCACTGGAGGATGCTTCCTGGCTCCGTGAAGATGAGTTTTTGGCTCAATATCCTGGGTGGTCGCCTTGAGGTCAAGGCTAGCAGCGGAGCGTGGTGGAATGATGTGTTCCAGTATTAGTTCATTTCTTTATGTTATTTGGTTTATTTATATTGTTGGCTTAGGGGACTAGCCCAAGTTATTAAGTATTATGTAATAAGGCTTTCGGCCCAGTTTAGGGAATAGCCCAAGCCCACAACGTGGGAGAGTATGTAAGGGGCTTATGCCCTCTTTGGATAATTATGCAAGGGATTACCCTAATCTCATCTTCCTCCTGCTTAACCCCCGTCGTCCCTTCTCTGTCTGAGCCGCCGCCCAGCTTGCAGAGGAATTCCTCCCTCATCTCGTCTTCCCTTTCCCCTTCTTTTCCTGAATTAACTCTCCCCAAGTGCTGGGATACAACAAAACCATAATCCTTCTGTATGTGTTATACTAGTTGAAGAGGGTTAGGATTACGTTGTGTTACTACATGTAGTTAGATGGAAGAATTCTTACAACATGTAATAACTAATGAATTTATAATAAGTAAAGGATTACATTGTGTTACTATGTATTCACAACTATAGTACTTATTTTTAGACACTTAATGGTTTTAAGTACATGCTGACATGGTACCTTTATACTGATGTAGAGTCATCTTGGTTATTACTATAGTATTGGGACAAAGCAAATTGATTGCATTGCATAATTTACCCTACACACAACCAAACTAAAATGGTTATTACTAACAAAGAATTTTACTAACGAAGAATAAAATTCGAAGATAGTTGTGTGTGTATTCTTTCATTTACTTCCGTTCAATTAAATGGAAGAATCCGAGAAATACAGTTGTGTGTATTCTCTATACCATAGAAACTACATATTTAATTCTTCCTTCAAACTATATTATTTATTCTCCGCAATAAACCCTAACCTAAAACCATAAAAACTAAGTACTTGATTCTTCCGTCTAAGTAATTGTGTGTATCCCTCCATATAACGCTAACCCTAAACCCTAAAAACTATTTATTTAATTGTTCTGTCAAAGTGGTTATGTGTATTCACCATACCAAAACCATGGAAACTGCATATTTGTTGCTTCCGTGTAACTAGTTGAGTGTATTTTTTCATCTAGCTAGCTAGTTGTGTGTATTCTTTCGTCTAAATGTAAACCTAAAAACTAGAAACTACGTATTTTATTCTTCCATCCAACTAGGTGTGTGTTTTTATCCATACCAAACTGCAAGCATGAATTTTAAAGACTATGTATTTGATACTTCTGTCTAGCTAGTTGTGTGAATAATTAATGCCAAACCCTAACCTTAAGCCTAAGCCTAGAAAACTATGCATTTGAATATTTCTATTTAGCTACTTATTTTTTTGTCTAACTGGTATGGAGAATACATGCAACCCTAACCCATCTAACTTATTTGATTCTTCTGTTTAACTACTTTTGTTTGTTCCTATAGTAAATCCTAGAGACTATGTATATGATTCTTCTGTTTAAGTAGATGCGTGAAGGTCTAAAGCTATCCCCAAACCGTAGAAACTACTTATCTAATTCTTCCATCAAACTAGTTATGAGCATTGTTCATACCAAAACCTAATGCTAAACCCCTAGAAGTTATGTATTTTGTTGTTCGTCTAACTAACTAGTTGTTTACGTATTTAATACTTTGGTCTAGCTAATTGTCAAACCCTAACCCTAAGCCTACTTATCTAATTCTTCCTTCAAACTAGTTGTGAGCATTTTTCATACCAAAACCCTTCTAGGTTATAACCCTATGTTATAACCCTAAACTTGGGTTAACAGACATCCTAGGGTTTATTACATATAACTGTGAACTATTAACTATATACTATAGTTATACTACACTAGTATATGTAATCCTAGTATTCAGGACCCTAACTCTTATTAAGGTTACAGTATATGTAGAGGCATAATCCATATCAGGCATAGTCCATATAATTAGGATTAATCTATAATAATAGAGGCATAATTACAGTATTTATACCATATTTGCATAGATTATAATAAAAAGCCCGTATAAACTACATATATAATAGAATGAGACTCTCCCTAATATGTATACACATATTATATAGATTAACCCGATAAGAAGACATAGTATAACCCTAATATTATACTCCTATAACCCTTAAGTCATAGTCTCATAACTATTGTATTTGGACAATTATAGATTAATCTAACTATATGAGTACTAGTTAATATACTCATATAGTATATTGCTATAAGAAGATCATATATAATCTTAAGTTAGATTACCGTATTTATGATTACCTGTTACCTGAGGATAACCTAGTCTCATTCTATTAACCAGATTAGTAAGTTAGACATCATGAGCATAGGGTAACCCTAACTTAGATAGATTAGAGTTTATATAAGTAGTTGCTAGTGATACAGTCATAGTGGAACATGTAGAAGGATCACTAGATACTACAGTTTCCATATATGGTTAACTCAATCATATTGTGTTTGCGGAGGATGTATGTTCTATACCTCATATATCTAGTATATTATGATATAAAAGGATTAGGCAACGATGGAACTAGAATAACTTAGGATATAACATATCCTATATTATGTTCTATAGAGGAACTAGTTATCATATAGTCTTATATGTATTATATTCTATAGAGGAACTAGTAATCATATAGTCTTATATGTATTATGTTCTATAGAGGAACTAGTTATATAATGATGGAACCCTAAAGTCTAATCCTAGAGACTATTATATGGATTATAATAAGTAGTCTATAAGGATAACTAGTTCCTCTATGAGACATCATTATATTATTATATATGTCGTGTTCTATGTTTGTATGTTATTCTTAAACTATATTCCCTATGACTATTTATACCGTATTTATGAGGCATAGGATTAGTTAATCCTCTCTAGGACAAGGGAGACTTTAGGATTAATCTTCCGTCAATAACTTGTATATTCTAGTTATACAAGTTAAATACGTAAACTCTAAACTATGATAGTTGACATAGACGGATTATTATTTGTCTAAAAGATTTGCCTCTATTAAAATCTATAGTAGGATTAAAATTGCTCGAAAACTAGGACCTAGGTCAATCTAGACATACATATCTACGTATCTATCTAACTCTATAGTTGCCAATCTAAAATGTCTATTCCCATAGGATTAATCTAAGTTAGTTAACCTAGGACTACGTTTATTCCCATAGTAAATACATTGTTTAATCTCATACTTAGATAAATACGTATCTTAGAATTTAACCCAGATGCATTAACCCTAACCCTAGGAATACATAGTCCTATATTCCGTCTATAGTTAGGGTTGCATTCTCGTCATAAACAATGCTAAATATTATTCCCAACTAAGCTTCCATCTATAGTTAGGGTAACTACCTACGTGTGTGTATTCTAACCCTAAACATAGTCCTATATTCCACCAAATACAACTATTCTAATGCCCTATAGGATGTAGTTGTATTTGTTAGGGATTAAGCCTAACATAGATACTTAGAAATGAGATACATAGTTATCTTATTATTATATGTCTCTATCTATATGTTAGGGATTAACCCTAACATTATATTCCTAGGAATAATATAGGACAAGAAATGAATACATATAATAGTTCTACATTATTAGTTTAGGTACAAGAACTAGTATAGACGTATAGGACTATGTAATGTGTGGTTTTGGGTTTAGAAATTGATAGATACTAACTATATAACTATTAACTAGAATAACCAGTGGTTTCCATTTCTAAATATGGCATATATGATCCTAGACATATAATGTGTGGTTTTGAGTAGAGAATGACATATATGATCTTAACATTTTATTCTTGTTCTCTTAGACATCCTAACTTAGATTATTAGAGGAACTATCTAAGTTCAAATTAATTTGGAAACTAGTTACATAGTGTACTATATGTAGACTATGTTCTATGGACTATCTAACTATGTAACTAGTTGTCTTGAAGTAGGGATATCCTAATACAAATAATTAGATAGTTCATACAAACATAGTCTAGAAGACATGTTCATATGAGGCATAGTTCATGGAGATATCTAGATGAACATAGTCCTAGATGAAACATGACTATACTATAGTTCATAAGTTAGGGTTAATTGGCAATTTGGTTACGAACGTAGTTTATTTATCTAGATATCTATGTTATAAAAACTAAGTTCATGAATACCATTGTCTATATAATAGATATAATATACGTATCATATGTATACTATATATTCATGAGGTAGATGAATGCATTCATGAATATATAGTATAAGAACATTATATTCCCTGGTTCATATGAACCTAGATAGATATGGATATTATAATGATAAGCCTCCATCATTATTATTAACCTGACAGGATAGTTTACTATAGTTTAAATAGAACTATGTCCTCCATCTAGATGATTAGTAACTAAGAGTATAATGCTCAACTATGGAGGTAGTTGACTACATATATGTTCATGAATTGTTATACTTAGTTCAGAGTTAGGGTCCATCATTGTTACTTGTACATATATGCAGGGAGGAACCTCCATAGTGCAACTAAGTACCTGTTACTTGGGGATAACTATATGCACAATATAGTTAACATAGTATCTTGGGTTACATAGTCTCCCTAATAGGTTATAATCAACAATATTACCCATGAAGTTTAGGGTCAATAGATGAATATGATACATAGATATTACTGAATTAATACCTATAACTACATTATAACCATATAATGTAGTCAACTACCACAGTTAACTACATTATTTAGTTAACCTAATTAGATGGACTATGCCTCATATGAACTAGTTTAATCATTAGATATCTTAAGTTATGGAGGTTTAACCTAATTATAAGTATTTATACCGTATTCTATTATTAACCAGATTAATAAGTAAAGATTAACCATAGGATTATGCCCTAGGAGTATAATTAATCCTTAAGTCATAGGAGTATGACTTTTAATAACTTAAACTATACTATAATTACCAAATAAGTTATTCATACTAGTACTGTCTAGAAGACATGTTCATAGAGTCTATGGTAATTACAAACAATTAGACTATGAATAACAGTACTAATTATAGAGGATAATTAGGCTATTATATAGTGAACTATTATCTAGTACTGTTAGATCATAAATATCGTAGTCTCATTCTATTAACTAGTACTGTTAAATCATAAATATGGTAACGTATAATCTAAGATTAAACTAGTTAGACATATGCCAATATTATACTTGGATTAACATATGGTCAACTTAATCACAAGTAACCCTATTAGGGAGAGTTTATGGGTTATATATCTATCATATGAACTATATTCAGGTTAACCCTAGAGTGAACTATTATCTATAGTCGCCAATTAACTATTTATATTATACTACTTGAACCCTACGTTCATGAACATAGCCTAGAGTTTATCCTATGGTTAACGATGATATCCTAGGGTTAGATATACTGTGTACTATTAACTAGGGTTTATTTAGGATAATAACATCGATGGAGATTTATATTAACAATGCATGAACATATAAGTTCATTATTATTGTTACTAACTATCAATAAGTTAGTGAACTATATAAACTCCATCGATAACTAAGTATAACTATCCATAACCCCTATATGGTGGACTAAAACTATAGGGGTTATGGACTGACTTAGTCCTCCCTGTATATATGCACATATAATTACTTATATATGAGCATATGTACTTAGTTCATATATAAGTAAAATTATACATACTTGTGATTATGTTAACTCAAACAATATGATAACCATGTTACATAGTTAGAGTTACCTATGGTTGATTATAACCTATGTAGTTACTAAACTAGTTTTACCAAAGAGTTGTGAGTATTCTTAGTTGGGATGGCAGCACCCTAAGATTATATGTAAGAAGCCACACACAACTAGTTAGACAGAAGAATGAAATACGGAGTTTCTGTGGTTAAAGGTCGGGGTTTATTATTGAGAATACACACAACTAGTAATATGTCTAACTAGTTTGTATTAGGGACAATGGCATCCATATTATGTCATCCTTTTAGGATGAGGAGTGAATTCTAGAGACTACGTATTTAGGATGACCATTAGACATGTTTAATGGTATAGTAAATCCTAGAGACTACGTATTTAATACATTCATGAACTATGTCCTCCTTGAATGCATTCATGGAGGATCGTATGTACGTATTGTCCATAACCCTAATACAAACTAGTTACGTACAATGCATTGTATCCCTAACCCTAACCCTAATCCTCCATTTACATATGGAGGACCGTATGCCATTGTCCCTAATACAAAGTAGTTACGTTGTATTAGGGATAATGGAATTGTATCCCTCATCGTTATTGGATGAGTTTACGTATTTAACTATGTCTCCCATAGTAAAACCTAGGTAGTTAGACATAGTTTTCCTATCTAGTTGAGTGGAGGTATTTGATCCAAATATGACAACGATGAACTAAGGACAATTAGTTAGACGGAAGAATTATATATGGAAGAATTAGATATGTAGTTTCTATGGTTTTGGGTTTATGGTTAGGGTTTAGTATAGAGAATACACACTAGTTAGATGGAAAATTGAAATAAGTAGTTCGTAGTATGTAGTGGTTTCTATGGTTTGGGGATAGCTTTAGACCTTCACGCATCTACTTAAACAGAAGAATCAAATACATAATCTCTAAGATTTACTATGGGAATAAAAAAGTAGTTAGATGGAAGAATTAAATACATAGACAATGGCATTAAATACATAATTTCTAAGGTCTAGGGATTCTAGTTTGATGGAAGAATTCGATAAGTAGTTTCTACGGACATACTTTATTCTTCCGTCTAACTAGTTCTGTATGGCATATGGCAATCAAAACAAGATAGTGCATAACTAAGGATATATGTTATTATATGATTAACTTATAGTTCATGAACATAGCGGGTTATATAGTTCATGTTACTAACTAGTTTGGTTAGGGTTAAACTATATATATGTTCATGAATTGGATGCATATATATACTATGAACTATATAGTTTAGATTACTCCATCAAGATGCATATATATATACTATGAACTTATATAGTTTGGTCCATTTAGATTATTGCCTCCATAGTTCCCTACATAAGTAGTTCCCTTACTTGTAGGTAGTTCCCTACAAGTAACAATAATTATGAACATATATGTTCATGAATTATTAATATAAACTCTGAGCTATGTAGTTTCTGTTGAATCCTTCTAGATTATGTAGGGAACTATGTAGAACATATATAATGTTCCTAGGACTATATCAACCATGACTATGTAATTCCCTACATAATGAACGATGAATGAGGATATAAAATCAGGTTCATATGATTAGTAACTAAGGATATATCATCATTTCAATGATATAGTATCTAGTTCATGGAGGCAATTTAGTTACCTTATGAACTTAGTTAACTAAGTTATGAACAATTCATAAACTGATTTGGCAACTAGTTACATAGTTCATCTTGTCATTATATGAACCCTAAATGCCTCAACTAACTATGTTCAACGATGGAGCCTCATCTACCTCCATAACTTATGCACATATTTAGTTAACTAGATACCTCCATTTAATTCATCCTCGATACTGGTTCATAGTCTCATGTTTGTATTTAGATGTTCCTCTATATGATATGTCTCCACAATTTAGGACAGTATAGGTAGTGAGGATTGGGGAAATTGAGGGTAATGAAGATGGGAAGAGGGAAGAAGAAGAGGAGGAAGGATAGGGAGAACGATGGAGGTAAGGGAGGCCTCAATGGCAGCCGGTGGCTGCAATAGAGGAGGACGACAGGGAAGGAGAAAGAAGAGATAGAGATTAGGGTAATACTTTTTTCATAATCCATTAGGAGAGCATAAGCTCAATATAAATAGTTCCCACGTTGGGCTACACTACTCACTGGGCTATTCCCATCAGATGGGCCTGTGGCCTTATTACAGATTAATAAAATAAGATGGGCTATTCCCCTAAACTGGGCCAGCTGGGCTACTCCACTAAGCTGGGCCGGCATTACTAATACTATAATAAGCGGAACATAACATTCCACCACGCTACGCTGTTAGCCTTGACCTCAAGGCGCCCAATCAGTATACTGGGCTAAAAACTCATCTTCTGAAAGCCAGGAAGCTTCCTCTAATGGCCGGCCCTGCCAAGCAATAAGAACCTCGGTGATAATACGCCCAGCGCGATGAACGCGACGAGAATCCACCTTGAAGGCGGGAACCAAAGGCAAGTCGGCAGAAATGGTCGGAGGAGGTGGAGTAGGGACCAAACGAGATGGATCACCAATAACAGGCCGGAGTCGGGAGACATGAAAAACGGGGTGAACGGATGAATCCGCCGGTAAGAGAAGGAGGTAGGCAATCGGACCAATGCGTTCAGTAATCGGATACGGACCATGAAACCGATGAGCTAATTTAACGCTGGCCGGCTGATATAAAGAGGATTGGCGCGCAGGAAGAAAGCTGACATATACCCAATCGCCGACTTGAAACTCCCGGTCACGATGGTGTTTGTCATAAACTTGCTTCATACGGTTTTGGGCAATGAATAAAATCTGCTTCAATTGGCATAAAACTTCATCGCGAGTCTGCAACAGATGATCAACCTCACTGACGGAAGCTCGCTGGGGCACATAATGAAGTAATGTGGGAGGAAGGCGGCCATAGACAACCTGAAAAGCAGTAAACCCAGTAGAAGTATGGTAAGCAGTATTGTAGGACCATTCTGCCCACAGTAAGAACTGAAGCCATCGGCGTGGATTCTCCCCCGCAAAACAACGGAGATATTGCTCGAGACAGCGGTTAACAACTTCCGTTTGTCCATCCGTTTGCAGGTGATATGCCGAACTCATATGAAGCCGAGAACCATGGAGGGTAAAAAATTCCTGCCAAAACTGGGAGATGAACACCCGGTCGTGGTCCGACACAATAGTACGTGGCATCCCGTGCAGTTTAGCCACATCCCGGACATATAGATCAGCAACGGTCTTGGCCGTATAGGGGTGGCCCAAGGCGGAAAAATGAGCATATTTAGAAAGCCGATGGACCACGACCATCACCACAGATTTCCCGTGCACCATAGGAAGAGCTTCAATGAAATCCATAGAGACATCCTCCCAAATTTGATCTGGAATAGGCAAGGGTTGCAAGAGGCCCGCCGGAGTAATAGTAGAGGCCTTAGCACGTTGGCACACCTCACATGCAGCCACAAACGTCTGAACCGAGCATTTAATCCTGCGCCATAAGCAACACTGAGACACCCGCTTATAGGTCCGAAAGGAGCCTTCATGACCAACCGTCGGGGTAGAATGAAAATGAGTCAGTATAGTATAGCGGATATGCTCACAGTCAGGGACCCACAAGCGACCCTTCCAATAAATAATGCCATTCCGTAAAACATAAGAGTGATCGTCCAAAGTCTGATCTTGAAACACAGCCAATAAGGTAACCGCCGCTGGATCGAGCTGGTAGGCTTGCTGTAAATCAGCAAGGAAAGGAAACACCGGGGCGGACATGCCAAGAGAGCGGCATCATCAAACTGACGGGACAAGGCATCTGCAACAATATTCTCGGACCCACGCTTGTAGACCAATTCATAATCATAGCCCAGCAATTTAGTCACCCAACGCTGCTGAGCAGGGGTAGCAATACGTTGGTCCAGGAAATATTTAAGTGGCTGGTGATCAGTCCGAATGATAAAATGACGTCCCAACAAATACGGCCTCCACTTGGTCACCGCATGAACTATGGCCAACATAGGAGCCTCACACATAGCGGATTTCAAGGTGTCGAATGCCTGCTGGGCGCCATGGGACCAAACAAATGCCCCCCGTTTGAGTAGATCATTCAAAGGAGCCGCAAGTGTCCCATAATTAGCGACGAATCTGCGATAGTACCCTGTTAACCCCAAAAATCCCCTAAGATTTTTTAGAGAAGTCGGGACTGGCCAAGCAGCCATAGCAGCCACTTTGGAATGGTCGGTAGAGACTTGGCCATTAGTAATCATATGGCCGAGATAATCAACCTAAGAACAACCAAAAGAGCATTTGGAACGTTTGGTAAATAAAGAGTGGGCACGAAGTACCTCAAATACAGCCCGCAGGTGCTCGAGATGGCGATCCCAAGAAGGACTATAGACGAGGATGTCGTCAAAGAAGACCAAGACGAAGCGGCGCAAGAAGTCCCAAAATATATCATTCATTAGGCCCTGAAAGGTGGCTGGGGCATTAGTAAGACCGAAGGGCATCACCATAAATTCGAAATGTCCATCATGAGTACGGAAAGCCGTTTTGTGGACATCCGCAGGGTGCATGCGAATCTGATGGTACCCAGCACGCAAATCCAGCTTCGAGAAAACTCGAACATGAGCCAATTCATCAAACAATTCCTCAATGACGGGAATCGGATACTTGTCCTTGAGTGTGATGGCGTTTAAGGCGCGGTAATCCACACAAAAATGCCATGTACCATCTTTCTTCCAGACCAACAGAACTGGCGACGAATAAGAACTAGAACTCGGCTGAATAATCCCGCTCAATAACATCTCTTTGACCAACTTCTCAATCTCAGCTTTTTGAATATGGGGATATTTGTACGGGGGAACATTAGCTGGAGCAGCCCCAGGCACAATAGGGATATGGTGATCATGAAATCGGGGCGGCGGAAGACTGCAAGGTTCCTGAAATAACTCCTCGAAGGCCGAAAGCAATGTTGCTAGATCAGGAGGGGCCTCCGATGGAGCCGTGGGCTCCGATGATAATAACTGCAAGAAGAACCCCTGGGGAACACCATGTGAGAGTGAATCCAATGAGATCATAGAATTGAGGGTACCTGGGAACCCGCCCAAGAGCTGAACCGATTGGCCACCTAGGGTATACCGCATCGCCATGTTGTCGAAGTTCCAAACCACATCCCCAAGGTTACATAGCCACTGCACGCCTAGGACCACATCAGCCCCTTGCGTGGGCAATAAATAAAGGTCCAGAAGTATCTAGATGTTTGTTATTGAGAATACACAACTCGTTGGATGGAAGAATCAAATATGTAGTATCTAGGGGTTAAGGATTAGGGTTTAGTATGGAGAATAAACACAACCAGGGAGGCAGAAATATTATATATGTAGTTTCTATGGTTTTGGATTTAGGGTTTGTTATAAAGAATACAAACAATTAGCTAGATGGAACAATTAAATTTGTAGTGTTTGGGGGTTTAGGGTTAGAGTTTGGTGTGAAGACTAAACACAACTAGTTAGAAAAAAGAATGAAATACAGTGTGGTTGGATGAATTAAGAATAATTAGTTAGACGGAAGAATTATATATGTAATTACTTTGTTTTAGGGTTGTGGTTTCGTATGGAGGAATACACACAACCAGGGAAGGTTGATCATCTTGCCCTTGTTTATGATGGAGTCAAGGGTTGTGGTTTCGTATGGAGGAATACACACAACCAGGGAAGGTTGATCATCTTGCCCTTGTTTAAAATATACTATCCTAGAGATTATTTATTTGATTCCTAGAGACATAGTTTTCCTATCTAGTTGAGTGGCGGTATTTGATTAAAATATTGCAACGATGAACCAGGGACAATTAGTTAGACTGAAGAATTATATATGGAAGAATTATCTATGTAGTTTCTATTGTTTTGGGTTTGTGGTTAGGGTTTGGTATGGAGAATGCACACTAGTTAGATTAAAAATTGAAATAAGTAGTTCATAGTGTACAGTAGTTTCTACGGTTTGGGGATAGCTTTAGACCTTCACACATCTACTTAAACAAAAGAATCAAATACATAGTCTCTAGGATTATGGTTCCTGCTATAAGTTCCTGCTATAATAACAAAAGTTTAATAGTTATGAAGAATTAAACACATAGTTAGATGGAAGAATTACATATGGGTTAGGATTAGGGTTCCTGCTATAAGTTCTCGATGCCAACTAGGGAATCCCATCCATACCAACTATGTATGCAATGCTCACAACTACTCAGATGGATTAATTAGATAAGCAAGCTTTACGGTTAGCAATAGACGCAAGAATACACATAACCCAAAACCAAAACAGTATATATGTAGTTGCCCTTAGTAAACCCTAATCCTATATGTAGTTTCTAGTTGGTATCCATATTCTTCATACCAAAACCTAATGCTAAATTTTTCGATTCTTCAATATTACTAGTTGTATGTATTCTCAATACCAATTAAATTTGATCCTTCCGTCTAGCTAGTTGTGAGTATTCTCCATCCCAAACCGTAACTCAAAACCTTATCAACTACATATTTAATTCATCGTATAACTGCTTGTATTTATTCTCCTTAGTAAACCCAAGAAACTAACTATTGGATTCTTCCATTTAAGTAGTTATCTGAATTATTGCGCAGAACGCAAACCCAAAACCCTAAACTCTAACCCTATAGTCTAATCTTAGAGACTATGTATTCACACAACTAGTAGTTAGTATGGATGTATGAAGGAAAGATGAACTAGTTAGAAGGAAAGATCAAATACATAGTTACTAATTGTAAAACCATAGCTATGCATATTCTCCATTTCTTACTGATTGTAAAACCATAGCTATGCATATTCTTCATCCCCAAAGTTGGTATGGGGATAGCTATGGAAGGATCAAATATGGATACCACTAGAAACTACATGTCTAATTAACTTCACACAACAGACATATTTGATCCTTCCATAGCTATCATCCATATAATATGTGTATGGATGAAATAAGAACAATTAGTTAGACGGAAGAATTATATATGTAATTACTTGGTTTTAGGGTTGTGGTTTCGTATGGAGGAATACACACAACTAGTTAATTGGCAACTATAGAATTAGAGTTTAGGAGTTTAGTGTGTTTTCGATTCTTCCATATTAATGCCAAACCTAAACTCCTATTCCCTAAACACTAGGATCAATATCTCCACTCAACTAGATAAGTAGTATCAAGTTGTGTGTCATTGTCTACGTATTTAATTCTTCCTATCTAACTATGGGAATAAACAAAAGTAGTTAGATGGAAGAATTAAATACATACACAATGGCATTAAATACGTAATTTCTAGGGTTTAGGTTATGGTTTGGGGATAGCTTTAGACCTTCACGCATCTACTTAAATAGAAGAATCAAATACATAGTGTCTAGGATTTACTATGGGAATAAACAAAAGTAGTTAGATGGAAGAATTAAATACATAGATAATAACATTAAATACATAATTTCTAAGGTTATACCTAGAAATGTCCCTATGGGAATAACCTAACTTATTCCCTAACCCTAATCAAATACTAGTTGCCAATTAACATAATGTATAATGTTGATCCATACAACACAACTATAGTTGATTATTCCCTAATCTTCCATATATGATTCTTCCGTCTAGTAGAATTATATATGGGTTAGGATACGTATATCCCTATGGGAATAACCTAGCAGTTAATCCCATATGTTAGGATTAACCCTAATCCTAACATATCCTAATAATCTAAGTTAGGATGTCTAAACTAAGCTAGGATGTAATGGAGGGTTCCTATTTAATAATCTAAGTTAGTATGACTACATCTTGTAGACATCTATAGTATATGTCTAGATTGACAACTATACGGTTAGTTATCTAAGTTAGCACAAGGGAGGATTAACCCTAAGATTAGTCTATAATAATCTAAGTTATTATGACAACTATAGCTTGTATATTCTAGATTGGCAACTATAGGGTTAGACATAGTACAATGCATTGTATCATAGGTTAGAGTTTATAAATTAACCTATAGATTAACCTATGCCCTAGAGACTATGTATTTGATTATGATACAATGCATGATTGTATACAATTATAAGTTAGTTAGATTGGCAATCTTAGTTGTGTGTAGTTAGGGTATTAACTAAGTATAGATAGATACATTATGTAGTTAGTTAATGCCCTAACTATAGACGGAATATAGGACTATGTAGTCCTAGGGTTACATAGTCCTATATTAGTCCTATGTATCTATCTATAGATGGAATATTAGTCCTATTCTTCACACATCTACTTAAACAGAAGAATAGTCCTATATTAGTCTTATTCTTCTAGGGTTGGAATACACACACGTGTAGTTACCCTAACTATAGACAGGGTTAATCCTATAGTTTCCAATCTAGGATTAACCATAACATTATATTCCTAGGACTAATATAGGACAAGAAATGGATAGATACATTGTATATTATCTCTCTATCTATATCCGTGAAGAACTATTATACGTATCTAGGATGTAGTCTGTATAACTCAAAACCAGTTAATTTTCCATATACTAGGGTATTATATATATAGGACAACAAAATAGCTGATTATACGTATCCATTTTGTCCTAAAATAGTTATACTAGTTAATAGTTCAATATCTATCCATTTCTACGTATCCCATGGTTATACTAGTTTATAGTTTTAGTACATAGTTTATAGTCCTATCTCCTAAACCCTATCATATATATCATAGTTCATAGTTGCCCTAACTGTGAACTATGATAGAATAAATAGTTATATCTACCTATCTAAGTTCATAGTATTCCGATATGACATAAACTCTAATCTTGTTCTATGGACTATGCCTCATATGAACTATTTAGCTAATACAAACAATTAGCTAGATGGAACATCTTGCCCTTCCATAGAGCATAGTCTACGTTATGATAGATATTATCATCATGTTCATCTAGATAATCCCCAATTAGGTAGATGGACTAATTAACTTGGCAACTAGTTAGGAACATGGTTAGTTTAACCCTAACTTAGATATGCCTCATATGAGCATACACACATTAGGGTTAAACTAATGTTCCTAACTTAGTATAGGTTAACTATGTTCTTAACTACTATACCTCTATTTAATTCATCCTCAATCTTGGTTCATCTAGATATGGCATTCATCTTCAATGCATCATTGATGACTTGATGGTGGTTCATCTACATAACTACCTGAACATTATCAGGTTATATTCCTAACTATGTTAGGAACCAAAACAAGATAATCCATGAACTATACCCTAGTAACCAAAACAAACATGTGATAACTATGTTCCTAACATAGTTAACTAAGTTCTTAACTAAATGATTTAATTACTTCTCGAAGAATATATTGTAACTAAGGATATAGAATCAGGGAAAATAGTGGCATAACTATCCATAATTAGATACTATATCAACTAGTAATATAAACTCTGAACATTATATTATGAGTTCATGTTACTATAATAACGATGGAGTCCATCTAGATGGAGCAACATATAACTTAGTTAACTATATCAACGATGGGTGATAGTTAGTAACAATAATTATGTATGGAAAGAAACTATCTCATTACTAGTTTATCCTAAAATGTTTAGGGTAGTCTATATGACATATATGATCTTAACCTATAACATTATATTATAGGAAAATAATGTTACTATAGACGGAACCACTATGTAGACTATGAACTATGATAACTACCTAGGTTTACTATGAAGACCATAGTTACGTAGATAGATACGTATATCAATCTATGTATCTATATATAGGTTTACAAGCAATTAGCTAGATGGAACAAGATTAGAGTTTTTGATGGGATAATATACTTAAGGTACTATGAACTAACTAGTTTGTAGAACATAGTCTACGTCCCTTGTGTAAATTGTTTGTATACAAGTTAATACAAACAATTAGCCTATAATTTAGAGTCAAAACCTATATTAACATTAGGCGGAATATAGGTTTTGACTAATACAACGATGAGCTAATTGTTTGTATTAGCTTGTATAAAGTAAGTTATACTAGCATTAGAGTTCTATGGACAACTAGTTACATAGTCTCTATGGTATAATGTTTGATAGTATCTATCATATGAACCCTATCCTATGATATAAACTCTAAACTAGGGTTAATATCTACAAACTTAGATCTTGCCAAATTAATTTAACCTTAAGTTATGGAGGAACATCTAAATACAAGCATGAGACTATGAATCAGGATCGAGGATGAATTAAATGGAGGTATCTAGTTTGGAACATAGTTAACTAAATATGTGCATAAGTTATGGAGGTAGATGAGGCTTCATCGTTGAACATAATTAGTGGTGGCATTTAGGGTTCATATAATGGCAAGATGAACTATGTAACTAGTTGCCAAATTAGTTTATGAATTGTTCATAACATAGTTAACTAAGTTCATAAGTTAACTAAATTGTCTCCATGAATTAGATACTATGTCATTGAAATGATGATATATCCTTAGTTACTAATCATGTGAACTTGATTTTATATCCTCGTTCATCGTTCACTATGTAGGGAACTACATAGTCATGGTTGATATAGTCCTAGGAACATTATATATATTCTACATAGTTCCCGATAGTGTAGAAAGATTCAACAGAAACTCTGAACTATGTTCATAATTATTGTTACCTATGTAGGGAACTACGGAGGCAACCTCCATGTAGATGGAGTAATCTAAACTATATATAGTTCATAGTATAATAATTCATGAACATATATATAGTTTAACCCTAACCAAACTAGTTACTAATATGAACTAGATAGTCCACTATGTTCATGAATTATAAATTAATCATATAATAACATATATCCTTAGTTATGGACTATCTTGTTTTGATTGCCATATGGCATACAAAACTAGTAAGATGGAAGAGTAAAGTACATCCGTAGAAACTACTTATCTAATTCTTCCATCAAACTAGAATCCCTGAACCCTAGAAATTACGTATTTAATGTCATTGTCTATATATTTAATTCTTCCATCTAACTATTTTTGTTTATTCCTATAGTAAATCGTAGAGATTATGTATTTGATTCTTCTGTTTAAGTAGATGTGTGAAGGTCTAGAGCTATCCCCAAACCGTAGAAACTACAACACACTATGAACTACTTATTTCAATTTTCCATCTAACTAGTGTGTATTTTCTATACCAAACCCTAACATAAACCCAAAACCATAGAAACTACATATCTAATTCTTCCATATATAATTCTTCCATCTAATTAACTAACCCTGGTTCATCGTTGTCATATTTTGATCAAATACCTCCACTCAACTAGATAGGAAAACTACGTCAAGCTACCTAGGTTTTACTATGGGAGACAAAGTTAAATACATAAACTCATCCAGCAATGATGAGGGATACAATGCCATTGTTCCTAATACAAACTAGTTACGTACAATGCATTGTACATATTACAATGACATCATATAACGATCCTCCATATGTAACTAGTTTGTATTAGGGATAGGGACAATACGAACATACGATCCTCCATGAATGCATTCAAGGAGGACATAGTTCATGAATGTATTCAATGGATTGTACGTAATTAGTTTGTATTAGGGTTAGGGACAATACGAACATACGATCCTCCATGAATGCATTCAAGGAGGACATAGTTCATGAATGTATTAAATACGTAGTCTCTAGGATGTACTATGGGTCCTAACTATTAAACATGTCTAATGGTCATCCTAAATACATACTCTATAGAATTCACTCCTCATCCAAAAAGAATGACATAATACTGATGTCATTGTCCCTAATACAAACTAGTTAGATATATTACTAGTTGTGTGTATTCTCAATAACACCCTGACCTTTAACCATAGAAACTCCGTATTTCATTTTTCTGTCTAACTAGTTGTGGGTGGCTTCTTCGATATAATCTTAGGGTGCTGCCATCCTAACTAAGAATGCTCACAACTCATTGGTAAAACTAGTTTAGTAACTACATAGGTTATAATCAACCATATGTAACTCTAACTATGTAACATGGTTATCATATTGTGTGAGTTAACTTAATCACAAGTATGTATAATTATACTTATGTATGAACTAAGTACATATGCTCATATATAAGTAATTATATATGCATATATACAGGGAGGACTAAGTCAGTCCATAACCCCTATAGTTTTAGTCCACCATATAGGGGTTATAGATAGTTATACTTAGTTATCGATGGAGTTTATATAGTTCACTATATAGTGGACTAACTTATTGATAGTTAGTAACAATAATAATGAACATATATGTTCATGCATTGTTAATATAAACCTCCATCGATGTTATTATCCTGAATAAACCCTAGTTAATAGTTCACAGTATATCTAACCCTAGGATATCATCGTTAACCATAGGATAAACTCTAGGCTATGTTCATGAACGTAGGGTTCAAGTAGTATAATATAAATAGTTAATTGGCGACTATAAATAATAGTTCACTCTAGGGTTAACCTGAACATAGTTCATATGATAGATATATAACCCATAAACTCTCCCTAATTGGGTTACTTGTGATTAAGTTAACCATATGTTAACCCTAGTATAATATTGGCATATGTCTACTAGTTTATTCTTAGATTATACGTTGTTACCATATTTATGATCTAACAGTACTGGTCAATAGAATGAGACTACGATATTAGTTGGGATCTATTATATAACTACATATATAATAGCCTAATTATCCTCTATAATTAGTACTGTTATTCATAGTCTAATTGTTTGTAATTACCATAGACTCTATGAACATGTCTTCTAGACAGTACTAGTATGAATAACTTATTTGGTAATTATAGTATAGTTTAAGTTATTAAAAGTCATACTCCTATGACTTAAGGATTAATTATACTCCTAGGGCATAATCCTATGGTTAATCTTTACTTATTAATCTGGTTAATAGAATATGGTATAAATACTTATAATTAGATTAAACCTCCATAACTTAAGATATCTTATGGTTAAACTAGTTCATATGAGGCATAGTCCATCTAATTAGTTCTTCTGTCTAACTAGTTGTGTGTGGCTTCTTACATATAATCTTAGGGTGCTGCCATCCCAACTAAGAATACTCACAACTCTTTGGTAAAACTAGTTTAGTAACTACATAGGTTATAATCAACCATAGATAACTCTAACTATGTAACATGGTTATCATATTGTGTGAGTTAACTTAATCACAAGTATGCATAATTATACTTATATATGAACTAAGTACATATGTTTATATATAAGTAACTATATGTGCATATATACAGGGAGGACTAAGTTAGTCCATAACCCCTATAGTTTTAGTCCACCATATGGGGGTTATGGATAGTTATACTTAGTTATCGATGGAGTTAACTATATAGTTCACTATATAGTCGACTAACTTATGGATAGTTAGTAACAATAATTATGAACATATATGTTTATGAATTGTTAATATAAACCTCCATCTTTAACTCCATCGATGTTCTCCTGAATAAACCCTAGTTAATAGTTCACAGTATATGTAACCTTAGGATATCATCATTAACCCTAGGATATGTTCATGAACATAGGGTGAATTAAATATGTTCAGGTAGTGTAGTATAAATAGTTAATTGGCAACTATAGTTAATAGTTCACTCTAGGGTTAACCTGAACATAGTTCATATGATAGATATGAACTCTCCCTAATAGGGTTACTTGTCATTAAGTTAACTATATGGTAACCCTAATATAATATTGGCATATGTCTAACTAGTTTAATCTTAGATTATAGGCTACCGTAGTTATGATCTAACAGTACTAGTTAATAGAATGAGACTATGACATTAGTTGGGATCTATTATATAACTACATATATAATAGCCTAATTATCCTCTATAATTAGTACTGTTATTCATAGTCTAATTGTTTGTAATTACTCTAGATTCTATGAACATGTCTTCTAGACAGTACTAGTATGAATAACTTATATGGTAATTATAGTATAGTTTAAGTATTAATTGGCAATTTGGTTAGGAACGTAGTTTATTCGTCTAGATAACTATGTTCTAAAAACTAAGTTCACGAATGTCATTGTCCATATGATAGATATAATATACGTATCATATGTATACTATATATTCATGAAGGTAGATGAATGCCTTCATGAATATATAGTATACGAACATTGTATTCCCTGGTTCATATGAACCTAGATAGATATAGATATTATATTGATAAGCCTCCATCGTTATTGTTAACCTAATAAGATAGTTTACTATAGTTTAAATGGAACTATGTTCTCCATCTAAATGATTAGTAACTAAGAGTATAATGCTCAACTATGGAGGTAGTTGACTACATATATGTTCATGAATTGTTATACTTAGTTCGGAGTTGTGGTCCATCGTTGTTACTTGTGTATATATACAGGGAGGAACCTCCATAGTCCAAATATATGCGTACCTGTTACTTGGGGATAACTATATGCACAATATAGTTAACATAGTATATTGGGTTATGTTATAATCAACCATATAATGCATTAAGTTTATGGTCAATAGATGAATATGATACATAGGTATTACTGAATTAATACCTATAACTACATTTTAACCATATAATGTTGTCAACTACCATAGTTGACTACATTATTTAGTTAACCCTAATTATATGGACTATGCCTCATATGACTTATGAACTATAGTATAGTCATGTTTCATCTAGGACTATAGGCCTTCTAATATTGTATCATAATCAAATACAATCTAATTGTTTGTAATTACCCTAGACTCTATGAACATGTCTTCTAGGCAGTACTAGTATGAATTTCTTATATAGTATAGTTTAAGTCATTAGAAATCATACTCCTATGACTTAAGGGTTTATTATACTCCTAGGACATAAACCTAGGGTTAATCTCGACTTATTAATCTGGTTAATAGAATATGGTATAAATACTTGTAATTAGGTTAAACCTCCATAACTTAAGATATCTTATGGTTAAACTAGTTCATATGAGGCATAGTCCATATAATTAGGGTTAACTAAAGAATGTAGTCAACTATGGTAGTTGACTACATTATATGGTTAAAATGTAGTTATAGGTATTAATTCAGTAATACCTATGTATCATATTCATCTATTGACCATAAACTTCATGGATTATATGGTTGATTATAACCTAACCCAATATACTATGTTAACTATATTGTGCATATAGTTATCCCCAAGTAACAAGTACGCATATATTTGGACTATGGAGGTTCCTCCCTGTATATATGCACAAGGAACAACGATGGACCATAACTCTGAACTAAGTATAACAATTCATGAACATATATGTAGTCAACTACCTCCATAGTTGAGCATTATACTCTTAGTTACTAATCATTTAGATGGAGAACATAGTTCCATTTAAACTATAGTAAACTATCTTATTAGGTTAACAATAACGATGGAGGCTTATCAATATAATATCTATATCTATCTAGGTTCATATGAACCAGGGAATACAATGTTCGTATACTATATATTCATGAAGGCATTCATCTACCTTCATGAATATATAGTATACATATGATACGTATATTATATCTATCATATGGACAATGACATTCGTGAACTTAGTTTGTAGAACATAGTTATCTAGATGAATAAACTACGTTCCTAAATATTCCTAACCAAATTGCCAATTAACCCTAACTTATGAACTATAGTATAGTCATGTTTCATTTAGGACTATGTTCATCTAGATACCTTCTAGACTATGTTTGTATGAACTATCTAATTGCTTGTATTAGGATATCTCTACTTCTAGACAACTAGTTACATAGTTAGATACTCTATAGAATATAGTCTACATATAGTACACTATGTAACTAGTTTCCAAATTAATTTGAACTTAGATAGTTGCTCTAATAATCTAAGTTAGGATGTCTAAGATCACGAGAATATAATGTTAAGATCATATATATCATTATCTATTCAAAACCACATATTATCTATCTAGGATAATATTTAGAAATGGAAACCACTGGTTATACTAGTTAATAGTTCTATAGTTAGTATCTATCCATTTCTAAACCCAAAACCACACATAACATAGTCCTATATTCTATCTATAGTAGTTTCTTTGTACCTAAACTAATAATGTAGAACTATTATACGTATCCATTTCTTGTCCTATATTAGTCCTAGGATTATAATGTTGGGGTTAATCCCTAACATATAGATAGAGACATATAATAATAGGATAACTATGTATCTCATTTCTAAACATCTATGTTAGGGTTAATCCCTAACAAATACAACTACATCCTATAGGGCATTATAATAGTTGTATTAGGTGGAATATAGGACTATGTTTAGGGTTAGAATACACACACGTAGGTAGTTACCCTAACTATCGACGGAATCTTAGTTGGGAATAATATTTTAGCATTGTTTATAACGAGAATGCAACCCTAACTATAGACAGAATATACGACTATTGTTTAGGGTTAATGCATGTAGGTTAGATTCTTAGATACGTATCTATCTAAGTATGGGAATAAACAATGTATTTACTATGGGAATAAACATAGTCCTAGTTTAACTAACTTAGATTAATCCTATGGAAATATACATTTTAGATTGGCAACTATAGATACGTAGATATGTATGTCTAGATTTTAATAGAGGCAATCTTGTATACATATAATAATCCAACTATGTCAACTATCATTGGTTAGAGTTTACGTATTTAACTTGTATAACTAGAATATACAAGTTATTGATGGAAAATTAATCCCAAAGTCTCCCTTGTCCTAAAGAGGATTAACCTAACCCTATGCCTCATAGAATACAGTATAAATACCCATAGGGTATAACCCTATCCATCACGTCAAAGACTTTCTCGATAGCAGTGATCCACTCCTTAGCCTCCTCTGGCTCACCCTCACCCTTGAAGTAGGAGCCATCTTCTTGAAGCGTTCAGCCAACTAAGATTCCATCTATGGTTAGGGTAACTACCTATGTGTGTGTATTCTAACCCTAAACATAGTCCTATATTCCGCCTAATACAACTATTATAATGCCCTATAGGATGTAGTTGTATTTGTTAGGGATTAACCCTAACATAGATACTTAGAAATGGGATACATAGTTATCCTATTATTATATGTCTCTATCTATATGTTAAGGATTAACCCTAACATTATATTCTTAGGACTAATATAAGATAAGAAATGGATACGTATAATAGTTCTACATTATTAGTTTAGGTACAGGAAACTACTATAGACGGAATATAGGAATGTTTGGTTTTGGGTTTAGAAATTGATATATACTAACTATAGAACTATTAACTAGTATAACCAGTGGTTTCCATTTCTAAATATGACATATATGATCCTAGACATATAATGTGTGGTTTTGAGTAGATAATGACATATATGATCTTAACATTATATTCTCATTATCTTAGACATCCTAACTTAGATTATTAGAGAATATATGATCTTAACATTATATTCACATATACGATCCTTTACGTATTGTTGCTACGCCATCCCTACCTACGGTTTATCCGGAATTGCCGTTGGTGCCAGCTTCTATAGTGGAGTCTCGTCGTGTGCGTCGTTCTAGTCGTATTATCATTGAGGTTCTCATTACTTGGCAAGGCTATCCACTGGAGGATGCTTCCTGGCTCCGTGAAGATGAGTTTTTGGCTCAATATCCTGGGTGGTCGCCTTGAGGTCAAGGCTAGCAGCGGAGCGTGGTGGAATGATGTGTTCCAGTATTAGTTCATTTCTTTATTTTATTTGGTTTATTTATATTGTTGGCTTAGGGGAGTAGCCCAAGTTATTAAGTATTATGTAATAAGGCTTTCGGCCCAGTTTAGGGAATAGCCCAAGCCCACAACGTGGGAGAGTATGTAAGGGGCTTATGCCCTCTTTGGATGATTATGCAAGGGATTACCCTAATCTCATCTTCCTCCTGCTTAACCCCCGTCGTCCCTTCTCTGTCTGAGCCGCCGCCCAGCTTGCAGAGGAATTCCTCCCTCATCTCGTCTTCCCTTTCCCCTTCTTTTCCTGAATTAACTCTCCCCAAGTGCTGGGATACAACAAAACCATAATCCTTCTGTATGTGTTATACTAGTTGAAGAGGGTTAGGATTACGTTGTGTTACTACATGTAGTTAGATGGAAGAATTCTTACAACATGTAATAACTAATGAATTTATAATAAGTAAAGGATTACATTGTATTACTATGTATTCACAACTATAGTACTTATTTTTAGACACTTAATGGTTTTAAGTACATGCTGACATGGTACCTTTATACTGATGTAGAGTCATCTTGGTTATTACTATAGTATTGGGACAAAGCAAATTGATTGCATTGCATAATTTACCCTACACACAACCAAACTAAAATGGTTATTACTAACAAAGAATTTTACTAACGAAGAATAAAATTCGAAGACAGTTGTGTGTGTATTCTTTCATTTACTTCCGTTCAATTAAATGGAAGAATCCGAGAAATACAGTTGTGTGTATTCTCTATACCATAGAAACTACATATTTAATTCTTCCTTCAAACTACATTATTTATTCTCCACAATAAACCCTAACCTAAAACCATAAAAACTAAGTACTTGATTCTTCCGTCTAAGTAATTGTGTGTATCCCTCCATATAACGCTAACCCTAAACCCTAAAAACTATTTATTTAATTGTTCTGTCAAAGTAGTTATGTGTATTCACCATACCAAAACCATGGAAACTGCATATTTGTTGCTTCCGTGTAACTAGTTGAGTGTATTTTTTCATCTAGCTAGCTAGTTGTGTGTATTCTTTCGTCTAAATGTAAACCTAAAAACTAGAAACTACGTATTTTATTCTTCCATCCAACAAGGTGTGTGTTTTTATCCATACCAAACTGCAAGCATGAATTTTAAAGACTATGTATTTGATACTTCTGTCTAGCTAGTTGTGTGAATAATTAATGCCAAACCCTAACCTTAAGCCTAAGCCTAGAAAACTATGCATTTGAATATTTCTATTTAACTACTTATTTTTTTGTCTAACTGGTATGGAGAATACATGCAACCCTAACCCATCTAACTTATTTGATTCTTTTGTTTAACTACTTTTGTTTATTCCTATAGTAAATCCTAGAGACTATGTATATGATTCTTCTATTTAAGTAGATGCGTGAAGGTCTAAAGCTATCCCCAAACCGTAGAAACTACTTATCTAATTCTTCCATCAAACAGTTATGAGCATTGTTCATACCAAAACCTAATGCTAAACCCCTAGAAGTTATGTATTTTGTTGTTCGTCTAACTAACTAGTTGTTTACGTATTTAATACTTTGGTCTAGCTAATTGTCAAACCCTAACCCTAAGCCTACTTATCTAATTCTTCCTTCAAACTAGTTGTGAGCATTTTTCATACCAAAACCCTACTAGGTTATAACCCTATGTTATAACACTAAACTTGGGTTAACAGACATCCTAGGGTTTATTACATATAACTGTGAACTATTAACTATATACTATAGTTATACTACACTAGTATATGCAATCCTAGTATTCAGGACCCTAACTCAAATAAGGTTACAGTATATGTAGAGGCATAATCCATATCAGGCATAGTCCATATAATTAGGGTTAATCTATAATAATAGAGGCATAATTACAGTATTTATACTATATTTGCATAGATTATAATAAAAAGCCCGTATAAACTACATATATAATAGAATGAGACTCTCCCTAATATGTATACACATATTATATAGATTAACCCGATAAGAAGACATAGTATAACCCTAATATTATACTCCTATGACCCTTAAGTCATAGTCTCATAACTATTGTATTTGGACAATTATAGATTAATCTAACTATATGAGTACTAGTTAATATACTCATATAGTATATTGCTATAAGAAGATCATATATAATCTTAAGTTAGATTACCGTATTTATGATTACCTGTTACCTGAGGATAACCTAGTCTCATTCTATTAACCAGATTAGTAAGTTAGACATCATGAGCATAGGGTAACCCTAACTTAGATAGATTAGAGTTTATATTAGTAGTTGCCCTTATATACAGTCATAGTGGAACATGTAGAAGGATCACTAGATACTACAGTTTCCATATATGGTTAACTCAATCATATTGTGTTTGCGGAGGATGTATGTTCTATACCTCATATATCTAGTATGTTATGATATAAAAGGATTAGGCAACGATGGAACTAGAATAACTTAGGATATAACATATCCTATATTATGTTCTATAGAGGAACTAGTTATCATATAGTCTTATATCTATTATATTCTATAGAGGAACTAGTAATCATATAGTCTTATATGTATTATGTTCTATAGAGGAACTAATTATATAATGATGGAACCCTAAAGTCTAATCCTAGAGACTATTATATGGATTATAATAAGTAGTCTATAAGGATAACTAGTTCCTCTATGAGACATCATTATATTATTATATATGTCGTGTTCTATGTTTGTATGTTATTCTTAAACTATATTCCCTATGACTATTTATACCGTATTTATGAGGCATAGGATTAGTTAATCCACTCTAGGACAAGGGAGACTTTAGGATTAATCTTCCGTCAATAACTTGTATATTTTAGTTATACAAGTTAAATACGTAAACTCTAACCTATGATAGTTGACATAGACGGATTATTATTTGTCTAAAAGATTTGCCTCTATTAAAATCTATAGTAGGATTAAAATTGCTCGAAAACTAGGACCTAGGTCAATCTAGACATACATATCTACGTATCTATCTTACTCTATAGTTGCCAATCTAAAATGTCTATTCCCATAGGATTAATCTAAGTTAGTTAACCCTGGACTACGTTTATTCCCATAGTAAATACATTGTTTAATCTCATACTTAGATAAATACGTATCTTAGAATTTAACCCAGATGCATTAACCCTAACCCTAGGAATACATAGTCCTATATTCCGTCTATAGTTAGGGTTGCATTCTCGTCATAAACAACGCTAAATATTATTCCCAACTAAGCTTCCATCTATAGTTAGGGTAACTACCTACGTGTGTGTATTCTAACCCTAAACATAGTCCTATATTCCACCAAATACAACTATTCTAATGCCCTATAGGATGTAGTTGTATTTGTTAGGGATTAACCCTAACATGGATACTTAGAAATGAGATACATAGTTATCTTATTATTATATGTCTCTATCTATATGTTAGGGATTAACCCTAACATTATATTCCTAGGAATAATATGGGACAAGAAATGGATACATATAATAGTTCTACATTATTAGTTTAGGTACAAGAAACTAGTATAGACGTATAGGACTATGTAATGTGTGGTTTTGGGTTTAGAAATTGATAGATACTAACTATATAACTATTAACTAGAATAACCAGTGGTTTCCATTTCTAAATTAGGCATATATGATCCTAGACATATAATGTGTGGTTTTGAGTAGATAATGACATATATGACCTTAATATTTTATTCTTGATCTCTTAGACATCCTAACTTAGATTATTAGAGGAACTATCTAAGTTCAAATTAATTTGGAAACTAGTTACATAGTGCACTATATGTAGACTATGTTCTATGGACTATCTAACTATGTAACTAGTTGTCTAGAAGTAGGGATATCCTAATACAAACAATTAGATAGTTCATACAAACATAGTCTAGAAGACATGTTCATATGAGGCATAGTTCATGGAGATATCTAGATGAACATAGTCCTAGATGAAACATGACTATACTATAGTTCATAAGTTAGGGTTAATTGGCAATTTGGTTAGGAATGTAGTTTATTCATCTAGATAACTATGTTCTAAAAACTAAGTTCATGAATACCATTGTCTATATAATAGATATAATATACGTATCATATGTATACTATATATTCATGAGGTAGATGAATGCATTCATGAATATATAGTATAGGAACAATATATTCCCTGGTTCATATGAACCTAGATAGATATGGATATTATAATGATAAGCCTCCATCGTTATTGTTAACCTAACAAGATAGTTTACTATAGTTTAAATGGAACTATGTCCTCCATCTAGATGATTAGTAACTAAGAGTATAATGCTCAACTATGGAGGTAGTTGACTACATATATGTTCATGAATTGTTATACTTAGTTCAGAGCTAGGATCCATCATTGTTACTTGTACATATATGCAGGGAGGAACCTCCATAGTGCAACTAAGTACCTGTTAATTGGGGATAACTATATGCACAATATAGTTAACATAGTATCTTGGGTTACATAGTCTCCCTAATAGGTTATAATCAACAATATAACCCATAAAGTTTAGGGTCAATAGATGAATATGATACATAGATATTACTGAATTAATACCTATAACTACATTATAACCATATAATGTAGTCAACTACCACAGTTGACTACATTATTTAGTTAACCTAATTAGATGGACTATGCCTCATATGAACTAGTTTAATCATAAGATATCTTAAGTTATGGAGGTTTAACCTAATTATAAGTATTTATACCGTATTCTATTATTAACCAGATTAATAAGTAAAGATTAACCATAGGATTATGCCCTAGGAGTATAATTAATCCTTAAGTCATAGGAGTATGACTTTTAATAACTTAAACTATACTATAATTACCAAATAAGTTATTCATACTAGTACTGTCTAGAAGACATGTTCATAGAGTCTATGGTAATTACAAACAATTAGACTATGAATAACAGTACTAGTTATAGAGGATAATTAGGCTATTATATATGTAGTTATATAATAGATCCCAACTAATATCGTAGTCTCATTCTATTAACTAGTACTGTTAGATCATAAATATGGTAACGTATAATCTAATATTAAACTAGTTAGACATATGCCAATATTATACTAGGGTTAACATATGGTTAACTTAATCACAAGTAACCCTATTAGGGAGAGTTTATGGGTTATATATCTATCATATGAACTATGTTCAGGTTAACCCTAGAGTGAACTATTATCTATAGTCGCCAATTAACTATTTATATTATACTACTTGAACCCTACGTTCATGAACATAGCCTAGAGTTTATCCTATGGTTAACGATGATATCCTAGGGTTAGATATACTGTGTACTATTAGCTAGGGTTTATTCAGGATAATAACATCGATGGAGGTTTATATTAACAATGCATGAACATATAAGTTCATTATTATTGTTACTAACTATCAATAAGTTAGTGAACTATATAAACTCCATCGATAACTAAGTATAACTATCCATAACCCCTATATGGTGGACTAAAACTATAGGGGTTATGGACTGACTTAGTCCTCCCTGTATATATGCACATATAATTACTTATATATGAGCATATGTACTTAGTTCATACATAAGTATAATTATACATACTTGTGATTAAGTTAACTCACACAATATGATAACCATGTTCATAGTTAGAGTTACCTATGGTTGATTATAACCTACGTAGTTACTAAACTAGTTTTACCAAAGAGTTGTGAGTACTCTTAGTTGGGATGGCAGCACCCTAAGATTATATGTAAGAAGCCACACACAACTAGTTAGACAGAAGAATGAAATACGGAGTTTCTGTGGTTAAAGGTCGGGGTTTATTATTGAGAATACACACAACTAGTAATATGTCTAACTAGTTTGTATTAGGGACAATGGCATCCATATTATGTCATCCTTTTAGGATGAGGAGTGAATTCTAGAGACTACGTATTTAGGATGACCATTAGACATGTTTAATGGTATAGTAAATCCTAGAGACTACGTATTTAATACATTCATGAACTATGTCCTCCTTGAATGCATTCATGGAGGATCGTATGTACGTATTGTCCATAACCCTAATACAAACTAGTTACGTACAATGCATTGTATCCCTAACCCTAACCCTAATCCTCTATTTGCATATGGAGGATCGTATGCCATTGTCCCTAATACAAACTAGTTACGTTGTATTAGGGATAATGGCATTGTATCCCTCATCGTTATTGGATGAGTTTACGTATTTAACTATGTCTCCCATAGTAAAACCTAGGTAGTTAGACATAGTTTTCCTATCTAGTTGAGTGGAGGTATTTGATCCAAATATGACAACGATGAACTAGGGACAATTAGTTAGACGGAAGAATTATATATGGAAGAATTAGATATGTAGTTTATATGGTTTTGGGTTTATGGTTAGGGTTTAGTATAGAGAATACACACTAGTTAGATGGAAAATTGAAATAAGTAGTTCGCAATGTGTAGTGGTTTCTATGGTTTGGGGATAGCTTTAGACCTTCACGCATCTACTTAAACAGAAGAATCAAATACATAATCTCTAAGATTTACTATGGGAATAAAAAAGTAGTTAGATGGAAGAATTAAATACATAGACAATGGCATTAAATACATAATTTCTAAGGTCTAGGGATTCTAGTTTGATGGAAGAATTAGATAAGTAGTTTCTACGGACATACTTTATTCTTCCGTCTAACTAGTTCTGTATGGCATATGGCAATCAAAACAAGATAGTGCATAACTAAGGATATATGTTATTATATGATTAACTTATAGTTCATGAACATAGCGGGTTATATAGTTCATGTTACTAACTAGTTTGGTTAGGGTTAAACTATATATATGTTCATGAATTGGATGCATATATATACTATGAACTATATAGTTTAGATTACTCCATCAAGATGCATATATATACTATGAACTTATATAGTTTGGTCCATTTAGATTATTGCCTCCATAGTTCCCTACATAGGTAGTTCCCTTACTTGTAGGTAGTTCCCTACAAGTAACAATAATTATGAACATATATGTTCATGAATTATTAATATAAACTCTGAGCTATGTAGTTTCTGTTGAATCCTTCTAGATTATGTAGGGAACTATGTAGAACATATATAATATTCCTAGGACTATATCAACCATGACTATGTAATTCCCTACATAGTGAACGATGAACGAGGATATAAAATCAGGTTCATATGATTAGTAACTAAGGATATATCATCATTTCAATGATATAGTATCTAGTTCATGGAGGCAATTTAGTTACCTTATGAACTTAGTTAACTAAGTTATGAACAATTCATAAACTGATTTGGCAACTAGTTACACAGTTCATCTTGTCATTATATGAACCCTAAATGCCTCAACTAACTATGTTCAACGATGGAGCCTCATCTACCTCCATAACTTATGCACATATTTAGTTAACTAGATACCTCCATTTAATTCATCCTCGATACTGGTTCATAGTCTCATGTTTGTATTTAGATGTTCCTCTATATGATATGTCTCCACAATTTAGGACAGTATAGGTAGTGAGGATTGGGGAAATTGAGGGTAATGAAGATGGGAAGAGGGAAGAAGAAGAGGAGGAAGGATAGGGAGAACGATGGAGGTAAGGGAGGCCTCAATGGCAGCCGGCGGCTGCAATAGAGGAGGACGACAGGGAAGGAGAAAGAAGAGATAGAGATTAGGGTAATACTTTATTCATAATCCATTAGGAGAGCATAAGCTCAATATAAATAGTTCCCACATTGGGCTACACTACTCACTGGGCTATTCCCATCAGATGGGCCTGTGGCCTTATTACAGATTAATAAAATAAGATGGGCTATTCCCCTAAACTGGGCCAGCTGGGCTACTCCACTAAGCTGGGTCGGCATTACTAATACTATAATAAGCGGAACATAGCATTCCACCACGCTCCGCTGTTAGCCTTGACCTCAAGGCACCCAATCAGGAAACTGGGCTAAAAACTCATCTTCTGAAAGCCAGGAAGCTTCCTCTAATGGCCAGCCCTACCAAGCAATAAGAACCTCGGTGATAATACGCCCAGCGCGACGAACGCGATGAGAATCCACCTTGAAGGCGGGAACCAAAGGCAAGTCGGCAGAAATGGTCGGAGGAGGTGGAGTAGGGACCAAACGAGATGGATCACCAATAACATGCCGGAGTCGGGAGACATGAAAAACGGGGTGAACGGATGAATCCGCCGGTAAGAGAAGGAGGTAGGCAATGGGACCAATGTGTTCAGTAATCGGATACGGATTATGAAACCGATGAGCTAATTTAACGCTGGCCGGCTGATATAAAGAGGACTGGCGCGCAGGAAGAAAGCTGACATATACCCAATCGCCGACTTGAAACTCCCGGTCACGATGGTGTTTGTCATAAACTTGCTTCATACAGTTTTGGGCAATGAATAAAATCTGCTTCAATTGGCATAAAACTTCATCGCGGGCCTGCAACAGATGATCAACCTCACTGACGGAAGCTCGCTGGGGCACATAATGAAGTAATGTGGGAGGAAGGCGGCCATAGACAACCTGAAAAGCAGTAAACCCAGTAGAAGTATGGTAAGCAGTATTGTAGGACCATTCTGCCCACGGTAAGAACTGAAGCCATCGGCGTGGATTCTCCCCCGCAAAACAACGGAGATATTGCTCGAAACAGCGGTTAACAACTTCCGTTTGTCCATCCCTTTGCAGGTGATATGCCAAACTCATATGAAGTCGAGAACCATGGAGGGTAAAAAATTCCTGCCAAAACTTGGAGATGAACACCCGGTCGTGGTCCGACACAATAGTATGTCGCATCCCGTGCAGTTTAGCCACATCCCGGACATATAGATCAGCAACGGTCTTGGCCGTATAGGGGTGGCCCAAGGCGGAAAAATGAGCGTATTTAGAAAGCCGATCGACCACGACCATCACCACAGATTTCTCGTGCACCATAGGAAGAGCTTCAATGAAATCCATAGAGACATCCTCCCAAATTTGATCTGGAATAGGCAAGGGTTGCAAGAGGCCCGCCGGAGTAATAGTAGAGGCCTTGGCACGTTGGCACACCTCACATGCAGCCACAAACGTCTGAAACGAGCATTTAATCCTGCGCCATAAGCAACACTGAGATACCCGCTTATAGGTCCGAAAGGAGCCTTCATGACCAGCCGTTGGGGTAGAATGAAAATGAGCCAGTATAGTATAGCGGATATGCTCACAGTCAGGGACCCACAAGCGACCCTTCCAATAAATAATGCCATTCCGTAAAACATAAGAGGGATCGTCCAAAGTCTGATCTTGAAACACAGCCAATAAGGTAACCGCCGCTGGATCGAGCTGGTAGGCTTGCTGTAAATCAGCAAGGAAAGGAAACACCGGGGCGGACATGCCAAGAGAGCGGCATCATCAAACTGACGGGACAAGGCATCTGCAACAATATTCTCGGACCCACGCTTGTAGACCAATTCATAATCATAGCCCAGCAATTTAGTCACCCAACGCTGCTGAGCAAGGGTAGCAATACGTTGGTCCAAGAAATATTTAAGTGGCTGGTGATCAGTCTGAATGATAAAATGACGTCCCAACAAATACGGCCTCCACTTGGTCACAGCATGAACTATGGCCAACATTTTCTTTTCATAAGCCGAGAGGGACAGCGAGCGGCCAGCCAAGGCCTTGCTCCAAAAGGCAATGGGGTGGCCGTCTTGTAAGAGGACTGCACCAAGGCCATGGCCAGAGGCGTCGGTCTCCACCACAAAGGGCATGGTGAAATCCGGAAGAGCCAAAATAGGAGCCTCACACATAGCGGATTTCAAGGTGTCGAATGCCTGCTGGGCGCCATGGGACCAAACAAATCTGCGATAGTACACTTGCGGTTTGAGTAGATCATTCAAAGGAGCCGCAAGTGTCCCATAATTAGCGACGAATCTGTGATAGTACCCTGTTAACCCCAAAAATCCCCTAAGACTTTTTAGAGAAGTCGGGACTGGCCAAGCAGCCATAGCAGCCACTTTGGAAGGGTCAGCAGAGACTTGGCCATTAGTAATCATATGACCGAGATAATCAACCTAAGAATAACCAAAAGAGCATTTGGAACGTTTGATAAATAAAGAGTGGGCACGAAGTACCTCAAATACAGCCCGCAGGTGCTCGAGATGGCGATCCCAAGAAGGACTATAGACGAGGATGTCGTCAAAGAAGACCAAGACGAAGCGGCGCAAGAAGTCCCGAAATATATCATTCATTAGGCCCTGAAAGGTGGCTGGGGCATTAGTAAGACCGAAGGGCATCACCAAAAATTCGAAATGTCCATCATGAGTACGGAAAGCCGTTTTGTGGATATCCGCAGGGTGCATGCAAATCTGATGGTACCCAGCACGCAAATCCAGCTTGGAGAAAACTCGAGCATGAGCCAATTCATCAAACAATTCCTCAATGACAGGAATCAGATACTTGTCCTTGAGTGTGATGGCGTTTAAGGTGCGGTAATCCACACAAAAATGCCATGTACCATCTTTCTTCTAGACCAACAGAACTGGCGACCAATAAGAACTAGAACTCGGCTGAATAATCCCGCTCAATAACATCTCTTTGACCAACTTCTCAATCTCAGCTTTTTGAATATGGGGATATCTGTATGGGCGAACATTAGCTAGAGCAGCCCCGGGCACAATAGGGATATGGTGATCATGAAATTGGGGCGACGGAAGACTGGAAGGTTCCTGAAATAACTCCTCGAAGGCCGAAAGCAATGCTGCCAGATCAGGAGGGGCCTCCGATGGAGCCGTGGGCTCCGATGATAATAACTGCAAGAAGAACCCCTGGGGAACACCATGTGAGAGTGAATTCAATGAGATCATAGAATTGAGGGTACCTGGGAACCCGCCCGAGAGCTGAACCAATTGGCCACCCAGGGTATACCGCATCGCCATGTTGTCGAAGTTCCAAACCACATCCCCAAGGTTACATAGCCACTACACGCCTAGGACCACATCAGCCCCTTGCGTGGGCAATAAATAAAGGTCCAGAAGGAAGGCGTGACCCTGGATAGTCAACTCAACGCTGGGGCACAGACCAACACTACGGAGGTTGGAGCCATCACCAATCCGGACGTCAAATGGAGACGAGGCATGCAATGGACATCCCAGCCGTGAGGCAACCTTATCATTGATAAAATTATGAGTACTACTAAAATCGATAAGGACAGATACCTTCTGCTTCTCGATAGCTCCTTGGACGTGCATAGTCTGCGGCATATAGGCGCCCGAGAAGGCATGGAAGGAGATCTCGGGCTGATCAGCAGGGGGCGGGTCTGGTGCAAATCCCGTTTTGTCTTCATCCTCAGGGACCTCGTCCCATAGACCCTCCAAGGCTAAGAGGGTGTGGTTCTTGCAACGATGGCTGGGGACGAAGCGTTCGTCACAATTATAGCACAGACCCTTAGAGCAGTGCTCCTCCATTTGGGCTTGTGTCAACCGGCGGATGGGCGGCTGAGGCGGAGGAGTAGCATGAGAGTCAACCTGAAGTGCCGGAGGTGCGGTGGATAAGGCTGGTCTGGTAGGGGGCCTCCAAGCCCTCCGTTGTCTATTAAGTTGCTCCTCCGCAATCCGGGCATGTTTAATCACCTCAGCCATAGAGGTGCGCGGGTAGTGACGAATAGCATCCGAAATTTCGAGCTTTAAGCCTTGCATAAATTTACCCACAAGGGCCTCCTGAGTCCAAGGCGAGACCCGGCTGGCTATTCGCATGAACTCCATCTGATAAGCACGCACCGTAGATGTCTGCCGTAAAGAACTGAGTAGTTCATTGAAGTCAGCATACTCCGTAGGCCCGAATTGAATACAAAGCTCCATAATGAATTGTTGCCTGGTATGCCGCGGTTGTTCCGCCTCAAAATACTGATACCAAATCAAAGCATCGTCGGTGAGATGGAAGGAAGTTACCATTAATTTGTCCTCGTCTGATCGTGTGTCTTGGTAACGGAAGAACTTCTCAGCTTGGTACACCCAGTCCACTGGATTATCCTCACCGGAGTACTTGGGAAACTGGAGTCGCGCAAGTCTCATCTCAGCTGGCCTGGGGGTCTGGCGCTCATCGCGTGAATAGCCTTGGTTGGTCCAACTGGACTCAGCCTGGACAGGGGGCCATTCAAAGTCGCGTTCCTCGTCTCCGGGACCCCGATCAGTATGGAGCTGACCCAAGGGGTTCGTTGCAGCACTCTGACGAACACCCAACTACCCAAAGGCGCCGGCACTCAAGGGCTGGGGAGTGGTGGGGACTGTTTGCGATCCTATGGCAGTGGTGTGCTGGTCCATGCGTCGGGCTGTAACAGGGGGGCAGCGTGCAAAAGGTCCACTCAGTGGTGGTGGCAACACCCCTCTTTCAGAAAATCTACCAGAAGGGTGGGGCGCTGTCGTCGACAAGGACAGGCGTTCAAGGGAGTCTCGTACCTGTGCCATATCCTTATGGTATTATTGCTGATGCTGCATAAAGAGTTGCAAGAATTGATCTTGGCGTGCCATCATCTCACGAATCTCAGTTCTCTTGGGGGAAGAGGGCGGCACCTCAGAGTGAGAGTCTCCTTGCACGGCTGCTTCAACCGTGGGTTGGTGTTCAACTTCTGATCGCTGGACAATTTAGGACAGTATAGGTAGTGAGGATTGGGGAAATTGAGGGTAATGAAGATGGGAAGAGGGAAGAAGAAGAGGAGGAAGGATAGGGAGAACGATGGAGGTAAGGGAGGCCTCAATGGCAGCCGGCAGCTGCAATAGAGGAGGACGACAGGGAAGGAGAAAGAAGAGATAGAGATTAGGGTAATACTTTATTCATAATCCATTAGAAGAGCATAAGCTCAATATAAATAGTTCCCACGTTGGGCTACACTACTCACTGGGCTATTCCCATCAGATGGGCCTGTGGCCTTATTACAGATTAATAAAATAAGATGGGCTATTCCCCTAAACTGGGCCAGCTGGGCTACTCCACTAAGCTGGGCCGGCATTACTAATACTATAATAAGCGGAACATAACATTCCACCATGCTCCGCTGTTAGCCTTGACCTCAAGGCGCCCAATCAGGATACTGGGCTAAAAACTCATCTTCTGAAAGCCAGGAAGCTTCCTCTAATGGTCGGCCCTGCCAAGCAATAAGAACCTCGGTGATAATACGCCCAGCAAGACGAACGCGACGAGAATCCACCTTGAAGGCGGGAACCAAAGGCAAGTCGGCAAAAATGGTCGGAGGAGGTGGAGTAGGGACCAAACGAGATGGATCACCAATAACACGCCGGAGTCGGGAGACATGAAAAACGGGGTGAACGGATGAATCCGCCGGTAAGAGAAGGAGGTAGGCAATCGGACCAATGCGTTCAGTAATCGGATACAGACCATGAAACCGATGAGCTAATTTAACGCTGGCCGGACTAGAAGACTATCACCCATATGAACATGTCTTCTAGACAATACTAGATAGTCCTTCTAATATTGTATCATAATCAAATACAGTCTAATTGTTTGTAATTACCCTAGACTCTATGAACATGTCTTCTAAACAGTACTAGTATGGATTTCTTATATAGTATAGTTTAAGTCATTAGAAATCATACTCCTATGACTTAAGGGTTTATTATACTCCTAGGACATAAACCTAGGGTTAATCTCGACTTATTAATCTGGTTAATAGAATACGGTATAAATACTTATGATTAGGTTAAACCTCCATAACTTAAGATATCTTATGGTTAAACTAGTTCATATGAGGCATAGTACTTATAATTAGGGTTAACTAAATAATGAAGTCAACTATGGTAGTTGATTACATTATATAGTTATAATGTAGTTATAGGTATTAATTCAGTAATACCTATGTATCATGTTCATCTATTGACCCTAAACTTCATGGGTTATATGGTTGATTATAACCTATTAGGGAGACTATGTAACCCAATATACTATGTTAACTATATTGTGCATATAGTTATCCCCAAGTAAGGTACTTAGTTGCACTACGGAGGTTCCTCCCTGTATATATGCACAAGTAATAACGATGGACCCTAACTCTGAACTAAGTATAACAATTCATGAACATGTCAACTACCTCCATAGTTGAGCATTATACGCTTAGTTACTAATCATCTAGATGGAGACCATAGTTCCATTTAAACTATAGTAAACTATCTTATTAGGTTAACAATAACGATGTTTGCTTATCATTATAATATCCATATCTATCTAGGTTCATATGAACCAGGGAGTATAATGTTCCTATACTATATATTCATGAATATATAGTATATATATAATATGTATATTATATCTATTATATGGACAATGGCATTCATGAACTTAGTTTGTAGAACATAGTTATCTAGACGAATAAACTATGTTATTAAATGTTCCTAACTATGTTCCTAACCAAATTGCCAATTAACCCTAACTTATGAACTATAGTATAGTCATGTTTCATCTAGGACTATGGCATACCTCCATGAACTATGCCTCATATGAACATGTCTTCTAGACTATGTTTGTATGAACTATCTAATTATTTGTATTAGGATATCCCTACTTCTAGACAACTAGTTACATAGTTAGAAAGTCCATAGAACATAGTTTACATATAGTAGTACACTATGTAACTAGTTGCCAAATTAATTTGAACTTTGATAGTTCCTCTAATAATCTAGGTTAGGAGGTCTAAGATAACGAGAATATAATGTTACGATCATATATGTCATTATCTACTCAAAACGATTCATTATATATCTAGGATCATATATGTCATATTTAGAAATGGAAACCACTGGTTATACTAGTTAATAGTTCTATATGTCTAGGATCACATAACTAGATGAACTTCACGCATCTACTTAAACAGAAGAATCGAATACATAGTCTCTAGGATTTACTATGGGAATAAACAATGTATTTGATCTTTTCTTCAAACTATGTCCCTAGAAACTATGTAGACTATGTTCTACAAACTAGTACATAGTATCTTATAGGGTATGAACTAATTGTCAACTATCATATGAACCCTAGGATATCTTCTATGAACTATCTAGATGAACATGACAACTATGTATCATTTTCATCTAGATACCTTCATAATAAATATCCTAGGGTTAACGATGATAGATACTATCATCATGTTCATCTAGGGTTTATTCTAGGGTTAACAATATTATATAGTCTCCATCGTTAACATATTATATTATAACCTATGACTACATTATAACCATATACTATTCAAGAGTTAGTATCTATCATATATTATGGTTTATGAACATATCAGAGTTAACCTAGTTAATAGTTCTCTCCCTAATAGTATATGTCTAAATTAACCCTAACAGATATCCTAGGGTTACAGTATATGTAGGGTCCCATATACTGTAACCCTATGATATATGTTAACCCTAACTCCTGAATATGTTAACTTAAGTTATGTTCATATGAGGCATAGTCCATATACTATATTATGTATGAACTAAATATGTATCTATCTAATTATTATAGTTTAATCCTAGGGTTAATATGGTTTATGCCCCTAATAGGAGTACAATATTAGGGTTATACCGTATTATTAATTAGAGTTATAGCATTACAATACAATTATGGGTTATGATATGGTATAACTATTATAGGAATATACTCTATGTTCATCATCCCTTATACATATGTATACCCATATATAATTCAACTTAGATTAACCCTAAGTTATTCCTATGCGGATGTAGTCTAGGGTTAGATATGCCATAATTGGCAACTATAGTTGCATTATAATAATATATGTCAAGAATTAACCAATTGTTAAAGGGAAGTCTATTATACACAAGGGACGTATTCCTTCAAACTATGTATTTGATCCTTCTGACAATGCATTGTACTATGATATAGTTGCAACTATAGCCCCGTATAGGTTCACACACTTATACTATGGGGTATACACAAACTAGTTATGTGTATCCCTCCGTATAGATATGTGAACTAACAGTTGTATTTTCTATTGTGAATACATAACCCGTAGAACTGCTACGATCATCTTGCCCTTATTTCAGGTATAAAGAATTCACTCCTCATCCTGAGCATGACTCGGAAAGTGCTTATGTTTGAACTAGGTAAGTGCTTTTGTTTGAAGACTACAAATTTAATTGTTCGCATACCAACTATGGGAACCCCTAGATACTACATATTTGATCCTTCCATAGCTATCCTCATACCAAAATAATAGAAACAACATATATCCCTAACCCTAGAAAGGCTATGGAAGGGTTAGGGATATATGTAGTTTCATGCCAAACCCTAACCCTAAGCCATAGAAACTACATATATAATGTTATTGAGAATACACACAACTAGTAATATGGAAGAATCGAAAACATAGTTTTTAGGGTTTAGGTTATATGTTTGGTGCGGATAACATATGCTTGTTATTGAGAATACACACAACTCGTTGGATGGAAGAATCAAATATGTAGTATCTAGGGGTTAAGGATTAGGGTTTAGTATGGAGAATAAACACAACCAGGGAGGCAGAAACATTATATATGTAGTTTCTATGGTTTTGGATTTAGGGTTTGTTATAAAGAATACAAACAATTAGCTAGATGGAACAATTAAATTTGTAGTGTTTGGGGGTTTAGGGTTAGAGTTTGGTGTGAAGACTAAACACAACTAGTTAGAAAAAAGAATGAAATACATAGTTCTAGCGTTTAGGTTTACAGTCTAGTTGGATGAATTAAGAATAATTAGTTAGACGGAAGAATTATATATGTAATTACTTTGTTTTAGGGTTGTGGTTTCGTATGGAGGAATACACACAACCAGGGAAGGTTGATCATCTTGCCCTTGTTTATGATGGAATCAAGGGTTGTGGTTTCGTATGGAGGAATACACACAACCAGGGAAGGTTGATCATCTTGCCCTTGTTTAAAATATACTATCCTAGAGATTATTTATTTGATTCCTAGAGACATAGTTTTCCTATCTAGTTGAGTGGCGGTATTTGATTAAAATATTGCAACGATGAACCAGGGACAATTAGTTAGACTGAAGAATTATATATGGAAGAATTATCTATGTAGTTTCTATTGTTTTGGGTTTGTGGTTAGGGTTTGGTATGAAGAATGCACACTAGTTAGATTAAAAATTGAAATAAGTAGTTCATAGTGTACAGTAGTTTCTACGGTTTGGGGATAGCTTTAGACCTTCAGACATCTACTTAAACAAAAGAATCAAATACATAGTCTCTAGGATTATGGTTCCTGCTATAAGTTCCTGCTATAATAACAAAAGTTTAATAGTTATGAAAAATTAAACACATAGTTAGATGGAAGAATTACATATGGGTTAGGATTAGAGTTCCTGCTATAAGTTCTCGATGCCAACTAGGGAATCCCATCCATACCAACTATGTATGGAATGCTCACAACTACTCAGATGGATTAATTAGATAAGCAAGCTTTACGGTTAGCAATAGACGCAAGAATACACATAACCCAAAACCAAAACAGTATATATGTAGTTGCCCTTAGTAAACCCTAATCCTATATGTAGTTTCTAGTTGGTATCCATATTCTTCATACCAAAACCTAATGCTAAATTTTTCGATTCTTCAATATTACTAGTTGTGTGTATTCTCAATACCAATTAAATTTGATCCTTCCGTCTAGCTAGTTGCGAGTATTCTCCAACCCAAACCGTAACCCAAAACCTTATCAACTACATATTTAATTCATCGTATAACTGCTTGTGTTTATTCTCCTTAGTAAACATAAGAAACTAACTATTGGATTCTTCCATTTAAGTAGTTATCTGAATTATTGCTCAGAACGCAAACCCAAAACCCTAAACTCTAACCCTATAGTCTAAGCTTAGAGACTATGTATTCACACAACTAGTAGTTAGTATGGATGTATGAAGGAAAGATGAACTAGTAAGAAGGAAAGATCAAATACATAGTTACTAATTGTAAAACCATAGCTATGCATATTCTCCATTTCTTACTGATTGTAAAACCATAGCTATGCATATTCTTCATCCCCAAAGTTGGTATGGCGATAGCTATGGAAGGATCAAATATGGATACCACTAGAAACTACATGTCTAATTAACTTCACACAACAGACATATTTGATCCTTCCATAGCTATCATCCATATAATATGTGTATGGATGAAATAAGAACAATTAGTTAGACGGAAGAATTATATATGTAATTACTTGGTTTTAGGGTTGTGGTTTCGTATGGAGGAATACACACAACCAGGGAAGGTTGATCTTCTTGCCCTTGTTTAAAATATACTATCCTAGAGATTATTTATTTGATTCCTAGAGACATAGTTTTCCTATCTAGTTGAGTGGCGGTATTTGATTAAAATATTGCAACGATCAACCAGGGACAATTAGTTAGACTGAAGAATTATATATGGAAGAATTATCTATGTAGTTTCTATTGTTTTGGGTTTGTGGTTAGGGTTTGGTATGGAGAATGCACACTAGTTAGATTAAAAATTGAAATAAGTAGTTCATAGTGTATAGTAGTTTCTACGGTTTGGGGATAGTAGCTTTAGACCTTCACACATCTACTTAAACAAAAGAATCAAATACATAGTGATACGTCTCAGCGGTATGAGACAATGGAACCTGAGATATTAGAGAAGAATAGAGGAAAAGAGAGGGAAGAAGGATTGGGAAGAGGGCCAGGAAGGAGGAAGGGAACGAAGAAGAGGAGGGGGTCGCTCAGCTAGGGCCGGCGGCTCTAGCTGAGAGGGGCGAGAGAGAGGAGACAAGAAGGGAAGAGATTAGGGCTAATAGTTTTTCCTTACTCAATTAGGAGAGCATGAGCTCAATATATAGGTTCCCTGATGGGCTACATCTGCCTAATGGGCTATTCCCTTTAATTGGGCCGTTGGCCTTATTACAATAATTGAGAAAATAGGATGGGCTATTCCCTTTAATTGGGCCCTTGGCCTTATTACAATAATTAAGAAAATAGGATGGGCTATTCCCCTGATTAGGGCCGGCTGGGCTACTCCCCTAAGCTGGGCCGGCCAATATGAAAAGAGAACCTGGATTGGAACATAACATTCCACCACGCTCCGCTGCTAGCCTTGTCCTCAAGGCGCCCAATCAGGATATTGAGTAAGAAACTCATCCTCCAAAACCCAGGAAGCTTCTTCCAAGGGCTGTCCTTGCCATGCAATAAGAAGCTCCGTGACAATGCGACCTGAACGACGAACGCGACGAGAATCCACCTGAGAGGATGGAATCAGAGCCAAGTCGGAAGAAGGTGCCGGAGGAGGTGGAGTCGGAACCACAAGAGTAGGGACGCCGACCACACGCTTGAGCCGAGAAACATGAAAAATGGGGTGGACAGTGGAATCCGCGGGCAAGAGTAGGCGGTAGGCCACAGGACCAACGCGCTCAATAACCTGGTATGGACCATGGAACCGATAGGCTAACTTAACATTAGCAGGCTGATATAAAGAGGATTGGCGTGTCGGAAGAAAATTGACGTAGACCCAATCACCAACTTGAAATTCACGATCGCGGTGATGTTGGTCATAAATCTGCTTCATGCGGTTCTGGGCGGTAGCCAAATTAAGCTTGAGCTGCTGCAAAACCTCATCTCTAGTCTGCAAGAGATAATCAACCTCGCTGACAGTAGCTCGCTGAGGCACATAATGTAGTAAGACCGGTGGGGGCCGACCATAGACAACCTGAAAAGGCGTGAAACCAGTCGAAGTATGGTAGGCGGTATTGTAAGACCATTCCGCCCAAGGAAGAAACTGTAGCCAACGCCGAGGATGATCACCCACAAAACAACGAAGATACTGTTCAAGGCAACGATTAACCACTTCAGTCTGACCATCAGTTTGAGGGTGATAGGCGGAACTCATAAGGAGGCGCGAATTTTGAAGAAGGAAGAATTCCTGCCAAAATTGGGAGATGAAGACACGATCACGGTCTGAAACTATAGTCCGCGGCATGCCATGGAGTTTGGCTACATCCCGTACATAAATCTCAGCAACAACTTTCGCGGTATAAGGATGGCCTAGAGCTGAAAAATGAGCATACTTAGACAAGCGATCGACCACCACCATGATAACTGATTTGCCTTGAACAACAGGCAATGCTTCAATAAAATCCATGGAGATGTCTTCCCAAACGTGCTCCGGAATAGGTAGGGGCTGTAGAAGGCCGGATGGAGTAATGGTAGAAGCCTTGGCTCGTTGGCAAACTGCACACTCAGCCACAAAGCGTTGAACTGCACGCTTAAGACCACGCCATAAAAAACATTGGGAGACCCGTTTATAAGTTCGAAATGAGCCTTCATGACCCGCCGAAGGAGCAGAATGAAAATGATCAATAATCGTCCGACGAATGCTGGCACAATCCGGGACCCACAACCGACCTTTCCAATAGAGAATATCATCCCGCAAAGCATACGAAGGATCGGCAGATGGCTGGACCCGAAGCTTATCCAATAAAGCAACCGTGGCGGGGTCCTGGTGGTAGGCCTGTTGCAAATCTGTAAAAAAGGGAAATACAGGAGCGGACATACCCAAATGCGAGGCGTCCTCAAACTGACGGGAGAGAGCATCGGCAACTATATTCAACCCCGCTTATATTTCAATTCATAATCATAACCCAACAACTTAGTCACCCAACGCTGCTGGGCAGGAGTGGCAATACGCTGGTCCAAAAAATACTTGAGGGGTTGATGGTCTGTGCAAATAATAAAATGTCGCCCCAACAAATATGGACGCCACTTGGTTACAGCATGCACAATGGCCAACATCTCTTTCTCATACGCCGACAGGGTCAAGGAGCGACCCGTCAAGGCCTTGCTCCAGTAAGCGATGGGATGGCCGTCTTGTAGCAAAAATGCCCCGAGGCCATTACCAGAGGCATCCGTCTCCACTATAAAAGGGCGTGAAAAATCCGGAAGAGCAAGAACAGGGGCGGAAGACATGGCCGCTTTTAGAGCTTCAAAAGCCTGTTGGGCCTCGGGGGACCAAACAAAAGCACCTTTCTTAAGCAACCCTGTTAAGGGGGCTGCCAACGACCCATAGTGGCCCACGAAACGGCGATAGTAGCCAGTCAACCCCAAGAACCCGCGGAGGCTCTTCAGAGAAGTGGGAATCGGCCAATTGAGCATAGCGACCACTTTAGAAGGGTCGGTGGCTACTCCTCCATGAGAAATGACATGGCCCAAATAATCAACCTGGAAGCAAGCAAAAGAGCACTTGGACCTTTTAAGAAATAAAGAGTGGGCCCGAATTACCTCAAGGACGGTGCGTAAATGCTGTAGATGGAGCTCCCAAGAAGAACTGTAAATCAGTATATCATCAAAGAAAACAAGAACAAACCGCCGTAAAAAATTCCGGAATAGATCATTCATGAGTCCTTGAAATGTGGCCGGGGCATTTGTGAGACCAAAAGGCATAACTAAGAACTCATAATGGCCATCATGTGTACGGAAAGCAGTTTTATGGATGTCATCAGGATGCATGCGGATCTGATGGTATCCCGCACGTAAGTCCAACTTAGGAAAAACATGGGCATGAGTAAGTTCATCCAATAATTCCTCGATGACGGGAATGGGATACTTATCTTTGAGAGTAATGGCATTCAGTGCCCGATAATCCACACAAAATCTCCACGTGCCGTCTTTCTTCCGAACCAACAGGACCGGGGAAGAATAAGAACTGGAGCTTGGACGAATGATCCCCGTAGACAGCATATCCCGAATCAACTTCTCAATCTCAGCCTTTTGGATGTGCGGGTACCGATATGGACGGACATTGGCCGGCTTAGACCCTGGAATGATGGGGATATGTCATTTCGCCATGCTCGTATTGCGGAGGAGCGTATTGGCCGCCAACGGCGATCTTGGAGACCCCTCTCTCGGCCGGCCATGGCCCAACCCTCACAAGGTCTTCCGAGTGATTTTCAGGCTCTTCCACCGGCACCGCCCCCTATTCGTCGCCTGACACAAGCCCAAATGGCGGAACGCCGTGCCAAAATAACAAAAGTTATGGTTCCTGCTATAAGTTCCTGCTATAATAACAAAAGTTTAATAGTTATGAAGAATTAAACACATAGTTAGATGGAAGAATTACATATGGGTTAGGATTAGGGTTCCTGCTATAAGTTCTCGATGCCAACTAGGGAATCCCATCCATACCAACTATGTATGGAATGCTCACAACTACTCAGATGGATTAATTAGACAAGCAAGCTTTACGGTTAGCAATAGACGCAAGAATACACATAACCCAAAACCAAAACAGTATATATGTAGTTGCCCTTAGTAAACCCTAATCCTATATGTAGTTTCTAGTTGGTATCCATATTCTTCATACCAAAACCTAATGCTAAATTTTTCGATTCTTCAATATTACTAGTTGTGTGTATTCTCAATACCAATTAAATTTGATCCTTCCGTCTAGCTAGTTGTGAGTATTCTCCATCCCAAACCGTAACTCAAAACCTTATCAACTACATATTTAATTCATCGTATAACTGCTTGTGTTTATTCTCCTTAGTAAACCCAAGAAACTAACTATTGGATTCTTCCATTTAAGTAGTTATCTGAATTATTGCGCAGAACGCAAACCCAAAACCCTAAACTCTAACCCTATAGTCTAATCTTAGAGACTATGTATTCACACAACTAGTAGTTAGTATGGATGTATGAAGGAAAGATGAACTAGTTAGAAGGAAAGATCAAATACATAGTTACTAATTGTAAAACCATAGCTATGCATATTCTCCATTTCTTACTGATTGTAAAACCATAGCTATGCATATTCTTCATCCCCAAAGTTGGTATGGGGATAGCTATGGAAGGATCAAATATGGATACCACTAGAAACTACATGTCTAATTAACTTCACCCAACAGACATATTTGATCCTTCCATAGCTATCATCCATATAATATGTGTATGGATGAAATAAGAACAATTAGTTAGACGGAAGAATTATATATGTAATTACTTGGTTTTAGGGTTGTGGTTTCGTATGGAGGAATACACACAACTAGTTAATTGGCAACTATAGAATTAGAGTTTAGGAGTTTAGTGTGTTTTCGATTCTTCCATATTAATGCCAAACCTAAACTCCTATTCCCTAAACACTAGGATCAATACCTCCACTCAACTAGATAAGTAGTATCTAGTTGTGTGTCATTGTCTACGTATTTAATTCTTCCTATCTAACTATGGGAATAAACAAAAGTAGTTAGATGGAAGAATTAAATGCATACACAATGGCATTAAATACGTAATTTCTAGGGTTTAGGTTATGGTTTGGGGATAGCTTTAGACCTTCACGCATCTACTTAAATAGAAGAATCAAATACATAGTCTCTAGGATTTACTATGGGAATAAACAAAAGTAGTTAGATGGAAGAATTAAATACATAGATAATAACATTTAATACATAATTTCTAAGGTTATACCTAGAAATGTCCCTATGGGAATAACCTAACTTATTCCCTAACCCTAATCAAATACTAGTTGCCAATTAACATAATGTATAATGTTGATCCATACAACACAACTATAGTTGATTATTCCCTAATCTTCCATATATGATTCTTCCGTCTAGTAGAATTATATATGGGTTAGGATACGTATATCCCTATGGGAATAACCTAGCAGTTAATCCCATATGTTAGGATTAACCCTAATCCTAACATATCCTAATAATCTAAGTTAGGATGTCTAAACTAAGCTAGGATGTAATGGAGGGTTCCTATTTAATAATCTAAGTTAGTATGACTACATCTTGTAGACATCTATAGTATATGTCTAGATTGACAACTATACGGTTAGTTATCTAAGTTAGCACAAGGGAGAATTAACCCTAAGATTAGTCTATAATAATCTAAGTTATTATGACAACTATAGCTTGTATATTCTAGATTGGCAACTATAGGGTTAGACATAGTACAATGCATTGTATCATAGGTTAGAGTTTATAAATTAACCTATAGATTAACCTATGCCCTAGAGACTATGTATTTGATTATGATACAATGCATGATTGTCTACGATTATAAGTTAGTTAGATTGGCAATCTTAGTTGTGTGTAGTTAGGGTATTAACTAACTATAGATAGATACATTATGTAGTTAGTTAATGCCCTAACTATAGACGGAATATAGGACTATGTAGTCCTAGGGTTACATAGTCCTATATTAGTCCTATGTATCTATCTATAGATGGAATATTAGTCCTATTCTTCACACATCTACTTAAACAGAAGAATAGTCCTATATTAGTCTTATTCTTCTAGGGTTGGAATACACACACGTGTAGTTACCCTAACTATAGACAGGGTTAATCCTATAGTTTCCAATCTAGGATTAACCATAACATTATATTCCTAGGACTAATATAGGACAAGAAATGAATAGATACATTGTTTATTATCTCTCTATCTATATCCGTGAAGAACTATTATACGTATCTAGGATGTAGTCTGTATAACTCGAAACCAGTTAATTTTCCATATACTAGGGTATTATATATATAGGACAACAAAATAGCTGATTATACGTATCCATTTTGTCCTAAAATAGTTATACTAGTTAATAGTTCAATATCTATCCATTTCTACGTATCCCATGGTTATAGTAGTTAATAGTTCAATATCTATCCATTTCTACGTATCCCATGATTATACTAGTTTATAGTTTTAGTACATAGTTTATAGTCCTATCTCCTAAACCCTATCATATATATCATAGTTCATAGTTGCCCTAACTGTGAACTATGATAGAATAAATAGTTATATCTACCTATCTAAGTTCATAGTATTCCGATATGACATAAACTCTAATCTTGTTCTATGGACTATGCCTCATATGAACTATTTAGCTAATACAAACAATTAGCTAGATGGAACATCTTGCCCTTCCATAGAGCATAGTCTACGTTATGATAGATATTATCATCATGTTCATCTAGATAATCCCCAATTAGGTAGATGGACTAATTAACTTGGCAACTAGTTAGGAACATGGTTAGTTTAACCCTAACTTAGATATGCCTCATATGAGCATACACACATTAGGGTTAAACTAATGTTCCTAACTTAGTATAGGTTAACTATGTTCCTAACTACTATACCTCTATTTAATTTATCCTCAATCCTGGTTCATCTAGATATGGCATTCATCTCAATGCATCATTGATGACTTGATGGTGGTTCATCTACATAACTACCTGAACATTATCAGGTTATATTCCTAACTATGTTAGGAACCAAAACAAGATAGTCCATGAACTATACCCTAGTAACCAAAACAAACATGAGATAACTATGTTCCTAACATAGTTAACTAAGTTCTTAACTAAATGATTTAATTACTTCTCGAAGAATATATTGTAACTAAGGATATAGAATCAGGGAAAATAGTGGCATAACTATCCATAATTAGATACTATATCAACTAGTAATATAAACTCTGAACATTATATTATGAGTTCATGTTACTATAATAACGATGGAGTCCATCTAGATGGAGCAACATATAACTTAGTTAACTATATCAACGATGGGTGATAGTTAGTAACAATAATTATGTATAGAAAGAAACTATCTCATTACTAGTTTATCCTAAAATGTTTATGGTAGTCTATATGACATATATGATCTTAACCTATAACATTATATTATAGGAAGAACATAGTCTACGTCCCTTGTGTAAATTGTTTGTATACAAGTTAATACAAACAATTAGCCTATAATTTAGAGTCAAAACCTATATCAACATTAGGCGGAATATAGGTTTTGACTAATACAACGATGAGCTAATTGTTTGTATTAGCTTGTATAAAGTAAGTTATACTAGCATTAGAGTTCTATGGACAACTAGTCACATAGTCTCTATGGTATAATGTTTGATAGTATCTATCATATGAACCCTATCCTATGATATAAACTCTAAACTAGGGTTAATATCTACAAACTTAGATCCTGCCAAATTAATTTAACCTTAAGTTATGGAGGAACATCTAAATACAAGCATGAGACTATGAATCAGGATCGAGGATGAATTAAATGGAGGTATCTAGTTTGGAACATAGTTAACTAAATATGTGCATAAGTTATGGAGGTAGATGAGGCTTCATCGTTGAACATAGTTAGTGGAGGCATTTAGGGTTCATATAATGGCAAGATGAACTATGTAACTAGTTGCCAAATTAGTTTATGAATTGTTCATAACATAGTTAACTAAGTTCATAAGTTAACTAAATTGCCTCCATGAACTAGATACTATATCATTGAAATGATGATATATCCTTAGTTACTAATCATGTGAACTTGATTTTATATCCTCGTTCATCGTTCACTATGTAGGGAACTACATAGTCATGGTTGATATAGTCCTAGGAACATTATATATATTCTACATAGTTCCCTATAGTGTAGAAAGATTCAACAGAAACTCTGAACTATGTTCATAATTATTGTTACCTATGTAGGGAACTATGGAGGCAATAATCTAAATGGGTTAGGATAACCTCCATGTAGATGGAGTAATCTAAACTATATATAGTTCATAGTATAATAATTCATGAACATATATATAGTTTAACCCTAACCAAACTAGTTAGTAACATGAACTAGATAGTCCACTATGTTCATGAATTATAAATTAATCATATAATAACATATATCCTTAGTTATGGACTATCTTGTTTTGATTGCCATATGGCATACAAAACTAGTAAGATGGAAGAGTAAAGTACATCCGTAGAAACTACTTATCTAATTCTTCCATCAAACTAGAATCCCTGAACCCTAGAAATTACGTATTTAATGTCATTGTCTATATATTTAATTCTTCCATCTAACTATTTTTGTTTATTCCTATAGTAAATCGTAGAGATTATGTATTTGATTCTTCTGTTTAAGTAGATGTGTGAAGGTCTAGAGCTATCCCCAAACCGTAGAAACTACAACACACTATGAACTACTTATTTCAATTTTCCATCTAACTAGTGTGTATTTTCTATACCAAACCCTAACATAAACCCAAAACCATAGAAACTACATATCTAATTCTTCCATATATAATTCTTCCATCTAATTAACTAACCCTGATTCATCGTTGTCATATTTTGATCAAATACCTCCACTCAACTAGATAAGAAAACTATGTCAAGCTACCTAGGTTTTACTATGGGAGACAAAGTTAAATACATAAACTCATCCAGCAACGATGAGGGATACAATGCCATTATTCCTAATACAAACTAGTTACGTACAATGCATTGTACGTATTACAATGACATCATATAACGATCCTCCATATGTAACTAGTTTGTATTAGGGATAATGGCATATGATCCTCCATATGTAACTAGTTTGTATTAGGGACAATGGCATATGATCCTCCATATGTAACTAGTTTATATTAGGGACAATGGCATATGATCCTCCATATGTAAATGGAGGATTAGGGTTAGGGTTAGGGATACAATGCATTGTACGTAATTAGTTTGTATTAGGGTTAGGGACAATACGAACATACGATCCTCCAAGAATGCATTCAAGGAGGACATAGTTCATGAATGTATTAAATACGTAGTCTCTAGGATGTACTATGGGTCCTAACTATTAAACATGTCTAATGGTCATCCTAAATACATACTCTATAGAATTCACTCCTCATCCAAAAAGAATGACATAATACTGATGTCATTGTCCCTAATACAAACTAGTTAGACATATTACTAGTTGTGTGTATTCTCAATAACACCCTGACCTTTAACCATAGAAACTCCGTATTTCATTTTTCTGTCTAACTAGTTGTGTGTGGCTTCTTCGATATAATCTTAGGGTGCTGCCATCCTAACTAAGAATGCTCACAACTCATTGGTAAAACTAGTTTAGTAACTACATAGGTTATAATCAACCATATGTAACTCTAACTATGTAACATGGTTATCATATTGTATGAGTTAACTTAATCACAAGTATGTATAATTATACTTATGTATGAACTAAGTACATATGCTCATATATAAGTAATTATATATGCATATATACAGGGAGGACTAAGTCAGTCCATAACCCCTATAGTTTTAGTCCACCATATAGGGGTTATAGATAGTTATACTTAGTTATCGATGGAGTTTATATAGTTCACTATATAGTGGACTAACTTATTGATAGTTAGTAACAATAATAATGAACATATATGTTCATGCATTGTTAATATAAACCTCCATCGATGTTATTATCCTGAATAAACCCTAGTCAATAGTTCACAGTATATCTAAACCTAGGATATCATCGTTAACCATAGGATAAACTCTAGGCTATGTTCATGAACGTAGGGTTCAAGTAGTATAATATAAATAGTTAATTGGCGACTATAGATAATAGTTCACTCTAGGGTTAACCTGAACATAGTTCATATGATAGATATATAACCCATAAACTCTCCCTAATAGGGTTACTTGTGATTAAGTTAACCATATGTTAACCCTAGTATAATATTGGCATATGTCTAACTAGTTTAATCTTAGATTATACATTGTTACCATATTTATGATCTAACAGTACTAGTTAATAGAATGAGACTACGATATTAGTTGGGATCTATTATATAACTACATATATAATAGCCTAATTATCCTCTATAATTAGTACTGTTATTCATAGTCTAATTGTTTGTAATTACCATAGACTCTATGAACATGTCTTCTAGACAGTACTAGTATGAATAACTTATTTGGTAATTATAGTATAGTTTAAGTTATTAAAAGTCATACTCCTATGACTTAAGGATTAATTATACTCCTAGGGCATAATCCTATGGTTAATCTTTACTTATTAATCTGGTTAATAGAATATGGTATAAATACTTATAATTAGGTTAAACCTCCATAACTTAAGATATCTTATGGTTAAACTAGTTCATATGAGGCATAGTCCATCTAATTAGTTCTTCTGTCTAACTAGTTGTGTGTGGCTTCTTACATATAATCTTAGGGTGCTGCCATCCCAACTAAGAATACTCACAACTCTTTGGTAAAACTAGTTTAGTAACTACATAGGTTATAATCAACCATAGGTAACTCTAACTATGTAACATGGTTATCATATTGTGTGAGTTAACTTAATCACAAGAATGTATAATTATACTTATATATGAACTAAGTACATATGTTTATATATAAGTAACTATATGTGCATATATACAGGGAGGACTAAGTTAGTCCATAACCCCTATAGTTTTAGTCCACCATATAGGGGTTATGGATAGTTATACTTAGTTATCGATGGTGTTAACTATATAGTTCACTATATAGTGGACTAACTTATGGATAGTTAGTAACAATAATTATGAACATATATGTTTATGAATTGTTAATATAAACCTCCATCAACTCCATCGATGTTCTCCTGAATAAACCCTAGTTAATAGTTCACAGTATATGTAACCTTAGGATATCATCATTAACCCTAGGATATGTTCATGAACATAGGGTGAACTAAATATGTTCAGGTAGTGTAGTATAAATAGTTAATTGGCAACTATAGTTAATAGTTCACTCTAGGGTTAACCTGAACATAGTTCATATGATAGATATATAACCCATAAACTCTCCCTAATAGGGTTACTTGTCATTAAGTTAACTATATGGTAACCCTAATATAATATTGGCATATGTCTAACTAGTTTAATCTTAGATTATAGGCTACCGTAGTTATGATCTAACAGTACTAGTTAATAGAATGAGACTATGACATTAGTTGGGATCTATTATATAACTACATATATAATAGCCTAATTATCCTCTATAATTAGTACTGTTATTCGTAGTCTAATTGTTTGTAATTACTCTAGATTCTATGAACATGTCTTCTAGACAGTACTAGTATGAATAACTTATATGGTAATTATAGTATAGTTTAAGTATTAGAAGTCATACTCCTATGACTTAAGGGTTTATTATACTCCTAGGACATAATCCTAGGGTTAATATTAACTTATTAATCTAGTTAATAGAATACGGTATAAATACTTATAATTAGGTTAAACCTCCATAACTTAAGATATCTTATGGTTAAACTAGTTCATATGAGGCATAGTCCATATAATTAGGGTTAACTAAATAATGTAGTCAACTATAGTAGTTGACTACATTATATGGTTAAAATGTAGTTATAGGTATTAATTCAGTAATACCTATGTATCATATTCATCTATTGACCATAAACTTAATGCATTATATGGTTGATTATAACATAACCCAATATACTATGTTAACTATATTGTGCATATAGTTATCCCCAAGTAACAGGTACGCATATATTTGGACTATGGAGGTTCCTCCCTATATATATGCACAAGTAACAACGATGGACCACAACTCTGAACTAAGTATAACAATTCATGAACATATATGTAGTCAACTACCTCCATAGTTGAGCATTATACTCTTAGTTACTAATCATTTAGATGGAGAACTGATCTGTATATGAAATATGCATTTTATTATCTCTTAAACTTATATTTCTACTAATGTTTGTTTAGAATTATTGCTACTTTAATATAGGTTTTGGTTTTTGTAGGAAACGAGAGCAAAACGCAGAAATGGGATAAAACGCGACTCTAATGATTGAATATTTACAACTTCGATTGCATATCTCTGATGGGACTGATTTAAGCTTCATGTTAAAGTATACGAAGTCAGCTTTCCAACGCCACTGACTGTTCGCAATTCGGAGTTCTGAGCAAAAACTTATGATCATTTGAAATATCGCGCGCGAAAGAGACACAATTAAAGAGAAGATCCGTTCAGATTATATCCGGCGGCTGAGATTATGACGACGGGTTTTAAAGAAGAAAAAGAAAAAAAAAAGAAAAGGAAAGAGCGCTGAACCGGCTGGTTCAGTGCCGGTTCAGTTAAAATAAAATAAAAATAAAAAATAAAAAAAAACTCGGCCCGAGCCGAAGCGCGGGCGCTCGGGCTTCGGCCATTTCAGAACAGAAGCCGGTGCTCTGTTTTGGATGAGATCGCCGGAGAACGGCGGCTGGGCGGACGGTGGGTCTCGCCGGTGGGCTGAGAAGACGGCGACGATCACGGAGAAATTCACGGCGGCTGGGGCGGCGGACGGCGGCCTGGGGCGACGCCGGCGAAGGGGCTGAAATGTTCTGTTCGAGCTCAGGCAATGGCGGCGAGGTCCGATGAAGAACGGCGGTGGAAGACGGCGACTGGCAATGAGGAACTGAACGACGACGGCGGTTGGTCCTAGTTGGCAGAATACGGCGGAAATGGGAGGAGCATCCCACGGAACAGAGCCGTGCTAAATCAGGAAACAAAAATAAACAGGCGTGCTCGATATGGGAAGTCTGGATTTGGACTCGATTCGACTTCAATTAGGATTTGGACTCCGAATCTGCTATAAAAACGAAGAAAAGGAGAAAGCTTTGAGGGGATAGAAAAAGAGACACCGACAGAGGGAGAAAACAGAGAGAAAACAGAGCCGCCGACAGAGCTTGAACGGAGTTGCGACAGCCGGATTCCAGTGGGTCTTGGTCGGAGCAAGAGGCAGGTCTCGGCCGGAGTAAGAGGAGGAGGAAGAGAGATGAAAAGGGCCAGATTTTGTTCACAAAACAGTTTTGCTATAGTACCGTTTGGGGGGTGCTACAGTGCGTGTCTCAGCGAAGAAGACAGTGAATAGTGCGCATGAATAGTGGCCGTGAATAGTGCAAATGACTTCTCCGACGAACCAGGCTTTTTCTTCCCTTATTTTCATGTCTAGCTAAATTTCATTGTACTAAGATTAGATGAAGCCCTGCTGATTGTTTGACTCTCAATACTTATTTGCAATTCTAAAGTTGTGATTTTTATTCCCTATGCTTATTATTTTGCTATGATTATTCTGTTGCTCGAGAGAGGGTAGAGTAATTGTTAGTTAAGGGTTTGTTAATGTTCGAGAGATCTTAGCGAATTCCAAGGTGTTATTTGAATAAAAATTGCATTTTTATGATTGGTCTTTGCTCGAGAGAGGGAGATTAATTAAGATAGATTTAATTTTTAGTTGCATGTTCGAGAGAGCTGCACACATTACGATTATTCGTGACTTCGAGAGGGGCACGGGTAATTGATCACTTGGAATTGTACGGGTTTAACGGAGAGGATAGTTATTTGGTTTGGGTGGATTCGAAGTCTTAGTATATTTCTCATCATATTATTTTCTCATAAATTTCATTACTTTGTTAAATTAGAACTTTTCATTCTGCTATAACTAGTTTCATAAAAAAATCAAATCTTTCATTAGAATTAAGTTGAACAGTCCAAGTCCTTTGGGTTCGACCTTGTTACCACTAGACTATACTGAGTCTCGTGCGATTGCGAGTAAAAATAGTTAGAAAAATCAATCAATCAAGAACATAGTTCCATTTAAACTATAGTAAACTATCTTATTAGGTTAACAATAACGATGGAGGCTTATCAATATAATATCTATATCTATCTAGGTTCATATGAACCAGGGAATACAATGTTCGTATACTATATATTCATGAAGGCATTCATCTACCTTCATGAATATATAGTATACATATGATACGTATATTATATCTATCATATGGACAATGACATTCGTGAACTTAGTTTGTAGAACATAGTTATCTAGATGAATAAACTACGTTCCTAAATATTCCTAACCAAATTGCCAATTAACCCTAACTTATGAACTATAGTATAGTCATGTTTCATTTAGGACTATGTTCATCTAGATACCTTCTAGACTATGTTTGTATGAACTATCTAATTGTTTGTATTAGGATATCTCTACTTCTAGACAACTAGTTACATAGTTAGATACTCTATAGAATATAGTCTACATATAGTACACTATGTAACTAGTTTCCAAATTAATTTGAACTTAGATAGTTGCTCTAATAATCTAAGTTAGGATGTCTAAGGTAACGAGAATATAATGTTAAGATCATATATGTCATTATCTACTCAAAACCACATATTATATGTCTAGGATAATATATGTCATATTTAGAAATGGAAACCACTGGTTATACTAGTTAATAGTTCTATAGTTAGTATCTATCCATTTCTAAACCCAAAACCACACATAACATAGTCCTATATTCTATCTATAGTAGTTTCTTTGTACCTAAACTAATAATGTAGAACTATTATACGTATCCATTTCTTGTCCTATATTAGTCCTAGGATTATAATGTTGGGGTTAATCCCTAACATATAGATAGAGACATATAATAATAGGATAACTATGTATCTCATTTCTAAACATCTATGTTAGGGTTAATCCCTAACAAATACAACTACATCCTATAGGGCATTAGAATAGTTGTATTAGGTGGAATATAGGACTATGTTTAGGGTTAGAATACACACACGTAGGTAGTTACCCTAACTATCGACGGAATCTTAGTTGGAAATAATATTTTAGCATTGTTTATAACGAGAATGCAACCCTAACTATAGACGGAATATACGACTATTGTTTAGGGTTAATGCATGTAGGTTAGATTCTTAGATACGTATCTATCTAAGTATGGGAATAAACAATGTATTTACTATGGGAATAAACATAGTCCTAGTTTAACTAACTTAGATTAATCCTATGGAAATATACATTTTAGATTGGCAACTATAGATACGTAGATATGTATGTCTAGATTTTAATAGAGGCAATCTTGTATACATATAATAATCCATCTATGTCAACTATCATTGGTTAGAGTTTACGTATTTAACTTGTATAACTAGAATATACAAGTTATTGATGGAAAATTAATCCCAAAGTCTCCCTTGTCCTAAAGAGGATTAACCTAACCCTATGCCTCATAGAATACAGTATAAATACCCATAGAGTATAACCCTATCCATCACGTCAAAGACTTTCTCGATAGCAGTGATCCACTCCTTAGCCTCCTCTGGCTCACCCTCACCCTTGAAGTAGGAGCCATCTTCTTGAAGCGTTCAGCCAACTAAGATTCCATCTATGGTTAGGGTAACTACCTATGTGTGTGTATTCTAACCCTAAACATAGTCCTATATTCCGCCTAATACAACTATTATAATGCCCTATAGGATGTAGTTGTATTTGTTAGGGATTAACCCTAACATAGATACTTAGAAATGGGATACATAGTTATCCTATTATTATATGTCTCTATCTATATGTTAAGGATTAACCCTAACATTATATTCTTAGGACTAATATAGGACAAGAAATGGATACGTATAATAGTTCTACATTATTAGTTTAGGTACAGGAAACTACTATAGACGGAATATAGGAATGTTTGGTTTTGGGTTTAGAAATTGATATATACTAACTATAGAACTATTAACTAGTATAACCAGTGGTTTCCATTTCTAAATATGACATATATGATGACATATATGATCTTAACATTATATTCTCATTATCTTAGACATCCTAACTTAGATTATTAGAGAATATATGATCTTAATATTATATTCACATATACGATCCTTTACGTATTGTTGCTACGCCATCCCTACCTACGGTTTATCCAGAATTGCCGTTGGTGCCAGCTTCTATAGTGGAGTCTCGTCGTGTGCGTCGTTCTAGTCGTATTATCATTGAGGTTCTCATTACTTGGCAAGGCTATCCACTGGAGGATGCTTCCTGGCTCCGTGAAGATGAGTTTTTGGCTCAATATCCTGGGTGGTCACCTTGAGGTCAAGGCTAGCAGCGGAGCGTGGTGGAATGATGTGTTCCAGTATTAGTTCATTTCTTTATGTTATTTGGTTTATTTATATTGTTGGCTTAGGGGAGTAGCCCAAGTTATTAAGTATTATGTAATAAGGCTTTCGGCCCAGTTTAGGGAATAGCCCAAGCCCACAACGTGGGAGAGTATGTAAGGGGCTTATGCCCTCTTTGGATGATTATGCAAGGGATTACCCTAATCTCATCTTCCTCCTGCTTAACCCCCGTCGTCCCTTCTCTGTCTGAGCCGCCGCCCAGCTTGCAGAGGAATTCCTCCCTCATCTCGTCTTCCCTTTCCCCTTCTTTTCCTGAATTAACTCTCCCCAAGTGCTGGGATACAACAAAACCATAATCCTTCTGTATGTGTTATACTAGTTGAAGAGGGTTAGGATTACGTTGTGTTACTACATGTAGTTAGATGGAAGAATTCTTACAACATGTAATAACTAATGAATTTATAATAAGTAAAGGATTACATTGTGTTACTATGTATTCACAACTATAGTACTTATTTTTAGACACTTAATGGTTTTAAGTACATGCTGACATGGTACCTTTATACTGATGTAGAGTCATCTTGGTTATTACTATAGTATTGGGACAAAGCAGATTGATTGCATTGCATAATTTACCCTACACACAACCAAACTAAAATGGTTATTACTAACAAAGAATTTTACTAACGAAGAATAAAATTCGAAGACAGTTGTGTGTGTATTCTTTCATTTACTTCCGTTCAATTAAATGGAAGAATCCGAGAAATACAGTTGTGTGTATTCTCTATACCATAGAAACTACATATTTAATTCTTCCTTCAAACTACATTATTTATTCTCCACAATAAACCCTAACCTAAAACCATAAAAACTAAGTACTTGATTCTTCCGTCTAAGTAATTGTGTGTATCCCTCCATGTAACGCTAACCCTAAATCCTAAAAACTATTTATTTAATTGTTTTGTCAAAGTAGTTATGTGTATTCACCATACCAAAACCATGGAAACTGCATATTTGTTGCTTCCGTGTAACTAGTTGAGTGTATTTTTTCATCTAGCTAGCTAGTTGTGTGTATTCTTTCGTCTAAATGTAAACCTAAAAACTAGAAACTACGTATTTTATTCTTCCATCCAACAAGGTGTGTGTTTTTATCCATACCAAACTGCAAGCATGAATTTTAAAGACTATGTATTTGATACTTCTGTCTAGCTAGTTGTGTGAATAATTAATGCCAAACCCTAACCTTAAGCCTAAGCCTAGAAAACTACGCATTTGAATATTTCTATTTAACTACTTATTTTTTTGTCTAACTGGTATGGAGAATACATGCAACCCTAACCCATCTAACTTATTTGATTCTTCTGTTTAACTACTTTTGTTTATTCCTATAGTAAATCCTAGAGACTATGTATATGATTCTTCTGTTTAAGTAGATGCGTGAAGGTCTAAAGCTATCCCCAAACCGTAGAAACTACTTATCTAATTCTTCCATCAAACTAGTTATGAGCATTGTTCATACCAAAACCTAATGCTAAACCCCTAGAAGTTATGTATTTTGTTGTTCGTCTAACTAACTAGTTGTTTACGTATTTAATACTTTGGTCTAGCCCATTGTCAAACCCTAACCCTAAGCCTACTTATCTAATTCTTCCTTCAAACTAGTTGTGAGCATTTTTCATACCAAAACCCTACTAGGTTATAACCCTATGTTATAACCCTAAACTTGGGTTAACAGACATCCTAGGGTTTATTACATATAACTGTGAACTATTAACTATATACTATAGTTATACTACACTAGTATATGTAATCCTAGTATTCAGGACCCTAACTCATAATAAGGTTACAGTATATGTAGAGGCATAATCCATATCAGGCATAGTCCATATAATTAGGGCTAATCTATAATAATAGAGGCATAATTACAGTATTTATACCATATTTGCATAGATTATAATAAAAAGCCCGTATAAACTACATATATAATAGAATGAGACTCTCCCTAATATGTATACATATATTATATAGATTAACCCGATAAGAAGACATAGTATAACCCTAATATTATACTCCTATAACCCTTAAGTCATAGTCTCATAACTATTGTATTTGGACAATTATAGATTAATCTAACTATATGAGTACTAGTTAATATACTCATATAGTATATTGCTATAAGAAGATCATATATAATCTTAAGTTAGATTACCGTATTTATGATTACCTGTTACCTGAGGATAACCTAGTCTCATTCTATTAACCAGATTAGTAAGTTAGACATCATGAGCATAGGGTAACCCTAACTTAGATAGATTAGAGTTTATATTAGTAGTTGCCCTTATATACAGTCATAGTGGAACATGTAGAAGGATCACTAGATACTACAGTTTCCATATATGGTTAACTCAATCATATTGTGTTTGCGGAGGATGTATGTTCTATACCTCATATATCTAGTATGTTATGATATAAAAGGATTAGGCAACGATGGAACTAGAATAACTGAGGATATAACATATCCTATATTATGTTCTATAGAGGAACTAGTTATCATATAGTCTTATATCTATTATATTCTATAGAGGAACTAGTAATCATATAGTCTTATATGTATTATGTTCTATAGAGGAACTAGTTATATAATGATGGAACCCTAAAGTCTAATCCTAGAGACTATTATATGGATTATAATAAGTAGTCTATAAGGATAACTAGTTCCTCTATGAGACATCATTATATTATTATATATGTCGTGTTCTATGTTTGTATGTTATTCTTAAACTATATTCCCTATGACTATTTATACCGTATTTATGAGGCATAGGATTAGTTAATCCTCTCTAGGACAAGGGAGACTTTAGGATTAATCTTCCGTCAATAACTTGTATATTCTAGTTATACAAGTTAAATACGTAAACTCTAACCTATGATAGTTGACATAGACGGATTATTATTTGTCTAAAAGATTTGCCTCTATTAAAATCTATAGTAGGATTAAAATTGCTCGAAAAATAGGACCTAGGTCAATCTAGACATACATATCTACGTATCTATCTAACTCTATAGTTGCCAATCTAAAATGTCTATTCCCATAGGATTAATCTAAGTTAGTTAACCTAGGACTACGTTTATTCCCATAGTAAATACATTGTTTAATCTCATACTTAGATAAATACGTATCTTAGAATTTAACCCAGATGCATTAACCCTAACCCTAGGAATACATAGTCCTATATTCCGTCTATAGTTAGGGTTGCATTCTCGTCATAAACAATGCTAAATATTATTCCCAACTAAGCTTCCATCTATAGTTAGGGTAACTACCTACGTGTGTGTATTCTAACCCTAAACATAGTCCTATATTCCACCAAATACAACTATTCTAATGCCCTATAGGATGTAGTTGTATTTGTTAGGGATTAACCCTAACATAGATACTTAGAAATGAGATACATAGTTATCTTATTATTATATGTCTCCATCTATATGTTAGGGATTAACCCTAACATTATATTCCTAGGAATAATATAGGACAAGAAATGGATACATATAATAGTTCTACATTATTAGTTTAGGTACAAAGAAACTAGTATAGACGTATAGGACTATGTAATGTGTGGTTTTGGGTTTAGAAATTGATAGATACTAACTATATAACTATTAACTAGAATAACCAGTGGTTTCCATTTCTAAATATGGCATATATGATCTTAACATTTTATTCTTGTTCTCTTAGACATCCTAACTTAGATTATTAGAGGAACTATCTAAGTTCAAATTAATTTGGAAACTAGTTACATAGTGTACTATATGTAGACTATGTTCTATGGACTATCTAACTATGTAACTAGTTGTCTAGAAGTAGGGATATCCTAATACAAACAATTAGATAGTTCATACAAACATAGTCTAGAAGACATGTTCATATGAGGCATAGTTCATGGAGATATCTAGATGAACATAGTCCTAGATGAAACATGACTATACTATAGTTCATAAGTTAGGGTTAATTGGCAATTTGGTTAGGAACGTAGTTTATTCATCTAGATAACTATGTTCTAAAAACTAAGTTCATGAATACCATTGTCTATATAATAGATATAATATACGTATCATATGTATACTATATATTCATGAGGTAGATGAATGCATTCATGAATATATAGTATAGGAATATTATATTCCCTGGTTCATATGAACCTAGATAGATATGGATATTATAATGATAAGCCTCCATCGTTATTATTAACCTGACAAGATAGTTTACTATAGTTTAAATGGAACTATGTCCTCCATCTAGATAATTAGTAACTAAGAGTATAATGCTCAACTATGGAGGTAGTTGACTACATATATGTTCATGAATTGTTATACTTAGTTCAGAGTTAGTGTCCATCATTGTTACTTGTACATATATGCAGGGAGGAACCTCCATACTGCAACTAAGTACCTGTTACTTGGGGATAACTATATGTACAATATAGTTAACATAGTATCTTGGGTTACATAGTCTCCCTAATAGGTTATAATCAACAATATAACCCATGAAGTTTAGGGTCAATAGATGAATATGATACATAGATATTACTGAATTAATACCTATAACTACATTATAACCATATAATGTAGTCAACTACCACAGTTGACTACATTATTTAGTTAACCTAATTAGATGGACTATGCCTCATATGAACTAGTTTAGTCATAAGATATCATAAGTTATGGAGGTTTAACCTAATTATAAGTATTTATACCGTATTCTATTATTAACCAGATTAATAAGTAAAGATTAACCATAGGATTATGCCCTAGGAGTATAATTAATCCTTAAGTCATAGGAGTATGACTTTTAATAACTTAAACTATACTATAATTACCAAATAAGTTATTCATACTAGTACTGTCTAGAAGACATGTTCATAGAGTCTATGGTAATTACAAACAATTAGACTATGAAAAACAGTACTCATTATGGAGGATAATTAGGCTATTATATAGTGAACTATTATCTAGTACTGTTAGATCATAAATATCGTAGTCTCATTCTATTAACTAGTACTGTTAGATCATAAATATGGTAACGTATAATCTAAGATTAAACTAGTTCGACAAATGCCAATATTATACTAGGATTAACATATGGTCAACTTAATCACAAGTAACCCTATTAGGGAGAGTTTATGGGTTATATATCTATCATATGAACTATGTTCAGGTTAACCCTAGAGTGAACTATTATCTATAGTCGCCAATTAACTATTTATATTATACTACTTGAACCCTACGTTCATGAACATAGCCTAGAGTTTATCCTATGGTTAACGATGATATCCTAGGGTTAGATATACTGTGTACTATTAACTAGGGTTTATTCAGGATAATAATATCGATGGAGGTTTATATTAACAATGCATGAACATATAAGTTCATTATTATTGTTACTAACTATTAATAAGTTAGTGAACTATATAAACTCCATCGATAACTAAGTATAACTATCCATAACCCCTATATGGTGGACTAAAACTATAGGGGTTATGGACTGACTTAGTCCTCCCTGTATATATGCACATATAATTACTTATATATGAGCATATGTACTTAGTTCATACATAAGTATAATTATACATACTTGTGATTAAGTTAACTCAAACAATATGATAACCATGTTACATAGTTAGAGTTACCTATGGTTGATTATAACCTATGTAGTTACTAAACTAGTTTTACCAAAGAGTTGTGAGTATTCTTAGTTGGGATGGCAGCACCCTAAGATTATATGTAAGAAGCCACACACAACTAGTTAGACAGAAGAATGAAATACGGAGTTTCTGTGGTTAAAGGTCGGGGTTTATTATTGAGAATACACACAACTAGTAATATGTCTAACTAGTTTGTATTAGGGACAATGGCATCCATATTATGTCATCCTTTTAGGATGAGGAGTGAATTCTAGAGACTACGTATTTAGGATGACCATTAGACATGTTTAATGGTATAGTAAATCCTAGAGACTACGTATTTAATACATTCATGAACTATGTCCTCCTTGAATGCATTCATGGAGGATCGTATGTACGTATTGTCCATAACCCTAATACAAACTAGTTACGTACAATGCATTGTATCCCTAACCCTAACCCTAATCCTCCACTTACATATGGAGGACCGTATGCCATTGTCCCTAATACAAAGTAGTTACGTTGTATTAGGGATAATGGAATTGTATCCCTCATCGTTATTGGATGAGTTTACGTATTTAACTATGTCTCCCATAGTAAAACCTAGGTAGTTAGACATAGTTTTCCTATCTAGTTGAGTGAAGGTATTTGATCCAAATATGACAACGATGAACTAGGGACAATTAGTTAGACGGAAGAATTATATATGAAGAATTAGATATGTAGTTTCTATGGTTTTGGGTTTATGGTTAGGGTTTAGTATAGAGAATACACACTAGTTAGATGGAAAATTGAAATAAGTAGTTCGTAGTGTGTAGTGGTTTCTATGGTTTGGGGATAGCTTTAGACCTTCACGCATCTACTTAAACAGAAGAATCAAATACATAATCTCTAAGATTTACTATGGGAATAAAAAAGTAGTTAGATGGAAGAATTAATTACATAGACAATGGCATTAAATACATAATTTCTAAGGTCTAGGGATTCTAGTTTGACGGAAGAATTCGATAAGTAGTTTCTACGGACATACTTTATTCTTCCGTCTAACTAGTTCTGTATGGCATATGGCAATCAAAACAAGATAGTGCATAACTAAGGATATATGTTATTATATGATTAACTTATAGTTCATGAACATAGCGGGTTATATAGTTCATGTTACTAACTAGTTTGGTTAGGGTTAAACTATATATATGTTCATGAATTGGATGCATATATATACTATGAACTATATAGTTTAGATTACTCCATCAAGATGCATATATATACTATGAACTTATATAGTTTGGTCCATTTAGATTATTGCCTCCATAGTTCCCTACATAGGTAGTTCCCTTACTTGTAGGTAGTTCCCTACAAGTAACAATAATTATGAACATATATGTTCAAGAATTATTAATATAAACTCTGAGCTATGTAGTTTCTGTTGAATCCTTCTAGATTATGTAGGGAACTATGTAGAACATATATAATGTTCCTAGGACTATATCAACCATGACTATGTAATTCCCTACATAGTGAACGATGAACGAGGATATAAAATCAGGTTCATATGATTAGTAACTAAGGATATATCATCATTTCAATGATATAGTATCTAGTTCATGGAGGCAATTTAGTTACCTTATGAACTTAGTTAACTAAGTTATGAACAATTCATAAACTGATTTGGCAACTATTTACATAGTTCATCTTGTCAATATATGAACCCTAAATGCCTCAACTAACTATGTTCAACGATGGAGCCTCATCTACCTCCATAACTTATGCACATATTTAGTTAACTAGATACCTCCATTTAATTCATCCTCGATACTGGTTCATAGTCTCATGTTTGTATTTAGATGTTCCTCTATATGATATGTCTCCACAATTTAGGACAGTATAGGTAGTGAGGATTGGGGAAATTGAGGGCAATGAAGATGGGAAGAGGGAAGAAGAAGAGGAGGAAGGATAGGGAGAATGATGGAGGTAAGGGAGGCCTCAATGGCAGCCGGCGGCTGCAATAGAGGAGGACGACAGGGAAGGAGAAAGAAGAGATAGAGATTAGGGTAATACTTTATTCATAATCCATTAGGAGAGCATAAGCTCAATATAAATAGTTCCCACGTTGGGCTACACTACTCACAGGGCTATTCCCATCAGATGGGCCTGTGGCCTTATTACAGATTAATAAAATAAGATGGGCTATTTCCCTAAACTGGGCCAGCTGGGCTACTCCACTAAGCTGGGCCGGCATTACTAATACTATAATAAGCGGAACATAACATTCCACCACGCTACGCTGTTAGCCTTGACCTCAAGGCGCCCAATCAGTATACTGGGCTAAAAACTCATCTTCTGAAAGCCAGGAAGCTTCCTCTAATGGCCGGCCCTGCCAAGCAATAAGAACCTCGGTGATAATACGCCCAGCGCGACGAACGCGACGAGAATCCACCTTGAAGGCGGGAACCAAAGGCAAGTCGGCAGAAATGGTCGGAGGAGGTGGAGTAGGGACCAAACGAGATGGATCACCAATAACACGCCGGAGTCGGGAGACATGTAAAACGGGGTGAACGGATGAATCCACCGGTAAGAGAAGGAGGTAGGCAATCGGACCAATGCGTTCAGTAATCGGATACGGACCATGAAACCGATGAGCTAATTTAACGCTGGCCGGCTGATATAAAGAGGACTGGCGCGCAGGAAGAAAGCTGACATATACCCAATCGCCGACTTGAAACTCCCGGTCACGATGGTGTTTGTCATAAACTTGCTTCATACGGTTTTGGGCAATGAATAAAATCTGCTTCAATTGGCATAAAACTTCATCGCGAATCTGCAACAGATGATCAACCTCACTGACGGAAGCTCGCTGGGGCACATAATGAAGTAATGTGGGAGGAAGGCGGCCATAGACAACCTAAAAAGCAGTAAACCCAGTAGAAGTATGGTAAGCAGTATTGTAGGACCATTCTGCCCACAGTAAGAACTGAAGCCATCGGCGTGGATTCTCCCCCGCAAAACAACGGAGATATTGCTCGAGACAGTGGTTAACAACTTCCGTTTGTCCATCCGTTTGCAGGTGATATGCCGAACTCATATGAAGCCGAGAACCATGGAGGGTAAAAAATTCCTGCCAAAACTGGGAGATGAACACCCCGTCGTGGTCCGACACAATAGTACGTGGCATCCCGTGCAGTTTAGCCACATCCTGGACATATAGATCAGCAACGGTCTTGGCCGTATAGGGGTGGCCCAAGGCGGAAAAATGAGCATATTTAGAAAGCCGATCGACCACGACCATTACCACAGATTTCCCTGCACCATAGGAAGAGCTTCAATGAAATCCATAGAGACATCCTCCCAAATTTGATCTGGAATAGGCAAGGGTTGCAAGAGGCCCGCCGGAGTAATAGTAGAGGCCTTGGCACGTTGGCACACCTCACATGCAGCCACAAACGTCTGAACCGAGCATTTAATCCTGCGCCATAAGCAACACTGAGACACCCGCTTATAGGTCCGAAAGGAGCCTTCATGACCAGCCGTCGGGGTAGAATGAAAATGAGTCAGTATAGTATAGCGGATATGCTCACAGTCAGGGACCCACAAGCGACCCTTCCAATAAATAATGTCATTCTGTAAAACATAAGAGGGATCGTCCAAAGTCTGATCTTGAAACACAGCCAATAAGGTAACCGCCGCTGGATCGAGCTGGTAGGCTTGCTGTAAATCAGCAAGGAAAGGAAACACCGGGGCGGACATGCCAAGAGAGCGGCATCATCAAACTGACGGGACAAGGCATCTGCAACAATATTCTTGGACCCACGCTTGTAGACCAATTCATAATCATAGCCCAGCAATTTAGTCACCCAACGCTGTTGAGCAGGGGTAGCAATACGTTGGTCCAGGAAATATTTAAGTGGCTGGTGATCAGTCCGAATGATAAAATGACGTCCCAACAAATACGGCCTCCACTTGGTCACCGCATGAACTATGGCCAACATAGGAGCCTCACACATAGCGGATTTCAAGGTGTCGAATGCCTGCTGGGCGCCATGGGACCAAACAAATGCCCCCCGTTTGAGTAGATCATTCAAAGGAGCCGCAAGTGTCCCATAATTAGCGACGAATCTGCGATAGTACCCTGTTAACCCCAAAAATCCCCTAATACTTTTTAGAGAAGTCGGGACTGGCCAAGCAGCCATAGCAGCCACTTTGGAAGGGTCGATAGAGACTTGGCCATTAGTAATCATATGGCCGAGATAATCAACCTAAGAACAACCAAAAGAGCATTTGGAACGTTTGATAAATAAAGAGTGGGCACGAAGTACCTCAAATACAGCCCGCAGGTGCTCGAGATGGCGATCCCAAGAAGGACTATAGACGAGGATGTCGTCAAAGAAGACCAAGATGAAGCGGCGCAAGAAGTCCCAAAATATATCATTCATTAGGCCCTGAAAGGTGGCTGGGGCATTAGTAAGACCGAAGGGCATCACCATAAATTCGAAATGTCCATCATGAGTACGGAAAGCCGTTTTGTGGACATCCGCACGGTGCATGCGAATCTAATGGTACCCAGCACGCAAATCCACCTTGGAGAAAACTCGAGCATGAGCCAATTCATCAAACAATTCCTCAATGACGGGAATCGGATACTTGTCCTTGAGTGTGATGGCATTTAAGGCGCGGTAATCCACACAAAAACGCCATGTACCATCTTTCTTCCAGACCAACAGAACTGGCGAATAAGAACTAGAGCCAATCCATGTGTATTGCGATACATGCATATATGCCTTCATGCTTCATGTCTAGATGGTAAATCACATCAAAGATGGATGCTTTATTAATTTTACAGAAGATAAAAGTTCTGATATTGTTCTGATTATGATGTCTAATGATTGAGTCTTATACCTTAATGATCGTTTTGCTTAAATCAATTTAGTTGAAAGATATTATGGTCTAAGATTGTGTTATATGTGAAGAAACATGATAAAAAGGGAATCTTTTGGTAATTCTAGTTAATTCCAGGATCTGTAATTGATCTAGGAGGGGAGTATTATCATCTATCATGAGTATAATATCATCTATAAGTGGTACGGTATAAGTTAATTAAAGTTTAATCAAGTTTCTCACGTTCGGCCAGAACTGTTTCTGCACGGACAGTCGACAGTTAATAATTCATAACTAATTCATATGATATCAGAAAAATATAAAACCGGTGGGGTTAGAAACTAGACTCATAAGGGTACTCGCAGTAAAAATTTCAGAAGATAATATCAACTGTACAGAGTCTGGGAGCCGCCGGAAGTGGACTGTTATGCAAAAGACAGTGAGCAGAATCCAAGTGAAAACACTAAGTACTTAAGTAAAACCACTTAATATGATGTGAAGATGGTAGGACGTGTCAGTAACTATTACTGGATTATATCCTTATGATTATCACAGTAAGGTTGGGTTATGGTTAATATGATAGATGGGTAATACTTATGTCAAGAAAACCGTAATCGTGTATTTGAAGATAAAGCGCTTGTGTCGGTTTGAGGTTCCATTTGGAATCCAAATCATCTAGGATCCATTAACACCTTGTCTCTGATTTATATATATATTTCAATAAGACCTATATGAATTTCCATCTAGGGCTGAGCATGAACGTATGTATGGATTGTGTTATTCTCTTTGTGTGACATTCCCACTTATACTCTGTATGTGAGTCTGTTCCGGTGATTGATACCTTATGTGGTTAGAGCGTTGCGGCCTCTATTTCTTTGAATTATTATTCATCATGATTATTTGATTGATTCCTCCACTAGAGGTCTTGCGGGATTTCTCCGGAAGTGGATTCATAGTATGCTCAAATTATGCCATTGCTTGATCTTGCGGGGTCACTAATATTCGTGGTACTGCGGTTCCACACTGCCCAAAAAGAGGCAACATACGTACGTTAGATTGTTGACATTACGGAAGGTCATCAGTCTCCGCCCATCGTGCCCGTAAGCACTGGTGGGGCCAGCATCCTAGACGCATGGCAGGGTTCCAAAAAGAGGACCCCTAGGGTGGTTCTGGTATAGTCACTTGCGGGTGATCGGTTCAGCGAGCAGAAATTGTACTCCTTTCACTTTTAATGTCTGGAGCTTTTTAATATGATTATCATTCCCTCCTTACTCATATGTGTAGTAGGAGCCTTATTGTTGTTTTCCTTACTTGCGGGTTGGAATTATTATTGACTAACCTTTCAGGTGTATAAATCCTTGGTTTAGTCCCGATGTTGCGGCATCTTCATAAACCTTTGTTATTCTTATCCTATTCATATTGTTTGTCCTAATTCAGTGGGTTTTTACATCCTACTGAGTGTTTCTATGAAATACTCATGCATCCTCTGATGCAGGCGCAAATGGAAATTGAGAGCAGGAAGTTGCAGTAGTGAAGCGGTCGCAGGAGCCGTGAAGACTTAGAGTTTATATTATTTGCTTTGCTTATTTGATGCTTATGACATTTAATGGCAATTGTGTGCCATAGATTATAGGTTTATTTGATTTGACTTTCTTAAATGGATTATCTTTTTTACCAGTATTATTAAGTAAATTTCCATTCCATAGTATTCATTAATGTTTGTATGTGTATTGCACTGATTATGGGCATGTCCGATTACACATCCTTTTGAGATGATCGTAATTGGTGGTTAATTCGACAGTTCGGTCTCGCGCCCGAGATTCTCTACCTCCAAATGTATATCATTGATTGGCTTCCGCACTCCGTTCGAGGTATGGGATTTCGGGGCGTGACAGTTCGCGACCCTATGGCAGTGGTGTGCTGGTCCATGCGTCGGGCTATAACAGGGGGGCAGCGTGCAAAAGGTCCACTCAGCGGTGGTGGCAACACCCCTATTTCAGAAGATCTACCAGAAGGGTGGGGCGCTGTCGTCGACAAGGACAGGCGTTCAAGGGAGTCTCGTACCTGTGCCATATCCTTATGGTATTATTGCTGATGCTGCATAAAGAGTTGCAAGAATTGATCTTGGCGTGCCATCATCTCACGAATCTCAGTTCTCTTGGGAGAAGAGGGCGGCACCTCAGTGTGAGAGTCTCCTTGCACGGCTGCTTCAACCGTGGGTTGGTGTTCAACTTCTGATCGCTGGAAAATTTAGGACAGTATAGGTAGTGAGGATTGGGGAAATTGAGGGTAATGAAGATGGGAAGAGGGAAGAAGAAGAGGAGGAAGGATAGGGAGAACGATGGAGGTAAGGGAGGCCTCAATGGCAGCCGGCAGCTGCAATAGAGGAGGATGACAGGGAAGGAGAAAGAAGAGATAGAGATTAGGGTAATACTTTATTCATAATCCTTTAGAAGAGCATAAGCTCAATATAAATAGTTCCCACGTTGGGCTACACTACTCACTGGGCTATTCCCATCAGATGGGCCTGTGGCCTTATTACAGATTAATAAAATAAGATGGGCTATTCCCCTAAACTGGGCCAGCTGGGCTACTCCACTAAGCTGGGCCGGCATTACTAATACTATAATAAGCGGAACATAACATTCCACCACGCTCCGCTGTTAACCTTGACCTCAAGGCGCCCAATCAGGATACTGGGCTAAAAACTCATCTTCTGAAAGCCAGGAAGCTTCCTCTAATGGCCGGCTCTGCCAAGCAAAAAGAACCTCGGTGATAATACGCCCAGCGCGACGAACGCGACGAGAATCCACCTTGAAGGCAGGAACCAAAGGCAAGTCGGCAAAAATGGTCGGAGGAGGTGGAGTAGGGACCAAACGAGATGGATCACCAATAACACGCCGGAGTCGGGAGACATGAAAAACGGGGTGAACGGATGAATCCGCCGGTAAGAGAAGGAGGTAGGCAATCGGACCAATGCGTTCAGTAATCGGATACGGACCATGAAACCGATGAGCTAATTTAATGCTGGCCGGACTAGAAGACTATCACCCATATGAACATGTCTTCTAGACAATACTAGATAGTCCTTCTAATATTGTATCATAATCAAATACAGTCTAATTGTTTGTAATTACCCTAGACTCTATGAACATGTCTTCTAGACAGTACTAGTATGAATTTCTTATATAGTATAGTTTAAGTCATTAGAATTCATACTCCTATGACTTAAGGGTTTATTATACTCCTAGGACATAAACCTAGGGTTAATCTCGACTTATTAATCTGGTTAATAGAATACGGTATAAATACTTATAATTAGGTTAAACCTCCATAACTTAAGATATCTTATGGTTAAACTAGTTCATATGAGGCATAGTACTTATAATTAGGGTTAACTAAATAATGTAGTCAACTATGGTAGTTGATTACATTATATGGTTATAATGTAGTTATAGGTATTAATTCAGTAATACCTATGTATCATGTTCATCTATTGACCCTAAACTTCATGGGTTATATGGTTGATTATAACCTATTAGGGAGACTATGCAACCCAATATACTATGTTAACTATATTGTGCATATAGTTATCCCCAAGTAACAGGTACTTAGTTGCACTACGGAGGTTCCTCCCTGTATATATGCACAAGTAATAACGATGGACCCTAACTCTGAACTAAGTATAACAATTCATGAACATGTCAACTACCTCCATAGTTGAGCATTATACTCTTAGTTACTAATCATCTAGATGGAGAACATAGTTCCATTTAAATTATAGTAAATTATCTTATTAGGTTAACAATAACGATGGATGCTTATCATTATAATATCCATATCTATCTAGGTTCATATGAACCAGGGAGTATAATGTTCCTATACTATATATTCATGAATATATAGTATATATATAATATGTATATTATATCTATTATATGGACAATGGCATTCATGAACTTAGTTTGTAGAACATAGTTATAGACGAATAAACTATGTTATTAAATGTTCCTAACTATGTTCCTAACCAAATTGCCAATTAACCCTAACTTATGAACTATAGTATAGGCATGTTTCATCTAGGACTATGGCATACCTCTATGAACTATGCCTCATATGAACATGTCTTCTAGACTATGTTTGTATGAACTATCTAATTATTTGTATTAGGATATCCCTACTTCTAGACAACTAGTTACATAGTTAGAAAGTCCATAGAACATAGTTTACATATAGTAGTACACTATGTAACTAGTTGCCAAATTAATTTGAACTTTGATAGTTCCTCTAATAATCTAGGTTAGGATGTCTAAGATAACGAGAATATAATGTTACGATCATATATGTCATTATCTACTCAAAACGATTCATTATATGTCTAGGATCATATATGTCATATTTAGAAATAGAAACTACTGGTTATACTAGTTAATAGTTCTATATGTCTAGGATCACATAACTAGATGAACTTCACGCATCTACTTAAACAGAAGAATCGAATACATAGTCTCTAGGATTTACTATGGGAATAAACAATGTATTTGATCTTTTCTTCAAACTATGTCCCTAGAAACTATGTAGACTATGTTTTACAAACTAGTACATAGTATCTTATAGGGTATGAACTAATTGTCAACTATCATATGAACCCTAGGATATCTTCTATGAACTATCTAGATGAACATGACAACTATGTATCATTTTCATCTAGATACCTTCATAATAGATATCCTAGGGTTAACGATGATAGATACTATCATCATGTTCATCTAGGGTTTATTCTAGGGTTAACAATATTATATAGTCTCCATCGTTAACATATTATATTATAACCTATGACTACATTATAACCATATACTATTCAAGAGTTAGTATCTATCATATATTATGGTTTATGAACATATCAGAGTTAACCTAGTTAATAGTTCTCTCCCTAATAGTATTTGTCTAAATTAACCCTAACAGATATCCTAGGGTTACAGTATATGTAGGGTCCCATATACTGTAACCCTATGATATATGTTAACCCTAACTCCTGAATATGTTAACTTAAGTTATGTTCATATGAGGCATAGTCCATATACTATATTATGTATGAACTAAATATGTATCTATCTAATTATTATAGATTAATCCTAGGGTTAATATGGTTTATATCCCTAATAGGAGTACAATATTAGGGTTATACCGTATTATTAATTAGAGTTATAGCATTACAATACAATTATGGGTTATGATATGGTATAACTATTATAGGAATATACTCTATGTTCATCATCCCTTATACATATGTATACCCATATATAATTCAACTTAGATTAACCCTAAGTTATTCCTATGCGGATGTAGTCTAGGGTTAGATATGCCATAATTGGCAACTATAGTTGCATTATAATAATATATGTCAAGAATTAGCCAATTGTTAAAGGGACGTCTATTATACACAAGGGACGTATTCCTTCAAACTATGTATTTGATCCTTCTGACAATGCATTGTACTATGATATAGTTGCAACCCGTAGAACTGCTACGATCATCTTGCCCTTATTTCAGGTATAAGAATTCACTCCTCATCCTGAGCATGACTCGGAAAGTGCTTATGTTTGAACTAGGTAAGTGCTTTTGTTTGAAGACTACAAATTTAATTGTTCGCATACCAACTATGGGAACCCCTAGATACTACATATTTGATCCTTCCATAGCTATCCTCATACCAAAATAATAGAAACAACATATATCCCTAACCCTAGAAAGGCTATGGAAGGGTTAGGGATATATGTAGTTTCATGCCAAACCCTAACCCTAAGCCATAGAAACTACATATATAATGTTATTGAGAATACACACAACTAGTAATATGGAAGAATCGAAAACATAGTTTTTAGGGTTTAGGTTATATGTTTGGTGTGGATAACATATGTTTGTTATTGATAATACACACAACTCGTTGGATGGAAGAATCAAATATGTAGTATCTAGGGGTTAAGGATTAGGGTTTAGTATGGAGAATAAACACAACCAGGGAGGCAGAAATATTATATATGTAGTTTCTATGGTTTTGGATTTAGGGTTTGTTATAAAGAATACAAACAATTAGCTAGATGGAACAATTAAATTTGTAGTGTTTGGGGGTTTAGGGTTAGAGTTTGGTGTGAAGACTAAACACAACTAGTTAGAAAAAAGAATGAAATACATAGTTCTAGCATTTAGGTTTACAGTCTGGTTGGATGAATTAAGAATAATTAGTTAGACGGAAGAATTATATATGTAATTACTTTGTTTTAGGGTTGTGGTTTCGTATGGAGGAATACACACAACCAGGGAAGGTTGATCATCTTGCCCTTGTTTATGATGGAGTCAAGGGTTGTGGTTTCGTATGGAGGAATACACACAACCAGGGAAGGTTGATCATCTTGCCCTTGTTTAAAATATACTATCCTAGAGATTATTTATTTGATTCCTAGAGACATAGTTTTCCTATCTAGTTGAGTGGCGGTATTTGATTAAAATATTGCAACGATGAACCAGGGACAATTAATTAGACTGAAGAATTATATATGGAAGAATTATCTATGTAGTTTCTATTGTTTTGGGTTTGTGGTTAGGGTTTGGTATGGAGAATGCACACTAGTTAGATTAAAAATTGAAATAAGTAGTTCATAGTGTATAGTAGTTTCTATGGTTTGGGAATAGCTTTAGACCTTCGCACATCTACTTAAACAAAAGAATCAAATACATAGTCTCTAGGATTATGGTTCCTGCTATAAGTTCCTGCTATAATAACAAAAGTTTAATAGTTATGAAGAATTAAACACATAGTTAGATGGAAGAATTACATATGGGTTAGGATTAGGGTTCCTGCTATAAGTTCTCGATGCCAACTAGGGAATCCCATCCATACCAACTATGTATGGAATGCTCACAACTACTCAGATGGATTAATTAGATAAGCAAGCTTTACGATTAGCAATAGACGCAAGAATACACATAACCCAAAACCAAAACAGTATATATGTAGTTGCCCTTAGTAAACCCTAATCCTATATGTAGTTTCTAGTTGGTATCCATATTCTTCATACCAAAACCTAATGCTAAATTTTTCGATTCTTCAATATTACTAGTTGTGTGTATTCTCAATACCAATTAAATTTGATCCTTCCGTCTAGCTAGTTGTGAGTATTCTCCATCCCAAACCGTAACTCAAAACCTTATCAACTACATATTTAATTCATCGTATAACTGCTTGTGTTTATTCTCCTTAGTAAACCCAAGAAACTAACTATTGGATTCTTCCATTTAAGTAGTTATCTGAATTATTGCGCAGAACGCAAACCCAAAACCCTAAACTCTAACCCTATAGTCTAATCTTAGAGACTATGTATTCACACAACTAGTAGTTAGTATGGATGTATGAAGGAAAGATGAACTAGTTAGAAGGAAAGATCAAATACATAGTTACTAATTGTAAAACCATAGCTATGCATATTCTCCATTTCTTACTGATTGTCTAATTAAGTTCACACAACAGACATATTTGATCCTTCCATAGCTATCATCCATATAATATGTGTATGGATGAAATAAGAACAATTAGTTAGAGGAAGAATTATATATGTAATTACTTGGTTTTAGGGTTGTGGTTTCGTATGGAGGAATACACACAACTAGTTAATTGGCAACTATAGAATTAGAGTTTAGGAGTTTAGTGTGTTTTTGATTCTTCCATATTAATGCCAAACCTAAACTCCTATTCCCTAAACACTAGGATCAATACCTCCACTCAACTAGATAAGTAGTATCTAGTTGTGTGTCATTGTCTACGTATTTAATTCTTCCTATCTAACTATGGGAATAAACAAAAGTAGTTAGATGGAAGAATTAAATGCATACACAATGGCATTAAATACGTAATTTCTAGGGTTTAGGTTATGGTTTGGGGATAGCTTTAGACCTTCACGCATCTACTTAAATAGAAGAATCAAATACATAGTCTCTAGGATTTACTATGGAAATAAACAAAAGTAGTTAGATGGAAGAATTAAATACATAGATAATAACATTAAATACATAATTTCTAAGGTTATACCTAGAAATGTCCCTATGGGAATAACCTAACTTATTCCCTAACCCTAATCAAATACTAGTTGCCAATTAACATAATGTATAATGTTGATCCATACAACACAACTATAGTTGATTATTCCCTAATCTTCCATATATGATTCTTCCGTCTAGTAGAATTATATATGGGTTAGGATACGTATATCCCTATGGGAATAACCCAGCAGTTAATCCCATATGTTAGGATTAACCCTAATCCTAACATATCCTAATAATCTAAGTTAGGATGTCTAAACTAAGCTAGGATGTAATGGAGGGTTCCTATTTAATAATCTAAGTTAGTATGACTACATCTTGTAGACATCTATAGTATATGTCTAGATTGACAACTATACGGTTAGTTATCTAAGTTAGCACAAGGGAGGATTAACCCTAAGATTAGTCTATAATAATCTAAGTTATTATGACAACTATAGCTTGTATATTCTAGATTGGCAACTATAGGGTTAGACATAGTACAATGCATTGGATCATAGGTTAGAGTTTATAAATTAACCTATAGATTAACCTATGCCCTAGAGACTATGTATTTGATTATGATACAATGCATGATTGTATACGATTATAAGTTAGTTAGATTGGCAATCTTAGTTGTGTGTAGTTAGGGTATTAACTAACTATAGATAGATATATTATGTAGTTAGTTAATGCCCTAACTATAGACGGAATATAGGACTATGTAGTCCTAGGGTTACATAGTCCTATATTAGTCCTATGTATCTATCTATAGATGGAATATTAGTCTTATTCTTCACACATCTACTTAAACAGAAGAATAGTCCTATATTAGTCTTATTCTTCTAGGGTTGGAATACACACACGTGTAGTTACCCTAACTATAGACAGGGTTAATCCTATAGTTTCCAATCTAGGATTAACCATAACATTATATTCCTAGGACTAATATAGGACAAGAAATGGATAGATACATTGTTTATTATCTCTCTATCTATATCCGTGAAGAACTATTATACGTATCTAGGATGTAGTCTGTATAACTCAAAACCAGTTAATTTTCCATATACTAGGGTATTATATATATAGGACAACAAAATAGCTGATTATACGTATCCATTTTGTCCTAAAATAGTTATACTAGTTAATAGTTCAATATCTATCCATTTCTACGTATCCCATGGTTATACTAGTTTATAGTTTTAGTACATAGTTTATAGTCCTATCTCCTAAACCCTATCATATATATCATAGTTCATAGTTGCCCTAACTGTGAACTATGATAGAATAAATAGTTATATCTACCTATCTAAGTTCATAGTATTCCGATATGACATAAACTCTAATCTTGTTCTATGGACTATGCCTCATATGAACTATTTAGCTAATACAAACAATTAGCTAGATGGAACATCTTGCCCTTCCATAGAGCATAGTCTACGTTATGATAGATATTATCATCATGTTCATCTAGATAATCCCCAATTAGGTAGATGGACTAATTAACTTGGCAACTAGTTAGGAACATGGTTAGTTTAACCCTAACTTAGATATGCCTCATATGAGCATACACACATTAGGGTTAAACTAATGTTCCTAACTTAGTATAGGTTAACTATGTTCCTAACTACTATACCTCTATTTAATTCATCCTCAATCCTGGTTCATCTAGATATGGCATTCATCTTCAATGCATCATTGATGACTTGATGGTGGTTCATCTACATAACTACCTGAACATTATCAGGTTATATTCCTAACTATGTTAGGAACCAAAACAAGATAGTCCATGAACTATACCCTAGTAAACTATGTTCCTAACATAGTTAACTAAGTTCTTAACTAAATGATTTAATTACTTCTCGAAGAATATATTGTAACTAAGGATATAGAATCAGGGAAAATAGTGGCATAACTATCCATAATTAGATACTATATCAACTAGTAATATAAACTCTGAACATTATATTATGAGTTCATGTTACTATAATAACGATGGAATCCATCTAGATGGAGCAACATATAACTTAGTTAACTATATCAACGATGGGTGATAGTTAGTAAAAATAATTATGTATGGAAAGAAACTATCTCATTAATAGTTTATCCTAAAATGTTTAGGGTAGTCTATATGACATATATGATCTTAACCTATAACATTATATTATAGGAAGATAATGTTACTATAGACGGAACCACTATGTAGACTATGAACTATGATAACTACCTAGGTTTACTATGAAGACCATAGTTACGTAGATAGATACGTATATCAATCTATGTATCTATATATAGGTTTACAAGCAATTAGCTAGATGGAACAAGATTAGAGTTTTTGATGGGATAATATACTTAAGGTACTATGAACTAACTAGTTTGTAGAACATAGTCTACGTCCCTTGTGTAAATTGTTTGTATACAAGTTAATACAAACAATTAGCCTATAATTTAGAGTCAAAACCTATATTAACATTAGGCGGAATATAGGTTTTGACTAATACAACAATGAGCTAATTGTTTGTATTAGCTTGTATAAAGTAAGTTATACTAGCATTAGAGTTCTATGGACAACTAGTTACATAGTCTCTATGGTATAATGTTTGATAGTATATATCATATGAACCCTATCCTATGATATAAACTCTAAACTAGGGTTAATATCTACAAACTTAGATCTTGCCAAATTAATTTAACCTTAAGTTATGGAGGAACATCTAAATACAAGCATGAGACTATGAATCAGGATCGAGGATGAATTAAACGGAGGTATCTAGTTTGGAACATAGTTAACTAAATATGTGCATAAGTTATGGAGGTAGTGAGGCTTCATCGAGGATGCATAACTAAATTGCCTCCATGAACTAGATACTATGTCATTGAAATGATGATATATCCTTAGTTACTAATCATGTGAACTTGATTTTATATCCTCGTTCATCGTTCACTATGTAGGGAACTACATAGTCATGGTTGATATAGTCCTAGGTACATTATATATATTCTACATAGTTCCCTATAGTGTAGAAAGATTCAACAGAAACTCTGAACTATGTTCATAATTATTATTACCTATGTAGGGAACTATGGAGGCAACCTCCATGTAGATGGAGTAATCTAAACTATATATAGTTCATAGTATAATAATTCATGAACATATATATAGTTTAACCCTAACCAAACTAGTTAGTAACATGAACTAGATAGTCCACTATGTTCATGAATTATAAATTAATCATATAATAACATATATCCTTAGTTATGGACTATCTTGTTTTGATTGCCATATGGCATACAAAACTAGTAAGATGGAAGAGTAAAGTACATCCGCATACAAAACTAGTTACGTACAATGCATTGTACGTATTACAATGACATCATATAACGATCCTCCATATGTAACTAGTTTGTATTAGGGATAATGGCATATGATCCTCCATATGTAACTAGTTTGTATTAGGGACAATGGCATATGATCCTCCATATGTAACTAGTTTATATTAGGGACAATGGCATATGATCCTCCATATGTAAATGGAGGATTAGGGTTAGGGTTAGGGATACAATGCATTGTACGTAATTAGTTTGTATTAGGGTTAGGGACAATACGAACATACGATCCTCCATGAATGCATTCAAGGAGGACATAGTTCATGAATGTATTAAATACGTAGTCTCTAGGATGTACTATGGGTCCTAACTATTAAACATGTCTAATGGTCATCCTAAATACATACTCTATAGAATTCACTCCTCATCCAAAAAGAATGACATAATACTGATGTCATTGTCCCTAATACAAACTAGTTAGATATATTACTAGTTGTGTGTATTCTCAATAACACCCTGACCTTTAACCATAAAAACTCCGTATTTCATTTTTCTGTCTAACTAGTTGTGTGTGGCTTCTTCGATATAATCTTAGGGTGCTGCCATCTTAACTAAGAATGCTCACAACTCATTGGTAAAACTAGTTTAGTAACTACATAGGTTATAATCAACCATATGTAACTCTAACTATGTAACATGGTTATCATATTGTGTGAGTTAACTTAATCACAAGTATGTATAATTATACTTATGTATGAACTAAGTACATATGCTCATATATAAGTAATTATATATGCATATATACAGGGAGGACTAAGTCATTCCATAACCCCTATAGTTTTAGTCCACCATATAGGGGTTATAGATAGTTATACTTAGTTATCGATGGAGTTTATATAGTTCACTATATAGTGGACTAACTTATTGATAGTTAGTAACAATAATAATGAACATATATGTTCATGCATTGTTAATATAAACCTCCATCGATGTTATTATCCTGAATAAACCCTAGTTAATAGTTCACAGTATATCTAACCCTAGGATATCATCGTTAACCATAGGATAAACTCTAGGCTATGTTCATGAACGTAGGGTTCAAGTAGTATAATATAAATAGTTAATTGGCGACTATAGATAATAGTTCACTCTAGGGTTAACCTGAACATAGTTCATATGATAGATATATAACCCATAAACTCTCCCTAATAGGGTTACTTGTGATAAAGTTAACCATATGTTAACCCTAGTATAAAATTGGCATATGTCTAACTAGTTTAATCTTAGATTATACGTTGTTACCATATTTATGATCTAACAGTACTAGTTAATAGAATGAGACTACGATATTAGTTGGGATCTATTATATAACTACATATATAATAGCCTAATTATCCTCTATAATTAGTACTGTTATTCATAGTCTAATCGTTTGTAATAACCATAGACTCTATGAACATGTCTTCTAGACAGTACTAGTATGAATAACTTATTTGGTAATTATAGTATAGTTTAAGTTATTAAAAGTCATACTCCTATGACTTAAGGATTAATTATACTCCTAGGGCATAATCCTATGGTTAATCTTTACTTATTAATCTGGTTAATAGAATATGGTATAAATACTTATAATTAGGTTAAACCTCCATAACTTAAGATATCTTATGGTTAAACTAGTTCATATGAGGCATAGTCCATCTAATTAGTTCTTCTGTCTAACTAGTTGTGTGTGGCTTCTTACATATAATCTTAGGGTGCTGCCATCCCAACTAAGAATACTCACAACTCTTTGGTAAAACTAGTTTAGTAACTACATAGGTTATAATCAACCATAGATAACTCTAACTATGTAACATGGTTATCATATTGTGTGAGTTAACTTAATCACAAGTATGTATAATTATACTTATATATGAACTAAGTACATATGTTTATATATAAGTAACTATATGTGCATATATACAGGGAGGACTAAGTTAGTCCATAACCCCTATAGTTTTAGTCCACCATATAGGGGTTATGGATAGTTATACTTAGTTATCGATGGAGTTAACTATATAGTTCACTATATAGTGGACTAACTTATGGATAGTTAGTAACAATAATTATGAACATATATGTTTATGAATTGTTAATATAAACCTCCATCGTTAACTCCATCGATGTTCTCCTGAATAAACCCTAGTTAATAGTTCACAGTATATGTAACCTTAGGATATCATCATTAACCCTAGGATATGTTCATGAATATAGGGTGAACTAAATATGTTCAGGTAGTGTTGTATAAATAGTTAATTGGCAACTATAGTTAATAGTTCACTCTAGGGTTAACCTGAACATAGTTCATATGATAGATATATAACCCATAAACTCTCCCTAATAGGGTTACTTGTCATTAAGTTAACTATATGGTAACCCTAATATAATATTGGCATATGTCTAACTAGTTTAATCTTAGATTATAGGCTACCGTAGTTATGATCTAACAGTACTAGTTAATAGAATGAGACTATGACATTAGTTGGGATCTATTATATAACTACATATATAATAGCCTAATTATCCTCTATAATTAGTACTGTTATTCATAGTCTAATTGTTTGTAATTACTCTAGATTCTATGTACATGTCTTCTAGACAGTACTAGTATGAATAACTTATATGGTAATTATAGTATAGTTTAAGTATTAGAAGTCATACTCCTATGACTTAAGGGTTTATTATACTCCTAGGACATAATCCTAGGGTTAATATTAACTTATTAATCTAGTTAATAGAATACGGTATAAATACTTATAATTAGGTTAAACCTCCATAACTTAAGATATCTTATGGTTAAACTAGTTCATATGAGGCATAGTCCATATAATTAGGGTTAACTAAATAATGTAGTCAACTATGGTAGTTGACAACATTATATGGTTAAAATGTAGTTATAGGTATTAATTCAGTAATACCTATGTATCATATTCATCTATTGACCATAAACTTAATGCATTATATGGTTGATTATAACATAACCCAATATACTATGTTAACTATATTGTGCATATAGTTATCCCCAAGTAACAGGTACGCATATATTTGGACTATGGAGGTTCCTCCTTGTATATATGCACAAGTAACAACGATGGACCACAACTCTGAACTAAGTATAACAATTCATGAACATATATGTAGTCAACTACCTCCATAGTTGAGCATTATACTCTTAGTTACTAATCATTTAGATGGAGAATATAGTTCCATTTAAACTATAGTAAACTATCTTATTAGGTTTACAATAACGATGGAGGCTTATCAACATAATATCTATATCTATCTAGGTTCATATGAACTAGGGAATACAATGTTCCTATACTATATATTCATGAATGCATTCATCTACCTCATGAATATATAGTATACATATGATACGTATATTATATCTATTATATAGACAATGGTATTCATGAACTTAGTTTGTAGAACATAGTTATCTAGATGAATAAACTACGTTCCTAACCAAATTGCCAATTAACCCTAACTTATGAACTATAGTATAGTCATGTTTCATCTAGGACTATAGTCCTTCTAATATTGTATCATAATCAAATACAATCTAATTGTTTGTAATTACCCTAGACTCTATGAACATGTCTTCTAGACAGTACTAGTATGAATTTCTTATATAGTATAGTTTAAGTCATTAGAAATCATACTCCTATGACTTAAGGGTTTATTATACTCCTAGGATATAAACCTAGGGTTAATCTCGACTTATTAATCTGGTTAATAGAATATGGTATAAATACTTATAATTAGGTTAAACCTCCATAACTTAAGATATCTTATGGTTAAACTAGTTCATATGAGGCATAGTCCATATAATTAGGGTTAACTAAAGAATGTAGTCAACTATGGTAATTGACTACATTATATGGTTAAAATGTAGTTATAGGTATTAATTCAGTAATACCTATGTATCATATTCATCTATTGACCATAAACTTCATGGATTATATGGTTGATTATAACCTAACCCAATATACTATGTTAGCTATATTGTGCATATAGTTATCCCCAAGTAACAAGTACGCATATATTTGGACTATGGAGGTTCCTCCCTGTATATATGCAGAAGTAACAACGATGGACCATAACTCTGAACTAAGTATAACAATTCATGAACATATATGTAGTCAACTACCTCCTGTTATGTTCCAGCCCATGTTCTCTTTTCATATTGGCCGGCCCAGCTTAGGGGGGTAGCCCAGCCGGCCCTAATCAGGGGAATAGCCCATCCTATTTTCTTAATTATTGTAATAAGGCCAAGGGCCCAATTAAAGGGAATAGCCCATTAGGCAGATGTAGCCCATCAGGGAACCTATATATTGAGCTCATGCTCTCCTAATTGAGTAATGAAAAAACTATTAGCCCTAACCTCTTTCCTTCTTGTCTACTCTCTCTCGCCCCTCTCAGCTAGAGCCGCCGGCCCTAGCTGAGCGCTCCCTCCTCTTCTTCGTTCCCTTCCTTCTTCCTGGCCCTCTTCCCAATCCTTCTTCCCTCTCTTTTTTCCTCTATTCTTCTCTAATTTCTCAGGTTCCATCGTCTCATACCGCTGAGACGTATCATTGGTATCAGAGCCACCGTTCCTTGGAAGCACAAACCACCCACCCAACCCTTGCGATGTCAGCGCCAGAGCCTTCCATCCGTGGGGGCTCCCGTCCAGCGTCCCCTCCCTCCTCTCCTCGCCGTGAGGAGTGGCGCGACATGATGGCACAGCAGACCGATATTCTGAAGGTCCTCTTGCAGAATCAGCAACAAAATCAGCAACACCATGCAGCCATGGAGGCGTTGATCAGTGCGTCCTTTGATCGCCTCGCTGTTTCCTTGGCACCACCCCCTCCTCCGAACAGGTCAGACAAAGGGGCGTTGCCGCCCCCTTTCAGTGGTCCTTTTGCACGCTGTCCTCCGTTGTACGCCCGACGGCAAGACACAACCACCAACCTCTTCAGCTCGCAGGGGCCTGAACCTGGACCGCAACCCCTGGGCGGCGGCCTATTTGGCCCCCAAGGGCCCCGGCCACATGTCTCCTCGACTTCTTTTGCTCCCCAACAGCCCGGCCACGGCATCACCGAGGCCGATCACGAGGAGGCATGGACCACGCACCAGGGAGATTCTAGTTGGACTACTCACGGGCCCTCTCGCGAGGAGCGCCATGAGCGCCGGTCTCCGGCTGCTGAACCACGCCTTGCACGTCTGCAATTTCCCAAATATTCAGGAGAAGAGACCCCCGTGGACTGGGTCTATCAGGCTGAAAAGTTCTTCCGTTACCAAGGCACCACTTCCGACGAGGACAAACTTCTGGTAACTTCTTTCATCTCACTAGTGACGCTTTGATATGGTATCAGTATTTTGAGCAGACCTACCCACGCCATTCTTGGAATCACTTTGTGCGGGAGCTTTGTGTCCAATTTGGACCGACGGAATATGCTGATTTCAATGAGCTTCTCAGCTCCCTCTGCCAAACGTCCACCGTGCGAGCCTACCAGATGGAATTTACACGTATTGCCAATCGACTCACAGGTTGGCCACCCGACGCGTTGGTGGGCAAGTTTATGCAGGGCCTGAAACCTGAGATTTCTGATGCTATTCGCCATTATCCCCACCATAATCTGGAGGAAGTGATTCGCCATGCTCGTATTGCGGAGGAGCGTATTGGCCGCCAACGGCGATCTTGGAGACCCCGCTCTCGGCCGGCCACGGCCCCAACCTCACAGGGTCTTCCGAGTGATTCTCAGGCTCCTCCATTGGCACCGCCCCCTATTCGCCGCCTGACACAAGCCCAAATGGCGGAACGTCGCTCCAAAAACCTTTGCTTTAATTGCGATGAACAGTATGTGCAAGGCCACCATTGCAAGAACCGGGCCCTCCTCGCTTTAGAAGGGCTCTGGGACGAAGACCCTGTTGAAGCGGACGGAGCTGGGTTCGTCTCTGAACCGCCACCCGCTGATCTGCCAGAGATCTCTTTCCATGCTTTCTCGGGCGCGTACATGCCCCAGACTATGCGCGTCCAAGGTACTATTAAAAGGCAAAAAGTCGCTGTTCTCATTGACTTGGGCAGCACTCATATCTTTATCAATGATAAAGTTGCTAGGCGTCTGGGCTGCCCATTGCATGCCTCGTCTCCTTTTGATGTCCGGATTGGGGACGGTTCGAACCTTCGCTCTGATGGCATGTGCCCACGAGTGGAGCTGTCTATTCAAGGTCACGCCTTTTCGGTGGACCTCTATTTATTGCCCACCCAAGGAGCGGATGTAGTTTTGGGTGTGCAGTGGCTTCGCGGACTAGGTGATGTGGTGTGGAACTTTGATGCCATGACCATGCAGTTCACCATTGGCGGCCGGACTGTCAACCTTTCGGGCGAATCTCCAGGTACTCTTCACTCTATGTTCTCGGTGGATTCTCTCACGCATGGTACTCCGCAGGGCTTTCTATTACAATTATTATCATCCGAGGACCCTACTCCGCCAGAGGACCCCCTGACGTGGCCGCCCTTCTCTTGGAGTTTGCTGATCTGTTCCTTGAGCCGTCAGGGCTGCCACCCCCGAGGTCCCATGACCATCATATCCCCATCCTTCCAGGGTCTAAACCGGCCAATGTCCGTCCATATCGGTACCCGCAAATCCAAAAGGCTGAGATTGAGAAGTTGATTCGGGATATGCTGTCTACGGGAATCATTCGTCCAAGCTCCAGTTCTTATTCTTCCCCGGTCCTTTTGGTTCGGAAGAAAGATGGCACGTGGAGATTTTGTGTGGATTATCGGGCACTGAATGCCATTACTCTCAAAGATAAGTATCCCATTCCTGTCATCGAGGAATTATTGGATGAACTTACTCATGCCCATGTTTTTTCTAAGTTGGACTTACGTGCGGGATACCATCAGATCCGCATGCATCCTGATGACATCCATAAAACCGCTTTCCGTACACATGATGGCCATTATGAGTTCTTAGTTATGCCTTTCGGTCTCACAAATGCCCCGGCCACATTTCAAGGACTCATGAATGATCTATTCCGGAATTTTTTACGGCGGTTTGTTCTTGTTTTCTTTTATGATATACTGATTTACAGTTCTTCTTGGGAGCTCCATCTACAGCATTTACGCACCGTCCTTGAGGTAATTCGGGCCCACTCTTTATTTCTTAAAAGGTCCAAGTGCTCTTTTGCTTGCTTCCAGGTTGATTATTTGGGCCATGTCATTTCTCATGGAGGAGTAGCCACCGACCCTTCTAAAGTGGTCGCTATGCTCAATTGGCCGATTCCCACTTCTCTGAAGAGCCTCCGCGGGTTCTTGGGGTTGACTGGCTACTATCGCCGTTTCGTGGGCCACTATGGGTCGTTGGCAGCCCCCTTAACCGGGTTGCTTAAGAAAGGTGCTTTTGTTTGGTCCCACGAGGCCCAACAGGCTTTTGAAGCTCTAAAAGCGGCCATGTCTTCCGCCCCTGTTCTTGCTCTTCCGGATTTTTCACGCCCTTTTATAGTGGAGACGGATGCCTCTGGTAATGGCCTCGGGGCAGTTTTGCTACAAGACGGCCATCCCATCGCTTACTGGAGCAAGGCCTTGACGGGTCGTTCCTTGACCCTGTCGGCGTATGAGAAGGAGATGTTGGCCATTGTGCATGCTGTGACCAAGTGGCGTCCATATTTGCTGGGGTGACATTTTATTATTTGCACGGACCATCAACCCCTCAAGTATTTTTTGGACCAGCGTATTGCCACTCCTGCCCAGCAGCGTTGGGTGACTAAGTTGTTGGGCTATGATTATGAATTGAAATATAAGCGGGGTTCTGAGAATATAGTTGCCGATGCTCTCTCCCGTCAGTTTGAGGACGCCTCGCATTTGGGTATGTCCGCTCCTGTGTTTCCTTTTTTTACAGATTTGCAACAGGCCTACCAGCAGGACCCCGCCACGGTTGCTTTATTGGATAAGCTTCGGGTCCAGCCATCTGCCGATCCTTCTTATGCTTTGCGGGATGATATTCTCTATTGGAAAGGTCGGTTGTGGGTCCCGAATTGTGACAGCATTCGTCGGATGATTATTGATCATTTTCATTCTACTCCTTTGGCGGGTCATGAAGGCTCATTTCGAACTTATAAACGGGTCTCCCAATGTTTTTTATGGCGTGGTCTTAAGCGTGCAGTTCAACGCTTCGTGGCTGAGTGTGCAGTTTGCCAACGAGCCAAGGCTTCTACCCTTACTCCATCCGGCCTTCTACAGCCCCTACCTATTCCGGAGCACGTTTGGGAAGACATCTCCATGGATTTTATTGAAGCATTACCTGTTGTTCAAGGCAAATCAGTTATCATGGTGGTGGTCGATCGCTTGTCTAAGTATGCTCATTTTTCAGCTCTAGGCCATCCTTATACCGCGAAAGTTGTTGCTGAGATTTATGTACGGGATGTAGCCAAACTCCATGGCATGCCGCGGACTATAGTTTCAGACCGTGATCGTGTCTTCATCTCCCAGTTTTGGCAGGAATTCTTCCTTCTTCAAAATTCGCGCCTCCTTATGAGTTCCACCTATCACCCTCAAACTGATGGTCAGACTTAAGTGGTTAATCGTTGCCTTGAACAGTATCTTCGTTGTTTTGTGGGTGATCATCCTCGGCGTTGGCTCTAGTTTCTTCCTTGGGCGGAATGGTCTTACAATACCGCCTACCATACTTCGACTGGTTTCACGCCTTTTCAAGTTGTCTATGGTCGGCCCCCGCCGGCCTTACTACATTATGTGCCTCTGCGAGCTACTGTAAGCGAGGTTGATTATCTCTTGCAGACTAGAGATGAGGTTTTGCAGCAGCTCAAGCTTAATTTGGCTACCGCCCAGAACCGCATGAAGCAGGTTTATGACCACCATCACCGCGATCGTGAATTTCAAGTTGGTGATTGGGTCTACGTCAATTTTCTTCCGGCACGCCAATCCTCTTTATATCAGCCTGCTAATGTTAAGTTAGCCTATCGGTTCCATGGTCCAAACCAGGTTATTGAGCGCGTTGGTCCTGTGGCCTACCGCCTCCTCTTGCCCGCGGATTCCACTGTCCACCCCGTTTTTCATGTTTCTCGGCTCAAGCGTGTGGTAGGAGATCCTACTCTTGTGGTTCCGACTCCACCTCCTCCGGCACCTTCTTCCGAATTGGCTTTGATTCCATCCTCTCAGGTGGATTCTCGTCGCGTTCGTTGTTCGGGTCGCATTGTCACGGAGCTTCTTATTGCATGGCAAGGACAGCCCTTGGAAGAAGCTTCCTGGGTTTTGGAGGATGAGTTTCTTACTCAATATCCTGGTTGGGCGCCTTGAGGACAAGGCTAGCAGCGGAGCGTGGTGGAATGTTATGTTCCAGCCCATGTTCTCTTTTCATATTGGTCGGCCCAGCTTAGGGGGGGTAGCCCAGCCGGCCCTAATCAGGGGAATAGCCCATCCTATTTTCTTAATTATTGTAATAAGGCCAAGGGCCCAATTAAAGGGAATAGCCCATTAGGCAGATGTAGCCCATCAGGGAACCTATATATTGAGCTCATGCTCTCCTAATTGAGTAATGAAAAAACTATTAGCCCTAACCTCTTTCCTTCTTGTCTACTCTCTCTCGCCCCTCTCAGCTAGAGCCACCGGCCCTAGCTGAGCGCCCCCTCCTCTTCTTCGTTCCCTTCCTTCTTCCTGGCCCTCTTCCCAATCCTTCTTCCCTCTCTTTTTTCCTCTATTCTTCTCTAATTTCTCAGGTTCCATCGTCTCATACCACTGAGACGTATCACCTCCATAGTTGAGCATTATACTCTTAGTTACTAATCATTTAGATGGAGAACATAGTTCCATTTAAACTATAGTAAACTATCTTATTAGGTTAACAATAACGATGGAGGCTTATCAATATAATATCTATATCTATCTAGGTTCATATGAACCAGGGAATACAATGTTCGTATACTATATATTCATGAAGGCATTCATCTACCTTCATGAATATATAGTATACATATGATACGTATATTATATGGACAACGACATGTACATATCTATCATATGGACAATGACATTCGTGAACTTAGTTTGTAGAACATAGTTATCTAGATGAATAAACTACGTTCCTAAATATTCCTAACCAAATTGCCAATTAACCCTAACTTATGAACTATAGTATAGTCATGTTTCATTTAGGACTATGTTCATCTAGATACCTTCTAGACTATGTTTGTATGAACTATCTAATTGTTTGTATTAGGATATCTCTACTTCTAGACAACTAGTTACATAGTTAGATACTCTATAGAATATAGTCTACATTTAGTACCCTATGTAACTAGTTTCCAAATTAATTTGAACTTAGATAGTTGCTCTAATAATCTAAGTTAGGATGTCTAAGATAACGAAAATAGTTAAGATCATATATGTCATTATCTACTCAAAACCACATATTATATGTCTAGGATAATATTATATGTCATATTTAGAAATGGAAACCACTGGTTATACTAGTTAATAGTTCTATAGTTAGTATCTATCCATTTCTAAACCCAAAACCACACATAACATAGTCCTATATTCTATCTATAATAGTTTCTTTGTACCTTAACTAATAATGTAGAACTATTATACGTATCCATTTCTTGTCCTATATTAGTCCTAGGATTATAATGTTGGGGTTAATCCCTAACATATAGATAGAGACATATAATAATAGGATAACTATGTATCTCATTTCTAAACATCTATGTTAGGGTTAATCCCTAACAAATACAACTACATCCTATAGGGTATTATAATAGTTGTATTAGGTGGAATATAGGACTATGTTTAGGGTTAGAATACACACACGTAGGTAGTTACCCTAACTATCGACGGAATCTTAGTTGGGAATAATATTTTAGCATTATTTATAACGAGAATGCAACCCTAACTATAGACGGAATATATGACTATTGTTTAGGGTTAATGCATGTAGGTTAGATTCTTAGATACGTATCTATCTAAGTATGGGAATAAACAATGTATTTACTATGGGAATAAACATAGTCCTAGTTTAACTAACTTAGATTAATCCTATGGAAATATACATTTTAGATTGGCAACTATAGATACGTAGATATGTATGTCTAGATTTTAATAGAGGCAATCTTGTATACATATAATAATCCATCTATGTCAACTATCATTGGTTAGAGTTTACGTATTTAACTTGTATAACTAGAATATACAAGTTATTGATGGAAAATTAATCCCAAAGTCTCCCTTGTCCTAAAGAGGATTAACCTAACCCTATGCCTCATAGAATACAGTATAAATACCCATAGGGTATAACCATATCCATCACGTCAAAGACTTTCTCGATAGCAGTGATCCACTCCTTAGCCTCCTCTGGCTCACCCTCACCCTTGAAGTAGGAGCCATCTTCTTGAAGCGTTCAGCCAACTAAGATTCCATCTATGGTTAGGGTAACTACCTATGTGTGTGTATTCTAACCCTAAACATAGTCCTATATTCCGCTTAATACAACTATTATAATGCCCTATAGGATGTAGTTGTATTTGTTAGGGATTAACCCTAACATAGATACTTAGAAATGGGATACATAGTTATCCTATTATTATATGTCTCTATCTATATGTTAAGGATTAACCCTAACATTATATTCTTAGGACTAATATAGGACAAGAAATGGATACGTATAATAGTTCTACATTATTAGTTTAGGTACAGGAAACTACTATAGACGGAATATAGGAATGTTTGGTTTTGGGTTTAGAAATTGATATATACTAACTATAGAACTATTAACTAGTATAACCAGTGGTTTGCATTTCTAAATATGACATATATGATCCTAGACATATAATGTGTAGTTTTGAGTAGATAATGACATATATGATCTTAACATTATATTCTCATTATCTTAGACATCCTAACTTAGATTATTAGAGAATATATGATCTTAACATTATATTCACATATATGATCCTTTACGTATTGTTGCTACGCCATCCCTACCTACGGTTTATCCGGAATTGCCGTTGGTGCCAGCTTCTATAGTGGAGTCTCGTCGTGTGCGTCGTTCTAGTCGTATTATCATTGAGGTTCTCATTACTTGGCAAGGCTATCCACTGGAGGATGCTTCCTGGCTCCGTGAAGATGAGTTTTTGGCTCAATATCCTGGGTGGTCGCCTTGAGGTCAAGGCTAGCAGCGGAGCGTGGTGGAATGATGTGTTCCAATATTAGTTCATTTCTTTATGTTATTTGGTTTATTTATATTGTTGGCTTAGGGGAGTAGCCCAAATTATTAAGTATTATGTAATAAGGCTTTCGGCCCAGTTTAGGGAATAACCCAAGCCCACAACGTGGGAGAGTATGTAAGGGGCTTATGCCCTCTTTGGATGATTATGCAAGGGATTACCCTAATCTCATCTTCCTCCTGCTTAACCCCCGTCGTCCCTTCTCTGTCTGAGCCGCCGCCCAGCTTGCAGAGGAATTCCTCCCTCATCTCGTCTTCCCTTTCCCCTTCTTTTCCTGAATTAACTCTCCCCAAGTGCTGGGATACAACAAAACCATAATCCTTCTGTATGTGTTATACTAGTTGAAGAGGGTTAGGATTACGTTGTGTTACTACATGTAGTTAGATGGAAGAATTCTTACAACATGTAATAACTAATGAATTTATAATAAGTAAAGGATTACATTGTGTTACTATGTATTCACAACTATAGTACTTATTTTTAGACACTTAATGGTTTTAAGTACATGCTGACATGGTACCTTTATACTGATGTAGAGTCATCTTGGTTATTACTATAGTATTGGGACAAAGCAGATTGATTGCATTGCATAATTTACCCTACACACAACCAAACTAAAATGGTTATTACTAACAAAGAATTTTACTAACGAAGAATAAAATTCGAAGATAGTTGTGTGTGTATTCTTTCATTTACTTCCGTTCAATTAAATGGAAGAATCCGAGAAATACAGTTGTGTGTATTCTCTATACCATAGAAACTACATATTTAATTCTTCCTTCAAACTACATTATTTATTCTCCACAATAAACCCTAACCTAAAACCATAAAAACTAAGTACTTGATTCTTCCGTCTAAGTAATTGTGTGTATCCCTCCATATAACGCTAACCCTAAACCCTAAAAACTATTTATTTAATTGTTCTGTCAAAGTAGTTATGTGTATTCACCATACCAAAACCATGGAAACTGCATATTTGTTGCTTCCGTGTAACTAGTTGAGTGTATTTTTTCATCTAGCTAGCTAGTTGTGTGTATTCTTTCGTCTAAATGTAAACCTAAAAACTAGAAACTACGTATTTTATTCTTCCATCCAACTAGGTGTGTGTTTTTATCCATACCAAACTGCAAGCATGAATTTTAAAGACTATGTATTTGATACTTCTGTCTAGCTAGTTGTGTGAATAATTAATGCCAAACCCTAACCTTAAGCCTAAGCCTAGAAAACTATGCATTTGAATATTTCTATTTAACTACTTATTTTTTTGTCTAACTGGTATGGAGAATACATGCAACCCTAACCCATCTAACTTATTTGATTCTTCTGTTTAACTACTTTTGTTTGTTCCTATAGTAAATCCTAGAGACTATGTATATGATTCTTCTGTTTAAGTAGATGCGTGAAGGTCTAAAGCTATCCCCAAACCGTAGAAACTACTTATCTAATTCTTCCATCAAACTAGTTATGAGCATTGTTCATACCAAAACCTAATGCTAAACCCCTAGAAGTTATGTATTTTGTTGTTCGTCTAACTAACTAGTTGTTTACGTATTTAATACTTTGGTCTAGCTAATTGTCAAACCCTAACCCTAAGCCTACTTATCTAATTCTTCCTTCAAACTAGTTGTGAGCATTTTTCATACCAAAACCCTACTAGGTTATAACCCTATGTTATAACCCTAAACTTGGGTTAACAGACATCCTAGGGTTTATTACATATAACTGTGAACTATTAACTATATACTATAGTTATACTACACTAGTATATGTAATCCTAGTATTCAGGACCCTAACTCATAATAAGGTTACAGTATATGTAGAGGCATAATCCATGTCAGGCATAGTCCATATAATTAGGGTTAATCTATAATAATAGAGGCATAATTACAGTATTTATACCATATTTGCATAGATTATAATAAAAAGCCCGTATAAACTACATATATAATAGAATGAGACTCTCCCTAATATGTATACACATATTATATAGATCAACCCGATAAGAAGACATAGTATAACCCTAATATTATACTCCTATAACCCTTAAGTCATAGTCTCATAACTATTGTATTTGGACAATTATAGATTAATCTAACTATATGAGTACTAGTTAATATACTCATATAGTATATTGCTATAAGAAGATCATATATAATCTTAAGTTAGATTACCGTATTTATGATTACCTGTTACCTGAGGATAACCTAGTCTCATTCTATTAACCAGATTAGTAAGTTAGACATCATGAGCATAGGGTAACCCTAACTTAGATAGATTAGAGTTTATATTAGTAGTTGCCCTTATATACAGTCATAGTGGAACATGTAGAAGGATCACTAGATACTACAGTTTCCATATATGGTTAACTCAATCATATTGTGTTTGCGGAGGATGTATGTTCTATACCTCATATATCTAGTATGTTATGATATAAAAGGATTAGGCAACGATGGAACTAGAATAACTTAGGATATAACATATCCTATATTATGTTCTATAGAGGAACTAGTTATCATATAGTCTTATATCTATTATATTCTATAGAGGAACTAGTAATCATATAGTCTTATATGTATTATGTTCTATAGAGGAACTAGTTATATAATGATGGAACCCTAAAGTCTAATCCTAGAGACTATTATATGGATTATAATAAGTAGTTTATAAGGATAACTAGTTCCTCTATGAGACATCATTGTATTATTATATATGTCGTGTTCTATGTTTGTATGTTATTCTTAAACTATATTCCCTATGATTATTTATACCGTATTTATGAGGCATAGGATTAGTTAATCCTCTCTAGGACAAGGGAGACTTTAGGATTAATCTTCTGTCAATAACTTGTATATTCTAGTTATACAAGTTAAATACGTAAACTCTAACCTATGATAGTTGACATAGACGGATTATTATTTGTCTGAAAGATTTGCCTCTATTAAAATCTATAGTAGGATTAAAATTGCTCGGAAACTAGGACCTAGGTCAATCTAGACATACATATCTACGTATCTATCTAACTCTATAGTTGCCAATCTAAAATGTCTATTCCCATAGGATTAATCTAAGTTAGTTAAACTAGGACTACGTTTATTCCCATAGTAAATATATTGTTTAATCTCATACTTAGATAAATACGTATCTTAGAATTTAACCCAGATGCATTAACCCTAACCCTAGGAATACATAGTCCTATATTCCGTCTATAGTTAGGGTTGCATTCTCGTCATAAACAATGCTAAATATTATTCCCAACTAAGCTTCCATCTATAGTTAGGGTAACTACCTACGTGTGTGTATTCTAACCCTAAACATAGTCCTATATTCCACCAAATACAACTATTCTAATGCCCTATAGGATGTAGTTGTATTTGTTAGGGATTAACCCTAACATAGATACTTAGAAATGAGATACATAGTTATCTTATTATTATATGTCTCTATCTATATGTTAGGGATTAACCCTAACATTATATTCCTAGGAATAATATAGGACAAGAAATGGATACATACAATAGTTCTACATTATTAGTTTAGGTACAAGAAACTAGTATAGACGTATAGGACTATGTAATGTGTGGTTTTGGGTTTAGAAATTGATAGATACTAACTATATAACTATTAACTAGAATAACCAGTGGTTTCCATTTCTAAATATGGCATATATGATCCTAGACATATAATGTGTGGTTTTGAGTAGATAATGACATATATGATCTTAACATTTTATTCTTGTTCTCTTAGACATCCTAACTTAGATTATTAGAGGAACTATCTAAGTTCAAATTAATTTGGAAACTAGTTACATAGTGTACTATATGTAGACTATGTTCTATGGACTATCTAACTATGTAACTAGTTGTCTAGAAGTAGGGATATCCTAATACAAACAATTAGATAGTTCATACAAACATAGTCTAGAAGACATGTTCATATGAGGCATAGTTCATGGAGATATCTAGATGAACATAGTCCTAGATGAAACATGACTATACTATAGTTCATAAGTTAGGGTTAATTGGCAATTTGGTTAGGAACGTAGTTTATTCATCTAGATAACTATGTTCTAAAAACTAAGTTCATGAATACCATTGTCTATATAATAGATATAATATACGTATCATATGTATACTATATATTCATGAGGTAGATGAATGCATTCATGAATATATAGTATAGGAACATTATATTCCCTGGTTCATATGAACCTAGATAGATATGGATATTATAATGATAAGCCTCCATCGTTATTGTTAACCTAACAAGATAGTTTACTATAGTTTAAATGAACTATGTCCTCCATCTAGATGATTAGTAACTAAGAGTATAATGCTCAACTATGGAGGTAGTTGACTACATATATGTTCATGAATTGTTATACTTAGTTCAGAGTTAGGGTCCATCATTGTTACTTGTACATATATGCAGGGAGGAACCTCCATAGTGCAACTAAGTACCTGTTACTTGGGGATAACTATATGCACAATATAGTTAACATAGTATCTTGGGTTACATAGTCTCCCTAATAGGTTATAATCAACAATATAACCTATGAAGTTTAGGGTCAATAGATGAATATGATACATAGATATTACTGAATTAATACCAATAACTACATTATAACCATATAATGTAGTCAACTACCACAGTTGACTACATTATTTAGTTAACCTAATTAGATGGACTATGCCTCATATGAACAAGTTTAATCATAAGATATCTTAAGTTATGGAGGTTTAACCTAATTATAAGTATTTATACCGTATTCTATTATTAACCAGATTAATAAGTAAAGATTAACCATAGGATTATGCCCTAGGAGTATAATTAATCCTTAAGTCATAGGAGTATGACTTTTAATAACTTAAACTATACTATAATTACCAAATAAGTTATTCATACTAGTATTGTCTAGAAGACATGTTCATAGAGTCTATGGTAATTACAAACAATTAGACTATGAATAACAGTACTAATTATAGAGGATAATTAGGCTATTATATATGTAGTTATATAATAGATCCCAACTAATATCGTAGTCCTATTAGGGAGAGTTTATGGGTTATATATCTATCATACCCTAGAGTGAACTATTATCTATAGTCGCCAATTAACTATTTATATTATACTACTTGAACCCTACGTTCATGAATATAGCCTAGAGTTTATCCTATGGTTAACGATGATATCCTAGGGTTAGATATACTGTGTACTATTAACTAGGGTTTATTCAGGATAATAACATCGATGGAGGTTTATATTAACAATGCATGGACATATAAGTTCATTATTATTGTTACTAACTATCAATAAGTTAGTGAACTATATAAACTCCATCGATAACTAAGTATAACTATCCATAACCCCTATATGGTGGACTAAAACTATAGGGGTTATGGACTGACTTAGTCCTCCCTGTATATATGCACATATAATTACTTATATATGAGCATATGTACTTAGTTCATACATAAGTATAATTATACATACTTGTGATTAAGTTAACTCACACAATATGATAACCATGTTACATAGTTAGAGTTACCTATGGTTGATTATAACCTATGTAGTTACTAAACTAGTTTTACCAAAGAGTTGTGAGTATTCTTAGTTGGGATGGCAGCACCCTAAGATTATATGTAAGAAGCCACACACAACTAGTTAGACAGAAGAATGAAATACGGAGTTTCTGTGGTTAAAGGTCGGGGTATATTATTGAGAATACACAAAACTAGTAATATGTCTAACTAGTTTGTATTAGGGACAATGGCATCCATATTATGTCATCCTTTTAGGATGAGGAGTGAATTCTAGAGACTACGTATTTAGGATGACCATTAGACATGTTTAATGGTATAGTAAATCCTAGAGACTACGTATTTAATACATTCATGAACTATGTCCTCCTTGAATGCATTCATGGAGGATTGTATGTACGTATTGTCCATAACCCTAATACAAACTAGTTACGTACAATGCATTGTATCCCTAACCCTAACCCTAATCCTCCATTTACATATGGAGGATCGTATGCCATTGTCCCTAATACAAACTAGTTACGTTGTATTAGGGATAATGGCATTGTAACCCTCATCGTTATTGGATGAGTTTACGTATTTAACTATGTCTCCCATAGTAAAACCTAGGTAGTTAGACATAGTTTTCCTATCTAGTTGAGTGGAGGTATTTGATCCAAATATGACAACGATGAACTAGGGACAATTAGTTAGACGGAAGAATTATATATGGAAGAATTAGATATGTAGTTTATATGGTTTTGGGTTTATGGTTAGGGTTTAGTATAGAGAATACACACTAGTTAGATGGAAAATTGAAATAAGTAGTTCGCAGTGTGTAGTGGTTTCTATGGTTTGGGGATAGCTTTAGACCTTCACGCATCTACTTAAACAGAAGAATCAAATACATAATCTCTAAGATTTACTATGGGAATAAAAAAGTAGTTAGATGGAAGAATTAAATACATAGACAATGGCATTAAATACATAATTTCTAAGGTCTAGGGATTCTAGTTTGATGGAAGAATTAGATAAGTAGTTTCTACGGACATACTTTATTCTTCCGTCTAACTAGTTCTGTATGGCATATGGCAATCAAAACAAGATAGTGCATAACTAAGGATATATGTTATTATATGATTAACTTATAGTTCATGAACATAGCGGGTTATATAGTTCATGTTACTAACTAGTTTGGTTAGGGTTAAACTATATATATGTTCATGAATTGGATGCATATATATACTATGAACTATATAGTTTAGATTACTCCATCAAGATGCATATATATACTATGAACTTATATAGTTTGGTCCATTTAGATTATTGCCTCCATAGTTCCCTACATAGGCAGTTCCCTTACTTGTAGGTAGTTCCCTGCAAGTAACAATAATTATGAACATATATGTTCATGAATTATTAATATAAACTCTGAGCTATGTAGTTTCTGTTGAATCCTTCTAGATTATGTAGGGAACTATGTAGAACATATATAATGTTCCTAGGACTATATCAACCATGACTATGTAATTCCCTACATAGTGAACGATGAACGAGGATATAAAATCAGGTTCATATGATTAGTAACTAAGGATATATCATCATTTCAATGATATAGTATCTAGTTCATGGAGGCAATTTAGTTACCTTATGAACTTAGTTAACTAAGTTATGAACAATTCATAAACTGATTTGGCAACTAGTTACATAGTTCATCTTGTCATTATATGAACCCTAAATGCCTCAACTAACTATGTTCAACGATGGAGCCTCATCTACCTCCATAACTTATGCACATATTTAGTTAACTAAATTCCTAACTAGATGCCTCCATTTAATTCATCCTCGATACTGGTTCATAGTCTCATGTTTGTATTTAGATGTTCCTCTATATGATATGTCTCACCAATTTAGGACAGTATAGGTAGTGAGGATTGGGGAAATTGAGGGTAATGAAGATGGGAAGAGGGAAGAAGAAGAGGAGGAAGGATAGGGAGAACGATGGAGGTAAGGGAGGCCTCAATGGCAGCCGGCGGCTGCAATAGAGGAGGACGACAGGGAAGGAGAAAGAAGAGATAGAGATTAGGGTAATACTTTATTCATAATCTATTAGGAGAGCATAAGCTCAATATAAATAGTTCCCACGTTGGGCTACACTACTCACTGGGCTATTCCCATCAGATGGGCCTGTGGCCTTATCACAGATTAATAAAATAAGATGGGCTATTCCCCTAAACTGGGCCAGCTGGGCTACTCCACTAAGCTGGGCCGGCATTACTAATACTATAATAAGCAGAACATAACATTCCACCATGCTCCGCTGTTAGCCTTGACCTCAAGGCGCCCAATCAGGATACTGGGCTAAAAACTCATCTTCTGAAAGCCAGGAAGCTTCCTCTAATGGCCGACCCTGCCAAGCAATAAGAACCTCGGTGATAATACGCCCAGTGCGACGAACGCGACGAGAATCCACCTTGAAGGCGGGAACCAAAGGCAAGTCGGCAGAAATGGTCAGAGGAGGTGGAGTAGGGACCAAAAGAGATGGATCAGCAATAACACGCCGGAGTCGGGAGACATGAAAAACGGGGTGAACGGATGAATCCGCCGGTAAGAGAAGGATGTAGGCTATCGGACCAATGCGTTCACTAATCGGATAAGGACCATGAAACCGATGAGCTAATTTAACGCTGGCCGGCTGATATAAAGAGGACTGGCGCGCAGGAAGAAAGCTGACATATACCCAATCGCCGACTTGAAACTCCCGGTCACGATGGTGTTTGTCATAAACTTGCTTCATACGGTTTTGGGCAATGAATAAAATCTGCTTCGATTGGCATAAAACTTCATCGCGGGTCTGCAACAGATGATCAACCTCACTGACGGAAGCTCACTGGGGCACATAATGAAGTAATGTGGGAGGAAGGCGGCCATAGACAACCTGAAAAGCAGTAAACCCAGTAGAAGTATGGTAAGCAGTATTGCAGGACCATTCTGCCCACGGTAAGAACTGAAGCCATCGGCGTGGATTCTCCCCCGCAAAACAACGGAGATATTGCTCGAGACAGCGGTTAACAACTTCCGTTTGTCCATCCGTTTGCAGGTGATATGTCGAACTCATATGAAGCCGAGAACCATGGAGGGTAAAAAATTCCTGCCAAAACTGGGAGATGAACACCCGGTCGTGGTCTGACACAATAGTACGTGGCATCCCATGCAGTTTAGCCACATCCCGGACATATAGATCAGCAACGGTCTTGGCCGTATAGGGGTGGCCCAAGGCGGAAAAATGAGCGTATTTAGAAAGCCGATCGACCACGACCATCACCACAGATTTCCCGTGCACCATAGGAAGAGCTTCAATGAAATCCATAGAGACATCTTCCAAAATTTGATCTGGAATAGGCAAGGGTTGCAAGAGGCCCGCCGGAGTAGTAGTAGAGGCCTTGGCACGTTGGCACACCTCACATGCAGCCACAAATGTCTGAACCGAGCATTTAATCCTGCGCCATAAGCAACACTGAGACACCCGCTTATAGGTCCGAAAGGAGCCTTCATGACCAGCCGTCGGGGTAGAATGAAAATGAGTCAGTATAGTATAGCGGATATGCTCACAGTCAGGGACCCACAAGCGACCCTTCCAATAAATAATGCCATTCCGTAAAACATAAGAGGGATCATCCAAAGTCTGATCTTGAAACACAGCCAACAAGGTAACTGCCTCTGGATTGAGCTGGTAGGCTTGCTGTAAATCAGCAAGGAAAGGAAACACCGGGGCGGACATGCAAAGAGACCGGCATCATCAAACTGACGGGACAAGGCGTCTGCAACAATATTCTCGGACCCACGCTTGTAGACCAATTCATAATCATAGCCCAGCAATTTAGTCACCCAACGCTGCTGAGCAGGGGTAGCAATACGTTGGTCCAGGAAATATTTAAGTGGCTGGTGATCAGTCCGAATGATAAAATGACGTCCCAACAAATACGGCCTCCACTTGGTCACCGCATGAACTATGGCCAACATTTTCTTTTCATAAGCCGAGAGGGACAGCGAGCGGCCAGCCAAGGCCTTGCTCCAAAAGGCAATGGGGTGGCCGTCTTGTAAGAGGACTGCACCAAGGCCATGGTCAGAGGCGTCGGTCTCCACCACAAAGGGCCTGGTGAAATCCGGAAGAGCCAAAATAGGAGCCTCACACATAGCGGATTTCAAGGTGTCGAATGCCTGCTGGGCGCCATGGGACCAAACAAATGCCCCCCGTTTGAGTAGATCATTCAAAGGAGCCGCAAGTGTCCCATAATTAGCGACGAATCTGCGATAGTACCCTGTTAACCCCAAAAATCCCCTAAGACTTTTTAGAGAAGTCGGGACTGGCCAAGCAGCCATAGCAGCCACTTTGGAAGGGTCGGTAGAGACTTGGCCATTAGTAATCATATGGCTGAGATAATCAACCTAAGAACAACCAAAAGAGCATTTGGAACATTTGATAAATAAAGAGTGGGCACGAAGTACCTCAAATACAGCCCGCAGGTGCTCGAGATGGCGATCCCAAGAAGGACTATAGACGAGGATGTCGTCAAAGAAGACCAAGACGAAGCGGCGCAAGAAGTCCTGAAATATATCATTCATTAGGCCCTGAAAGGTGGCTGGGGCATTAGTAAGACCGAAGGGCATCACCAAAAATTCGAAATGTCCATCATGAGTACGGAAAGCCGTTTTGTGGACATCCGCAGGGTGCATGCGAATCTGATGGTACCCAGCACGCAAATCCAGCTTGGAGAAAACTCGAGCATGAGCCAATTCATCAAACAATTCCTCAATGACGGGAATCGGATACTTGTCCTTGAGTGTGATGGCGTTTAAGGCGCGGTAATCCACACAAAAATGCCATGTACCATCTTTCTTCCAGACCAACAGAACTGGCGACGAATAAGAACTAGAACTCGACTGAATAATCCCGCTCAATAACATCTCTTTGACCAACTTCTCAATCTCAGCTTTTTGAATATGGGGATATCTGTACGGGCGAACATTAGCTGGAGCAGCCCCGGGCACAATAGGGATATGGTGATCATGAAATCGGGGCAGTGGAAGACTGGAAGGTTCCTGAAATAACTCCTCGAAGGCCGAAAGCAATGCTTCCAGATCAGGAGGGGCCTCCGATGGAGCCGTGGGCTCCGATGATAATAACTGCAAGAAGAACCCCTGGGGAACACCATGTGAGAGTGAATCCAATGAGATCATAGAATTGAGGGTACCTGGGAACCCGCCCGAGAGCTGAACCGATTGGCCACCCAGGGTATACTGCATCGCCATGTTGTCGAAGTTCCAAACCACATCCCCAAGGTTACATAGCCACTGCACGCCTAGGACCACATCAGCCCCTTACGTCGGCAATAAATAAAGGTCCAGAAGGAAGGCGTGACCCTGGATAGTCAACTCAACGCTGGGGCACAAACCAACACTGCGGAGGTTGGAGCCATCACCAATCCGGACGTCAAATGGAGACGAGGCATGCAATGGACATCCCAGCCGTGAGGCAACCTTATCATTGATAAAATTATACGTACTACCAGAATCGATAAGGACAGATACCTTCTACTTCTTTATAGCTCCTTGGACGCGCATAGTCTGCGGCATATAGGCGCCCGAGAAGGCATGGAAGGAGATCTCAGGCTGATCAGCAGAGGGGGTCTGGTGCAAATCCCGTTTTGTCTTCATCCTCAGGGACCTCGTCCCATAGACCCTCCAAGGCTAAGAGGGTGTGGTTCTTGCAACGATGGCCGGGGACGAAGCGTTCGTCACAATTATAGCACAGACCCTTAGAGCGGTGCTCCTCCATTTGGGCTTGTGTCAACCGGCGGATGGCCGGCTGAGGCGGAGGAGTAGCATGAGAGTCAACCTGAAGTGCCGGAGGTGCGGTGGATAAGGCTGGTCGGGTAGGGGGCCTCCAAGCCCTCCGTTGGCTATTAAGTCGCTCCTCCGCAATCCGGGCATGTTTAATCACCTCAGCCATAGAGATGCGCGGGTAGTGACGAATAGCATCCGAAATTTCGAGCTTTAAGCCTTGCATAAATTTACCCACAAGGGCCTCCTGAGTCCAAGACGAGACCCGGCTGGCTATTCGCATGAACTCCATCTGATAAGCACGCACCGTAGATGTCTGCCGTAAAGAACTGAGTAGTTCATTGAAGTCAGCTTTCTCCGTAGGCCCGAATTGAATACAAAGCTCCATAATGAATTGTTGGGGGGGGGGGCTTCATTGAAGTCCGTAGATGTCTGCAAGTCTCGTCTCAGCTGGCCTGGGGGTTTGGCGCTCATCGCGTGAATAGCCTTGGTTGGTCCAACTGGACTCAGCCTGGACAGGGGGCCATTCAAAGTCACGTTCCTCGTCTCCGGGACCCCGATCAGCATGGGGCTGACCCAAGGGATTCGTTGCAGCACTCTGAGGAACACCCAACTACCCAAAGGCGCCGGCACTCAAGGGCTGGGGGATGGTGGGGACTGTTCGCGATCCTATGGCAGTGGTGTGCTGGTCCATGCGTCGGGCTGTAACAGGGGGGCAGCGTGCAAAAGGTCCACTCAGCGGTGGTGGCAACACCCCTCTTTCAGAAGATCTACCAGAAGGGTGGGGCGCTGTCGTCGACAAGGACAGGCGTTCAAGGGAGTCTCGTACCTGTGCCATATCCTTTTGGTATTATTGCTGATGCTGCATAAAGAGTTGCAAGAATTGATCTTGGCATGCCATCTTCTCACGAATCTCAGTTCTCTTGGGAGAAGAGGGCGACACCTCAGCGTGAGAGTCTCCTTGCACGGCTGCTTCAACCGTGGGTTGGTGTTCAACTTCTGATCGCTGGAAAATTTAGGACAGTATAGGTAGTGAGGATTGGGGAAATTGAGGGTAATGAAGATGGGAAGAGGGAAGAAGAAGAGGAGGAAGGATAGGGAGAAGGATGGAGGTAAGGGAGGCCTCAATGGCAGCCGGCAGCTGCAATAGAGGAGGACGACAGGGAAGGAGAAAGAAGAGATAGAGATTAGGGTAATACTTTATTCATAATCCATTAGAAGAGCATAAGCTCAATATAAATAGTTCCCACGTGGGGCTACACTACTCACTGGGCTATTCCCATCAGATGGGCCTGTGGCCTTATTACAGATTAATAAAATAAGATGGGCTATTCCCCTAAACTGGGCCAGCTGGGCTACTCCACTAAGCTGGGCCGGCATTACTAATACTATAATAAGCGGAACATAACATTCCACCATGCTCCGCTGTTAGCCTTGACCTCAAGGCGCCCAATCAGGATACTGGGCTAAAAACTCATCTTTTGAAAGCCAGGAAGCTTCCTCTAATGGCCGGCCCTGCCAAGCAATAAGAACCTCGGTGATAATACGCCCAGCGCGACGAACGCGACGAGAATCCACCTTGAAGGCAGGAACCAAAGGTAAGTCGGCAAAAATGGTCGGAGGAGGTGGAGTAGGGACCAAACGAGATGGATCACCAATAACACGCCGGAGTCGGGAGACATGAAAAACGGGGTGAACGGATGAATCCGCCGGTAAGAGAAGGAGGTAGGCAATCAGACCAATGCGTTCAGTAATCGGATACGGACCATGAAACCGATGAGCTAAATTAACGCTGGCCGGACTAGAAGACTATCACCCATATGAACATGTCTTCTAGACAATACTAGATAGTCCTTCTAATATTGTATCATAATCAAATACACTCTAATTGTTTGTAATTACCTCCATGAACTATGCCTCATATGAACATGTCTTCTAGACTATGTTTGTATGAACTATCTAATTATTTGTATTAGGATATCCCTACTTCTAGACAACTAGTTACATAGTTAGAAAGTCCATAGAACATAGTTTACATATAGTAGTACACTATGTAACTAGTTGCCAAATTAATTTGAACTTTGATAGTTCCTCTAATAATCTAGGTTAGGATGTCTAAGATAACGAGAATATAATGTTACGATCATATATGTCATTATCTACTCAAAACGATTCATTATATGTCTAGGATCATATATGTCATATTTAGAAATGGAAACCACTGGTTATACTAGTTAATAGTTCTATATGTCTATGATCACATAACTAGATGAACTTCACGCATCTACTTAAACAGAAGAATCGAATACATAGTCTCTAGGATTTACTATGGGAATAAACAATGTATTTGATCTTTTCTTCAAACTATGTCCCTAGAAACTATGTAGACTATGTTCTACAAACTAGTACATAGTATCTTATAGGGTATGAACTAATTGTAAACTATCATATGAACCCTAGGATATCTTCTATGAACTATCTAGATGAACATGACAACTATGTATCATTTTCATCTAGATACCTTCATAATAGATATCCTAGGGTTAACGATGATAGATACTATCATCATGTTCATCTAGGGTTTATTCTAGGGTTAACAATATTATATAGTCTCCATCGTTAACATATTATATTATAACCTATGACTACATTATAACCATATACTATTCAAGAGTTAGTATCTATCATATATTATGGTTTATGAACATATCAGAGTTAACCTAGTTAATAGTTCTCTCCCTAATAGTATATGTCTAAATTAACCCTAACAGATATCCTAGGGTTACAGTATATGTAGGGTCCCATATACTGTAACCCTATGATATATGTTAACCCTAAATCCTGAATATGTTAACTTAAGTTATGTTCATATGAGGCATAGTCCATATACTATATTATGTATGAACTAAATATGTATCTATCTAATTATTATAGATTAATCCTAGGGTTAATATGGTTTATGTCGCTAATAGGAGTACAATATTAGGGTTATACCGTATTATTAATTAGAGTTATAGCATTACAATACAATTATGGGTTATGATATGGTATAACTATTATAGGAATATACTCTATGTTCATCATCCCTTATACATATGTATACCCATATATAATTCAACTTAGATTAACCCTAAGTTATTCCTATGCGGATGTAGTGTAGGGTTAGATATGCCATAATTGGCAACTATAGTTGCATTATAATAATATATGTCAAGAATTAACCAATTGTTAAAGGGACGTCTATTATACACAAGGGACGTATTCCTCCAAACTATGTATTTGATCCTTCTGACAATGCATTGTACTATGATATAGTTGCAACTATAGCCCCGTATAGGTTCACACACTTATACTATGGGGTATACACAAACTAGTTATGTGTATCACTCCGTATAGATGTGTGAACTAACAGTTGTATTTTCTATTGTGAAGACATAACCCGTAGAACTGCTACGATCATCTTGCCCTTATTTCAGGTATAAGAATTCACTCCTCATCCTGAGCATGACTCGGAAAGTGCTTATGTTTGAACTAGGTAAGTGCTTTTGTTTGAAGACTACAAATTTAATTGTTCGCATACCAACCATGGGAACCCCTAGATACTACATATTTGATCCTTCCATAGCTATCCTCATACCAAAATAATAGAAACAACATATATCCCTTACCCTAGAAAGGCTATGGAAGGGTTAGGGATATATGTAGTTTCATGCCAAACCCTAACCCTAAGCCATAGAAATTACATATATAATGTTATTGAGAATACACAAAACTAGTAATATGGAAGAATCGAAAACATAGTTTTTAGGGTTTAGGTTATATGTTTGGTGTGGATAACATATGTTTGTTATTGAGAATACACACAACTCGTTGGATGGAAGAATCAAATATGTAGTATCTAGGGTTAAGGATTAGGGTTTAGTATGGAGACTAAACACAACCAGGGAGGCAGAAACATTATATATGTAGTTTCTATGGTTTTGGATTTAGGGTTTGTTATAAAGAATACAAACAATTAGCTAGATGGAACAATTAAATTTGTAGTGTTTGGGTGTTTAGGGTTAGAGTTTGGTGTGAAGACTAAACACAACTAGTTAGAAAAAAGAATGAAATACATAGTTCTAGCGTTTAGGTTTACAGTCTGGTTGGATGAATTAAGAATAATTAGTTAGACGGAAGAATTATATATGTAATTACTTTGTTTTAGGGTTGTGGTTTCGTATGGAGGAATACACACAACTAGGGAAGGTTGATCATCTTGCCCTTGTTTAAAATATACTAACCTAGAGATTATTTATTTGATTCCTAGAGACATAGTTTTCCTATCTAGTTGAGTGGCGGTATTTGATTAAAATATTGCAACGATGAACCAGGGACAATTAGTTAGACTGAAGAATTATATATGGAAGAATTATCTATGTAGTTTCTATTATTTTGGGTTTGTGGTTAGGGTTTGGTATGGAGAATGCACACTAGTTAGATTAAAAATTGAAATAAGTAGTTCATAGTGTACAGTAGTTTCTACGGTTTGGGGATAGCTTTAGACCTTCACACATCTACTTAAACAAAAGAATCAAATACATAGTCTCTAGGATTATGGTTCCTGCTATAAGTTCCTGCTATAATAACAAAAGTTTAATAGTTGTGAAGAATTAAACACATAGTTAGATGGAAGAATTACATATGGGTTAGGATTAGGGTTCCTGCTATAAGTTCTCGATGCCAACTAGGGAATCCCATCCATACCAACTATGTATGGAATGCTCACAACTACTCAGATGGATTAATTAGATAAGCAAGCTTTACAGTTAGCAATAGACGCAAGAATACACATAACCCAAAACCAAAACAGTATATATGTAGTTGCCCTTAGTAAACCCTAATCCTATATGTAGTTTCTAGTTGGTATCCATATTCTTCATACCAAAACCTAATGCTAAATTTTTCGATTCTTCAATATTACTAGTTATGTGTATTCTCAATACCAATTAAATTTGATCCTTCCGTCTAGCTAGTTGTGAGTATTCTCCATCCCAAACCGTAACCCAAAACCTTATCAACTACATATTTAATTCATCGTATAACTGCTTGTGTTTATTCTCCTTAGTAAACCCAAGAAACTAACTATTGTATTCTTCCATTTAAGTAGTTATCTGAATTATTGCGCAGAACGCAAACCCAAAACCCTAAACTCTAACCCTATAGTCTAATCTTAGAGACTATGTATTCACACAACTAGTAGTTAGTATGGATGTATGAAGGAAAGATGAACTAGTTAGAAGGAAAGATCAAATACATAGTTACTAATTGTAAAACCATAGCTATGCATATTCTCCATTTCTTACTGATTGTAAAACCATAGCTATGCATATTCTTCATCCCCAAAGTTGGTATGGGGATACCTATGGAAGGATCAAATATGGATAGTGTGTAAAGTTAATTAGACATGTACTTTCTAGTGGTATCCATATTTGATCCTTCCATAGCTATCATCCATATAATATGTGTATGGATGAAATAAGAACAATTAGTTAGACGGAAGAATTATATATGTAATTACTTGGTTTTAGGGTTGTGGTTTCGTATGGAGGAATACACACAACTAGTTAATTGGCAACTATAGAATTAGAGTTTAGGAGTTTAGTGTGTTTTCGATTCTTCCATATTAATGCCAAACCTAAACTCCTATTCCCTAAACACTAGGATCAATACCTCCACTCAACTAGATAAGTAGTATCTAGTTGTGTGTCATTGTCTACGTATTTAATTCTTCCTATCTAACTATGGGAATAAACAAAAGTAGTTAGATGGAAGAATTAAATACATACACAATGGCATTAAATACGTAATTTCTAGGGTTTAGGTTATGGTTTGGGGATAGCTTTAGACCTTCACGCATCTACTTAAATAGAAGAATCAAATACATAGCCTCTAGGATTTACTATGGGAATAAACAAAAGTAGTTAGATGGAAGAATTAAATACACAGATAATAACATCAAATACATAATTTCTAAGGTTATACCTAGAAATGTCCCTATGGGAATAACCTAACTTATTCCCTAACCCTAATCAAATACTAGTTGCCAATTAACATAATGTATAATGTTGATCCATACAACACAACTATAGTTGATTATTCCCTAATCTTCCATATATGATTCTTCTGTCTAGTAGAATTATATATGGGTTAGGATACGTATATCCCTATGGGAATAACCTAGCAGTTAATCCCATATGTTAGGATTAACCCTAATCCTAACATATCCTAATAATCTAAGTTAGGATGTCTAAACTAAGCTAGGATGTAATGGAGGGTTCCTATTTAATAATCTAAGTTAGTATGACTACATTTGTAGACATCTATAGTATATGTCTAGATTGACAACTATACGGTTAGTTATCTAAGTTAGCACAAGGGAGGATTAACCCTAAGATTAGTCTATGATAATCTAAGTTATTATGACAACTATAGCTTGTATATTCTAGATTGGCAACTATAGGGTTAGACATAGTACAATGCATTGTATCATAGGTTAGAGTTTATAAATTAACCTATAGATTAACCTATGCCCTAGAGACTATGTATTTGATTATGATACAATGCATGATTGTATACGATTATAAGTTAGTTAGATTGGCAATCTTAGTTGTGTGTAGTTAGGGTATTAACTAACTATAGATAGATACATTATGTAGTTAGTTAATGCCCTAACTATAGACGGAATATAGGACTATGTAGTCCTAGGGTTACATAGTCCTATATTAGTCCTATGTATCTATCTATAGATGGAATATTAGTCCTATTCTTCACACATCTACTTAAACAGAAGAATAGTCCTATATTAGTCTTATTCTTCTAGGGTTGGAATACACACACGTGTAGTTACCCTAACTATAGACAGGGTTAATCCTATAGTTTCCAATCTAGGATTAACCATAACATTATATTCCTAGGACTAATATAGGACAAGAAATGGATAGATACATTGTTTATTATCTCTCTATCTATATCCGTGAAGAACTATTATACGTATCTAGGATGTAGTCTGTATAACTCAAAACCAGTTAATTTTCCATATACTAGGGTATTATATATATAGGACAACAAAATAGCTGATTATACGTATCCATTTTGTCCTAAAATAGTTATACTAGTTAATAGTTCAATATCTATCCATTTCTACGTATCCCATGGTTATACTAGTTAATAGTTCAATATCTATCCATTTCTACGTATCCCATGATTATACTAGTTTATAGTTTTAGTACATAGTTTATAGTCCTATCTCCTAAACCCTATCATATATATCATAGTTCATAGTTGCCCTAACTGTGAACTATGATAGAATAAATAGTTATATCTACCTATCTAAGTTCATAGTATTCCGATATGACATAAACTCTAATCTTGTTCTATGGACTATGCCTCATATGAACTATTTAGCTAATACAAACAATTAGCTAGATGGAACATCTTGCCCTTCCATAGAGCATAGTCTACGTTATGATAGATATTATCATCATGTTCATCTAGATAATCCCCAATTATGTAGATGGACTAATTAACTTGGCAACTAGTTAGGAACATGGTTAGTTTAACCCTAACTTAGATATGCCTCATATGAGCATACACACATTAGGGTTAAACTAATGTTCCTAACTTAGTATAGGTTAACTATGTTCCTAACTACTATACCTCTATTTAATTCATCCTCAATGCTGGTTCATCTAGATATGGCATTCATCTTCAATGCATCATTGATGACTTGATGGTGGTTCATCTACATAACTACCTGAACATTATCAGGTTATATTCCTAACTATGTTAGGAACCAAAACAAGATAGTCCATGAACTATACCCTAGTAACCAAAACAAACATGAGATAACTATGTTCCTAACATAGTTAACTAAGTTCTTAACTAAATGATTTAATTACTTCTCGAAGAATATATTGTAACTAAGGATATAGAATCAAGGAAAATAGTGGCATAACTATCCATAATTAGATACTATATAAACTAGTAATATAAACTCTGAACATTATATTATGAGTTCATGTTACTATAATAACGATGGAGTCCATCTAGATGGAGCAACATATAACTTAGTTAACTATATCAACGATGGGTGATAGTTAGTAACAATAATTATGTATGGAAAGAAACTATCTCATTACTAGTTTATCCTAAAATGTTTAGGGTAGTCTATATGACATATATGATCTTAACCTATAACATTATATTATAGGAAGATAATGTTACTATAGACGGAACAACTATGTAGACTATGAACTATGATAACTACCTAGGTTTACTATGAAGACCATAGTTACGTAGATAGATACGTATATCAATCTATGTATCTATATATAGGTTTACAAACAATTAGCTAGATGGAACAAGATTAGAGTTTTTGATGGGATAATATACTTAAGGTACTATGAACTAACTAGTTTGTAGAACATAGTCTACGTCCCTTGTGTAAATTGTTTGTATACAAGTTAATACAAACAATTAGCCTATAATTTAGAGTCAAAACCTATATCAACATTAGGCGGAATATAGGTTTTGACTAATACAACGATGAGCTAATTGTTTGTATTAGCTTGTATAAAGTAAGTTATACTAGCATTAGAGTTCTATGGACAACTAGTTACATAGTCTCTATGGTATAATGTTTGATAGTATCTATCATATGAACCCTATCCTATGATATAAACTCTAATCTAGGGTTAATATCTACAAACTTAGATCTTGCCAAATTAATTTAACCTTAAGTTATGGAGGAACATCTAAATACAAGCATGAGACTATGAATCAGGATCGAGGATGAATTAAATGGAGGTATCTAGTTTGGAACATAGTTAACTAAATATGTGCATAAGTTATGGAGGTAGATGAGGCTTCATCGTTGAACATAGTTAGTGGAGGCATTTAGGGTTCATATAATGGCAAGATGAACTATGTAACTAGTTGCCAAATTAGTTTATGAATTGTTCATAACATAGTTAACTAAGTTCTTAAGTTAACTAAATTGCCTCCATGAACTAGATACTATATCATTGAAATGATGATATATCCTTAGTTACTAATCATGTGAACTTGATTTTATATCCTCGTTCATCGTTCACTATGTAGGGAACTACATAGTCATGGTTGATATAGTCCTAGGAACATTATATATATTCTACATAGTTCCCTATAGTGTAGAAAGATTCAACAGAAACTCTGAACTATGTTCATAATTATTGTTACCTATGTAGGGAACTATGGAGGCAATAATCTAAATGGGTTAGGATAACCTCATGTAGATGGAGTAATCTAAACTATATATAGTTCATAGTATAATAATTCATGAACATATATATAGTTTAACCCTAACCAAACTAGTTAGTAACATGAACTAGATAGTCCACTATGTTCATGAATTATAAATTAATCATATAATAACATATATCCTTAGTTATGGACTATCTTGTTTTGATTGCCATATGCCATACAAAACTAGTAAGATGGAAGAGTAAAGTACATCCGTAGAAACTACTTATCTAATTCTTCCATCAAACTAGAATCACTGAACCCTAGAAATTACGTATTTAATGTCATTGTCTATATATTTAATTCTTCCATCTAACTATTTTTGTTTATTCCTATAGTAAATCGTAGAGATTATATATTTGATTGTTTTGTTTAAGTAGATGTGTGAAGGTCTAGGTACAAGAAACTACTATAGATGGAATATAGGACTATGTAATGTGTGGTTTTGGGTTTAGAAATGGATATATACAAACTATGGAACTATTAACTAGTATAACCGGTAGTTTTCTTTTCTAAATATGATATATATGATCCTAGACATATAATGTGTGGTTTTGAGTAGATAATGACATATATGATCTTAACATTATATTCTCGTTATCTTAGACATCCAAACTTAGATTATTAGAGGAACTATCTAAGTTGAAATTAATTTGGAAACTAGTTACATAGTGTACTATATGTAGACTATGTTCTATGGACTATCAAACTATGTAACTAGTTGTCTAGAAGTAGGGATATCGTAATACAAACAATTAGGGAGTTCATACAATCATAGTCTAGAAGGCATGTTCATATGAGGCATAGTTCATGGAGATATCTAGATGAACATAGTCCTAGATGAAACACGACTATACTATAGTTCATAAGTCAGGGTTAATTGGCAATTTGGTTAGGAACATTTAGGAACGTAGTTTATTCATCCAGATAACTATGTTCTAAAAACTAAGTTCATGAATACCATTGTCTATATGATAGATATAATATACGTATCATATGTATACTATATATTCATGAGGTAGATGAATGCCTTCATGAATATATAGTATATGAACATTATATTCCCTGGTTCATATGAACCTAGATAGATATGGATATTATAATGATAAGCCTGCATCGTTATTGTTAACCTAACAAGATAGTTTACTGTAGTTTAAATGGAACTATGTCCTCGATCTAGATGATAAGTAACTAAGAGTATAATGCTCAACTATGGAGGTAGTTGACTACTTATATGTTCATGAATTGTTATACTTAGTTCAGAGTTAGGGTCCATCGTTGTTACTTGTGCATATATACAGGGAGGAACCTCTATAGTGCAACTAAGCACCTGTTACTTGGGGATAACTATATGCACAATATAGTTAACATGGTATATTAGGTTACATAGTCTCCCTAATAGGTTATAATCAACAATATAACCCATGAAGTTTAGGGTCAATAGATGAATATGATACATAAGTATTATTGAATTAATACCTATACATACATTATAACCATATAATGTAGTCAGTTACCATAGTTGACTACATTATTTAGTTAACCCTAATTATATGGACTATGCCTCATATGAACTAGTTTAACCATAAGATATCTTAAGTTATGGAGGTTTAACCTAATTATAAGTATTTATACCGTATTCTATTAACCAGATTAATAAGTTAAGATTAACCCTAAGATTATATCCTAGGAATATAATCAAACCTTAAGTCATAGGAGTATGACTTCTAATAACTTAAACTATACTATAATTACCATATAAGTTATTCATACTAGTATTGTCTAGAAGACATGAATAACAATACTAATTATAGAGGATAATTAGGCTATTATATATGTAGTTATATAATAGATCCCAACTAATATCATAGTCTCATTCTATTAAGTAGTATTGTTAGATCATAAATACGGTAACCTATAATCTATGATTAAACTAGTTAGACATATGCCAATATTATACTAGGGTTAACATATGGTCAACTTAATCACAAGTAACCCTGTTATGGAGAGTTTATGGGTTATATATCTATCATATGAACTATGTTCAGCTTAACCCTAGAGTGAACTATTATCTATAGTTGTCAATTAACTATTTATACTACACTACCTGAACCCTATGTTCACGAACATATCCTAGGGTTTATCCTAGGGTTAACGATTATATCCTAGGGTTACATATACTGTGAACTATTAACTAGGGTTTATTCAGGATATTAACATCGATAGAGTTAATGATGGCGGTTTATATTAACAATTCATGAACATATATGTTCATAATTATTGTTACTATCTATCCATAAGTTAGTCCACTATATAGTTAACTCCATCGATGACTAAGTATAAGTATCCATAACCCCTATATAGTGGACTAAAACTATAGGGGTTATGGACTAACTTTGTCCTCCCTGTATATATGCACATATAGTTACTTATATATGAACATATGTACTTAGTTCATATATAAGTATAATTATACTTTAACTTGTGATTAAGTTAACTCACACAATATGATAACCATGTTACATAGTTAGAGTTATCTATTGTTGATTATAACCTATGTAGTTACTAAACTAATTTTACCAACGAGTTGTGAGCATTCTTAGTTGGGATTGATGGCAGCACCCTAAGATTATATGGAAGAAGCCACACACAACTAGTTAGACAGAAGAATGAAATACGGAGTTTCTATGGTTAAAGGTCAGGGTTTGTTATTGAGAATACACACAACTAGTAATATATCTAACTAGTAGTTCCCTACATAGTTCAGAGTTTCTGTTCATGAATTATTAATATAAACTCTGAGCTATGTAGTTCCCTACATAGTTCAGAGTTTCTGTTGAATCCTTCTAGACTATGTAGGGAACTATGTAGAACATATATAATGTTCCTAGGACTATATCAACCATGACTATGTAGTTCCCTACATAGTGAACGATGAACGAGGATATAAAATCAGGTTCATATGATTAGTAACTAAGGATATATCATCATTTCAATGATATAGTATTTAGTTCATGGAGGCAATTTAGTTAACTTATGAACTTAGTTAACTATATTATGAACAATTCGTAAACTAATTTGGCAACTAGTTACATAGTTCATCTTGTCATTATATGAACCCTAAATGCCTCCACTAACTATGTTCAATGATGGAGCCTCATCTAACTCTATAACTCAAATCTTGTTCCATCTAGCTAATTGTTTGTAAGCCTATGTATAGATACATAGATAGATATACGTATCTATCTATGTAACTCAAATCTTATCATAGTTCATAGTCTACATAGTTGTTCTGTCTATAGTAACATTATATTCCTATAATATAATGTTATAGGTTAAGACCATATATGTCATATAGACTACCCTAAACATTTTAGGAGAAACTAATAATGAGATAGTTTCTTTCCATATATAATTATTGTTACTAACTATCACCCATCGTTGATATAGTTAACTAAGTTATATGTTGCTCTATCTAGATGGATTCCATCGTTATTGTAGTAACATGAACTCATAATATAAATGTTCAGAGTTTATATTACTAGTTGATATAGTATCTAGTTATGGATAGTTATGTCGCTATGTTCCCTGATTCTATATCCTTAGTTACTATATATTCTTCGAGAAGTAACCAAATCATTTAGTTAAGAACTTAGTTAACTATGTTAGGAACATAGTTATCTCATGTTTGTTTTGGTTACTAGGGTATAGTTCATGGACTATCTTGTTTTGGTTTCTAACATAGTTAGGAACATAACCTGATAATGTTCAGGTAGTTATGTAGATGAACCAACATCAAGTCATCTATGATGCATTCAAGATGAACTATCTAGATGAACCAGGATCGAGGATGAATTAAATAGAGGTATACTAGTTAGGAATATAATTAACCTATACTTAGAAACATTAGTTTAACCCTAATGTGTGTATGCTCATATGAGGCATATCTAAGTTAGGGTTAAACTAACTATGTTCCTAACTAGTTGCCAAATTAATTAGTCCATCTAGCTAACTGGGGACTATCTAGATGAACATGATGATAGTATCTATCATAACGTAGACTATGTTCTATGGAAGGGCAAGATGTTCCATCTAGCTAATTATTTGTATTAGCTAAATAGTTCATATGAGGCATAGTCCATAGAACAAGATTAGAGTTTATGTCATATCAGAATACTATGAACTTGGATGGGTACATATAACTATTTATTCTATCATAGTTCAGGAGATAGGACTATGAACTATGTACTAGAACTATTAACTAGTATAACCATGGGACACATAGAAATTGATAGATATTGAACTATTAACTAGTATAACTATTTTAGGACAAAATGGATACGTATAGTCAACATTTTGTTGTCTTATATGTATAATACCCTAGTATATGGAAAATTAACTGGTTTTGGGTTATATAGACTACATCCTAGATACGTATAATAATTATTCACGGATATAGATAGAGACATAATAAGCTATCACGCCCCAGATTTTAAAACCTTGATTAGAGCACGGAAGCACCAATCCAAGAACCATTAAGAGGTTTGATATCTGGGATGCGACCGAATACTCTATCATTCTCATTCTCATTCTCATTATACATTATGGGATCACATAGAATCGTAATGATTTGAACATCATTCACGTACTCAAATTTTAAACATAACATTAACAAGAACTATTTAATTTATTACATCATAACCATAATCCATTAGCAGAAACAAAATCCTTTGCACAGAGGCCACAAAACAACAATAGTTCAACAAAACTATCTAATAAAAGGAAATAAAAGTCTTCATCTGCCAATCTTTAGCCATCCATTCCAGCATCAAAAACTCTTACCTGCTTTACTTCTTTCTTTCTTAAATCCTGCATCAGAGGATGCATGAGTATTTCAAATGAAATACCCAGTAGGATGCCAAAATCCCACTGATAGAAAATATAGAATAAACTGACTCCAATGTGAACAGAATAGATTATAACATCAAATAAATCTGGAATTTGAGATTCAATAATCAACTTACCAGAACATCGCAATCTCATGCTAAGAATACGATAATAAATCAACACTCCGAACAATTCATTTGTACGGGTATAAACAATAGTTAAAATAGAATCCAAACATACAGTTTGTACGGAATCACCAACTTCTGCTCTCAGGTCAGTCCACTTCCCTTATGAACGCCTATGCCAGAACATCCTAGAGGTTCTTCAGAGGAACCTGGCCATGCGTCTAAGGATGCTGACCCCATCAGTGCTTACGGGCACAATGGGCGGAGACTGTAGACCTTCCGTAATATTATACAGTCTAAAAGTGCACACGTTGCCATCATCGACTGAACTACAGAGGTTCGTAAAATATTTGAGATCACGGAGGATCTAGCAATGGCTCTTGAGCATACTATGATTTCCACTCGAAGAGTTTTCATCAATCACTCTTGTTGAGAAATCGGTTTTCAGAGAACTGAATGTAATCTTACAACGACAGGGGTTGTAATAGAATCACTAAAAAATTCTCAACCTTTAAGGATAGACTCCCATAGAAGCACCATTGAGATGTTAATATACCAATGAGCAAACAATTCAATAGAGGAATGAGAAGTCAAAACTCTTCATCAACATTCGACTCGCTAAAGGAGTAACCAAAGCAATTGTTTCCTCATGCTTTACTCGACTCACCAGAAATATAACAGTAACTTCACCTGCTTGATAAATTTTCAATGCATAGCCCTAGATAGGAATTTCCGAATCTGACAATAGTCTCTAATGATTCAAAGCAACCTGGGAATTAGGGTTCTAGGGTACAAACCCTAAATGGAATTTTTGTGACCACCTCAATGGTAAAACTTCATGATGCGGAACCATGACTCGGTTTGACTTGACTCCACCCCAATACTCGACTCCAGAACATTAATCTCTCTGAAATAATCATTACCCCAGTCTTTCTAACTTCATTAATGATTATCTTAACCCTTAACTTCTTATAATTACATAATACTAACTATTAGTATGAAGTTCCTTAATTTCCTGCACTGTTATTTGCATAACAGTTCACTTTCAACCCTTACCATATTTTTTTCAGTTCGAGTTAAGGTATGAAATTTTATTATAGACTTCCCCATGAGTCTACTGTCCAACCCAACAGACAATGCAATTTTCTAAATTTCCTATGATTAGTTATGAATTTCCAATTATCGACTGTCGGCGCAGGAATATTCCTGGCCGAGGCCTAATTAGGTTGATTAGGTCCGATTATACTAATCATATACTAATGTACATAAACTCATGATATTACTATCTATCACTCAGCCTCATAATGATATGATATCTGCATAGTTTTATCAGTAAACAAATTCATTGTTTTAGGTTAGCTTTATCCTTCCGAAACTGTGTTTGCAATTAATTGTTAATTGCAATTAACAATCATAACCCTAAATAGGATGACTAAATTGGGACAAGATTACGAAAGAAGAGTACTGACATCACCAAAGGAACGACTTAGACTTCTCATTATTTAAGACCAATGACCTTTTACCTTCTTGGTTCCACATGTATTTACCCGTATTGATGATTCCCGACTTAGAACATCTCGCAATAACCAAGAATGAAACCATAGCCTCAAAAACAGCAAATAACCCAATCATTTAAGGCTCACACATAACGAATTAGACGCTGGAATTTAAGAAAGAATCCTTATCTAGGCCTTTGCACATCGAATATAACATCAAGCAATAGCATGGTGCATGCTTGTACAAACAATACATAAAAATCCAATCTTTTGTCACCAATGGATCATACTATCATAAAATTCATAGATCAGTGGACTCAAATGCCAATATTTCAGATCATATCATGACAATGAAGCGAAAAGAAGTAGGTAAAACACATCCTACCTTTATGGATGAACCGATACAACTTTGCATGTAAACCGGTTCTATCTCGCACCACACCTCTACTTCCTGTATTCCCCATGAACTGAGGCACGAACCAAAGTGAAGCCCCCTGGTCGAACTGAGAGAGAAGTTTGATGGCACTACTCCTCTGCTTGTACGACTCCTGATTGATTGAATTTTTAATTATTTACTCGCAATCGCACGAGACTACGTATAGTCTAGTGGTAACGAGGTCGAACCCAAAGGACTTGGACTGATTCAACTTAATTCTAATGAAAGATTTGATTTTTTTACGTAACTAGTTATAACAGAATGAAAAGTTCTAATTTAACAAAGCAATGAAATTTAAGCGAAAATAATATGATGAGAAATATACTAAGACTTTGAATCCACCCTAATTAAATAGCTATCCTCTCTGTTAACCCATACAATTCCAAGTGATCAATTATCCGTGCCCCTCTCGAAGTCACGAATAATCGTAATGTGTGCAGCCCTCTCGAACATGCAACTAAACAATTAAATCTAACTTAATTAATCTCCCTCTCTCGAGTAAAGATCAATTATAAAAATGCAATCTTTATTCAAATAATACCTCGGAATTCGCTAAGACCTCTCGAACATTAACAAACCCTTAGTTTAATTTCACTAACAATTACTCTACCCTCTCTCGAGCAACAGAATAATCGTAACAAAATATTAAGCACATGGAATAAAAATCACTACTTTAGAATTGCAAATAAGTATTGAGAGTCAAACAATCAGCAGGGCTTCATCTAATCTTAGTACAATAAAATTTAGCTAGACATGAAAAGAAAGGAAGAAAAAGCCTGGTTCGTCGGAGAAGTCATTTGTAGAAATACTGTTCATCGAAGTACTGTTCACGACTGTAGCACTATTCACTAGTCTTCCCCGATGAGACACGCACTGTAGCAACCCAAAAATAGTACTGTAGCAGTTGCAGATTCGGTCCAAAAATCACAGCTTTCTCCCGGCGATCGACTCTCCTCCCTCACTTCTCTTCTTCCGGCCAAAGCCCCGCCTGTTTATCACCGAAATCCGGCAAAAACACACTGAAAAAGGGCTCTGTTTCTCTCTATTTTTCCTCTATTTTTTGCTCCCTCAGCGACTATTTTTATAGGCGGTTCTAGCCTCTAGAGTCCATTGTTTCAGGTCTCTTCCTTCCTAGTCGAGCACTCCTCCTCTCAAAGCAAGCTTCCATATCCAGGAGGCCACTGGTATCCCGATTGAGCAAAACTACCTTTTTAATTCTGGCGCGACTCTCATCCACTTTCCCGATTGAGCACAATTCTTCGGTGGATGCTCCTCCTAATCGCCTTGCCGTCAAGATCCAATGGCCTCCAGCTCGCCGCCTTACCGTGAGCTACCGTGACCCATCGCCCATGGCCGCCTCATTGATCTCGAACCCAGAATCACCAGAACCATTCCGCCATGAGCACTCCTCTTCGTCGACACCCAGCTCCACCGCTGTGGTCAGAACCGCCGTCAAGACCCATCCTTGCTGTCGAGACCCACCGGCGCTCAGCCTCTGTCGCCTTCGCCGGCGCTCGAGCAAAGACTCAAGCGCTCTGTTCTGGACGGCCCCAGCTTCGCTCGGGTCGGTTCTATTTTCCTTTTTTTTTTCCTTTATTGAACCAAACCGGCACTAAACCAATCGGTTCAGGGCTTCCTTTTCTTTTCTTTTTTTCTTTTCATTGGGTTAAAACTTAAAACCTGTCGTCATAATCTCAGCCGCCGGATATAATCTGAACGGATCTTCTCTTAAAATCAAAACCCGTCTTCTTCCTTAGATGTATGCCAACGGCTTAGATATTTTTTGTGCGTGATGTCACTGTTTTAACTAAATAGGCTCTTCAAAACCCGTCAGCGTCTCCTTAATCGATGGATCTTCGATCTTTTCACAGAAACTGTTTGAACTGCATCACTTTTGGCGCTCTGAATCTGGACTCTCAAAACCTGCATAAATAAAATCAAATATCATTTAGACGCATTATAAAATGTAAATCCAATAAATCTATTTAACGCATCTAAATTAATCAATTAAGCGCATTTATTCATTAAACTCCTAATTACTCACCTAATCATGATTAACAATTAATTATCCTCACTTCAACTAAAATTACGACTAACATATAGGAAGAAAGGTATATAAAATGCGTATATTTTATAGATATCAACTCCCAAGGCCACCAAAAAGATGCCGGCTTCTCCCTTTTCCGATTTAAATAGGTAAAGCCCTAATCTCCTTATTAATTCTCCACCATAGATCATTATATTATCCAATGGCTACGAATTGCCCATCACAAGAGAATATCTCAGCCAAGGACGTGATCATCCCGTTACCCAATTTCAGTTACAAATCCCATATGGTAGGGATTTAAGCCAATTAGGGTAGTTGCCATAACCAATTAGGTAACCTCCCTAATTGAAATCAATTAGCACGATCTTCCCTCTTTGACACATGGTGCCATTAATTTGGTTAGATCATGTCATGATAACCCTTCCTTTGACGTCTAAGTGTAATCCCTCTAATTACACCAATTTTCCAAAATTGCAACATCCTATTTCCTATCAAATTCAAATCAGATTTGAATTAGGGATAACAACTCCAATTGCCCCACGATTTGATCCCTTAAATCGTGGGCCAAATGGGTAGGCCACGTCACTCATGAGCCTAATAAATCCCATTAGAAAAGATTTCAAAAGAATTAAATCCGAAAAGACACAAAATGCAAATTTCCCGCAAGAATGATCGATTGCGTCCTACCAATTTCCAAATTTCGAAAAAAAAATTTTGGGGTATTACAATTTTGTTTTCCTATATGTATAATATCCTAGTATATTGAAAAATAAATGGTTTTGGGTTATATAGACTACATCCTAGATACAACTAAAATAAACTAAACTAGAAAAGTAATGCCACTTTCGTAGGGAACACGATTGCATTGAGTGTATGCAACAAGCCGTTAAACCTCTAGGTGTCCCTAGTAGGACGAGTGTTGTCTCGTGAGGGTTTGCAGCGATGCTACCCACAAACATGTACTTATTAACCTAATTAACCTAAATGTAAAAATAAATCAAAACACTGCAAAACAAACAAACCTATTATCCCTTCAAATGTAAACCACAATGCTTAAGAGAATCAACCACATGTACTTGGTTTATAATCAACTGGAATATAGAAGCCCTCAAGTAAGTGGTTTTTTTATTCCACACTTTCATCTTGGAAATTTCTGCTCAATATGATATATCATGATAATATAGATAGTAAAAGTGTAGAACATTGTAGTAATACATTCTAAATTTCTATTTTACACATATCCAGTGTTACCCATTAACCAAAGAACATCAGAATCTACATAGTCATCCCAATCTTTAGGTTCATGATAGCACAAATGCCTGCGCGCCTCATTCGGGTCCAACATTCTAGATTTGAGAGGATAATACACCACAGACTTCTTTTTTTTTTCGCTAGGACTGTGTAAGGCCTGACTTCAAGTTGCTTAGGTTTAGCAATGACTCAGGCCAATGACTCCCAGCCAGTTGGCTTAGGGCATTAGGTTTTAAGTAGACCGCTTCGGGCCTGAGCATCAGCCTAAGTTAATCCTATAAAGTCAAGCAGCCCTTTTTTTTCATTTTGTTTTCATTTTTTCGCATTTTCATTTTCAGCATTCATTTTCAAGCACATCTTTATTCTGTCCAGGTTGTATTATACTCTCAACCTATTTCCGGTTCCAGCCCTTGCCATAGACAAGTAAATGGTCTATCATGATCTTTTAAGCTCAATAGACAACCACATATCACCAATGACTCTGACTAAAGATATCCCACTGAAGATTAGTATTCAACAAATCTCTAGAGGGTATTACTTTATGTACTAATGTGTGTGAGCGAGTTTTCTTAGTTCAAGCACCTGATCCAAGAGGACTGTAACAGAAAGATACTGCTCAGTTAAGTTCTCTATCCTCCAGTATACTTACTCACACTTCCAATGTAAATTAATCTCTTAAGAATTGTAAAATGCATCATCGCGGGATAAACTATCAAATCGAAGAAAAATACTAGCAAACAACCTAAAAACTAATTTTTTTTACTTTTTTTTTTAATATTTTTTTTTAATAAGCGAAAACAGATGATAATGAAACAAAAGAACACTTTTTTTCTACACCCCCAAACCTAAACTAAACATTGTCCTCAATGTTTACCAAAATAATACTATAATGAATAGTAAAAGAAAAGGAGTGAGGAAAGAAGTCACCTGAATGGAGAGCCTCATGGTAGATATAGAGCATGAAACACATAAGCAAAGAATGAGGAGATAATATAAATATAGAAAAATTAAATACACCCCCAAACCTCGACTGTAGCATCCCCACATAGGTAAGAAATAACCTTCAAGAAAAATAAAAACAAAATAAAAAATAAATAAGAAAATAAAATTTGGGTTGCCTCCCAAGAGCGCTAAGTTTTATGTCTTCAGCCAGACGTAACTTCAATAAGTCAACCTGGATCAATTAAATGATTACCCCACACACTCCTACCCTTGTTGCCTAAGTACGGATCATACCGTGGAATGAAAGGGTAGGGTGGTGGGCGGGTAAGCGTTGGGAATAGGTTCCCCTTCATTGGCCATGGGAAGAGATCATTAGAGAATTTCAAAATAAAGGGTTTTGCCTCCCCCAAATCAACCAATTTGGTCCTAGGGGCCTCCTCTCGTAACACATGTTGGAGAGGACTCTCAAATAGTGGATTGAATGGGCAATCGATAGAACACTCTCAGTCACGTTCAACAATCAAAGGGGAAGGTTGGTCTAGACATTGTATGAGTGGTGCTTCGGGAACAAAAGGTTCCGTTAATATTATCGTAGACGGTGACTCCCCAGAGATAGAAGATTTAAAAATTGGTTCTAACGACTCATTGACTTCTTTAATTTCCACCCTTTCTTCCCCATTTCCTGCACTATATCCAACCTCATTTTCAAATTTCTGCACATGCTGAAAGGTTGTAACATTTTGAACATGGTCAGGGGAAAAATATATCCCCTCTTTAACAAATTGGCCCATCGGGTATTGTGGTTGGATAGGTAAAGTGTTTACTTCATTACTATCGCCCCATGCACTACTATAGATCTTATTTAGATTATCCAACATGGACAAGACCTTATCTTCAAAGCTAGGATTCCATGTGGGTTGGGCATATTGGGGTTGGGGCAGTAGTGGTGGTGATGGAACAGGGCATGTCATACCTTGTAAGGGTGGATTAGTGGTTGGTTCAAACATTGCCCTTTTGTTGAGAGTGTGCCAAGAAAAATTAGATTGGTCCTCCCACATATGATGACCTTGGGCCGCATTTACATGATCGTGCACCAATTCTGGATACTCATGGGCCGAAGGACATTCCATTAGGGTATGGGTAGGACTTAAGCAAATGGCAAATGGTTCCAAAATAAAAGGGGTCGTGGGTTGTAGGGAAGATATGTTGCTCCCAAAGTTGGATTGATTTTCCCACCCATGGTTATAAGTATCAAGATATGAGTGACATGGAGGGAATGGCACTTCAAAGGGAGGGGAAGTAGGTGTGTGTGAGGAATAATAATAATTAAAGTACATGTATGAGTTATTATGGCTAAATCCATAGGAAGGTGAAGTCATTTTTTTTCTTTCTTTCACCACTCAATCATCATCACCATAACCACACTATCACACATCCACAACACAAAACAACCCTAGAGATCCACGACTAGCAATCAACAGACCTAAATATTGACAACTAGCAATCCTAGCTATCTACAACTAGCACTGCATGCATTCACAGAAATAAAACGAAAAATATTAAAAACACCCAAATCTACTTAAAAAGAAAGGTTGATAGATTGCAAACGAGGGGAAGGAGTGTCCTTTCCAACGTCGGCGAGTTCCAAATGTCACTATCTGCCTCTCCAAATTGACTCCTACAAAGACAAGAAAATCAAGTATCAAAATCCTATAAGAAAAATCTGAACTAAATAGAATTAAGTCAAACTGTTACCAAGTCCCCGGCAACGGCGCCAATTGATTGATTGAATTTTTAACTATTTACTCGCAATCGCACGAGACTACGTATAGTCTAGTGGTAACGAGGTCGAACCCAAAGGACTTGGACTGATTCAACTTAATTCTAATGAAAGATTTGATTTTTTTTTACGTAACTAGTTATAAGAGAATGAAAAGTTCTAATTTAACAAAGCAATGAAATTTAAGCGAAAATAATATGATGAAAAATATACTAAGACTTCGAATCCACCCTAATTAAATAGCTATCCTCTCCGTTAACCCATACAATTCCAAGTGATCAATTATCCGTGGCTCTCTCGAAGTCACGAATAATCGTAATGTGTGCAGCCCTCTCGAACATGCAACTAAACAATTAAATCTAACTTAATTAATCTCCCTTTCTCGAGTAAAGATCAATCATAAAAATACAATCTTTATTCAAATAATACCTCGGAATTCGCTAAGACCTCTCGAACATTAACAAACCCTTAGTTTAATTTCACTAACAATTACTCTACGCTCTCTCAAGCAACAGAATAATCGTAACAAAATATTAAGCACATGGAATAAAAATCACTACTTTAGAATTGCAAATAAGTATTGAGAGTCAAACAATCAGCAGGGCTTCATCTAATCTTAGTACAATAAAATTTAGCTAGACATGAAAAGAAAGGAAGAAAAAGCCTTGTTCGTCGGAGAAGTCATTTGCAGAAATACTGTTCACCGAAGTACTGTTCACGACTGTAGCACAATAGCACTATTCACTTGTCTTCCCCGATGAGACGCGCACTGTAGCAACCCAAAAATAGTACTGTAGCAGTTGCAGATTCGGTCCAAAAATCACAGCTTTCTCCCGACGATCGACTCTCCTCCCTCACTTCTCTTCTTCCGGCCAAAGCCCCGCCTGATTATCACCGGAATCTGGCCAAAACACACCGAAAAAGGGCTCTGTTTCTCTCTGTTTTTCCTCTATTTTTCGCTCCCTCGGCGGTCGACTGTTTTTATAGGCGGTTCTAGCCTCTAGAGTCCATTGTTTCAGGTCTCTTCCTTCCTTGTCGAGCACTCCTCCTCTCAAAGCAAGCTTCCATATCCAGGAGGCTGCTGGTATCCCGATTGAGCAAAACTACCTTTTTTAATTCTGGCGCGACTCTCATCCACTTTCCCGATTGAGCACAATTCTTCCGTGGCTCCTCCTAATCGCCTTGCCGTCGAGATCCAATGGCCTCCAGCTCGCCGCCTTACCATCAGCTGCTGTGACCCATCGCCCATGGCCGCCTCATCGATCTCGAACCCAGAATCCCCGGAACCATTCCGCCATGAGCACTCCTCTTCGTCGACACCCAGCTCCACCGCTGTGGTCAAAACTGCCGTCAAGACCCATCCTTGCCGTCGAGACCCACCGGCGGTCAGCCTCTGTCTCCTTCGCCAGCGCTCGAGCAAAGACTCGAGCGCTCTGTTCTGGACGGCCCGAGCTTCGCTCGGGTCGGTTCTATTTTCCTTTTTTTTTTCTTTTATTGAACCAAACCTACACTGAACCAATCGGTTCAGGGCTTCCTTTTCTTTTCTTTTTTTCTTTTCATTGGGTTAAAACTTAAAACCCGTGGTCATAATCTCAGCCGCCAGATATAATCTGAACGGATCTTCTCCTAAAATCAAAACCCGTCTTCTTCCTTAGATGTATGCCAATGGCTTAGATATTTTTTGTGCGTGATGTCACTGTTTTAACTAAATAGGCTCTTCAAAACCCGTCAGCGTCTCCTTAATCGTTGGATCTTCGATCTTTTCACAGAAACTGTTTGAACTGCGTCACTTTTGGCGCTCTGAATCTGGACTCTCAAAACCTGCATAAATAAAATCAAATATCATTTAGACGCATTATAAAATGTAAATCCAATAAATCTAATTAACGCATCTAAATTAATCAATTAAGTGTATTTATTTATTAAACTCCTAATTACTCACCTAATCATGATTAACAATTAATTATCCTTACTTCAACTAAAATTACGACTAACATATAGGAAGAAAGGTATATAAAATGCGTATATTTTATAGATATCAACTCCCAAGGCCACCAAAAAGATGTCAGCTTCTCCCTTTTCCGATTTAAATAGGTAAAGCCCTTATCTCCTTATTAATTCTCCATCATAGATCATTATATCATCCAATGGCTACGAATTGCCCATCACAAGAGAATATCTCAGCCAAGGACGTGATCATCCCGTTACCCAATTTCAGTTACAAATCCCATATGGTAGGGATTTAAGCCAATTAGGGTAGTTGCCATAACCAATTAGGTAACCTCCCTAATTGAAATCAATTGGCACGATCTTCCCCCTCTGACACATGGTGCCATTAATTTGGTTAGATCATGCCATGATAACCCTTCCTTTGACGTCTAAGTGTAATCCCTCTAATTACACCAATTTCCCAAAATTGCAACATCCTATTTCCATTCAAATTCAAATCGGATTTGAATTAGGGATAACAACTCCAATTGCCCCACGATTTGATCCCTTAAATCGTGGGCCAAATGGGTAGGCCACGTCACTCATGAGCCTAATAAATCCCATTAGAAAAGATTTCAAAAGAATTAAATCCGAAAAGATACAAAATGCAAATTTCCCGCAAGAACGATCGATTGCGTCCTTCCAATTTCCAAATTTCGAAAAAAAAAATTTGGGTATTACATGTTTGTTGTCCTATATATATAATACCTTAGTATATTGAAAAATAACTGGTTTTGGGTTATATAGACTACATCCAAGATACGTATAATAGTTCTTCACGGATATAGATAGAGACACAATAAACAATGTATCTATCCATTTCTTGTCCTATATTAGTCCTAGGAATATAATGTTAGGGTTAATCCTAGATTGGCAACTATAGGATTGACCCTATATAGTTTGGGTAACAACCTACGGGTGTGTATTATAACCCTAGAAGGATATGACTAATATAGGACTATTCTTCTGTTTAAGTAGTTATGTGAAGAATAGGACTAATATTCCATATATAGATAGATAGATACATAGGACTATGTAACCCTTGGACTACATAGTCCTATATTTCGTCTATAGTTAGGGCATTAACTAACTATATATAATGTATCTATCTATAGTTAGTTAATGCCCTAACTACACACAGCTAAGATTGCCAATCTAACTAACTTATAATCGTATACAATTATGCATTGTATCATAATCAAATACATAGTCTCTAGGACATAGGTTAATCTATAGGTTAATTTATAAACTCTAACCTATTATTGTTGTGTACGTCAGCACAACAATGGCGGATATCTTCTTTATTTCTTAGGATTAGCTTTACTTTAATAAATCAGGCCAGTTTGTGTAATTGCAATTGTAATGGATTGTAGAGAGAGCAATTAGTGGACAAATTAGACCCATCAGGCCCAAAACAGATGGCGCGTGCCCTAGGGAGACGTGCCATCCTATGTATAAGGAGGTCGTCCTCCTCATTCTAGGTTATGCAATTAAGAAATTATTCTTCCTTTACTCCCTTTCTTCCTTCTTCTTTCTTGCCGTCAAGGCGTTACCTTGTGACCCTGCTGGGTCACAACATTGGCATCCAACAATGACCGCTGGAGGACTATTAGAACTAGAGTTGGCGCAGGAGATTCCACGGGTAAATGCTGATTCCACCCAAGACCCTATCCTTTCCCTTCTCAATGCGATCAACATACGATTGTAGAACGTCGATCTTGCACAGACACAGATGAAGACTGACATAGCCACGGAGGCTGCCGCCATGGCCACGTCGCCACCGTCGACAGGGGGGCCTGGAGTCCATGGCCGACCAAGGGGCTCCCCAGTGTTGGGCGGTTCCATACTAGGCCATCCTGCCGGCCTTTCTACCTCTTGTGGCATCCAAATTGGGTCTGTTCACTTAGGTGCTGAGGGGGCCGCTCAGGCCTAGAGGCACGAGGCATAGAAGGTGTTCGTGGAAATGCCTCAATGGCTACACACCCACGAAATAGCCAGCACGAGATGGAACATGATCTGAAGGTGTTTTCTGGCTCTCGCGGTGGCCAGAGGACCAGCGTTGAGCCCAGGCTGGCTCGGTTGCAGTTCGAGGTATAATGGCGAGGAGGATCCCGTCGAATGGTTGTACAAGGCGGATAAATTCTTTTCGTACCAAGGAACTTATTCTGATGCAGGGCGCTTGCGTGTGGTGGCCTTCTACCTAGACGGAGACGCCTCGATTTGGTTTCAGTCCTACAAGAAGGAGACACGCTTCCCCACTTGGGCGACCTTCTCTGACGAGTTATGCGTCCAATTCGGACCAAATGAGTTTCAAGACTTTAACGAGATGCTGTCCACTATGAGGCAAACGACCACGGTAAGGGCCTATTACTTTGAATTCATGAAAATTACTAATCGCTCACCAGATTGGCCAATGGCGGCCCGCTTGGGAACTTTCAAGCGTGGGTTGAAGGCTGAGATTGCGAATGAGATGCGTCACTTCCCATGCCACACTATGCGTGATGTGGTGCGCCATGCCCGATTAGAGGAGGAAAAATTGAACCGTCAGCGACATGGGGGTCATGGTGGGCTGGCTCTGCGGCCGTACAACAGCCAACCACCTGTCTTGGCGCCAGTGCCTGGCCTAGGCCCAGTCGGCCAGTCTTGGCAGGGCCTACTTCACCTCCTGTCCGCCGTCTGATGCCTACCCAGATGGAAGAACGGCGTGCCAAAGGACTCTGTTATAAATGCAATGAGAAGTTCGTTCAAGGACATCGCTACTCATCATCGAAGCTGAGGAAGAGGAAATAGCTGAGCCAGAAGAGGCACCCAACCTCTATGACCATGTGCAGCCAGAGATCTACGTCCATGCATTCTCCGGTACCTTCACCCCCAGGACCATGCACGTCCAGGGCCAGCTAAAGTGCCAACAGGTCGCGGTACTCATCGACATTGGGTCAACCCATAACTTCATCAACGATAAGGTGGCCCAATGTTTGGGGTGTTATGTCTCTGACTCCAAACCCTTTGACGTACTGATTGGGGATGGCAAACACCTCCGCAGCATGGGCGTGTGTTCCCAGGTTGAGCTGTTAATCCAGGGGCATTCTTTCATCATTGATTTATTTCTCCTACCCACGAAGGGGGTGGATGTGGTTCTAGGCATCCAGTGGCTACAGGACTTGGGTGATGTGGCCTGGAACTTCCGGGATCTAATCATGGACTTCGAGGTAGCTGGCCAGCGTATATGCCTACATGGGGCGCAGCCGGGCACTTTGTACATGGCACAGGTGGTGAGTTCTCTTTTCAGGTTTGCACCTAAGGTTCTGTTCCTACAACAACGTGCTATAGTGGATGTGAGCCAACCGGACCTGCCAGATGACATGCTCGACCTCCTTTCAGAGCATGCCGACATATTTGCTGAGCCATCTGGCCTTCCGCCAGCCCGGGGCTATGACCATTCCATTCCTATCACACCCGGGGCTCCACCCGCCAATGTTCGTCCCTACTGGTATCCTTATATGCAAAAAGCTGAAATCGAAAAGTTGGTCCAGGAGATGTTGCTATCCGGTATCATCCGCTCCAGTACTAGTTCTTTTTCATCTCCCGTCCTCTTGGTTCGTAAAAAGGACGGATCATGGCGTTTTTGTGTGGACTATCGTGCGCTCAATGCGATTATGGTAAAAGATAAGTACCCAATACCAGTGATAGAAGAGCTCCTAGACGAGTTGGCAGGGGCGGCCGTGTTTAGCAAACTTGACTTGCGTTTGGGTTATCATCAAATCCGTATGCAACCCCAGGACATACACAAGACGGCTTTTCGGACTCATGACGGCCATTATGAGTTCCTCGTCATGCCCTTTGGCCTGACCAATGCTCCGGCCACTTTTCAGAGCCTGATGAACGACTTGTTTCGCCCATATCTTCGTCGGTTTATCGAGCGGTATGGGCTAATTGCTGGCCCACTCATAGCATTACTCAAGAAGGGAGCCTTCATATGGACTGACGAGGCCCAAGCTGCTTTTGACAAATTAAAACAGGCTATGGTCCAAGCCCCGGTCTTGGTTCTCCCAAATTTCAATTTTCCTTTTGTCATTGAGACAGATGCTTCTGATGCGGGCATAGGGGTTGTCCTCCTTCAGAAGGAATGTCCTATTGCCTTTTACAGCAAGGCACTATCGGGCCGGTCCTTGACTCTATCAGCATATGAGAAGGAGATGCTTGTTATTGTGCACGCCATCTCCATATGGCGACCCTACTTGCTTGGACGCAGGTTCATCATTCAAACAGATCATCAACCTCTCAAATACTTCCTGGACCAACGGGTTTCTACGCCCTCTCAGCAGTGCTGGGATAGTAAGTTATTGGGCTATGACTACGAGGTGGTCTACAAGAAAGGTGTGGACAACACGGTGGCTGATGCCTTATCTCGCCGGCCCATGGAGGGGGCATGCTTAGCACTTTCTGTTCCTAGCTGTCCTTTTATTCCTGATTTGAAGCATGCTTATGTGGTGGACCCGACTACCCAAGAGCTGATTGATCGACTTCAGGCCAATCCGCAGGCGGAGCCTCCTTTTGCTTGGCGAGACCATCTTTTGTTCTGGAAGGACCGGTTGTGGGTGCCAGCTATTCCGGATTTACATCAATGGGTAATAGCCCACTTTCATGACACTCCGGTGGCTGGCTATGAGGACACGTTCAGAACCTTTAAGCAGGTAAGTCAAAGCTTCTTGTGGGCCAGTATTCGGAAAGAGGTGCATGCCTATGTTGCCTTGAGTGATACATGCCAGTGGGCCAAGGCATCGTCTACATCCCCTGCGGGTCTTCTTCAGCCCCTTCCCATCCCGGACAAGGTTTGGGAGGATGTGTCCATGGACTTTATTGAGGCCTTACCTGCAGTCCATGGTAAGATGGTTATTATGGTGGTGGTCGACCGTCTCTCTAAGTACGCTCACTTTTGTGCTTTGAGTCATCCATTCTCTGCTCGTGAAGGACGCCGCCAAATTACATGGTATGCCTCGGACTATAGTTTCTGACAGAGACCGGGTATTTGTTTCCTAGTTCTGGCGCGAGTTCTTTAAGTTGCATGGTAAGGAGCTCCATATGAGTACGGCTTATCATCCACAGACGGATGGGCAGACCGAAGTGGTCAACAGGTGTCTTGAGCAGTACTTACGCTACTTTGTCGAGGACCAGCGCCGTCGTTGGCTTCACATGCTTCCTTGGGCTGAATGGTCGTACAACATGGCATATCACACACGTGCCGGATTTACGCCCTTCGAGATTGTCTTTGGCCGCCCTCCGACGTCCGTTCTATCTTATGTGCCTCATTGCTCCTCCATTGCCAAGGCAAATTATATGCTGCTGACTCGTGATGAGGTCCTTCACCAACTTAAGGCGAATTTGGCTTCAGCTTAGAATCGGATGAAACAATTCTATGATAAGCACCATTCTGATCGAGTATTCCACGTGGGCGATCTGGTTTATGTGTCCGTTATGCCGCAGAGCCAGACTACCTTGTTTCGGGCTGATCATAAATTGGCCGCTCGATTCATGGGCCTTACGCAGTTGTGGAGAGGGTGGGACGGGTGGCGTATCATCTTTCCCTACCTTCCAGGTCACTGGTGCACCCTACGTTCCATGTGTCATGTCTCTGTCGTTTTGTGGGGGACCCTCGATTGGTTGCTGATAGTGCACCTCCGCCTCTCATGGGCCCTCCTGAAGCTGATGACCCAGTTCCAGCCTCTCTTGTCGACAAACGTTGGGTGCGACGTGCGGGGCGTATTGTGACAGAAGTATTAGTGGCTTGGAAGGGTAAATCGTTGGATGATGCTGAGTGGATATTGGAGGATGACTTTTTGGCCCATTTTCCATCATGGTTACATTGAGGGCAATGCGAAAGCAGAGCGTGGTGGAGTGTTGTGTACGTCAGCACAACAATGGAGCGTATTTTCTTTATTTCTTAGAAGTAGCTTTACTTTAATAAATCAGGCCCGTTTGGGTAACTGCAGTTGTAATGGATTGTAGAGAGAGCAATTGGTGGACAAATTAGGCCCATCATGCCCAAACTAGATGGCGCGTGCCCTAGGATGACGTGCCATCCTATGTCTTTATAAGGCGATCGTCCTCCTCATTCTAGGTTATGCAATTAAGAAATTATTCTTCCTTTACTCCCTTTCTTCCTTCTTCTTTCTTGCCGTCAAGGCGTTACCTTGTGACCCTGCTGGGTCACAACAATTATACAATGCACTGTACTATGTCTAACTCTATAGTTGTTAATCTAGAATATACAAGCTATAATTGCCATAATAACTTAGATTATAATAGATTAATCCTAGGGTTAATCCTCCCTTGTGCCAACTTAGATAACTAACCTTATAGTTGCCAATCTAGACATATACTGAAGATATGTCTACAAGATGTAGTCATCCTAACTTAGATTATTAAATAGGAACCGTCCATTACATCCTAGCTTAGTTTAGACATCCTAACTTAGATTATTAGGATATGTTAGGATTAGGGTTAATCCTAACATTGGGACTAACTGCTAGGTTATTCCCATAGGGATATACGTATCCTAACCCATATATAATTCTGCTAGACGGAAGAATTATATATGGATGATTAGGGAATAATCAACTATAGTTGTGTTGTATGGATCAACATTATACGTAATGTTAATTGGCAACTAGTATTTGATTAGGGTTAGGGAATAAGTTAGGTTATTCCCATGGGGACATTTCTAGGATTAACCCTGTAAATTACGTATTTAATGTCATTGTGTATGTATTTAACTCTTCCATCTAACTACTTTTGTTTATTCCTATAGTAAATCCTAGAGACTATGTATTTGATTCTTCTATTTAAGTAGATGCATGAAGTTCTAAAGCTATCCCCAAACCATAACCTAAACCCTAGAAATTACATATTTAATGCCATTGTCTATGCATTTAATTCTTCCATCTAACTACTTTTGTTTATTCTCATAGTTAGATAGGAAGAATTAAATACATAGACAATGATATTAGTACGTAATTTCTAAAGACTAATTGAGTGGACTTGCGAGGAATACATACAACTTAAAACTACTTATCTAGTTGAGTGGAGGTATTTGATCCTAGAGTTTAGGGTATAAGGGTTTAGGTTTGGCATTAATATGGAAGAATCAAAAACACACTAAACTCCTAAACTCTAACCCTATAGTTGCCAATTAACTAGTTGTGTGTATTCCTCCATACGAAACCACAACCCTAAAACCCAGTAATTACATATATAATTATTCTGTCTAACTAATTGTTCTTATTTCAGGATCAAATATGTATGTTGTATGAAGGATCAAATATATATGTAGTTTCTAGTTGGCATCCATATTTGATCCCTCCATAGCTATCCCCATACCTACTATGGGGATGGAGAATATACATAGCTATGGTTTACAATTAGTAACTATGTATTTGATCTTTCCTTCTAACTAGTTGATCTTTCCTTCATACTTCCATACCAACTACTAGTTATGTGAATACATAGTTTCTAGGATTATACTCTAGGGTTGGAGTTTTGGGTTTTGGGTTTGCGTTTTACCCAATAATTCAGATAACTACTTAAATGGAAGAATCCAATAGTTAGTTTCTTGGGTTTACTAAGAAGAATAAACACAAGCAGTTATACGATGAATTAAATATGTAGTTGATAAGGTTTTGGGTTAGGGTTTGGGATGGAGAATACTTACAACTAGCTAGACGGAAGGATCAAATTTAATTGGTATGTTTAATTGGTATTGAGAATACACACAACTAGTAATATGGAATAATAAAAAAATTTAGCAATAGGTTTTCGTATGAAGAATATGGATACCAACTAGAAATTACGTATAGGATTAGGGTTTACTAAGGGCAACTACATATATAATGTTTTGGTTTTGGGTTGTGTGTATTCTTGCGTGTATTGCTAACCGTAAAGCCTGCTTATCTAATTAATCCATTTGAGTAGTTGTGAGCATTCCATACATAGTTGGTATGGATGGGATTCCCTGGTTGGCATTGAGAACTTATAGCAGGAACCCTAATCCTAACCCATATATAATTCTTCCATCTAACTATGTGTTTAATTCCTCATAACAATTAAACTTTTGTTCTTATAGCAGGAACTTATAGCAGGAACCCTAATCCTAGAGACTATGTATTTGATTCTTCTGTTTAAGTAGATATATGAAGGTCTAAAGCTATCCCCAAAACGTAGAAACTACTACACACTACGAACTACTTATTTCAATTTTCTATCTAACTAGTGTGTATTCTTCATACCAAATCCTAACTATAGACCCAAAACAATAGAAACTACATAGATAATTCTTTCATATATAATTCTTCCGTCTAACTAATTGTCCATGGTTCATCGTTGTCATATTTAGATCAAATACCTCCACTCAACTAGATAGTAAAACTATGTCTAACTCATCTTTGCTAGATGAGTTTACGTATTTAACTATGTCGCCTATAGTAAAAACCTAGGTAGATAGACATAGTTTTGCTATCTAGTTGAGTGGAGGTATTTGATCCAAATCCCCCAAAAATATCTGTCTGCATTAGAAAACCAAAATGAACTAAAATTCGTTCATGTTGGTTTTCTAATGAGGACAAATATTTTTGGACAGAGGGAGTACCATATATTGTTAATCGAAATGTATGCAGAAACTGTAGATTAATTGTATTCAGCTCATAAGGAACCATAATATATTTATATGGTTCTAATGAGACTATGAATAAGTTATTCATATGTCATAGTCATATATTAGTTACTTAAATCATATATTAATTTAACTACAGAGGGGACACATAGATAACCTTAAATATATTATCTATGTATAACTAAGTTGATGAATACCATTGTTCATATGACCCTAAATTTGTATTAGTATAACCAGAGTTACAGCTAGCTATAACTATATTACTTAGTTATTATATATGTAGTAAGAGGTTAGAGGTGAACTAACTACATATATAATAACTAAGTAATATATTTATAAGTAGCTGTAACTCTGGTTATATATGCCATATACTAGGATCCCTAGTAGATAAACCTGTGTACCCTATGCCATAGTAACTATATATACTATATTCAGGAGAGTTTAGGATATATAGTTAGGACTATATATGCTAACTCTAGGAACCTTATCCTTGTAATTGAGCCCTATATAAGGATTATGAACTTTATACCGTATTCTATTAACTATATTGTCCTAACAATAGTATACAAACTATGATAGTAGTTAACTATATAATAAAACTTAGATAGGTAGTATAGTAATCTATGGAGCCCATATATAGTCCTAACTATATGGAGCCCTTTATAAAGATCAATAGTTATAAGGACTTTATAACTATGACTAAGGTATCCATAGTTCTAACTTAGTTCCAGGGATGGTAACCCCATATAACTATCCAAGGTAGTTTAGTATAACTATCCTTAGTTCTATCCTAGTTAATTAGTAACTATAACGATGGACATATAATTCACCATGTTACATAGTTATCATATTATGGGTTATGATATAATATAACTATTGAACTCTATCATTATTAAATAGTTCACAGTATATGTAATAAACCCTAGGATATCTATTAACCCTAGGTTCATGAACATGTCAACCTAGGTTGATATATATAGTTAACTTAATCACAAGTAACCCTATTAGGGAGAGTTTAACATATGGTTAACTTAATTACAAGTAACCCTATTAGGGAGAGTTTAACATATGGTTAACTTAATCACAAGTAACCCTATTAGGGAGAGTTTAACACATGGTTAACTTAATCACAAGTAACCCTATTAGGGAGAGTTTAACATATGGTTAACTTAATCATAAGTAACCCTATTAGGGAGAGTTTAACATATGGTTAACTTAATCACAAGTAACCCTATTAGGGAGAGTTTATGGGTTCATATAGTATAGGAGACATGTTCATATGTTTATAATATTATATATTCCGTAATCCAACTTATAATTAGAGTCCTATAACCATATTAGGAGTCTAGTAGACATGTTAGTTAGTATTCTTCTAATATATGACTACCAATCCGGTATAAATACCAAATTAATATGAGTTTACCTTAGTTAACTATAATACATGTCTTCTAGACTTATAAATACCATATAAGTTATTCATACTAGTACTGTTTAATTATCGTCTATAGTTTAATATGTCTAATGAGTACTAGATATAATAAATGAATATATTATAGTATAACCCTAATTAATAGGGTTTAGTTTATGTCCTAAACTCTCCTGAATTGATAGTATCTATCATATGAACAGTTAATATCGGAGTATAATAACTATTATCATATATTATGTCTTGTATGTTATTATTAGATAGTTCATACAAACATAGTCTATCCTACTATAATGACCAGAAGACTATCACCCATATGAACATAGTCTATCCTTCTAATATTTTATTTGATTATGATACAATATTAGAAGGACAGATTGTGTTCATATGGGTGATAGTCTTCTAGTCATACCAATATTCTACAAGACATTAGTAGGATAGACTAAGTTTGTATGAACTATCTAATAATAATATACAAGACATAATATATGACAATAGTTATTATACTCCTATATTAACTGTTCATATGGTAGATACTATCAATTCAGGAGAATTTAGGACATAAACTAAACCCTATTAATTAGGTTTATACTATAATATATTCATTTATTATATCTAGTACTCATTAGACATATTAAACTATAGAGGATAATTAGACAGTACCAGTATGAATAACTTATATGGTATTTATAAGTCTAGAATATATGTATTATAGTTAACTAAGGTAAACTCATATTAATTTGGTATTTATACCATATAGGTAGTCATATATTAGAAGAATACTAACTAACATGTATTCTAGACTCCTAATATTGTTATAAGAGTCTCATTATAAGTTAGATTACGGAATATATAATATTATAAGCATATGAAATTGTCTTCTATACTATATGAACCCTTGAACTCTCCCTAATAGGGTTACTTGTGATTAAGTTAACCATATGTTAAACTCTCCTTAATAGGGTTACTTGTGATTAAGTTAACTATATATATCAACCTAGGTTCACATGTTCATATCTATGTATTTCTAAGAATACATAGGGTCATATATATATATATTATAAGTTATATCTAGAAGTAACAACTAGGTTCATGATATGTAGTTTGGATATGTCACCATATATAATTAGATATATATCATATATAATAGTTAATATATATCATATATAATAATTATTATATATATGTTCATATATATGAACACAACTAAGGACTATATCATTATCTAGATGAACTAACTATCATAAGATCCTTAGTTGTGGATACATAATTCATCCAACTCGTTGGATGGAAGAATCAAATATGTAGTATCTAGGGGTTCAAGATTAGGGTTTAGTATGGAGAATAAACACAACCAAGGAGGCAGAAACATTATATAGTCCTTAGTTTAATATTAGATGTACACTATCATAGGGTTAGTAGTAGTCCTTAGTAAACTACTATGATCCTTCCATCCAACGAGTTCATAGATGTGGAATATGATAGTCCACTATAGGTGAAAATGCATGATTATCAGGGTATGGATTATCATACCCTTAGGGTGGACTATGATAGTTAGCTTATATGGAATATAAGCTCAGTATAACCCTTATATACCTAAGCATACCAACTGGCTATGGATACCTTATATATCATAGTGATGTCTCATTATACTATAGGGTTAGGATTTACTAGTCCATCCTCGTATATATTATAATATATAGTCTACATGGCTTATATGGGAGTTAACTACTATCCATAAACTTCTCCAAACCCTATCCACCTATATATTATAATATATCATAGTTCCTCCTAGGATACATGAGGATGAACTAGTTATATCGTATATATTATAATATATAAAACTATAATATAACTAGTTCATACTGTTATGATATATATCTCCCTATATATGGCTTATATGGGAGTTAACTACTATCCATAAACTTCCCCAAAACCCTATCCTAACAAGTATTGTGCAACTAAGTACTTATATGTTCATGAAGTTACATGAACACATAGGTACTTATATGGGTTATCCATAGTGAACGGTATTATATATGAACAAGTAACAATGGAACATTACATAATTATTCAGAAGTTATATGAACTATATAGTTAACTCCATTGTTATTTTATGACAAAATGAAGTTAATTACATAGTTATTTACATAATCCTAGTGAATCCTAGGTAGGAACAATCTAGACTACATCCTATAGATAATGTATTCTCGTTATCCTAGGGTTAGGTTAATGCATCTAGGTTATTGCCATAGCAAAAACTATAGCCGTTTAACTTAGGATTATAAAAGTTTCTATTAAGAATATAGATTTTAATAGAGGCAATCTATTAAACTCTATAGTTGCCAATCTAGAATGTACAAGCTATATTCTATATAGCTTCTAGGGTAGTTAGACATAGTTCCTAACTAAGATCGGAACTATGCCTAACTAAACCCTATCCTAACTATCCTACGGTTAGGTTAATGCATCTTAACCTAGGACTAAAATAGGACTATGTAATCTAGATATAGGACAAGATGAGGTACAGGTTAATTGGGAATCTTAACCTAGGACTATGTTTGAACTTATACTATAGATGTCTACAGAATGTATGTTTAATTGGGACGTATTTATAATGTCCTAGAGTTAGTCTCTAGGACATTATAAATACGTAAACTATGTATAATTATACTGCCAAGTTAGGGAATACGTTCCTTGTGTATAATAGATGTCCCTTTAATAATGGGTTAATTCTAGACATATATTATTATAATGCAACTATAGTTGCCAATTTGGGCATATCTAACCTTAGATTACATCCGCATAAGAATAACTTAAGGTTAATTGTATACGATGATTATGGTTAATCTCAGTTGAATTATATATGGGTATAGATATGTATAATCGTATACGATTAATCCTAGTGAATTCTAGATAGATACGTATACGATGTGTTGTATCTAAGTTGTATACGTATATCCCTATGGGAATAACCTAGGTATAATCAACTATAGTTGCCACATACAATTTTCCCATGATTAGGGTTAGAAATTAATCCTAACTTAGATAGATACACAATAAACCTAACCTGTTAGGTTATTCCCATAGGGACATTATAATAATATTAGGGTTAGGGTATGTCCCTTGTAATCCTGCTAAGTATTAGTTTGTCCCAACTATTTGATTAGTTGGGTTATTTGATTATATTGTCCCTTGTGTGATTACTAGTTAATTAGCAACTATAGTTGTGTGTATTCCTCCATAACTTAGATAGAGTTTTTGATGGGATTCCCTGGTTGGCATCGAGAACTTATAGCAGGAACCCTAATCCTAACCCATATATAATTCTCAAATAAATATGATTTTGGGTTTATGATTAGGGTTTAACCCTTACATTATAATAGTTATAATACTAACTTCATTATTATTATAGTCCTAATATGGACTATACCTCATTAGTCCATATTATGTATCCCATTGTTGTGTACGTCAGCACAACAGTGGGGCGGATCTTATCAATCTATAGGATTAGTTTGCTTTCCTTTTTAATAAAAGCCAATATATCTTGTAATCAGGCCTGTTTGGGTAACTGAATATGTAATGGACTGTAATGGCGTGATTACTGTCAATTAGGGCCCATTAGGCTAGACAGATGGCGCACGCCCCTAGGGCACGCCATCCCTTCTCTTTATAAGGAGTTCTTCTTTCTCCTTTTAGGGAGGCAATAAGAAACCAATTATTTTCCTTTACTTTTCTCTCGTCTTCTTCCCCTTTTCTGGCCATGATGTCTAGCCCTGTTCGTGTCCCATACCGGGACACAACATTAGTATCGGAGCCGTTCCGATCAGCCGTTACGCAGGACGATGTGCTAGACATGTGTGCTGCCATACTAAGGCGGATTCAACGACTCGAGGAAACCCAAAGGGCCGCCGCCGTTCAGCCGCCGACTAGGTTGCTGCCGACGACACCGCCATTGCGATCGAATGCCATCGTTTCGTCCTATCCACAACCACCTCCACCGGCTTATGGAATCCCTTACGGCCGCGCCGCCGGCCACAATTTAGCCTTCTTCCCCATGCTGGACCACGCAAGTCACAAACTTCAAGCCATGGCTACTCCATCACATGGGGACTAGGCCGTTCTTCAGATCTGGTTGGCCCCACATCTGGCTGATGGGAGGCATCATGGGGAGTGCGGAGGTCACCCGACTCTGCCGCCGCCGCTTCTCCGGCCATGGCACAGTCACCCACCAGTCGACCCTCGCTCTCAGCATCCAGTTTCTCCGCTCCGCCAGCCTCGCCTTGTAATCATCCTTCTTCAGTCTTAAGCCACTGCCAACCCGCCTCTTCCACCGTTGCCTCGCTGGCTTGGTCTGCCGCTAGTAGAACATCAATCGCACCCTTCATAACTTCCGCCTCCACCTGTCCCCACCCCCAATCGCCTCCACCGGCCACGCCTTCTTCCTCCATACCGCTGTGCTTCCCGACTACCTCCGATGTGCGACTGCTGCTGGCTGCTGGGACAGATCCAATCACGCTCGAGGCGAGCGGCCACAGCCCTGTTGATACTATCGCTGCCCCACAAAAGCCTGACTTTCCCTACAAGGCGGTGCCTTTCGTCGTCACCAGCATCCTTGTGGCAGGCACACTGACGGCTCCCGTACCGTCGCCGACAGTTGCTTCACCACTATGACAACGGTCTCCTTCCAACCCGATTGCAGCTTTTGCGGTAGCCCTATTGAAGATGACCGCTGAATGTTCGATGAAATGCCTGAGTGGCAACCGGATGGCCTTTCTCCGGTTCCTTCGGCTACAATCTCCACTTCTGTTTATATTCAAGAGGTTTGCAATGCCTTTATTGATCAGTATTATCACGCTCTCTACACCACTCCTAAGGAAGTTTTGAGGGTTTACCACGATTCAAGCAGGCTCAGCTGACCTGAGCCAAATGGTGCTATGAGTTCAGTCACGACTTTGTAAGGGATATATGAGAAGATTTTGTCTTTCCACTATAACAGTATGATCACAGAAGTAGAGATTGCAGATGCTCAGGAGTTCCATGGGGGTGGAATCATTCTTCATGTGACGGGCTGTCTCACTCGCTATGACTATTCGAGGAGGAACTTTGCTCAATCCTTCCTTCTAGCCATCAAGCAGATGGCTACTTTGTTTTGAGCGATGTGTTCAGAGATGTGGATGAGCATCCTACAAGGGAATCAACATTAGTGCCGGTTTCCAGCGCAACCGACCCTGAAACTGAGGTTGCCCAGGTCTTGGAGACAACTGTTGCCCTGAAGGACATTTCAAAAATGTCACATGTATCAATGCTCAAAGCTAGGAAGGAGGATCAGCTGGGTCATATAGATGCTCAACCACATGGTAATCTGGTACCTCCTGTTTTAGATACACTAGTTGATAATGCTGATGAAGCTCCTGACAGCAATAGCCCTCGTGATCAAGGACATTATGTCCCTCAGCTTGTACATAAGATTCCTCCCGACAACAATGATGTCTGCAAAGGTAAACATCTACATCTCCAAGGTTTCATTATGGGTGATGCTACTGAAATTACAGGGAGAGTTGCTGGAATACATGTGCTGCGAATCAGTAATAAGGCCATTGCAGCTGGTCTTTCTCTTGGTTTGAATAATCAGAAGGCTTTGGAGACACCTCCAAGATGTCAAGTTTGCCAAGTTTGCTGCCTCCAAGATGATCACATTGAAGGACCTTGGTACGGATTGGCCGAGAGCTGCGGATGGTCTTCCTGTTGCAATTGGTCTTGGGGAGCAATCCTTATTTGAGGCACCAAAGAGCAAGAGGATTGCTGCTGATTTTTTTTTGCAACAACCGTGGTATTGACAATGGAAAGGAATTGCCTGAGGAGTACCTAAGAATCTTGTACACTGTATTGGACATTGTTTGTTGCAGAAAGTATGCTACTTTTATGGTACCTGATGTTGTTCTGAAAGATGTCGGTGGTGTTTGTCATTCCATCAAGGCACTTAGCCAGAGTGATGGACGTTGGAGACGTTGCTGGAACGGCCGTTGGAGATGCAGCCCCATCAAGGCAATAACAATGGGGCTGCGTCTAGGACATACATTGCTGGAATGGCACATTTGAATGCTATCGTGAGATCTTTGCCTTGTGTAGAGACTTTAGGCTGTACAACAGTAATATGTAGTGATAAAACTGGGACTCTCACATCAAACATGATGTCTGTGTCAAAGATATGTGCAATTCATTCTACTCGCCATGGCCCCGTAACTTCTGAGTATGCCGTCAGTGGAAGAATTTTTTCTCCTGCAGGAAGAATTTCTGATTCCAATGGAGTGCAGCTTGATTTCCCTGCTCAGCTCCCTTGCCTCTTTCATATAGCAATGTGTTCATCACTCTGTAATGAATTCACGTTACAGTACAACTCAGATAGAGGGAACTCTGAGAACATTGGTGAATCAACTGAAGTTGTTCTCCGTGTACTGTCAGAAAAGGTTGGTCTTCCTGGTTTTGATTCTATGCCTTCCGCTTTGAACCTATTGAGTAAACATGAGCGTGCATCTTATTGCAATCGATCTTGGGAGCACCAGTTTAAGAAGGTCTTTGTTCTCGACTTTTCTCGTGACAGGAAAATGATGAGTGTTTTATGCAGCCGAAAGCAGCAGGAAATCATGTTTTCTAAGGGTCCTCCAGAGAGTATAGTTTCCAGGTGTACACACATTCTTTGTAACATGGATGGTTCCATAGTGCCATTGACTAAAGCTTCCCGGAATGAATTAGAGGCTATATTCTATAGGCTTGCTAGCAAAGAAACCCTAAGATGTTTCGCTTTGGCACTAAAACCAATGCCCTCGGGCAGGCACACGATCTCTATCAACGATGAGGTTGGCCTTACCTTTGTTGGATTGATTGGAATGCATGATCCACCAAGAAAGTAAGTTCGGAATGCCATTCTTTCATGTATGTCTGCGGGAATCCAGGTGATCGTTGTTACTGGGGTTGATAAATCTACAGCTAAATCCTTGTGTCGACAGATTGGTGTTTTTGACCACCTTGAAGATTTTTTAGGACAATCTTTCACTGCTTCTGCATTTGAACAGCTTCCACCATTGCAGCAAGCATTAGCTTTGCAGCGCATGATATTCTTCACCAGGGTAGAAGCATCTCACAAAAAGATGTTGGTTGAGGCTCTTCAACACCCAACTGAAGTGGTTGCTATGACTGTTGATGGTGTCAATGATGCACCTGCATTGAAGAAAGCAGACATAGGGATTTCCATGGGATCAGGAACAGCAGTTGCTAAGAGTGCTTCTGACATGGTATTAGCAGATGACAATTTTCCCACAATTGTTGCTGTTCATTAGATATATGATATCTTCAAACATTGGAGAAGTGGTCTGCATCTTTGTAGCAGCTGTACTCGGAATGCCTGAAACTCTAGTACCTGTTCGGCTACTCTGGGTGAACTTGGTTACAGATGGTTTACCTGCCACTACCATTGGATTCCATAAACCAGATTCAGATGTGATGATGACCAAGCCTCGCATGATCACAGAAGCTGTAGTTCATGGATGGTTATTTTTCTGGTATTTGGTTATTGGTGCATATGTTGGCCTTGCTACCATTGCCGGTTTCATATGGTGGTTTGTCTCCTCAGATAATGGTACCAAATTCCAAATAGTGAATTGGTCAACTTTGATACATGTTCAACAAGACAGACAGCATACCCAATAATCCCCTCACCTATGCCATGCATGCTGAAATCTCCGTTGTGGCGTATTTTGTCAGATTTGCCTAATGAGTATCTCAAATTTACGGATGATTTTTTGGCCCACCTTCCATCATGGTCGCATTGAGGGCAATGTGAAAGCGGAGCATAGTGGAGTGTTATGTACATCAGTACAACAATGGAGCGGATCTTATCAATCTCTAGGATTAGTTTGCTTTCCTTTTTAATAAAAGCCATATATCTTGCAATCAGGCCCGTTTGGGTAACTAAATATGTAATGGACTGTAATTGCGTGATTAGTGGTCAATTAGGGCCCATTAGGCAAGACAGATGGCGCACGTCCCTAGGGCTCAGCGCCATCCCTTCTCTTTATAAGGAGTTCTTCTTCCTCCTTCTGGGGAGGCAATAAGAAACCAGTTATTTTCCTTTAGTTTTCTCTCGTCTTCTTCCCCTTTTCCGGCCATGATGCCTGGCCGTCTTCGTGTCCCATACCGGGACACAACACCCATTTTCTCCTATAGAGGTTAATCTAGACTATAGGACTATGTTTAGGATAGTCTACAAGAAACATTATATGAAAAGACTACCCTAAACATTTTAGGACAAACTATACAGTTTGTATAGTTTAACTATGTTATACATATATGCCTAGGATCATGGCATGATCCTAGACATATAATGTGTAGTCTCTTGGGAAGGATTAACCTCTATTAGGGTTTAGAAGATAGGACTATCAACTATGATATTGTTATGTTCCAATTATCCAGTACTAGTAATTGCATAAGTAGGCTAATTGTATTGCTGGCCCAGCCAGCCCAGCTTAGGGGAGTAGCCCAGTTTCTTTCGTATTATGTAATAAGGCCGCAGGCCCAATTAGAGGGGATAGCCCAAGCCCATTTCGTGGGAATAGTATGTAAAGAGCTTAGGCTCTTTTGATTCGATTATGAAGAAAGTATTACCCTAATCTTCTCTTTCCTCTGGCTTCACCTCCATCGTACCCCTCTGTACCAACTGCCGGCTGTCCAACAGAGGGTCTTCTCCCTCGTCGATCTTCCTTCCCTCCCACCTTTATCCTCTATCTCTTGACCTTCTTTTGTCTCAGATTGCTGAGACATAACAGATATACAATTGTTATGTTCCAACTATTAGTCTAATTACTTAGTCTATTTTTGTATTATTGGCCTTCTGCCCAGTTTAAGGGAGTAGCCCAGTCTTTTTGGCATCTGTCCTCTGCCCGAGTTATATCTTACGTCTTATGTAATAAGACCTCTGGCCCAACTAGAGGGAATAGCCCAGGGGGTAGCCCAGGCCCACTGCGTGGGAAGTATATGTAAAGAGCTTAGGCTCTCTTGTTTGGATTATGAAAGAACAGTTTACCCTAATCTCATCTTCTTCTTGTTTCACCCCCTTCGTCCTCCTCTGCTTGAGCCGCCATTAGGCCAGCAGAGGATTCCTACCCCCCACGTCTCCTTTCTCCTTCCCCATATCTCGATCTCCTTCCTCCATCCATTTCTTTTCACGGCCCTCTCTTCTTACTGAAGTATTGGGTCATATCATTGGTATCAGAGCAACGATCCTTAGAATCGCGAGAAGCTTTCGCGATGGCACAGATGCAGAGTCGCAGCCAGAGACTGGGCCATACCCACAGGGGACTCTCACAATGAGGCGCCACCAGCGTCTCCCATGGGGGATGCACTTCGTGAGATAATGACAGCACAGAGTCCATGGCACAAGTTCTTCAGGTTCTTCTGCAAGGACAAAAGGAGATGGCGTTGTTTCGCAAGTTCTTTGATCGACTAGCTATGTCCATGGCGACTGCCCCTCATTTAGGTTGACCTGACAAGGGGGTCTTGCCACCCCCTCGGACTGGCCCCTTTACTCGTGGGCCTTCTCTGACGAACCGGTTCCAGGACCAGCATCCATCTTTCTTTGGATCTCAGCCGGCGGCTACTGGACACCCCTCCATGGGCGCCGGCGTATCAGGCCCCCAGGGTGTTCGACAGAATGCTCCTTCGGCTCCTTTTGTGCAACTACCGGCCGGCATAGGCCTAGAAGAGGAGGATCGTGATTTTGATTGGGCCAATAACCAGGTTGAATCTAGTTGGACCAATCAGGGACATTCGCGAGATGAGCGCCATGGCCCCAGGCCAGTGGCCGAGACACGGCTTGCAAGACTCTAGTTCCCAAAGTATTCAGGGGATGAGAATCCGGTGGATTGGTTGTATCAAGCTGAGAAGTTCTTCTGTTACCAGGATACGCAATCCGACGAAGACAAATTAACGGTAACTTCCTTCCATCTCACGGGTGATGCTTTGATTTCGTATCAATATTTTGAGACAGAACATCCTGGGCATTCATGGCACCAATTCAGTCGAGAGATTTGTATTCAATTCGGGCCTACGGAGTATGCCGACTTCAACGAACTTCTCAGCTCATTACGACAGACATCCACGGTGCGTGCTTACCAGATGGAATTCATGCGAATAGCTAATCGTATTCCGTATTGGACTCAGGAGGCCTTGGTGCAAGGCTTAAAGTTAGAAATTTCTGATGCTATTCGCCATTACCCGCGCCCCTCCATGGCTGAAGTGATTAAACATGCGCGGATTGCGGAGGAATGCCATACCCGTCAGCGGCGGGCTTGGAGGCCCCCTTCAAGAGCCCCTATGCCGGCCGCCACCCAAGTATTTTCGGCTGATCCTCTTGCATCCCCAGTACCGCAGCCGGCCAAAAGCAGGCTGACACAAGCCCAGATGGAGAAGCGCCATTCTAAGGGAATATGTTTTAATTGTGACGAACGTTTTGTTCCTGGTCATCGCCACAAGACCCGTGCCCTCCTGGCCCTGGAGGGTCTATGGGACGAGGGCCCAGAGGATGACGGTGGGGCTGGATTTGCACCAAACCTGCCACCTGCTGATCACCCCAAGATCTCCTTCCATGCCTTCTCGGGCGCGTACATGCCCCAGACTATGCGTGTCCAAGGAGCTATCAAGAAGCAGAAGGTATCCGTCCTTATCGATTCCGGTAGTACTCATAATTTTATCAATGATAAGGTGGCTTTGCGGCTGGGATGTCAGTTGCAAGCCTCATCTCCCTTTGACGTCCGGATTGGTTATGGGTCGAACCTCCGCTGTGCTGGCATGTGTCCCAAGGTGGAGTTAACTATACAAGGTCATGCCTTCCTTTTGGACCTTTATTTACTGCCTACACAGGGGGCTGATGTGGTCCTAGGCGTGCAGTGGTTTTGTGACCTCGGCAATGTGGTTTGGAACTTCAACGCCATGACGATGCAATTCGCCATAGGTGGCCAGTCTGTCTGGCTCTCGGGCGGTCTTCCAAGTACCCTCCATTCCATGATTTCGGTGGATTCATTATCGCATGGTACTCCACAAGGTTTTTTCTTGCAACTGCTATCGTCGGCGGGCATTACTCTTCGGAGACCCCCCCTGACTTGGCTGCCCTCCTTTCGGATTTTGAGGATCTCTTCCGCAAGCCTTCAGGGTTGCCACCCCCGCGGTCACATGACCACCATATTCCTATCCTACCAGGGGCTACCCGGCCAATGTGCGTCCGTACAGGTATCCCCATATTCAAAAGGCCGAAATTGAAAAATTGTTCAAAGAGATGTTGTTGACCGGGATCATTAAGCCGAATTCAAGTTCCTATTCCTCTCCCGTTCTGTTGGTCAGGAAAAAAGACGGCACATGGCAATTCTGTGTGGACTACAGGGCTCTAAATGCGATCACTCTCAAAGACAAGTACCCCATTCCCATCAAAGAAGAATTGCTGGATGAATTAGCTAATGCGCGCGGGGTACCATCAGATTCGCATGCATCCTCAGGATGTCCACAAAACCATATTCCGCACACATGATGGCTACTTTGAGTTCATGGTTATGCCATTCGATCTCACTAATGCCCAGCCACATTCCAAGGGCTTATGAATGATATATTCCGGGACTTCTTGCGCCTTCTGGGAGCACCATCATGAGCATCTTCTTTTCGTCTTTGCGGTACTTCGCAACCATTCTTCATTTATTAAACGGTCCAAATGTTCGTTTGGGTGTTCTCAGGTTGACTATCTGGGCCATGTCATCTCTAATGGCCATGTGGCTACCGACCCCTCCAAGGTGGAGGCTATGCTGAATTGGCCCATTCCGACATCACTAAAGGGGCTTATGGGGTTCTTGGGCTTAACTGGCTACTATCGCCGATTTGTGTCTAACTATGGTTCTCTTGCAGCCCCCTTGACCAACCTCCTCAAATAGGGCGCATTTGTTTGGTCTGATATTGCCCAGTAGGCTTTTGACAGTTTAAAAGCTACTATGTGCAAGGGCCCTTCATGATTTTTCTCGTCCTTTCATGGTGGAGACTGACGCATCTAGCCATGGCCTTGGCGCAGTACTGCTTTAGGATGGCCATCCAATAGATTTTTGGAGCAAAGCTTTATCAGGTCGTTCATTGTCCCTATCAGCTTATGAGAAAGAAATGTTGGCTATTGTACACACGGTGACCAAATGGAGGCCGTACTTGTTGGGGTGCCATTTTATTATACGGACAGACCATCAACCGCTCAAATATTTTCTGGATCAAAGGATTGCCACTCCTGCACAGCAGCGTTGGGTGACGAAGTTCTTGGGTTATGACTATAAGCTAGTTTATAAACGGGGCTCAGAAAACACAGTTGCCGATGCTTTATCTCACTAGTTTGAGCATGCCTCTTCTCTAGGTATGTCCGCTCCAATTTTTCCTTTCCTTGCCAATTTACGGGATTCCTATTAGGATGATCCAGCGGCGGTTACTCTCTTGGCTCGTCTCCAGGCCAACACTTTGAATGATCCATCTTTTGTTCTAAAAAATGATTTTATTTATTCGAAGGATCGGTTGTGGGTTCCTCACTATGATCACATCCGTCATACTATTCTGACCCATTTTCATTCCACTATGACGGCCGAACATGAAGGCTCCTTTTGGACCTACAAACGGGTCTCTCAGTGTTTTCTATGGCGTGGTATTAAGCGCGCCGTTCAAAAATTTGTGGCTGAATGTGATGTATGTCAACGCGCTAAAGCCTCAACTATTACTCCCTCCGGACTTGCAATCATTGCCTTTTCCGGAACAGATTTGGGAGGATGTCTCTGTGGATTTTATTGAAGCCCTTCCGGTTGTGCAAGGCAAATCAGTGGTGATGGTGGTGGTCGATCGGCTTTCTAAATATGCTAATTTTCCGCTTTGGGACATCCTTATACAGCCAAGACCGTTGCTGGGCTTTATATCAGAGATGTGGTTCAACTACATGGGATGCCTCGTACGATTGTGTTGGACCGTGACAGGGTATTTATAACACAGTTTTGGCATGAATTTTTCACTCTTCAAGGTTCTCGCCTCCTCATGAGTTCGGCATATCACCCACAAACGGATGGCCAAACGGAGGTGGTTAACCGCTGTTTGGAACAGTATCTCTGTTGCTTCGCAGATGAAAATCCCCGGTGCTGGCTTTAGTTTCTACCATGGGCAGAATGGTCCTACAATACCGCCTACCATACTTCTACCGGATTTTCTCCGTTTAAGGTTGTTTATGTCCGGCCACCCCCAACCTTACTTGATCATGTGCCTCAGCGTGCTTCGGTCAGTGAAGTTGATTATATCTTGCAGACTCGCGATGATATTTTGCGGCAATTAAAAGGCAATTTGGCCTTGGCTCAAAATCGTATGAAGCATATTTATGACAAGTGTCATTCTGACCGTGAGTTTCAAGTAGGTGACTGGGTCTATGTCTGTTTTATTCCATCACGCCAATCGTCCTTGTATCAGCCGGCTAGCGTCAAGCTGGCTCATCGTTTTCATGGGCCTTATTCTATTACGGAGCACATTGGCCCAGTGGCTTACCGCCTGCAGCTTCCCAACGATTCTACTGTTCATCCGATTTTTCATGTATCACGCCATCGTCGCGTTGTGGCAATTCAGCGGGCATAGACAGAGGAGGAGGAGTAGATACCAAATGAGAAGGATCTCATTGCGTGGGAGGACCGCCCAATTGAGGATGCTTTTTGGATTCATGAGGATGAGTTTTTGGCTCAATATCCGGGTTGGAAGCCTTGAGGTCAAGGCTAGCAGCGGAGCGTAGTGGAATGTTATGTTCCAACTATTAGTTTAATTACTTAGTCTATTTTGTATTATTGGCCTTCGGCCCAGTTTAAGGGAGTAGCCTAGTCTTTTTGGCGTCTGGCCTCTGGCCTAGTTATATCTGACAACTTATGTAATAAGGCCTCTGGCCCAACTAGAGGGAATAGCCCAGGGGTTAGCTGGGCCCACTGCGTGGGAAGTATATGTAAAGAGCTTAGGCTCTCTTGTTTGGATTATGAAAGAACAGTTTACCCTAATCTCATCTTCTTCTTGTTTCACCCCCTTCGTCCTCCTCTGCTTGAGCCGCCATTAGGCCAGCAGAGGATTCCTACCCCCCACGTCTCCATTCTCCTTCCCCACCATATCTCGATCTCCTTCCTCCTTCCATTTCTTTTCGCAGCCCTCTCTTCTTACTGAAGTATTGGATCATATCAATAATATAGTTGATCCTAGACACATTATATGTCTAGGATCAACTATCAACTATGATAACTATGTGTCCTATTTTGTCCTTAAATGGTTATACTAGTTAGGACAAAATGGGATACATAGTTATCCTAACCCATATATAATTCTTCCATATATAATTCTAGAAAAGATAGATACCTCATCTTGTCCTATATTAGTCCTATTCTTCTGTTTAAGTAGGGTGCGTGAAGGTCTAATGCAACCCTAACTATAGTTAGGATAACTATGTATTTAATTGGCAATCTTAGTTGTGTGTAGTTAGGGCATAGCTCGGAAACTAGGACTATGTATGTAATCCTAGGGTTAATTCTATATATACTATGAACTATGATATATATATCATTATCTACTATAGACGGAATACTATGAACTTAGATAGATATGTATAACTTAGTTTACTATAATCCTCATATGAACTTTGATAGATACGTACGTTCATAAACTATAATCCTCATATGAACTAGTACAATGAACTATGATTTGTCCTAGGGTTAGTTCTAAACTTGTCTAGAAGTAACCCTAGATAGTTTAGAATTAAACCTAGGTTGACTATGGAATACATTGTAATTATGAACTATCTAAGTCTAGGATTAGGGTTAAACTAATTTGGCAAGATCTAGATGAACATGAACTATCCAATTGAACAAAACAACAATAAACAATTTAGGGTTATGTACCTAAGTCTAGGATTAGGGTTAAACTAACTATGTTCGTAGTTACTAATAAGTTAACTTTATACAAACATAAAGTTGTTATATGAACTATGTAATATAAACCTATATTCCTCCTCATAGTTTATATGACCCGTGTAATGTTGATCCTAACCTTGGTTTAACATAGTCTACTATGAACTTAGATAGATAGATTAACTTATATTCTATCTAAGTCCATAGAATATAAGTTACATAGTTTGACAAAGGACATTAGATTCCTATAATGTCCATATGAGGCATCTAGATACATAGTTGGTATGTTTAATGTATCTAAATGATCATAACATAGATAGTTCATAAGTTAGGGTTATGAACTATCTACGTTATGATAGATACTATGTAATATAAACTATGACATATTATATATAAGTTAACTTATTAGTAACTACATAGGTAACACTAACTATGTAACTACATAGTTGTTCTAGCAAGGCTTCTTAGTAAGTTCGCATGAAGATCATTGGAGTACAAGTGAAATCTTAAAGATCAACATTTGTACTCATAGGCATTAGACTTTAACTCTGATTTTGGTTTGTATGAATTTAAATGCCACACTTTTGGATTTGTAATCTCTATTATGTGCTTGTACTTAGTTGTGTACTAAGTACAACAACTAAGAATGTGTACTAAAATTTTAGTATGTACATAGTACATAGTTGTCTACTATGTACTTGGTTTGCTCTGATACCCTTTAATCACATACTAAAATTCTAGTACATAGTATGTACTAGAATCATACAAATGTGTTAGTGAATTTTAGTTTGCAAACTAGCCATTGTCTTCGGAGTTTTGTGGCATCCCTGACCTATTCCTACCTTGTTGAATTATCTTGTTGAATCAGGATGCCACCAAAGCGAAGAAGCCAACGGAAGGGGAGGGAACCCCAGGTATCAGATAGTGATGGGACAGTAGCAACCCCATCAGATCCTACTGGTGGTCCCAACAATGAGGCCATTGACATACTCCTTCAAGGCATCGCACAACGTTTGCGAGAGCAAGGCTACCAGCCATCTCAGAAAATTTCTGTTACTCCTGCACCGCAAGGAGAAGGTACCTCCCATGGAAGTAAGGAGAACTTGTTTGAACACTTCAAGAAGATGGCTCCTACTTTCAAGGGTGAGGATGAGCCGGAGGAGGCTGAGGAGTGGATCACAGCTATTGAGAAAGTCTTTGACGTGATGGATGCACTGGAGCACAAGAAAGTGGCTTTAGGAACCTTTGTCTTCTCTGGTGAAGCGGATCATTGGGAGGAGTTCAAAGAACACCAAATTTGTGGAGGGCCAACCCATCTCTTGGGAGGAGTTCAAAGAAGAATTCCTTGAGAACTACTTCCCTCTTCACGTACAGCAAGAGAAGGAGCTGGAGTTCATGGAACTCATGCAAGGGAGCATGTTGGTTTGTGAGTACATGACTAAGTTCAACCAGTTGCAGCACTTTGCTCTTGGTTCATGTGCCTCAGAGACATCCCGTAAAAAGAGATTTGTCAATGGATTGTGTTATGTCTCAGCAATATGAGACAAAAGAAGGTCGAGAGATAGAGGATAAAGGTGGGAGGGAAGGAAGATCGACGAGGGAGAAGACCCTCTATTGGACAGCCGGCGGCTGGTATAGAGGGGGACAATGGAGGTGAAGCGGTAATACTCTCTAAATAATCCAATCAATAGAGCCAAAGTTCTTTACACACTATTCCCACGAAATGGGCTTGGGCTATTCCCTGGGCTATCCCCTCTAATTGGGCTGCGGCCTTATTACATAATGCGAAAGAAGCTGGGCGACTGCCCTAAGCTGGACCGGCTGGGCCAGCAATACAATTAGCCTACTTATGCAATTACTAGTAATGGATAATTGGAACAACATTCCACTACGCTCCGCTGCTAGCCTTGACCTCAAGGCTACCAACCCGGATGCTGGGCCAAAAACTCTTCCCTCAGGAAGCCAAGAAGCATCCTCTAATGGGCGACCCTGCCACGCAATAAGAACCTCCGTGATAATGCTTCCGGCACGATGCACCCGTCGAGAATCCACCATCGAAGCTGGTACCAATGGTAAGTCTGATGAAACTGACGTAGAAGGAGGAGTAGGAACCAGAAGAGATGGGTCACCCACAATACGACTGAGCCGTGAGACGTGAAACACTGAATGAACTGTAGAATCAGCCGGTATGTGCAAGCGGTAGGCTACCGAACCAATGCGCTCAGAAACCTGATATGGACCATGAAATCGATGTGCTAACTTCATGCTGGCCTGTTGATACAAGGAAGATTGTCGTGCTGGAACTAAACTAACATAGACCTAGTCACCGATTTGAAACTCACGGTTAGAATGATGCTTGTAATAAATCTGCTTCATGCGGTTTTGAGCCAATGCCAAATTACTCTTCAATTGCCGTAAAATATCATCGCGGTTCTGCAAGATATAATCAACCTCACTGACCGAACCACACTGAGGCACATAATGAAGTAAGGTTGGGGGTGGCCGGCCATAAACAATCTGAAAAGGAGAGAATCCAGTCGAAGTATGGTAAGCGGTATTGTAAGACCATTCTGCCCACGGAAGTAACTGAAGCCAACGCCTAGGATTTTCACCTGCAAAGCAACGGATATACTATTCCAAATAGTAGTTAACAACTTCCATTTGGCCATCTGTTTGCGGGTGATTTGCCAAACTCATGAGTAGTCGAGAGCGTTGAAGGGTGAAAAATTCTTGCCAAAACTGTGAGATAAACAACCGGTCACATCTCGTGCAGTTTAGCCACATCTAGGACATAAAGCTCAGCAAACTTCTGAACTGCGTGCTTAATTTCACACCATAAAAAACACCGAGAAACCCGCTTGTAGGTCCGAAAGGAGCCTTCATGACCTACTGTTAGAGTGGAGTGAAAATGGGTCAAAATAGTGTGACGAATATGATCACAGTTAGGAACCCACAACTGATCCTTCCAATAAATAATATCATTCTTCAAAACGAAAGAAGAATCATCCGAAGTTTGAGAATGAAGCCAAGCCAATAAAGAAACCGTCACGGGGTCTTCCTGATAGGCCTTCTGCAAATCGGCAAGGAAAAGAAATAAAGGGGCAGACATACCAAAGTTAGCGGCCTCCTCAAACTGGCGGGACAAGGCATCAGTGACGATATTCTCGAATTCACGCTTATAAACCATTTCATAATCATAACCAAGTAATTTAGTCACCCAACGCTGCTGGGCAGGAGTAGCAATACGTTGGTCCAGGAAATATTTAAGTGGTTGGTGATAAGTTCGAATAATGAAATTGCGCCCCAACAAATACGGCCTCCACTTTGTCATCGCATGAACAACATCCAAAATTTCTTTTTCATAAGCCAAAAGGGACAGTGATCAGCCAGCCAAGGCTTTGCTCCAAAAGGCAATTTGGTGACCTTCCTGCAATAGGACAGAGCCAGGCCATGACCAGATGCATCAGTCTCAACCACAAAGGGCTAAGAGAAATCTGGAAGAGCCAAAACAGGGGCCGAACACATAGCATATTTCAGAGTGTCAAAGGCCTATTGGGCAGTAGGCGACCATACGAAGGCCCCTTTTTAGAGTAAACTGGTCAAAGGGGTTGCAAGTGAACCATAATTGGCGACGAACTATGCGATAGTAGCCTGTTAACCCCAAGAATCCCCTAAGACCTTTCAGAGAGGTCGGAACTGGCCAGTTAACCATAGCGGCCACTTTGGAGGGGTCAGTGGACACTTAGCCACTAGCGATTACTTGGCCCAGATAATCAACATGAGAACAACCAAAAGAGCATTTAGAGCGTTTGATAAATAAAGAGTGGGAAAGACGGCGCAAAGGCGCTCAAGATGCTGCTGCCATGAAGAACTATAGACCAGTATATCGTCAAAGAATACCAGGACAAATCGGCGCAAGAAGTCGCGAAAGATATCATTCATAAGTCCATGAAATGTGGCCGGAGCATTAGTGAGACCAAAAGGCATCACCATAAATTCAAAATGCCCATCATGTGTGCGGAAAGCTGTTTTGTGGACATCCACAGGGTGCATGCGAATCTGATGGTACCTAGCACGCAAATCCAGTTTGGAAAAGACTCTGGCATGAGCTAACTCATCTAATAATTCTTCTATGACTGGAATTGGAGTGTGATAGCGTTTAAAGCCCCGTAGTCCACACAGAAATGCCATGTACCATCTTTTTTTCAGACCAGAAGGACAGGCGACAAATAGGAGCTAGAGCTCAGCTGAATGATCCCTGTCAACAACATTTCTCTAACCAATTTCTCAATCTCAGCTTTTTGGATGTGGGGATACCTGTACGGACGAACATTGGCAGGCACAACCTCTGGAACAATGGGGATATGGTGGTCATGGGACCAAGGGGGCGGCAGACTAGTAGGCTCCTGGAAGAGCTCCTCAAAAGCCGAGACGAGGGCGGCCAAGTCAGGGGGGGCCGCCGATGGGATTGTGGCCTCCAAAGATAGCAGTTGCAAGAAGAAACCTTGATGAGCACCAGCCGTTAAAGCATCAACAGAGAGCATCGAGTGTAGAGAACCTGGAAGTGCACCCGATAGCCTAATTGAATGGCCGCCAATAGTGAACTGCATCGTCATGGCCTCAAAATTCCAAACCACATCTCCTAGGTCACGTAGCCATTGCACGCCTAAGACCACATCAGCCCCCTGTGCAGGCAGCAAATAGAGATCGACAAGGAAGGCGTGCCCCTAGATAATTAGAGGTGAGTTTAGCTTAATCTTTGCTTAATCTTTAGGTTTTTCTTAAACTCTTATTAATCTTGACTTCCTTTATTGTTTCAATCCATTTTGAAAGCATAAAACCATTGATTTACCTCTTTTTCCCAAGCCCTAATCTTCAAAATCTCGTTTTTATGCTTCCAAAAAGCTAGATCTAGGGTTTACTTTTGATTTTCAAAGCTAAATCGAGATTAGTTGTGTATTAACATAAAAAAATCGTGTTTTTGGAAGGTGTTGGAGGAGATTGAAGGTTCATTCCAACCCAAATCAACAAAGAAATGTAATGGGTTCTTCAAACTCAGCTTTAGGTGATAAAAATCACGTTTTTCATGATTTTATTTGAATAGGAGTTGCTTGATTAGGACTCTAATGGTAGGTTTAATAAATATTAATCTTTTACTTCGATTTCTTAGGGTTTTATCTTAGAATGGTTTAAATTAGTGTTCTAGAAGGTTTGATAGGATTTTGATAGTATTTGAGACCATGGATTATGTTTAAGTATTTGTATGTAATATTATATTATATGTTGATAATTATGCATGTTGAGAATGAATACCTTAAACCTTTGCATGTTGGAATTCTTGCGATTAGGAAAGGAATTACACTTTTTGAATGATTTCCTACTTGTTAAGTTTGCTTGAGTATTTTATTGAAAGCTAATGGCAGTCTTGCTACTTCCAGTAGTACTAAACAGCGTCATTGATGTACAAATTGGCTAATTTATGCTACTGTTAAAAGTCAAAGGGATGGGACAGACTGTCACGCCCCGAAATCCCATACCTCGATCGGAGTGCGGAAGCCAACCAATGAGATACAATTCGAGGTAGCGATCCCGGGCACGCGACCAAACAGTCGATTTTCCAACCGATTACAATCATCTCAAAAGGACATGTAACTGATTATGCCCGCAATCAGTGTAATACAATAATAGACATCAATGAATACTATGAAATGAATTTACTCAATAATAATCCATTTAAGAAAATCAAATAAAATAAACCTATAAGTCTATGGCACACAATTGCAAATAATGTCATAAGCATCAATAAAAGCAAAGCAAATAACTAAATCGTCTTTAATCTCTTCTCGGCGCCTGCAATCCGCCATTCAACTACTGCACTTTCTGATCTCACTTTTCGTTCGCGCCTGCATCAGAGGATGCATGAGTATTTCATAGAAACACTCAGTAGGATGTAAAAACCCACTGAATTAAAACAAGCAGTATGAAGAGAATAAGAATAACAAAGGCCATAGACATTCCACAACATCTGAACTTAACCGAGGTCTATACACCTGCAAGATTAGTCAACAATAATTCTAACTCGCAAGTGTAGGAAAAACATCAATAAGGCTCCTACTACACATATGAGTAAGGAGAGGATAACAATCATAACGAAGGCTCCAGACATCTAAAGTGAAAGGAGTTACAATTTCTGCTCGCTTCTTGTGTTCTTCTATATATAACATACTTTGTAATCATTAATACACCCCAAACAAGACAATTAATGTAAGACACACCTTAAAGGCACAAATTCAACGTGGATCATCATCAACCAAACAATATCAGAACTTCTAGTCTCTGAAAAATTAATAAAGCATTAGACTTTAGATGTGAATTCCCATCTAGAAGTGAAACATGAATGCACATATGATTTGTGATGCACTACGCATAGAAATATTGACACAATTTATTCATCTCACAAGAATCCAAACAATAACTAAGGTGTTGAATCAAAACAATTGTCAAAAGCATATAATCAGAAGAGAGAAGAGGGGGAAAACCATCCTACTTAATTCACCAAGGATTTTGCCTCTCTACGCGATGCTCGTCTCCTCCGCTTCCTCCAACGCTCCCGCTCCAAGCTCTTGCAAACTCCCACAAGAAGAAGCCTTAAGGAAGATGGGTGAACGTGGGAAGGAGAAGGGAAAAGTCTCTGGACGTTCTAGGGTTAGCACAAGCCAATTCTCTAGTGTTTATATAGAGTTGGGGGAGAATCCAATCTTAAACTAATCTTCCAAATCATGGACTATTCCAACCAATGGGAAGGCTTCAAAATCCTCCTAGAGACATGCCAAACAAGTCCAATTGGGATTTGATATCTTTCCCAAGCAAATCCACCCCAAAAATATGCTAGAAATCGCAAAACCGCAACCGGCGATCGGTCCGCTATACGGTGATTGATCGTCGTATGCGTTGTTTTACACTATCGCGTTACAGCCGATCGATCGCCATTATTGCTGATCGATCGCTTTACGCGAAACAGAACATTCACAAATCATAGTAACTATGATCGATCGTTTTGATAAGGCATCGATCGGTTTAGCTTGCCGATCGATCGACTCTTATGGCGATCGATCACAGTCACGTTCAATCAAAATTCAATTTCTCATATCTTTTCACTCCAAACTCCAAATCGCACATAATAGATGGCGTTGGAAAGCTCTTCTCACCAACATTAGGCAAAACACGACCAAATCAATCATTAAGAGGGTCAAATTTTGGTTTTAAAATACTTACTAATTTTTTGGGTGTTACACAGGCAAATAAGAGTGTTTTTTTAAAATATCCTTACAATTAAGAGCATGGTAATTAAACGACTCTTTAATGTGAAGACTGCATGTACGAGAGTAGATTTGGTTTTGGAGTCTAGAAGGGTTCAGTACCCGAGGGGATTTTGGAATTACATATAAGATTTGGTTTTGGAGGAGTCTAGAATTACGTATGAGAGGGGATGGGTTTGAAGAAGGAATTAAATTGGCAGTAGAAAACTGAAAGTGGATGGGTTTAGAGAAGGAATCTGATTAATAGTCCAATCAAACTGAAAATGGATGGGTTTAGAGAAGGAATCTAATTAGTAGTCCAATCAAACTGAAAGTGGATGGGTTTAGAGAAGGACTCTGATTAACAGTCCAATCAAACTGAAAGTGGTTGGGTTTGGATAAGGAATATGATTGGCAGTAGAAAGCTGAAAGTGTTCTTGGTTTCAAATTTTTTATTACAGCATCTTCACATGTTCATTTTAACATCAAGTTTTACTAGTTTGCCAAAAAAAAGGAAAAGATTCTAGCCATGCATTTGGAATCACTTGATTGATCGTAATTTATTATTGCTTATAATGATATAAAAAAGTTGTATACTTGTTATGTTCCGCATGTTACAGCATATTATATACCTGCCGGCCCAGTATTAGGGGAGTAGCCCAGCTTCTTTTATTATTATTTGTAATAAGGCCACAGGCCCAACTAAAGGGAAATAGCCCAATGAGTAGTTGTAGCCCATCATGGGAACTATATATTTGAGCTCATGCTCTCTTAATGGATTATGAAAGAATTTACCCTAATCTATCTCTTCCCTCTCGTCCCCCTCAGCTGCGCCGCCGGCCCAGCTGAGAGATACCCCTCCTTCTTCCCTTCCTCCAATCCTCTATCTCCCCTTCTTCCTCCTTCTTGACTCCATCTTTCCTCCTTTCCTTATCTCCTTCCCCAACTTCTCCAATCCTTACTGTCTCAGTTTGCTGGGACATATCATTGGTATCAGAGCAATGATCCTTGGATTTGCGAGGACCCTTCGCGATGGCCAGAAGCAACCCATGGCCAGACCATGATCCTCACTCAGCATCTGGGCCAAACATGCAAGGGGAGTCTTCCACGGATGCGCCACCCACCTCACCCAGGGGGGAGGATCTGCGCGAGGCATTGACGGCTTCCCTGGCACCCTTGCTCCAAGTTCTCATACAGGGCCAGCAGCAAACACAACAGGAGATGGCTTTAGTTTGCGAGTCCCTTAAGGAGATGGTTTCAGTTCGCGCGTCCCTTGATCGCCTATCCCTATTCATGACAGCTAACAATCGCGTAGGCTGTCCTAACAAGGGGGTCCTTCCACCCCCCCAGACGGGTCCCTTCACTAGATGTCCTCCTTTGGTGAGCCGCCACCAGGACCAGCACCCTCCCTATCCACCACCCAGAGGGGCCGGCGCACCAGACCAGCAGGGGACCCGGCCACCTCCGGTCTCGAGTCCTTTTGTGCCACTACACACCGACCGGGGCTCAGACGAGGAGGAGCGGGACTTTGACTAGCTCACTCACCAGGTGGAATCGAGTTGGGCTAACCAAGGGCCTATGAGAGAAGAGAGCCATGGCCCTAGGCCGCCGGTGGCAGAGACAAGGCTGGCTAGACTACAGTTTCCAAAGTACTCTGGCGATGATAACCCGGTGGATTGGCTCTACCAAGCTGAGAAGTTCTTTTGTTACCAGGATACACGATTTGATGAGGACAAATTAACGGTAACATCCTTTCATCTCACGGGTGATGCTTTGATCTGGTATCAATATTATGAGCAAGAACAACCAGGGCATTCATTGCAACAATTCATGAAGGAGCTATGTATTCAATTCGGGCCAATGGAATATACAGACTTCAACGAACTTATCAGCTCCTTAAGGCAAGCGACTCCTGTGCGTGCTTACCAGATGGACTTCATGCGCATAGCCAACCGTCTTCCCTATTGGACACAGGAAGCACTGGCGGGCAAGTTCATGCACGGGCTGAAGTTAGAGATCTCCGATGTTATCCGGCACTACCCGCGGACATCCATGGCTGAGGTCATTAAGCACGCCCGGATTGCCAAGGAGATACTTAATAGGCAACGGAGATCTTGGAGGCCCCCTTCTCGGCCGCCCATGGCCCCAGCCTCCCAGGCCCTTTCGGGTGACTCCCATGCTCCACCTCCAGCGCAACCCCCTATTCGCCCCCTGCTGATCTACCCGAGATCTCTTTCCATGCCTTCTCAGGCGCGTACATGCCTCAGACTATGCACGTCCAAGGCACTATTAAGAAGCAAAAGGTATATATTCTGATCGATTCGGGTAGTACTCATAATTTTATAAATGATAAAGTAGCAGTGCGGCTGGGATGTCTGTTGCAAGCCTCGTCCCCCTTTGATGTCCGCATTGGTGATGGCTCGAACCTTCGCAGCGATGGCATGTGTCCACGCGTGGAGTTGACTATCCAAGGTCACGCCTTCTCTGTGGACCTCTATTTATTGCCCACGCAAGGAGTTGATGTGGTCCTGGGCGTGCAGTGGCTCCGTGGTCTAGGAGATGTGGTTTGGAATTTTGAGCCAATGACCATGCAGTTTACGATTGGCGGCCAGACTGTCCGGCTCTTGGGCGGTCTTCCAGGTATCCTCACTCTATGTCTTCTTCCCTCCTCAGGGTTTTTTATTGCAATTATTATCATATGAGGGCATTACCCCTCGAGAGGACCCTCCTGACTTGGCCGCCCTCCTGTCAAATTTTGAGGACCTCTTTCATGAGCCTTCGGGGCTGCCGCCCCCACAGTCACATGACCATCATATCCCCATCCTACCAGGGGCTGCACCGGCCAATGTGTGTCCATACAGGTACCCCCATATCCAAAAGGCTGAGATCGAGAAATTGGTCCATGATATGCTTTTGACGGGAATCATCCGACCGAGCTCTAGCTCTTACTCCTCACCAGTCTTGTTGGTCTGGAAAAAAGACCGTACATGGAGATTTTGTGTGGATTATAGGGCTCTCAATGCGATCACTCTCAAAGATAAGTACCCCATTCCTGTCATCGAAGAGTTGCTGGACGAACTCACCCATGTGCGGGTCTTCTCTAAATTGGACTTGCACGCGGGATATCATCAGATCCGCATGCATCCAGAGGACATCCACAAAACAGCCTTTCGCACACATGATGGCCACTATGAATTCTTGGTTATGCCTTTCAATCTTACTAATGCTCCGGCCACCTTTCAAGGTCTTATAAATGATTTCTTCTTTGACGATATACTGGTTTATAGTTCTTCTTTGGAGCAGCATCTATAGCATTTGCGCACCGTCCTCTAGGTAATTCGTGCCAACTTCTTATTTCTAAAAAGGTCCAAGTGTTTTTTTTGGTTGCTCTCAGGTTGATTATTTGGGACATGTGATTTCTCATGGAGAAGTGTCCACCGATCCCTCCACAGTGGCCGCTATGCTCAATTGGCTGGTACCGACTTCGCTGAAGAGCTCCGGGGGTTCTTGGGGTTGACTGGTTACTATCGTCGGTTCGTGGGCCACTATGTGTCTCTGGCAGCTCCCTTGGCTGGGTTGCTTAAGAAGGGACCATTTATTTGTCACTAATGGCCCAACAAGCTTTTGATGCTTTAAAAGCTGCTATGTCTTTAGCCCCTGTTTTAAACCTTCCGGATTTTTCACGCCCTTTTGTCGTCGAGACGGATGCCTCCAGTCATGGGCTAGGTGCAGTTTTGCTCCAGGACGGCCATCCCATTGCTTACTGGAGCAAGGCTTTATTTGGTCGATCCTTGTCCCTATCGGCTTATGAGAAAGAGATGTTGGCTATTGTGCATGCTGTGACTAAGTGGCGACCATACTTATTGGGGCAACATTTTCTTATTCGCACAGACCATCATCCACTTAAGTACTTCTTAGACCAATGTATTGCTACTCTGGCCCAGCAGCGTTGGGTGACTAAATTGCTTGGCTATGATTATGAACTGATATATAAGCGTGGCTCTGAGAATATTGTTGCAGATGCTTTATCCTGTAAGTTCGACGACGCCTCCCATTTGGGTATGTCCGCCCCTGTGTTCCCTTTCCTCGCCGACCTGCAGCAAGCCTACCAGCAGGACCCAGCGGCGGTTACTCTATTGGCCAAGCTTCAGGCGCAGACTTTGGATGATTCTTCTTATGCCTTGCAGAATGACATTATTTATTGGAAGGGTCAGTTGTGGGTCCCTAACTGTGAGTCTATTCGTCATACTATTTTGACTCATTTTCATTCAACACTGACGGCGGGTCATGAGGGCTCCTTTCGCACTTATAAGCGTATTTCTCAGTGCCGTTTATGGCGTGGGATCAAACGCTCAGTTCAGAAGTTTGTGGCTGAATGTGAGGTGTGCCAACGTGCAAAGGCCTCTACTCTTACACCTGTGGGCCTATTGCAGCCGTTGCCTATTCCAGATCAAATTTGGGAGGATGTCTCTATGAATTTCATCAAAGCTCTTCCGGTGGTGCAGGGGAAATCTGTGTTGATGATCGTGGTATATCGGCTTTCTAAGTACGCTCATTTTTTTGCCCTGGGCCACCCTTATACGGCCAAGACTGTTGCTGAACTTTATGTCCGGGATGTAGCTAAACTGCATGGGATGCCGCATACTATTGTGTCGGACTGTGACAGGGTTTTTATTTCCCATTTATGGCAGGAATTTTTCACCCTCCACGGCTCTTGCCTTCTTATGAGTTCGGCCTATCACCCGCAAACTGATGGTCAAACGGAGGTTGTTAACCGCTGTTTAGAGCAATATCTCCGTTGTTTTGCCAGGGAGAATCCATGTCGCCGGCTTCAGCTTCTTCCATGGGCGGAATCGTCCTACAATGCCTCCTATCATACTTCTACTGGGTTCTCTCCTTTCTAGATTGTATATGGCCGTCTTCCTCCCACCTTACTTCACTATGTGCCTCAGTGCACTTCGGTCAGTGAGGTTGATTATCTTTTGCAAACCCGGGATGATATATTACGGCAGTTGAAGCAGAATTTTGCTTTGGCCCAAAACTGCATGAAGCAGATTTATGACCACCACCGTAGTGACCGCGAATTTAATGTTGGTGATTGGGTCTACGTCAATTTTCTTCCTACGCACCAATCCTCCTTATATCAGCCAGCCAGTATCAAATTGGCCCATCGATTTCATGCTCCATATCAGATTACGGAATGCATTAGTTCAGTTGCCTACCAACTACTCTTACCGCCTGATTCTTCCGTTCACCCCGTGTTTCAGGTCTCACAGGTCAGGCGTGTTGTTGGCGATCCAGCTCTTTTGGTCCCTACTCCACCTCCTATGACTATTTCTTCTGGCATACCTTTGGTTCCCGCTTCTAAGGTGGACTCTCGTCGAGTTCGTCGCTCTGGGCGCATTATCACCGAGGTTCTTATTGCATGACAGGGCAAGCCCTTGGACGAAGCTTCCTGGCTTCCAGAGGATGAGTTTATGGCCAAGTTTCCAGGTTTGACGCCGTGAGGTCAAGGTTAGTAGCGGAGCGTGGTGGAATGTTATGTTCCACATATTACAGCATATTATATACCTGCCAGCCCAGCTTAGGGGAATAGCCCAGCCGGCCCAGTATTAGGGGAGTAGCCCAGCTTCTTTTATTATTATTTGTAATAAGGCCACATGCCCAACTAAAGGGAAATAGCCCAATGAGTAGTTGTAGCCCATCATGGGAACTATATATTTGAGCTCATGCTCTCTTAATGGATTATGAAAGAATTTACCCTAATCTATCTCTTGCCACTCGTCCCCCTCGGCTGAGAGATACCCCTCCTTCTTCCCTTCCTCCGATCCTCTATCTCCGCTTCTTCCACCTTCTTGACTCCATCTTTCCTCCTTTCCTTATCTCCATCCCCAACTTCTCCAATCCTTAATGTCTCAGTTTGCAGGGACATATCAGTACTTGTCTTGTGGATGGGATTACTTAGATTGTCATCTGGACCCTGAGAATCCAAAGTGGTACGCTTAGTGCACCAGCTACCACGTGTTCTAGGGTTCCCTGTGTGGGAATTCGGGCTCTCCCCCACCGCAGGAGATGTCCCTGGGCGAACACACCTGCTCTAGGTTCTCTGTGTGAGAATCGGACATCCTTGACCAGGACCGTCCAGGGCGAACAGCTTTAGGGGCTGACAACCCCGATTGTGCTTAAGTCTGATGATAATATAACATGTGCTTCAGTCTGGCATGTATAACATTTCCTATGTGGTAATCGGACCATGATACGCCTTCGTGGCCTTGACTGTGTCCCGCGTGTGGGGCAATACTTGTGTTTACTCTTTGATGGAGCCATTCACCACTTGTGTTGATGCATGTGTATTATGACTGCTATGCATGATTGTGTACCATGTGTTTGATACGTTTGTCGTGCATGGTAAATTTATGTGATATGAATGCATGATCAGAAAGTGTGTGACTGAGACATTATTATGCAGGTTTATGTGATATGAATGCATGATCAGAAAGTGTGTGAATGAGACATTATTATGCAGGTTTATGTGATATGAATGTATGATCAGAAAATAGTGTATCATGTCAATTATGGATCTTAATTGCTATGTTGTAATGTCGTTATATTTCTTGATTATTGCCGATTGTATCAAAACCATTATTGAGTTTTTATACTCACCCCACTTTCCCTATTTTGTTTTGGCGCTGCGTGGCGTGACACACAGATGACAGGATCCTCTATATGAGGAATTGTCGGGGAGAGCATGGGATTAGGCGTGGTGGCCTCTGGACTTTTTTTTTTTTATTGTTTCATTTTGTTTTTGTATGGAACATTGTGTATGTTGGTACTTGTTTCATACTTGTGTTCATCTTATGGGTTCAGATCTATTCTAGACTTTTATATTCAAGCTCTGTAGGTTGGCTCAGAATTTTTAGTATGTGGGTTTAAGGCTCGTGGACTAATTTAGAGTTAAACTCCACTCTCATTCTACTTATTTACTCTTGCTCAAAGTAGTGCGTAATCCGTTAATTAGATCGCCCGTAGGTGGAGCATAAGTCTTCCGCTAATACCGTCGCCCTCGTGCGCTGGACCGGCCCTTGGACCGGGTTCGGCTCGGGTCGGGCAATGCCGGGGTGTGACATAGGTAGTTAGACTTATATGGTCTATGAGGTTTATATAGTTCACATTTTAACCATATTATAGACAGTCTTCTAGCCTTACAAATACATAGTTCATAGACCATATAAGTCTTCTATACTATATGAACCCATAAATACTAAGTTAGACATCCTAACTCTATCTAAGACATATAGTATATTCCTATAATAGTTATATTATATCATAACCCATAATTGTATTGTAATACTATAACTCTAATTAATAATACGGTATAAACCTAATATTATACTCCTATTAGTGACATAAACCATATCTACCCAAGGATTAATCTATAATAATTAGATAAATACATATTTAGTTCATACATAATATAGTATATGGACTATGCCTCATATGAACTATAACTTAAGTTAACATATTCAGGAGTTAGGGTTAACAGATATCCTAGGGTTACAGTATATGGGACCCTACATAAACTGTAACCCTAGGATATCTGTTAGGGTTAATTTAGACATATACTATTAGGGAGAGAACTATTAACTAGGTTAACTCTAGATCTAGCTTTCTAGGTTAGGCTATCCATTTAGGATTTTATAAACCTTATGTTAATAATAACTTATTGTAGAACATGTACTCCTATATTAGTCTTCTATACTCTAATATTATATATGTCCCTAGAGACTACTACAATAAGTTCTAGAACTTATAACGTCTATATCCTACATTAAGTTATTATTAATGTAAGTTAAGGTTCATACAAACATATGAATAAGTTAGTAGATATCTTATACATATAATTTTTAGTCTCTAGGGTAGGTCCTATAAAAACATTATACGTAATGTTAATAATTACGTCTAAGTTAGGTATTATATTATACATCATTAGATGACTACTTAGGGGTCAGAAGGATCAAATAATCTGGGGGTAAGAAGGATCAAATACATATAATATATGTCCCTAAATTTGTATTACGGACATATTGTGCATATGGAATTATAATGAGATAAAAATTAAATCATATATTAATTTTAATCTCATTATAATGATATATGTCTTCTACATATATCATTACTAGTTTGAACTACCTCCCATATATGTCATAAACCATATAAACTAGATTAAACTATGTATCTAATATATTATACGGTATAAATACCAAATTAATAACCTCTAAGTTACTGTAATACTCTAACTTATATTATTATAGGAGTATAATATTGGCATAGGTTATAACAGATAGCCCGTATAATATTGGCTATATAGTTAGACATAACATAATATCTAAGTTATGTTATAACCTAGGTTATAACCCTAAACTAGGGGTAAGAAGGATGATGTACATAGTCTCTTGGATTAGACTCTAGGGTATAATGTTTATTATTCTTCATAACAAACCCTAAACCCAACTACTAGTTGGTATGGGTCTCCATACCCATAGTCTCTAGGATACTACCCTAGAGACTATGTATCCTAGGATCCATTCCAACTACTAGTTGTGTGAATACATAGTCTCTAGGGAAGGATCCATACACAACTACTAGTTGTGTGAATTCCTAAAGTCTAACCCTAGAGTCTAATCCTAGAGACTATGCATCCAAAACTATAGAAACTACATATATAATCTTAGAGACTATGTATTCACACAACTAGTAGTCCATAGATGTTTCTTCCATTTATAATTCTTTCGTCTAGCTAATTGTCCCTGGTTCATCGCTGCAATATTTGGATCAAATACCTCCACTCAACTAGATAGGAAAACTATGTCAAACTACCTTGGTTTTACTATGGGAGACATATTTAAACCTATAGAGGATAATTGTGTCATATGTCTTCTATACTCTATTATTATAAACATAGTATAGAAGACTATAGTAGGATTAAAATTAGATAGTTCCCATTGTTTATTCTAGACTATTATATATGTAGTTAGTTCACCTCTAATTAATACAAATTCAGGGTCATATAGACAATGACATTCTGTTGTGACCCAACAGGGTCGCAAGGTATCGCCTTGACGGCAGGAAGTAAAAGAACAAAAAAGGTAAAGGAAGACTGAATTCTTTATTGCATAACCCTAGAGGAGGAAGACGACCTCCTTATAAAGGAAAAGGGGATGGCACGGCTCCCTAGGCCCGCGCCATCAAGTTGGCCAGATGGGCCCTAATTGACCACTAATTATGCCTATTATAGTCCATTACATATCCATTACCCAAACGGGCCTGATTTATTTAAAAGAACTCTAATCCTAAAGATTGAAAGAAGATCCGCTCCACTATTGCGCTGATGTACACAACACTCCACCACGCTCCACTTCCGCATTGCCCTCAATGCGGCCACGATGGAAAGCGGCCCACAAAATCATCCTCTAAGATCCACTCAGCGTCATCTAAGGATTTCTCCTTCTAGGCCACCAGCACTTCGGTCACAATACGCCCAGAGCGACGCACACTCCGCTTGTCAATAAGAGAGGCAGGCAGTGGGTCGTGAGAATCGGCAGGACCTATGGGTGGCGGGGGTGCACTAGCCACAACCAACCCCGGATCCCCTTCGAAGCGACGCAGGTGAGACACATGGAACACAAGATGCACCAGAGACCCGGAAGGAAGGGACAAATGATATGCCACCAGCCCCACCTTTTCCACAACTTTATAAGGCCTATGATAACGAGCGACCAGTTTATGATCAGCCCGAAATAAGGTAAATTGGAGCTGCGGCAGGAGGGACACATAAACCAAATCACCAACCTGAAACTCCCGATCAATGTGCTTCCGGTCATTCACCTGTCTTATGCGGTTCTGAGCTAAAGCCAAGTTAGCCTTTAGTTGGTGAAGGACCTCATCCCGCATCTGGAGCATATAATCTACCTCTGCAATGGAGGAGCGATAAGGCACATAATACAAAACGGACGAAGGAGGGCGGCCATAAACAATCTCGAATGGAGTAAATCCTGCATGTGTTTGATATGCCGTGTTGCACGACCATTCAGCCCAGGGAAGCATCTGAAGCCAATGTCGGTGCTGATCCCCGACAAAGCAGCGCAAGTACTGCTCGAGACACCGGTTGACCACTTTGATCTGTCCATCTGTCTGAGGGTGATAGGTCGTACTCATGTGGAGCTTCGTACCCTGCAACGTGAAGAACTTCAGCCAAAACTGGGAAATAAATATCCGATCTCTGTCGGAGACGATAGTATGTGGCATACCATGTAACTTGGCGATCTCCTTCACATAGAGCTCCGCAACTGTTCGGGTAGAAAATGGATGACTCAAAGCGCAAAAGTGTGCGTACTTAGAGAGACGGTCGACCACCACCATAATAACCGTCTTAACACGGACCGCAGGTAAGGCCTCAATAAAAGTCCATGGACACGTCCTCCCAAATCTTGTCTGGGATAGGAAGGGGCTGGAGAAGACCCGCAGGGGATGTGGACGGCGATTTTGCCCTTTGGCATGTGTCACAAGCTGCTGCATAGGCATGCACATCCTTTCGAATACTGGCCCAGAAGAAGCTATGACTCACCCGCTTGAATGTCCTGAACCTTCCCTCATGGCCACCCACATGAGTATCATGGAAATGGAACATCACACGCCGTCGCAAATCTGGAATAGTTGGCACCCACAATCGGTCCTTCCAGAATAAAAGATTGTCCCGCCGAGCAAAAGGAGGCTCAGCGTGTGGATCAGCCTGAAGTTGTCCAATGAGCTCCTTGGTAGCTTGGTCGTCAAGATAAGCACGTTTCAACTCGGGTAGGAAAGGACAGCAGGGAACAGATAGTGCTAAACAGGCCGACGAGATAAGGCATCAGCCACTGTGATGTCCACACCCTTCTTGTAGACCACTTCATAGTCATAGCCTAATAATTTACTGACCCAGCGCTGCTGAGAGGGCGTAGATACCTGCTGGTCTAAGAAGTATTTGAGTGGTTGATGATCTGTCCGAATAAGGAACCGTCGGATGAGCAAGTAAGGCCGCCACATGGAGACGGCGTGCACAATAGCAAGCATCTCCTTCTCGTATGCAGATAAAGTCAAAGATCGGCCCGAGAGGACTTTGCTGAAGAATGCAATAGGACGTTCTTTCTGGAGAAGGACAACACCTAAGCCCGCATCAGAGGCATCTGTCTCGATCACAAATGGCAAATTGAAATCTGGAAGAACCAAAACTGGGGCAGTTGCCATAGCATATTTCAATCGGTCAAATGCGGAGTGGGCCTCGTCGGACCATGTGAAAGCCCCCTTCCTGAGCAAGGACCTGAGGGGACCAGCAATCACCCCATACCGCCCAATGAACCGCCTATAGTAACCAGTGAGGCCCAAGAAGCCACGGAGAGACTTCACATAGGTGGGCCATGGCCACGATTGCATAGTTTCCACCTTCGACGGATCAGTGGCCACCCCATCATGCGAGATGATATGGCCCAAATAGTCGACCTGGCCGCTGCTAAAGGAGCACTTCGAACGCTTCAGAAATAAGCTGTTAGCACGCAGGATGGTAAATACAGACCTGAGGGGCAAAGATGGTCCTCCCATGACGAGCTATAGATAAGTATGTCATCAAAGAACACAAGCACGGACCAGCGAAGATAGGGAGAAACAGATCATTCATTAGACTTTGAAAAGTTGTCGGAGCATTGGTCAGGTCGAAGAACATGACAAGGAACTCATAGTGCCCGTCATGAGTCCGAAAGGCCATCTTGTGTATGTCGTGGGGTTGCATGCGGATCTGGTGATAACCCGAGCGCAAGTCAAGCTTGCTGAACACCACAGCCCCTGTCAATTCGTCCAGGAGCTCGTCTATCAGAGGCATAGGGTACTTATCCTTCACCATAATCGCGTTGAGTGCATGGTAGTCCACACATAAACACCATGATCTGTCCTTTTTTCGAACCAGCAGGACCGGAGAAGAAAATGAACTAGTGCTAGAACGGATGATACCTAATTGCAACATCTCCTGTACCAACCGTTCGATTTCTGCCTTTTGTACATGAGGATGCCGGTAGGGTCGGACATTGGCGGGTGGAGCTCCTGGTGTGATTGGGATGGAATGGTCGTGGCTCTGGGCTGGAGGCAGGCCGGATGGCTCAGCAAGAAGATTGAGCATGTCTTTGGGTATGTTTGATTGGCTCACGTCCACAGTAGCCCGTTGCTAGAGGAAGAGGCCCTGAGGCATAAACCGGAAAAGAGAGCCCACCTCCTGGGCCATGTGCAGGATGCCCGACTGCGACCCATGTAGACGCACATGCTGGCCGGCTACCTCGAAGTCCATAGTCAGATCCCGGAAGTTCCAGACGACGCCGGCCAGGTCCTGAAGCCACTGGATGCCTAGTACCACATCAGCCCCCTTCGTGGACAAGAGAAATAGATCCGTGATAAAGGAATGTCCTTGAATCCCCAACTTGACCTGCGCACACATGCCCACACTTCAGAGGTGTTTTCCGTCCCCAATCAACACGTCAAATGGTTTGGAGTCTGAGACATAGCACCCCAAATGTTGTGACAAAGAACGTTGCGCCAGACAGGAGGGGAAGTAGGCCCTTGTAGGGCTGTGTTGTGATCCGCTAGGACCACAAGAACTGGAATCAACAAGGAGGGAAGAAGAAGAAGATCTAGAAGAGGAATTGGAGTTTTAATATTGCATAACTTCAAAAGGGGAGGACGACCTCCATATAAAGGAGAGGATGGTGTGGCTCCCAAGGGGGCTGCGCCATTTGTCTAAGCTGATGGGCCTCAAATTGGGCCTGATTATTCTGTACCAGTCCCGTTATCTAACAATTAGCCTAAACGGGCTGATTACAATCTGATACTTAAGAAGCAAATATCCTAATAATTGATACTTCAGACATGATGTGTGACGTGCCCAACATTCCACCACGCTCCGCTGCCGCCTTGTCCTCAAGGCGTCCATGTTGGAAACTGAGCCAGAAAGTCATCCTCGAGGAGCTAGGTAGCATCTTCTAAAGGCTGACCCCACCAAGCAACTAACACCTCCGTTACAATACGACCGGCACGACGAATGCGGCGGCGATCAATAATAGAAGCAGGAGAAGGTTCATCAGAAGCAGAAGCCGCTGGTTCAATAAGTGGGGATCGGGCAATGTGGGTCACTGTAGAAGGATCACCCACAAACTTACTGAGACGTGAGACATGAAACACCGGGTGCACCAAGGAACTCGGCGGTAAAGCCAAATGATATGCCACATGCCCAATGCGCTCAACCACCTCATAAGGCCCATGATAACGGTGGGTCAATTTGCAGTTGTCAGTAGACGCTAAGGAAGTGTGACGCAAGGGCAAAAGAGACACATATACCAGTGCGCCCACCTGAAAGGTACTATCTGTATGGGTGCGATCATAAACCTGTTTCATACGGTTTTGTAAGTTTTGCTTAAGTTGCCGCAACACTTCATCGCGAGTTTGAAGCATATAATCCACTTCAGCAATAGCAGAACGATGAGGAACATAAGAAAGGACCGTTGGTGGGGGGCAACCGTACACAACTTCAAATGGAGTAAAACCCGCTCGAGTGTGGTAGGCGGTGTTGTAAGACCATTCAGCCCATGGTAGGAGAATCCTAACCCATATGTAATTCTTCCATCTAATTATGTGTTTAATTCTTCATAACAATTAAAGTTTTGTTATTATAGCAGGAACTTATAGCAGGAACCATAATCCTAGAGACTATGTATTTGATTCTTCTCTTTAAGTGGATGTGTGAAGGTCTAAAGCTATCCCCAAACCGTAGAAACTACTGTACACTATGAACAACTTATGTCAATTTTTAATCTAACTAGTGTGCATTCTCCATACCAAACCCTAACCACAAACCCAAAACAATAGAAACTACATAGATAATTCTTCCATATATAATTCTTCAGTCTAACTAATTGTCCCTGGTTCATCTTTGCAATATTTTAATCAAATACCGCCACTCAACTAGATAGGAAAACTATGTCTAACTCTTCGTTGCTGGATGAGTTTACGTATTTAACTATGTCTCCCATAGTAAAACCTAGGTAGTTAGACATAGTTTTCCTATCTAGTTGAGTGGAGATATTTGATCCAAATCCCCCAAAAATATCTGTCCGCATTAGAAAACCAAAATAAACTAAAATCCGTTCATGTTGGTTTTCTAATGAGGACATATATTTTTGGACAGAGGGAGTACCATATATTCTTAATCAAAATGTAAGCAGAAATTATAGATTAATTGTATTGTAATGCTCATAAGGAACCATAATATATTTATATGGTTATAATGAGACTATAAATAAGTTATTCATATGTCATAGTCATATATTAGTTACTTAAATTATATATTAATTTGACTACAGAGGGAGACATTGATAACCTTAAGTTATCTATGTATAACTAAGTTCATGAATACCATTGTCCATATGACCCTAAATTTGTATTAGTTTAACCAGAGTTACAGCTAGTTATAATTAAGTAATATAGTTATAACTAGCTATAACTCTGGTTATATATGCCATATACTAGGATCCCTAGTATATAAACCTATGTACCCTATGCCATAGTAACTATATATACTATATTCAGGAGAGTTTAGGATATATAGTTAGGACTATATATGCTAACTCTAGGATCCTTATCCTTGTAACTGAGTCCTATATAAGGATTATGAACTTTATACCGTATTCTATTAACTATATAGTCCTAACTCTATAGTATACAAACTATGATAGTAGTTAACTCTATAGTAACTTAGATAGATACTATAATAATCTATGGAGCCCATATATAGCCCCATATATAGTCCGAACTATATGGAGCCCATATATAGTCCTAACTATATGGAGCCCTATATAAGGATCAATATTTATAAGGACTTATAACTATGACTAAGGTATCCATAGTTCTAACTTAGTTCCAGGGATGGTAATATAACTATCCTAGGTAGTTTAGTATAACTATCCTTAGCTCTATCATAGTTAGTTAGTAACTATAACAATGGACATATAATTCACCATGTTAGATAGTTATCATATTATGGGTTATGATATAATATAACTATTGAACTCTATCATAGTTAATAGTTCACAGTATATGTAATAAACTCTAGGATATCTGTTAACCCTAGTTTAGGGTTATAACCTAGGTTCATGAACATGTCAACCTAGGTTGATATATATAGTTAACTTAATCACAAGTAACCCTATTAGGGAGAGTTTAACATATGGTTAACTTAATCACAAGTAACCATATTAGGGAGAGTTTATGGGTTCATATAGTCAAGAAGACATGTTCATATGTTTATAATATTATATATTCCATAATATAACTTATAATGAGGCTCCTATAGCCATATTTGGAGTCTAGTAGACATGTTAGTTATTATTCTTATAAATACCAAATTAATATGAGTTTACCTTAGTTAACTATAATACATGTCTTCTAGACTTATAAATACCATATAAGTTATTCATACTAGTACTGTCTAATTATTCTCTATAGTTTAATATGTCTAATGAGTACTAGATATAATAAATGAATATATTATAGTGCTGTCAAGCCCCGAAATCCCATACCTCGATCGAAGTGCGGAAGCCAATCAATGATATACATTTGGAGGTAGAGAATCTCGGGCGCGAGACCGAACAGTCGATTTCACCACCAATTACGATCATCTCAAAAGGATGTGTAATCGGTCATGCCCATAATCAGTGCAATACAAATACAAACATTAATGAATACTATGGAATGGAAATTTACTTAACAATACTGATAATAATCCATTTAAGAAAGTCAAATCAAATAAACCTATAAATCTATGGCACACAATTGCCATTAAATGTCATAAGCATCAAATAAGCAAAGCAAATAATATAAACTCTAAGTCTTCACGGCTCCTGCGACCGCTTCACTACTGCAACTTCCTGATCTCAAATTCCATTTGCGCCTGCATCAGAGGATGCATGAGTATTTCATAGAAACACTCAGTAGGATGTAAAAACCCACTGAATAAGGACAAACAATATGAATAGGATAAGAATAACAAAGGTTTATGAAGATGCCGCGACATCTGGACTAATCCAAGGATTTATACACCTGAAAGGTTAGTCGATAATAATTCCAACCCGCAAGTAGGGAAAACAACAATAGGGCTCCTACTACACATATGAGTAAGGAGGGAATAATAATCATATTAAAAGCTCCAGACATTAAAAGTGAAAGGAGTACAATTTCTGCTCGCTGAACCGATCACCCGCAAGTGACTATACCAGAACCACCCTAGGGGTCCTCTTTTTGGAACCCTGCCATGCGTCTAGGATGCTGGCCCCACCAGTGCTTACGGACACGATGGGCGGAGATTGAAGACCTTCCGTAATGTCAACAATCTAACGTACGTATGTTGCCTCTTTTTGGGCAGTGTGGAACCGCAGTACCACAAATATTAGTGACCCCGCAAGATCAAGCAATGGCATAATGTGAGCATACTATGAATCCACTTCCGGAGAAGTCCCGCAAGACCTCTAGTGGAGGAATCAATCAGATAATCATGATGAATAATAATTCAAAGAAATAGAGGCCGCAACGCTCTAACCACATAAGGTATCAATCACCGGAATGGACTCTCATACGGAGTATAAGTAGAAACGTCACACAAAGAGAATAACACAATCCATACATACGTTCATGCTCAGCCCTAGATGGAAATTCATATAGGTCTTATTGAAATATATAAATCAGAGACAAGGTATTAATGGGTCCTAGATGATTTGGATTCCAAATGGAACCTCAAACCGACACAAGCGCTTTATCTTCAAATACACGATTACGGTTTTCTTGACATAAGTATTACCCATCTATCATATTAACAATAACCCAACCTTACTGTGATAATCATAAGGATATAATCCAGTAATAGTTACTGACACGTCCTACCATCTTCACATCATATTAAGTGGTTTTACTTAAGTACTTAGTGTTTTCACTTGGATTCTGCTCACTGTCTTTTGCATAACAGTCTACTTCCGGCGGCTCCCAGACTCTGTACAGTTAATATTATCTTCTGAAATTTTTACTGAGAGTACCCTTATGAGTCTAGTTTCTAACCCCACCGGTTTTATATTTTTCTGATATCATATGAATTAGTTATGAATTATTCACTGTCGACTGTCCGTGCAGAAACAGTTCTGGCCGAAAGTGAGAAACTTGATTAAACTTTAATTAACTTATACCGTACCACTTATAGATGATATTATACTCATGATAGATGATAATACTCCCCTCCTAGATCAATTACAGATCCTGGAATTAACTAGAATTACCAAAAGATTCCCTTTTTATCATGTTTCTTCACATATAACACAATCTTAGACCATAATATCTTTCAACTAAATTGATTTAAGCAAAACGATCATTAAGGTATAAGACTCAATCATTAGACATCATAATCAGAACAATATCAGAACTTTTATCTTCTGTAAAATTAATAAAGCATCCATCTTTGATGTGATTTACCATCTAGACATGAAGCATGAAGGCATATATGCATGTATCGCAATACACATGGAAAACAAGACATAAATCATTAATCCCGCAAGATTCAAAGCAATACTCCAAGGAAGTCAGTAAGAACACTCATCATATAATGTGAGAAAAGAATAAGAAGAGAGGGAAAAACCATCCTACTCTTTATCACCAAAAGACGTCGCCTTTCTACGCGATGTTCGTCTCCTCCGCTTCCTTCAAAGCTTCCCGATTCAAGCTCTTGAGCAATTCCCACAAGAAGAGGTCTTCTAAGAGAGGGATGAACGTGGGAAGGAGAGGGGAAAGCCTCTGGACGTTCTAGGGTTTTGTTTTCAAAAGCACAAGCCTAGACTCTATGGGTTTATATAGAGTTTTTAGAAAATCTTTGCCCAATCAATTCTACCATATCTTGGGCACTTTCCACCAATGGGAGAGTCCCTAAATCACCCTAGGAACGTGCAATATAAGTTTAGTTAGGATATGACATCTTTCCCAAACAAATCCGCCTCAAAATTAGGTTAGAATTCGCCAAACCGCAACTGGCGATCGATCGGGCAATACGGCGATCGATCGTCCTGCGCTGTTTACAAACTGCGCGATGGCGCCGATCGTAGCCGATCGATCGTTTTCATAAGCCGATCGATCGTTTTCAGCGCGATCGATCGTATTTATTCAATTTCCCATATCTTTTTACTCCGAACTCCAAATCATACAAAATTGGTGTCGTTGGAAAGCTCTTCTCACCAACTTTAATTTAAACACAGCACCACACGGTCAAATCAATCATTAAGAGGGTCAAATTTCAGTTTTAAGATACTTACTAATTTTTCGGATGTTACAATAGTGTAACCCTAATTAATAGGGTTTAGTTTATGTCCTAAACTCTCCTGAATTGACAGTATCTATCATATGAACAGTTAATATAGGAGTATAATAACTATTATCATATATTATGTCTTGTATGTTATTATTAGATAGTTCATACAAACATAGTCTATCCTACTATAATGACTAAAAGACTATCACCCATATGAACATAGTCTATCCTTCTAATATTGTATCATAATCAAATACATAGTCTACAAGACATATATAATAATAGAGTATAGAAGACTAATATAGGAGTACATGTTTATAAATAATTAGAAGACTAACTATTATTATATGTAATAAATTACATATATAATAGTCTAGAATAGACATCTAGTTCATACAAACATAGTCTAGAAGACATGTTCATACAAACTAAAATTGATATATGAATAAACAGTACTGTTATTCATAGTCTAATTGTTTGTAATTACCCTAGACTCTATGAAAATGTCTTCTAGACAGTACTAGTATGAATAACTTATATGGAAATTATACTATAGTTTAAGTTATTTGAAGTCATACTCCTATGACTTAAGGGTTTATTATACTCCTAGGACATAATCCTAGGGTCAATATTAACTTATTAATCTGGTTAATAGAATACAGTATAAATACTTATAATTAGGTTAAACCTCCATAACTTAAGATGTCTTATGGTTAAACTAGTTCGTATGAGGCATAGTCCCTATAATTAGGGTTAACTAAATAATGTAGTCAACTATGGTAGTTGACTACATTATATGGCTATAATGTAGTTATAGGTATTAATTCAGTAATACCTATGTATCATGTTCATCTATTGACCTTAAACTTCATGGGCTATATAGTTGATTATAACCTATTAGGGAGACTATGTAACCCAATATACTATAAGTTATAAGGCGACTATTTAACTATAGATAGATACATTATAATAGTTGTATTAGGGTTGTATTTAGGATTAAGCCCGCATATACGCATTCTAACTACATTATTAGTTCTATCTATAGTTAGTACGTATATTAGAGGTTATAGTATTACATACATATAGGGTTTACATAAAGTTAATTATGTAACTAGGACATAAAGTTAATTATGTTTAAATAAAGTACTACATAACTAGGATATGTTCCTAACTAGAGTTAATTATCGTATACTAGTACTTAGCCCTGTACTACAGGTTGATATAAACTATATGACCTCATATAATTCTTAAACTATAATATATGTAGGAATATACTAGTTCTCACCCTATAATATGAGCCATTAGGAGTTCCTAACTACAAATTATATGTAAGTTAACTTCATCATTTACATAACTATAACCCTAGTTATAATGTTTGTATTGGACCTACCCTAGAGCCTACAAATTGTATGTATATGATGTCTAATATCTTATTCATATGTTTGTATAAACCTTAACTTATATTAATAATAACTTAATGTAGGATATAGACGTAATAAGTTCTAGAACTTATTGTAGTAATCTCTAGGGACATATATAATAATAGAGTATAGAAGACTAACATAGGAGTACATGTTCTAAATTAAGTTATTATTAACTTAAGGTTTATAGAATCCTAGATGGATAGCTTAACCTAGAAAGTTAGATCTAGGTTAACCCTAGGAATACAGGAGATAGGACTAGGAGTAACTGGAATATTGCTTATTACGTCTTTATCCTACATTAAGTTATTATTAATGTAAGTTAAGGTTCATAATTAGATGGAAGAATTAAATACATAGACAATGACATTAAATACGTAATTTCTAGGGTTTAGGTTGTGGTTTGCGGATAGCCTTAACCCCTAGATACTACATATTTGATTCTTCCATCCAACGAGTTGTGTGTATTCTCAATAACAAACATATGTTATCTACACCAAACATATAACCTAAACCCTAAAAACTATGTTTTCGATTCTTCCATATTATTAGTTGTGTGTATTCTCAATAACATTATATATGTAGTTTCTATGGCTTATGGTTAGGGTTTGGCATGAAACTACATATATCCCTAACCCTTCCATAGCCTTTCTAGGGTTAGGGATATATGTTGTTTCTATTATTTTGGTATGAGGATAGCTATGGAAGGATCAAATATGTAGTATCTAGGGGTTCCCATAGTTGGTATGCGAACAATTAAATTTGTAGTCTTCAAACAAAAGCACTTACCTAGTTCAAACATAAGCACTTTCCGAGTCATGCTCAGGATGAGGAGTGAATTCTTATACCTGAAATAAGGACAAGATGATCGTAGCAGTTCTTCGGGATATGTCTTCACAATAGAAAATACAACTGTTAGTTCACACATCTATACGGAGGGATACACATAACTAGTTTGTGTATACCCCATAGTATAAGTGTGTGAACCTATACGGGGCTATAGTTGCAACTATATCATAGTACAATGCATTGTCAGAAGGATCAAATACATAGTTTGAAGGAATACGTCCCTTGTGTATAATAGACATCCCTTTAACAATTGGTTAATTCTTGACATATATTATTATAATGCAACTATAGTTGCCAATTAGGGCATATCTAACCCTAGACTACATCCGCATAGGAATAACTTAGGGTTAATCTAAGTTGAATTATATATGGGTATAGATATGTATAAGGGATGATGAACATAGTTCATTGGATTACTTAAGGTTAGGGTATAAATACTGTAACTTAAGGTTTATAGAACCTATAATAACTTATATATAATATGTTAGTTTATGTCTTCTATAGAATACGGTATAAACACCAAATTCATCCTAACCTAGGTAGTTAGACTTATATGGTCTATGAGGTTTATATAGTTCACATCCTAACAGTATTATAGATAGTCTTCTAGACTTATAAATACATAGTTCATAGACCATATAAGTCTTCTATAATATATGAACCCATACATATTAAGTTAGACATCCTAACTCTATCTAAGACATAGAGTATATTCCTATAATAGTTATACTATATCATAACCCATAATTGTATTGTAATGCTATAACTCTAATTAATAATACAGTATAACCCTAATATTGTACTCCTATTAGGGACATAAACCATATTAACCCTAGGATTAATCTATAATAATTAGATAGATACGTATTTAGTTCATACATAATATAGTATATGGACTATGCCTCACATGAACATAACTTAAGTTATAATATTCAGGAGTTAGGGTTAACATATATCATAGGGTTACAGTATATGGGACCCTACATATACTGTAACCCTAGGATATCTGTTAGGGTTAATTTAGACATATACTATTAGGGAGAGAACTATTAACTAGGTTAACTCTGATATGTTCATAAACCATAATATATGATAGATACTAACTCTTGAATAGTATATGGTTATAATGTAGTCATAGGTTATAATATAATATGTTAACGATGGAGACTATATAATATTGTTAACCCTAGAATAAACCCTAGATGAACATGATGATAATATCTATCATCGTTAACCCTAGGATATCTATTATGAAGGTATCTAGATGAAAATGATACATAGTTGTCATGTTCATCTAGATAGTTCATAGAAGATATCCTCGGGTTCATATGATAGTTGACAATTAGTTCATACCCTATAAGATACTATGTACTAGTTTGTAGAACATAGTCTACATAGTTTCTAGGGACATAGTTTGAAGAAAAGATCAAATGCATTGTTTATTCCCATAGTAAATCCTAGAGACTTTGTATTCGATTCTTCTGTTTAAGTAGATGCGTGAAGTTCATCTAGTTATGTGATCCTAGACATATAGAACTATTAACTAGTATAACCAGTGGTTTCCATTTCTAAATATGACATATATGATCCTAGACATATAATGAATCGTTTTGAGTAGATAATGACATATATGATCATAACAATATATTCTCGTTATCTTAGACATCCTAACTTAGATTATTAGAGGAACTATCAAAGTTCAAATTAATTTGGCAACTAGTTACATAGTGTACTACTATATGTAGACTATGTTCTATGGACTTTCTAACTATGTAACTAGTTGTCTAGAAGTAGGGATATCCTAATACAAATAATTAGATAGTTCATACAAACATAGTCTAGAAGACATGTTCATATGAGGCATAGTTCATGGAGGTATGCCATAGTCCTAGATGAAACATGACTATACTATAGTTCATAAGTTAGGGTTAATTGGCTATTTGGTTAGGAACATTTAATAACATAGTTTATTCGTCTAGATAACTATGTTCTACAAACTAAGTTCATGAATGCCATTGTCCATATAATAGATATAATATACATATTATATGTATACTATATATTCATGAATATATAGTATAGGAACATTATACTCCCTGGTTCATATGAACCTAGATAGATATGGATATTATAATGATAAGCATCCATCGTTATTGTTAACCTAATAAGATAGTTTACTATAGTTTAGATGGAACTATGTTCTCCATCTAGATGATTAGTAACTAAGAGTATAATGCTCAACTATGGAGGTAGTTGACATGTTCATGAATTGTTATACTTAGTTCAGAGTTAGGGTCCATCGTTGCTACTTGTGCATATATACAGGGAGGAACCTCCGTAGTGCAACTAAGTACCTGTGACTTGGGGATAACTATATGCACAATATAGTTAACATAGTATATTGGGTTACATAGTCTACCTAATAGGTTATAATCAACCATATAACCCATGAAGTTTAGGGTCAATAGATGAACATGATACATAGGTATTACTGAATTAATACCTATAACTACATTATAACCATATAATGTAATCAACTACCATAGTTGACTACATTATTTAGTTAACCCTAATTATAAGTACTATGCCTCATATGAACTAGTTTAACCATAAGATATCTTAAGTTATGGAGGTTTAACCTAATTATAAGTATTTATACCGTATTCTATTAACCAGATTAATAAGTCGAGATTAACCCTAGGTTTATGTCCTAGGAGTATAATAAACCCTTAAGTCATAGGAGTATTAATTCTAATGACTTAAACTATACTATATAAGAAATTCATACTAGTACTATCTAGAAGACATGTTCATAGAGTCTAGGGTAATTACAAACAATTAAACTGTATTTGATTATGATACAATATTAGAAGGACTATCTAGTATTGTCTAGAAGACATGTTCATATGGGTGATAGTCTTCTAGTCATTATAGTAGGATAGACTATGTTTGTATGAACTATCTAATAATAACATACAAGACATAATATATGATAATAGTTATTATACTCCTATATTAACTGTTCATATGATAGATACTATCAATTCAGGAGAGTTTAGGACATAAACGAAACCCTATTAATTAGGGTTATACTATAATATATTCATTTATTATATCTAGTACTCATTAGACATATTAAACTATAGAGGATAATTAGACAGTACTAGTATGAATAACTTATATGGTATTTATAAGTCTAGAATATATGTATTATAGTTAACTAAGGTAAACTCATATTAATTTGGTATTTATACCGTATTGGTAGTAATATATTAGAAGAATACTAACTAACATGCCTTGTAGACTCCTAATATGGTTATAGGAGTCTTAATTACGGAATATATAATATTATAAGCATATGAACATGTCTTCTATACTATATGAACCCATGAACTCTTCCCAATAGGGTTACTTGTGATTAAGTTAACCATATGTTAAACTCTCCCTAACAGGGTTACTTGTGATTAAGTTAACTATATATATCAACCTAGGTTCACATGTTCATATCTATGTATTTCTAAGAATGCATAGGGTCATATATATATTATAAGTTATATCTAGAAGTAATAACTAGGTTCATGATATGTAGTTTAAATATGTCACCATATATAAGTAGATATATATCATATATAATAGTTATTATATATATATGTTCGTATATATGAACACAACTAAGGACTATATCATTATCTAGATGAACTAATTATCATAAGATAGTCCTTAGTTGTGGATACATAATTCATCCAACTCGTTGGATGGAAGAATCAAATATGTAGTATCTAGGAGTTCAAGATTAGGGTTTAGTATGGAGAATAAACACAACCAGGGAGGTAGAAACATTATATAATCCTTAGTTAATCTTAGTTGTACACTATCATAGGGTTGGTAGTAGTCCTTAGTAAACTACTATGATCCTTCCATCCAACAAGTTCATAGATGTGGAATATTATAGTCCACTATAGGTGAAAATGCATGATTATTAGGGTATGGATGATCATACTCTTAGGGTGGACTATGATAGTTAGCTTATAGTATAACCCTTATATACCTAAGCATACCAACTGGCTATGGATACCTCATAAACTATAGTGATGTCTCATTATACTATATGGTTAGGATTTACTAGTCCATCCTCATATATATTATATTATATAGTCCATAAACTTCTCCAAAACCCCATCATCATATATATTATAATATATCATAGTTCCTCCTAGGATACATGAGAATGAACTAGTTATATCGTATATATTATAATATATAAAACTAGGATATAACTAGTTCATACTGTTATGATATATATCTCCCTATAGATGGTTTATATGGGAGTTAACTGAAAGTGCTCTTAAAGTCCTAGAGGGGGTTAATAGGACAACCACTTAAAAACTCTCACTCTATTTTAGTAAGAGATAATGTTAATTTAAATAATCATTCAATGCAACATTTTCTTTTTAGCAAGTAATTGGAAGCGCATAAGTGAGAGAGACTTAAGAGGAATAGAATGTGTGTGTGTGTGACACAATATACAAGACGAGCAAACACAAGCAATCACACAAAGATTTATAGTGGTTTGCCGCTAAGCAACTTGCTTCAATGGGTACGTCCACTCTCGGAGCACCTAATCCAAGGTACCTCCGACATCCATTAAGTGAGGGTTTTTAGCTCACCCACAACATCATACACTCACCGGTTTTGCTTAGATCACCGGGAACCATACAAGAGTGAATCCACACTCGCTATGGGTCACACCGACCGAACTCTCTCTCAAAAGAGTGGTTTGACCCTATGGTCTACACTATAATCTAACACATGTAAAGAAGAGATTTAAGAGTACTTACTTTATGAAGTAGGACTGACTAGAGTACATACCCTTGAAAGGAGGATGTGAGATATCCTACCCGTTTTGCTCAAACAGTTTTGAGCTAATGACCTTCTATTGTCCATCCTTGGATTCAACTAATGATGCTCCGAAATTGTAGAGGCTTTTCGGACAAGGGATTGGTTTCTCTAAGAATTTTTCTATGGAATTAAGTGAAACCATGGCCAAAGGTACTTTGAACTACTCTCAAGGGTCAATGGTATGAACCCATCGAATCACTAATGATGAACCAGAGAGTAGATCAAAGTAACCAAGACCTTTGAGAGGATATGGAAGTATTTAGTTCAAAGGTCAAGTGGGGGTTTTGGTTTCTAAAGGATGATTCTAGATGCTCAAAAAAACCATGATCCAAGATGGCTTGAATCTCTTCCTAAGATCTTATAGCAAGATCTTGAACCCCTTTCAAAGAAAGGAGAGGAAGAATAATCAAAAGCATCAAGGCTCTAGAGGACTTGAATCTCTTCCTAAGATCTCATAACAAGATCTTGAACCCCTTTCAAAGAAAGAAGAGGAAGAATAATCAAGAACCCTCAAGGCTCTAGATGATTTGCAAAGAATAAGGCCAAGAGGTTTTGGGGAGATGCGTTGCCCATTTCTTTCCAAGAGGTGGGTATTTATAGAGGGAGAGGGAGGTGTGTATCAACCTATCCTTAGTTGATTCCTTATATCCACCCACCCATGGGTAGATACACCTCATATCCACCCACCCATTAGTGGTTCTCTTATGTGGGTTGGGTCCTATTTATTGGTGGTTCATTTAGCCCATGAACCCATTTTACAAATGGATTTTTTCTAAATGTCTTTTCCTAAGGATCTTAGGTGGGCTTTGAAAGAAGCTTTGGATTACTTTGTTTAGTGGGTTTTTCTTAGAATATTTTGAACCCAACAAATTTGATCCAACAGCTATGGGCCTAGAGGACAACTATGGATGATCTAATGGTTGTAAGTTGATCCTCTAGAAAATATGTACTTCTCTTGTATGTCTTCATGTTGGGCCTTCAATAGGTTGCTTTTAAGTAGTGTCTTGGCCATGGGCTTTGCGGTGTGCTCCCACATTGTCTTGGCTTTTGCAATTTTCATTTTCCTTGAGCTTCACCTTGGAGTGCCTTCCTCACCTTGGTGGTTTCATCTTGTGGTGGCTTTCTCTTCAAGATCCACTTTGTGTTGGCTTCATCTTGAGATTGTCTATTCTCAATCTCTTCATATAGCAATTTGTACATGTACTCTAATTTGTACATATACCCCATTTTTCCTCTCACATACCCCGTACATTTTTGTACATTAAATTGACATACATTAAGAGACAAAATCACACTCCCAATTTTTGCCCTAACATTAACTACTATCCATAAACTTCTCCAAATCCCTATCCTAACAAGTATTGTACAACTAAGTACCTATATGTTCATGAAGCTACATGAACATATAGATACTTATATGGGTTATCCATAGTGAACAGTAGTATATATGCACAAGTAACGATGGAACATTACACAATTATTCAGAAGTTATATGTTAACTATGTGTCCATCTAGATGAACTATATAGTTAACTCCATTGTTATTTTAGGACAAAATGTAGTTAATTACATAGTTGCTTACGTAATCCTAGTGAATCTAGACTACATCCTATAGATAACCTATTCTTGTTATCCTAGGGTTAGGTTAATGCATCTAGGTTATTGCCAAAGTAGGAACTATAGCCGTTTAACTTAGGATTATACAAGTTTATATTAAGAATATTGATTTTAAATAGAGGCAATCTATTAAACTCTATAGTTGCCAATCTAGAAAATACAAGCTATATTCTATATAGCTTCTAGGGTAGTTAGACATAGTTCCTAACTAAGATCGGAACTATGTCTAACTAAACCCTATCCTAACTATCCTAGGGTTAGGCTAATGCATCTTAACCTAGGACTAATATAGGACTATGTATTCTAGATATAGGACAAGGTGAGGTATAGGTTAATTGGGAATCTTAACCTAGGACTATGTTTGAACTTATACTATAGATGTCTACAGAATGTATGTTTAATTTAGACGTATTTATAATGTCCTAGAGTTAGTTTCTAGGACATTATAAATATGTAAACTATGTATAATTATACTGCCAAGTTAGGGAATACGTCCCTTGTGTATAATAGATGTCCCTTTAACAATGGGTTAATTCTAGACATATATTATTATAATGCAACTATAGTTTCCAATTTTGGCATATCTAACCCTAGACTACATCCGCAAAGGAATAACTTAGGGTTAATCATATACGATAATTAGGGTTAATCTATGTTGAATTATATATGAGTATAGCTATGTATAATAGTATACGATTAATCCTAGTGAATTCTAGCTAGATACGTATACGATGTGTTGTATCTAAGTTGTATACGTATATCCCTATGAGAATAACCTAGGAATAATCAACTATAGTTGTCAAATACAATATTCCCATGATTAATCCTAACTTAGATAGATACACAATAAACCTAACCTGCTAGGTTATTCCTATAGGGACATTATAATAATATTAGGGTTAGGGTATATCCCTTGTAATCCTGCTAAGTATTAGTTTGTCCCAACTATTTGATTAGTTGGGTTATTTGATTATAATGTCCCTTGTGTGATTACTAGTTAATTGGCAACTATAGTTGTGTGTATTCCTCCATAACTTAGATAGAGTTTTTTATGAGATTCCCTGGTTGGCATCGAGAAATTATAGCAGGAACCCTAATCCTAACCCATATATAATTCTAGAATAGATATGATTTTGGGTTTATGGTTAGGGTTTAACCCTTATATTATAATAGTTAAAATCCTAGCTACATTATTATTATAGTCCTAATATGGACTATACCTCATTAGTCCATATTATGTATCCCATTTTGTCCTATAGAGGTTAATCCAGACATAGGACTATGTTTAGGATAGTCTACAAGAAACATTATATGAAAAGACTACCCTAAACATTTTAGGACAAACTATATAGTTTGTATAGTTTAACTATGTTATACATATATGTTTAGGATCATGACATGATCCTAGACATATAATGTGTAGTCTCTAGGGAAGGATTAACCTCTATTAGGGTTTAGGAACTATCAACTATGATAACTATGTATCCCATTTTGTCCTAACCTATGTATCCCATTTTGTCCTAAAATGGTTATACTAGTTAGGACAAAATGGGATACATAATTATCCTAACCCTAATCCTAACCCATATATAATTCTAGAAAACATAGATACCTCATCTTGTCCTATATTAGTCATATTCTTCTGTTTAAGTAGGTGCGTGAAGGTCTAATGCAACCCTAACTATAGTTAGGATAACTATGTATTTAATTGGCAATCTTAGTTGTGTGTAGTTAGGGCATTGCTTGGAAACTAGGACTATGTATGTAATCCTAGGGTTAATTCTATATATACTATGAACTATGATATAGATGTCATTATCTACTATAGACGGAATACTATGAACTTAGATAGATACGTATAACTTAGTTTACAATAATCCTCATATGAACTTCGATAGATACGTTCATATACTATAATCCTCATATGAACTAGTACAATGAACTATGATTTGTCCTAGGGTTACTTCTAGTGGATAGTCTAGAATTAAACCTAGGTTGACTATGGGAGACATAGTAATTATGAACCATCTATCTAAGTTCTAGGATTAGGGTTAAACTAATTTGGCAAGATCTAGATGAACATGAACTATCTAATTGAACATAACAAAGATAAACAAGTTAGGGTCATGTTCCTAAGTCTAGGATTAGGGTTAAACTAACTATGTTCGTAGTTACTAATAAGTTAACTTTATACAAACAAAAAGTTGTTATATGAACTATGTAATATAAACCTATATTCCGCCTCATAGTTTATATGACCCGTATAATGTTGATCCTAACCCTGGTTTAACATAGTGTACTATGAACTTAGATAGATAGATTAACTTATATTCTATCTAAGTCCATAGAATATAAGTTACATAGTTTGACATAGGACATTATATTGCTAAAATGTCCATATGAGGCATAGTTCATGGAGGCATAGAACTATCTAGATGAACCAGGATCGAGGATGAATGCCATTGTTTATTCCCATACTAACTTATGAACTATTATATTGCCTCAATTAAACTATAGTAGGTCATGTTCCTACTATGCCTCATATATCCAGGTTCATATGAGACATAGTCCTAACAAGGGTAAACAATTCCCTGGTTGCGCATAAGTTAGGATGAAAGTAACTATGTTCCTAACTAGTAATAGGGTCAAATTAGTTAATTTGGCAAATTACTGTAGAAACTACTACATAGTTGTTATGTTCTATGTATCTAGATGATCATAACGTACATAGTTCATATGTTATGATAGATACTATGTAATATAAACTATGACATATTATATATAAGTTAACTTATTAGTAACTACATAGGTAACTCTATGTAACTACATAGTTGTTATATTACTATAAGTTATGAACGTATCTATCTATCTAAGATGAACTTAGATAGTCCATCTAGCTAATTGTTTGGATTAATCTATTTAAGTTAGGTAACCCTAACTTGGATAGATTAATCCTAGGGTTAGATATGCCCTAATTGGCAACTATAGTTACAACTATAGCCTATAGATTGCCAATTAACCCTAAGATAATCTAAGTTAATGATGAGGCTTATCTAGGGTATAGTCATGTTATCATTGAACATAGTTATCGTTGTTATGTGCCATTGTCCAACAAACAAGGGCAAACAATTAGATTTACTATGAACGCAGATAGTTCATAACCCTAACCTATTAACTATCTAATTGTTTATACATCCTAATACAAACAATTAGATAGTTCATAACCCTAACTTATGAACTAGTTCATATGAGGCATAATCCATAAGAAACAAGATTAGAGTTCATGGTATTCTTATAGGTTAAACTAATTTGGCATCTAGTTACATAGTTCATAGTTACAAGGATATAGTTAGGAACATAGTGGACTATCTTGTTTTGGTTCCTAACAAGTTCTAGTTCATAAGTTAACTAAATTGCCTCCATGAACTTAGTTCATCTAGATATAACTTAGGGTTAATTGGCAATTTGGTTACTAAACAATGGCATAAGTATCTAGTCCACTATGTTCCTCCACTAAGTTAGAGTTTATATTACTAGTTGATATAGTCCTCATAGTTAACTAAGGATTATATCAACCATAGTCTTTTCTCATATAATATTATGATGATAAGCCTCCATTGTTATTGTAGTAACATGAACTAGATACTCCACTATGTTCATGAATTATCCATAAGAACAATTCATATATAATGCTCTTAGTTACTATGAACATTAGGTATAACAATTCATGTTCCTCCTTAGTTAACTAGATGGAGGAACATATAACATCGTCTAATGTTCATATAGTTAACTACTTAACTATGGTAATTCATGTATAATTCAGTAGTTATGTAATATACATAATTATGGATATTTATACTACTGAAGGTATATGAACCCTAAAAATATTGTTATGTTCCAATTATTAGTCTAAGTACTTAGTCTATTTGTATTAATGGCCTTCGGCCCAGTTTAGGGGGGTAGCCCATTCTTCCTGACATCTGGCCTCTGGCCCAGATATATTTGACGTCTTTTGTAATATGGCCTCTGGCCCAACTAGAGGGAATAGCCTAGGGGTTAGCCCAGGCCCACAGCGTGGGAAGTCTATGTAAAGAGCTTAGGCTCTCTTGTTTGGATTATTGAGAATAGTCTACCCTAATCTAATCTTCTTCTCGCTTCACCCCCCTTCGTCCTTCCCTGCCTGAGCCGCCATTAGGCCAGCAGAGGATCCCTAACTTTGCACGTCTTCCTCTCCTTTTCTCAACTTTCGACCCCCTTCTTTCTTCTTTTCATCCCGTCGCTTGACTCTCACTTCTTGCTGAAGTGCTGGGTCATATCATTGGTATCAGAGCACCGATCTTTGGAATCGTGAGAACCAGACGCTATGGCCAGGAGCAACCAGCGCTCAGAGGTAGATCCCCAGGCAGCGTCCGTACCAGCCATGCAAGGGGACCCCCATACTAAGGCGCCGCCCCCTCCTTCCAGAGAGGATGCTCTTCGCGAGATAATGGAGCGCCAAGACCAATTTCTCCAAGCCTTTCTACAGCAATCCCAGAAGGATAAGGCGAGCCAGGATCAACTTCTTCAAGTCATTCTACATAACCAGCAACAATACCAAAAAGACATGACCATGTTTCGTGAGTCCTTCGATCGTTTATCCTTCTCCATGGCAGGGCCACCTCCTACAGGTCGGCCAGACAAAGGGGTTCTGCCGCCGCCTCTGAGTGGCCCTTTTACATGAGGCACCCCTATGCCAGGCCGTCACCATGATCAACACACGACCTTCCTCGGTTTGCAGACGGCCCATGCTGACCACCATCCCATGGGTGTCGGGGTATCTGGTCTGCATGGTGTTTGCCATAATGCCACGTCGATGGCCTTTGCCCAGCCCCAGGCCGGCCAGGGTTCCGGAGATGACGATCGTGATTTGGATTGGGAAAATAACCAGGCTGAATCCAGTTGGACAAACCAAATACACTCGCGAGACGAGCGCCATGGCCCCAGGCCAATCGCAGAGACAAGGCTAGTCCAGTTTCAGTTTCCCAAGTATTCAGGGGAGGAAAACCAAGTGGACTGGTTGTATCAGGCCGAAAAATTATTTCACTACCAGGACACTCGAGCCGATGATGACAAACTGACGGTAACTTCCTTTCATCTTAATGGAGATGCCTTGATTTGGTACCAATACTTTGAGAAAGAACACCCCGGTCATTCTTGGCTACAATTCACTCGGGAACTATGTATTCAATTTGGCCCTACGGAGTATGCAGATTTTAACGAACTCATCAGCTCCTTGCAGCAGACATCCACCGTGAGGGCCTATCAAATGGAATTCATGCGCATAGCCAATCGTCTCCCATATTGGATGCAGGAAGCCCTGGTGGGTAAGTTTATGCATGGCCTGAAGCTGGAAATCTCAGACGCCATTCGTCATTACCCACGCACATCGATGGCTGAAGTGATTAAGCATGCAAGAATTGCGGAGGAATGCCTCAATCGTCAACGGCGGTCTTGGAAGCCCCCCTTGAGAGCACCCCAGTCGGCAACCACTCAGGTACTTCTGGCTAGTTCTCAGCCTCCACCAGTGTCGCAGCCAGCCATCCACCCATTGACCCAGGCCCAAATGGAGGAGCGTCGCTCCAACGGCCTCTGCTTCAATTGTGAAGAACGATTTATTCCGGGCCATCGCTGCAAGGCTCGTGCCCTTCTTGCCTTGGAGGGCATATGGGACGAGGGCCCTGAGACGACGGAGAGGGTGAATTTTCACCTGACAGTCGACCTGAGATATCCTTTCATGCCTTTTCGGGTGCGTACATGCCTCAGACGATGCGCGTTCAAGGCACTATCAAGAAGCAATAGGTCTCTGTTTTGATCGATTCTGGCAGTACTCATAACTTTATCAATGACAAGGTGGCCATGAGGCTGGGATGTTCGTTGCAAGCCTCGTCCCCCTTTGATGTCAGAATTGGCGATGGCTTGAACCTCCACAGCGCTGGCATGTGTCCCCGGGTGGAGTTAACTATCCAGGGTCACTGACGTGGTCCTAGGCGTGCAGTGGCTCCGTGATCTCGGAGATGTGGTTTGGAACTTTGACGCCATGACGATGAAGTTTACCATAGGCGGCCATTCGGTCCAACTCTCGGGCGGTCTTCCAGGTACTCTCCATTCTATGTTCTCGGTGGATTCATTATCACATGGTACTCCTCAAGGTTTTTTCTTGCAACTGTTATCGTGAGAGGGCACTACTCCTGCAGAGACTCACCCTGACTTGGCCGCCCTTCTTTCGGGTTTTGAGGTGCTTTTCCATGACCCTTCTGAGTTGCCGCCCCCACGGTCACATGACCACCACATTCCTATCATACCAGGGGCTGCACCGACCAATGTGCGTCCATACAGGTATCCCCATATCCAAAAAGCCGAAATTGAAAAACTGGTAAAGGATATGTTGTTGACAGGGGTAATCAGGCGGAGCTCTCGTTCCTATTCTTCCTCTGTTCTGCTGGTTAGGAAAAAGGATGGCACATGGCGCTTTTGTGTGGACTACAGGGCTCTCAATGCGATTACTCTCAAAGATAAATACCCCATTCCCGTCATTGTAGAATTACTGGATGAATTAGCTCCTGCGCGGGTCTTTTCTAAACTGGACTTGCGCGCGGGTTACCATCAGATTCGCATGCATCCGGAGGACGTCCACAAAACAGCCTTCCGCACACATGACGGCCACTTTGAGTTCATGGTTATGCCATTCGGTCTCACTAATGCTCCCGCCACATTCCAAGGGCTTATGAATGAAATATTTCAAGAGTTCTTGCGCCGTTTCGTGTTGGTCTTCTTTGACGATATTCTCTTCTATAGCGCCTTCTGAGAGCAACATCTTGAGCATCTTCGTTCCGTCTTTGAGGTACTTCGCAACCATTCATTATTTATTAAACAATCCAAATGTTCGTTTGGGTGTTCTCAGGTTGACTATCTAGGCCATGTCATTTCGAACAGGCATGTGTCTACCGACCCCTCCAAGGTGGAGGCTATGCTGAATTGGCCCATTCCGACATCACTAAAAGGGCTTAGGGGGTTCTTGGGCTTAATTGGCTACTATCGCCGATTTGTGTCTAACTATGGTTCTCTTGCCGCCCCTCAAACAGGGTGCATTTGTTTGGTCGGATATTGCTCAGCAGGCCTTTGACACTTTAAAGACTACTATGTGCAAGGCCCCTGTGTTGGCCCTTCCTGATTTTTCTCGGCCTTTCGTGGTGGAGACTGACGCGTCTAGCCATGGCCTCGGCACAGTACTGCTTCAGGATGGCCATTCAATAGCCTTTTGGAGCAAAGCTTTATCAGGTCGTTCATTGTCCCTATCAGCTTATGAGAAAGAAATGTTGGCTATTGTACATGTGGTGACCAAATGGAGGCCATATTTGTTGGGGCGCCATTTTATTATACGGACAGACCATCAACCGCTCAAATATTTTCTGGATCAGAGGATTGCCACTCCTGCACAGCAACGTTGGGTGACTAAGTTATTGGGTTATGATTATGCACTGGTTTATAAACGGGGCTCTGAAAACACAGTTGCTGATGCTCTCTCTTGCCAATTCGAGGCGGCCTCTTCTCTCGGTATGTCCGCTCCAATTTTTCCTTTCCTTGCCAAATTACATGATTCCTATCAGGCAGATCCCCCGGCGGTGACTCTCTTGGATCGGCTTCAGGCCAACACTTCGGATGATCCCTCCTTTGTTCTGAAGAATGATTTTATTTAATGGAAGAATCGGTTGTGGGTTCCTCACTGTGATCACATTCGTCATACTATTTTGACTCATTTTCATTCCACTCCGATGGCAGGACATGAAGGGTCGTTTAAGACCTACAAAAGGGTCTCTCAGTGTTTTTATGGCGCGGTATTAAGCGCGCCGTTCAGAAATTTGTGGCTGCATGTGAGGTATGTCAACGCGCCAAATCCTCTACTATTACCCCCTCGGGTCTCTTACATCCTCTACCTATTCCGGAATGCATTTGGGAGGATGTATCTATGGATTTCAACGAAGTCCTTCCGGTTGTGCATGGTAAGTCAGTGGTAATGGTGGTAGTTGATCGGCTTTCTAAATATGCTCATTTTTCAGCCTTGGGACATCCTTATACAGCCAAGACCGTTGCTGAGCTTTATGTCCAAGATGTGGCTAAACTACACGGCATGCCTCGTACTATTGTGTCGAACCGTGATAGGGTGTTTATATCACAATTTTGGCAGGAATTTTTCACCCTTCAAGGTTATCGCCTACTCATGAGTTCGGCATATCACCCGCAAACGGATGGCCAAACGAAAGTTGTTAACCGATGTTTGGAACAGTATCTCCGCTGTTTCGTAGGTGAAAATCCTCGGTGCTGGCTTCAGTTTCTACCTTGGGCGGAATGGTCTTACAATACCGCCTACCATACTTCTACCGGCTTTTCTCCGTTTCAGGTTGTTTATGGCCGGCCAACCCCGACCTTACTTCATTATGTGCCTCAGCGTGCGTCGGTAAGTGAAGTTGACTATATCTTGCAGACTCGCGATGATATTCTACGGCAATTAAAAGGGAATTTGGCCTTGACTCAAAACCGTATAAACCAGATTGATGACAAGCGTCATTCTGACCGTGAGTTTCAAGTAGGTGATTGGGTCTATGTCAACTTTATTCCAGCACGCCAATCCTCCTTGTATCAGCCGGCTAGCGTCAAATTGGCTCATCGATTTCATGGGCCTTATCCAATTATGGAGCGCATTGGCCCAGTTGCTTACCGCCTGCAGCTTCCAGACGATTCTACCGTTCATCCGGTTTTTCACATCTCACGCCTTTGTCGTGTTGTGGGTGATCCCTCTCGTTAGGTACCTACTCCTCCTCCTCCATCCGTGCCAGTTGACTTGCCATTGTTACCAGCCTCGATTGTGGATTCGCGCCGAGTGCGTCATTCAGGCTGCATTATCACCGAGGTTCTCATTGCGTGGAAGGACAGACCACTGGAAGATGCTTCTTGGATTCATGAGGACGAGTTTTTGGCCCAATATCCAGGTTGGACGCCTTGAGGACAAGGCTAGCAGCAGAGCGTAGTGGAATGTTATGTTCCAATTATTAGTCTAAGTACTTAGTCTATTTGTATTAATGGCCTTTGGCCCAGTTTAGGGGAGTAGCCCATTCTTCCTGACGTCTGGCCTCTGGCCCAGATATATTTGACGTCTTTTGTAATAAGGCCTCTGGCCCAACTCGAACGTAACAGATTTTTTATGTTCCAACTATTAGTCAGATTTTTTATGTTCCAACTATTAGTCTAATTACTTAGTCTATTTTGTATTATTGGGCCCAGTTTAAGGGAGTAGCCGAGTCTCTCTGGCGTCTGGCCCAGTTATATCTTACGTCTTATGTAATAAGGCCTCGGGCCCAACTAGAGGGAATAGCCCAGGGGTTAGCCCAGGCCCACTGCGTGGGAAGTATATGTAAAGAGCTTAGGCTCTCTTGTTTGGATTATGAAAGAACAGTTCACCCTAATCTCATCTTCTTCGTGTTTCACCCCCTTTGTCCTCCTCTACTTGAGCCGCCATTAGGCCAGCAGAGGATTCCTACCCCCCACGTCTCCTTTCTCCTTCCCCCTATCTCGATCTCCTTCCTCCTTCCATTTCTTTTCACGGCCCTCTCTTCTTGCTGAAGTATTGGGTCATATCATTGGTATCAGAGCCAGGTTCCTTAGAATCGCGAGAAGCTTTCACGATGGCCAGAAGCAACCCAAGCACCGATGCAAAGTCACAGCCATCGACTGGGCCAAATGCACAGGAGGACTCCCACGGGGGATGCACTTCGCAAGATAATGACAGCGTCCATGGCGCCAGTTCTTCAGGTCCTTCTGCAAGGACAAAAGGAGATGGCGTTGTTTCGCGAGTCCTTTGATCGACTAGCTATGTCCATGGCGACTGCCCCTCAATCAGGTCAACCTGATAAGGGGGTCCTGCCACCCCCGCGGACTGGTCCCTTTGCTTGTGGGCCTTCTCTGACGAACCGGTTCCAGGACCAGCATCCATCTTTCTTTGGATCTCAGCCGGCGGCTACAAGACACCCCTCCATGGGTGCCGGCGTATCAGGCCCCCAGGGTGTTTTTGTGCAACCACCGGCCGGCAGAGGCCTAGAAGAGGAGGATCGTGATTTGGATTGGGCCAATAACCAGGCTGAATCTAGTTGGACCAATCAGGGACATTAGCGAGATGAGCACCATGGCCCCAGGCCAGTGGCCGAGACACGGCTTGCCAGACTCCAGTTCCCAAAGTATTCAGGGGACGAGAATTCGGTGGATTGGTTGTATCAAGTTGAGAAGCTCTTTTGTTACCAGGATACGCAATCCGACGAAGACAAATTAACGGTAACTTCCTTCCATCTCATGGGTGATGCTTTGATTTGGTATCAATATTTTGAGACAGAACATCCAGGGCATTCATGGCACCAATTCAGTCGAGAGTTTTATATTCAATTCGGGCCTACGGAGTATGCCGACTTCAATGAACTTCTCACCTTATTATGACAGACATCCACGGTGCGTGCTTACCAGATGGAATTCATGCAAATAACTAATCGTATTCCGTATTGGACTCAGGGGGCCTTGGTGGGTAAGTTCATGCAAGGCTTGAAGTTAGAAATTTCTGATGCTATTCGCCATTGCCCGCGCCCTCCATGGCTGAAGTGATTAAACGTGTGCGGATTACGGAGGAACACCTCACCCGTCAGTTTGAGTTCATGGTTATGCCATTCGGTGTCACTAATGCCCCAGCCACATTCCAAGGGCTTATGAATGATATATTCCGGGACTTCTTGTGCCGGTTTGTAGTGGTATTCTTTGATGACATTCTCGTCTATAGAGCCTCGTGGGAGCACCATCTTGAGCATCTTCGTTCCATCTTTGCGGTACTTCGCAACCATTCTTTATTTATTAAAAGGTCCAAATATTCATTTGGGTGTTCTCAGGTTGACTATCTGGGCCATGTCATCTCTAATGGTCATGTGGCTACCGACCCCTCCAAGGTGGAGGCTATGCTGAATTGGCCCATTCCGACATCACTAAAAGGGCTTAGGGGGTTCTTGGGCTTGATTGGCTACTATCGCCGATTTGTGTCTAACTATGGTTCTCTTGCTGCCCCCTTGACCAGCCTCCTCAAATAGGGCGCATTTGTTTGGTCGGATATTGTCCAGCAGGCTTTTGACACTTTAAAAGCTACTATGTGCAAGGCCCCGGTGCTGGCCCTTCCTGATTTTTCTCGTCCTTTCGTGGTGGAGACTGACGCGTCTGGCCACAGCCTTGGCGCAGTACTGCTTCAGGATGGCCATCCAATAGCCTTTTGGAGCAAAGCTTTATCAGGTCGTTCATTGTCCCTATCAGCTTATGAGAAAGAAATGTTGGCTATTGTACACGCGGTGACCAAATGGAGGCCATACTTGTTGGGGCGCCATTTTATTATACGGACAGACCATCAACTACTCAAATATTTTCTGGATCAGAGGATTGCCACTCCTACACAGCAGCATTGGGTGACAAAGTTATTGGGTTATGATTATTAGCTGGTTTATAAACGGGGCTCTGAAAACACAATTGGCGATGCTTTATCTCGCTAGTTTGAGGATGCCTCTTCTCTAGGTATGTCCGCTCCAATTTTTCCTTTCCTTGCCAATTTACAGGATTCCTATCAGGATGATCCAGCGGCGGTTACTCTCTTGGCTCGGCTCCAGGCCAACACTTCGGATGATCCATCTTTCGTTCTGAAAAATGATTTTATTTATTGGAAGGATCGGCTGTGGGTTCCTCACTATGATCACATCCGTCATAATATTCTGACCCATTTTCATTCCACTCCGATGGCCGGACATGAAGGCTCCTTTCGGACCTACAAACGGGTCTCTCAGTGTTTTCTATGGCGCGGTATTAAGCGCGAAGTTTAGAAATTTGTGGCTGAATGTGATGTATGTGAACGCGCTAAAGCCTCAACTATTACTCCCTCTGGGCTCTTGCAACCGTTGCCTATTCCGGAACAGATTTGTGAGGATGTCTCTATGGATTTTATTGAAGATCTTCCGGTTGTGCAAGGCAAATCAGTGGTGATGGTGGTGGTCGATCGGCTTTCTAAATATGCTCATTTTTTCGCTTTGGGACATCCTTATACAGCCAAGACCGTTGCTGAGCTTTATGTCAGAGATGTGGTAAAACTACATGGGATGCCTCGTAGAATTGTGTCGGACCGTGACAGGGTATTTATATCACAGTTTTGGCACGAATTTTTCACTCTTCAAGGTTCTTGCCTCCTCATGAGTTCGGCATATCACCCACAAACGGATGGCCAAACGGAGGTAGTTAATCGATGTTTGGAACAGTATCTTCGTTGCTTCGCAGGTGAAAATCCCTGGCGCTGGCTTCAGTTTCTACCATGGGCGGAATGGTCCTATAATACCGCCTACCATACTTCTACCGAATTTTCTCCATTTCAGGTTGTTTATGGCCGGCCACCCCCAACCTTACTTCATTATGTGCCTCAGCATGCTTCGGTCAGTGAAGTTGATTATATCTTGCAGACTCGCATTGATATTTTGCGGCAATTAAAAGGTAATTTGGCCTTGGCTCAAAACCGTATGAAGTAGATTTATGACAAGCGCCATTCTCACCATGAGTTTCAAGTAGGTGACTGGGTCTATGTTAGTTTTATTCCAGCACGCCAATCTTCCTTGTATCAGTCGGCTAGCGTAAAGCTGGCTCATCGGTTTCATGGGCCCAATTCTGTTACGGAGAGCATTGGCCCAGTGGCTTACCGCCTGCAGCTTTCCGATGATTCTACAGTTCATCCGGTTTTTCACGTATCACACCTTCGTCACGTTGTGGGTGATCCTTCTCGTTTGATATCTACTCCTCCTCCTCCGTCTATGCCAGCTGAATTGCCATTGGTACCAGCATCGATCATGGATTCTCGTCAAGTGCGTCAATCTGGCCGCATTATTATGGAGGTTCTCATTGCGTGGCAAGACCACCCATTGGAGGATGCTTCTTGGATTCATGAGGATGAGTTTTTGGCTCAATATCCGGGTTGGAAGCCTTGAGGTCAAGGCTAGCAGCGGAGTATAGTGGAATGTTATGTTCCAACTATTAGTCTAATTACTTAGTCTATTTTGTATTATTGGCCTTTGGCCCAGTTTAAGGGAGTAGCCCAGTCTTTCTGGCATCTGGCGTCTGGCCTAGTTATATCTGACGTCTTATGTAATAAGGCCTCGGGCCCAACTAGAGGGAATAGCCCAGGGGTTAGCTGGGCCCACTGCGTGGGAAGTATATGTAAAGAGCTTAGGCTCTCTTGTTTGGATTATGAAAGAACAGTTTACCCTAATCTCATCTTCTTCTTGTTTCACCCCCTTCATCCTCCTCTGCTTGAGCCGCCATTAGGCCAGCAGAGGATTCCTACCCCCCAGGTCTCCTTTCTCCTTCCCCATATCTTGATCTCCTTCCTCCTTCCATTTCTTTTCACGGCCCTCTCTTCTTACTGAAGTATTGGGTCATATCAATAGGATATGCTAGATCGTTGCTGGATGAGTTATGAGAGCATATAGTTAACTCCTAGATATATATTTAACTCTAGATAATTAACATAGTCTTTAGGATTATGTATGGTCCTATATAGCCATCGGACTAATCCTTATCTATATAGGACTATGTATGGTCCTAGAGTCCTAGAGTATTCCTAGATTTATCAATAACTAGTGGTATATATGACTATATGGCATATATATGCTCTAATTTAGCATTCCTAGAGTTAATCTAATTATTTAGATAGATGAACAACTTAGATAACTATGTAGGGAACTACATAGTTAGGGTTCTCCATCTAGATGGACTCCTAGTTAACTATATAGGAACATATATATAACTACATAGGAACATATATAATGTTCCTGAATTATACATGTGTCACGACCCGTATTTTTAAAACCATTTTAAAATCAGAGTAGTAGCGAAAAATCAGAGGATTATTCCTCTATGCGATAAATCATTAGATGAAAATTCATCGACTAAGCATCTAGGCCGTGATAACTGGGGTTCACAAATATTTTGAAAGACAATTATTACCGATGCAAAGTTAATTAAACTCATGCAAGTCCTTCATGTGCAAGTCTGTCATCCATCTCAAAATACACTATAAAATAAAGGAGACTGATGCCTACTTTGAAGCTGTCAAGTCATCCTCACTCTCGATCGTCTACCACCAGGTGCTACGTGAAGTCAGTCTTCTACTAAAGAACCTGCATCACGAGCGGATGCTGAGTATAAAAATACTCAGTGGGATATCGTAACACAATCATCAACATAAAATAAATCAGGATTTCTATTAACATTTTATGCAACCTATTACAGAGTTCCACTTGGTTCAATAATTACCTCTTTGTCCCAAATAGACAGATTCACTGAATGTCATTCTACATGATAGACAGTACCGATCAAATCTCATCAATATCTCTGCACTGTAATAGCTGATCCACATATGATCATCATAGCCATGTCACATAGTTTCCAATGTCGGAGCTAAGTGGTCCCAACTGCACTCAGGATAACCACTACCCCTTCCAGCCGCGTGGAAAAAAAGGCCCTCTATGGCCATGGGAATATGCTCATGTGGCAACCCACTCTCACCCTCATGCCGAAGCATAGTAGCTTACCCTTCTTTGCCTTCAGACCCAACGTGCTCCTACTATGGAACTCATAGCCATAGTTCTGAGTCACAATCATTCAAAAACTGACTCACAATCCCAATGACATCTTAGTCATTATCTTGATTAGGTTATTCTCAACCCTCAAATTAAAGTCTCAAATAACATCATTTTATTATCTAGGTTTATTAATCGGGTTTTCCTTATCACCAAGGTCTTCAACTATCAGTCAGCATAACATCAAGGACAAACACCCATAAATACGATAACATAAAGCATACAAAGCTAATTCACCAATTATGCTTCGAATCATTTATCAAAAAGCGTAAAATAATAAAAATGAGCCTATGTACCACGCTGGCTCTATATGTACCATATTGCACCGCAATACACAGACAGGCATAGGCTACCGTTAGTTGAAAGCCATACTAACTGTCGGTGGATGTCTAACGACAGTTCAAAATGAACCGGGTTTGGTTCAATATTAATACCTGGTTTGGTTCACTGCACGACTGGTTCACCCTTGAACCAGTCATCTTTCTCATTGGTTCCAGAACGGCAGCACGCTAAGCTTGCTGCCGCCAAACCGACTTTTTCGGTGGTGGGTTGCCACCACGGCGGTAGCCGTGGATCCCCGCCGCCAGTGGCCTCACCTCTCTCTCCTTCCGACTCGAGCCCCTTGGTTGCTCGCCGCCAAGTTGGCGGCTTTCCAGGCCGTCGGCGGCTTCGTCGTCGCCCTGGAGCCTTGTAGCCCATTTCTGGCTCATGCTATCCTTTCTTCGTCCTCTTCCTCGCCTGCCCGTGGTCCAGGCAAGTATGTCAACGGAGATGGGTGGTGGCGCTTCCGTCGGTGCCGTCGTCGCCTCCATCGGCAAAGATACAGATAACACAAATACATAAAAATAGTGATGAGGTGGGTATGAGATCCGACCTTTATACACGTTTGGGGTTCGATTCGTCGTTCGTCGAAGGCAACTTCCTCCTGTCGGTGCGTCACTATCTTCGCCAGCGTCGGCTCATCCGTCACGACCCCTCCTTTCCCCTTTACTGTTCATCTTCTCCCTCTCCCTCTTTTTAAACCAGACCCACCTGAGCACTGAGTCATCATAGAATAGGACAGATGTCCTTTTCTTTCGTAACAAGTGTTACAAAATGAATTGCTCCTATATATATAGTTCATCGTTCCTTGTAGGGAACGATGAACTATGGAGGTAGTTCCCTAATTATATGAACCTATAGTAACTATGTAATTAACTACATTTTGTCCTAAAATAACGATGGAACCCAAATACAACTATAACTTAGTTATTCCTATATGATTGATATCATATATCAACCTAAATGATACCTATAGGTATGAATACTGTAGGTATCTAGTGTATAAGAATTATCGTATGTGTACTCTCATAGAACTAAATACCCTATAAGAACATAGGATAACCCATTCTTAAAATTGGTTCCATTGTGTTACAAGTATATTACTATGTATACCCTATGGTTTACTAGGGTATATTGTACGTTGATACCTTATGAATATAGATAGATACATAGGACTAATATAGGACTATATTCCACCTCTATTTAACGATATTCCACCTCTATTTAAACATAGTCCTATATTCCACCTCTATTTAACTATAGATAGATACATTATAATAGTTCTATTAGGGTTGTATTTAGGATTAAACCCTAACCCTATTCTAACTACATTATTAGTTATATCTATAGTTAGTACATATAATAGAGGATAATCTTATGTCAAACTAATAATGTAGAACTATTATTATAAATGCTAGTTATGAGACTATGTTTGTATGAACTATCTAATTGTTTGTATTAGGATATCCCTACTTATTAGGATACCAGATTAATAAGGAGTACTATAATACATGTCTTCCATACTGGATGAACATGATGACCCTAAGTTAGACGATAACATAACTTATATAGTGTACTGTTATTCATTGCCTATATTAGTTAATCTTAACTTAAACTTTGTTTGTTGGATACATAACAAAAACAAAAGTTGTTACATAACAAATCCTCTCCATTGGAAAGTGGGTTGATGAGAATACAAAGTTTATGTAAACTAAAGTGTATTCTTTTCTTTGTTATAGAGAATAAAATACAAAATCATAATCCTTCTAATATGTATTCTACTAGTTGAAGAGGGTTAGAAGTTTAGGATTGTGGAGTTTGCTATAATCACTCTGATTGGTATAGAGAATACACGCAACTAGATAGGGTTTGCTATGAAGAATAAATATCACTAGTTAGAAAGAATATTAAATAAGTTTCTAGGATTTAGGGTTGTTACTAAACCATATGCACTTCTTGTTTAATGGTTAGACAGAGTTGTATAATGGAGTTTGTAGGATACATAATAAATACAAAAGTTGTCACACAAATCCTCTTCATTGGTAAGCGGGTTGATTCTCATACAAAGTTTATGTAGACTAAAGTGTATTCTTTTGTTTGTTATGGAGACTAAAATACAAAACCATAATCCTTATGTATGTATTATACTAGTTGAAGGGGGTTAGGATTACGTTGTGTTACTACATGTAGTTAGATGGAAGAATTCTTACAGTATGTAATAACTAATGAATTTATAATAAGTAAAGGATTACATTGTGTTAGGTATTCACAACTATAATACTTATTTTTAGACACTTAATGGTTTTAAGTACATGCTGACATGGTACTTTTATACTGATGTAGAGTCATCTTGGCTATTACTATAGTATTAGGACAAAGCAAATTGATTGCACTGCATAATTTACCCTAGACACATAACCAAACTAAAATGGTTATTACTTACAAAGAATTTTACTAATGAAGAATAAAATTTGAAGACAGTTGTGTGTGTATTCTTTCATTTACTTCCATTTAATTCAATGGAAGAATGATCGGAAGAATAAAGTTGTGTGTATTCTCTATATCAATCAAAGTGATTGATTATAACCAATTAGATCATGACAACTGCTTAATAACTAGTAGACTATGGTTTATGATTATAATTAAACAAAGGTACCATGTTTAATTGCAATCAATTTGTAGCTAGTACCACTAAAACCTAATGATTTGTAACCATTTATGGGTCTAAGGAAAAGAATATATACAGTTTCTAGGGTTTAGAGTAGGAAAATTAGACATGTAATACAATCAAATAGATAGAATAAATACATAGTCTTTAAGTATTCTCTGGTATAGTATAACGAAACTCATATAATTAAACCGGAACGGTATAGTATAGAGAAATTGTATGTATTTGGGTGAACGACTTATTTCATTTAAGTAGTGATATTTATAACAAACTCCACAGTCCTAAACCTCTAACTTCCATACAAGTTAAGAAATGTACACGAATTTAATTCTAACTGGGAATTACAATTAGACAGTAGATGGAAGAATACAAAGAGTTTTTACGGTTATAAACATCTTGTATGTGTGACTATAAGGCCAATAGTTTTTAGGGTTTAGGGTTAACAAACTCCACAACCCTTGGCTTCTTCTTCATAACAACTTATTAGTTGTGTGTATTCTTTGACTTGCCATAAAATCTATTTGTATGTGTACTCTATCTAACTAGTTACCTTTATTCTCCATAGAAAACACATTTCCTATGGAGGTTATATTTGATGTGATTGAGTTGTGGTGATTATGCATGTTCTAATAGTGGCTTACGTGTACCATAGACGGAGGAATACATACAATTTCTAGGGTTTACATCAACCAGTTAGGTGGAGTCATAAATACATACATAGCCATTCCATCTAACGCTAACCAAAGAATGAATCGGAAACCATAGTCTACTAGTTGTGTAAATATGAAGGAATGTAAAGCGTTTGTTTTGATTTTATAATTAGTAAATTATGGAGACTATGGTTTAGGATTACAATTGGCATGTATGGAGTTCGTAGGATACATAACACCACAACTCAATCACAACAAAATTAGTAGAATACATACAGAAAGATTGTGGTTTTGTATTTTACTCACCATAACAAACAAAAGAATACACTTTAGTTTACATAAAATTTGTATGAGAATCAACCCGCTTACCATTGAAGAGGATTTCTTATGTAACAACTTTTATATTTGTTATGTATCCTACAAACTCCATAATACAAATATGTCTAACCATTAAACAAGAAGTGGTTATGGTTTGGTAATAACCCTAACACCTAGAAACTATGTATTTAATATTCTGTCTAACTAGATTCTCCCTTGCAAACCCTATCTAGTTGTGTGTATTCTATATACCAATTAGAGTGTTTAGCGAAAGAATACAATTAGAATTAATTCTCCATACACACAACTACTTAGGGATTAGGGAAGAATACTTCCAGAAAACAAACTCAAATTGAGTTGTGACTTAGATAATGCTGAAATACAAGGGAATACAAGAAGTGGTTATGGTTTGGTAGAAACTTTGTATTTAATATTCTGTCTAAGTAGTGATGTTTATTCTCCATAGCAAACTCTATCTAGTTGTGTGTATTCTCTATACCAATTAGAGTGATTATAACCAATTAGATCATAACAACAATTAAACACAAAATATAGCAAAACCTCTTCTACTAGTTGCATAGATATGGAGATACATACAGTCGTTTAGGGTTACGGTAGACTTAGGGTTAGAGGCTAGAATACACTAAACCCTAGAAACTATGTATAATTTTATAGTTTTAATGGTTAGGGTCAGGGTTACAATACCCCATAATTACCAGTTATTATAGTCCAACTAGTAGACTACAACCAAAGACTAGTTGTGTGTATTCTTCCAACCTAAGGTTTAGGATTACAATTAAACAAAAAAAATACACACACAACTAGTAGACTATGGTTTAGAATTACAATTAAATAAAAGAATACACGCAACTAGAAGTCATAAATACCTATAGTTAGATAAGAATAAAATATTAAATTAGAGTTCTTCTATATGTATTTTACTAGTTGAAGAGGGCTAGGATTACAATTAAACAAAATTTGAGTTAGCCGAAAGAATACATACAATTTCTAGGGTTTCCATCAACCAGTTAAGCTGAGTCATAAATACATACATAGCCATTCCATCTAATGCTAACCAAAGACTGTCAAATTGGTAGACTGCACTTTACAGTTAGGTTGTGTGTATTCTCCATACCATACCCTAAGTAGTTGTGTGTATGGAGAATTGATTCTAATTTTATTCTTTCCTACAAATGGAGTTTCTATTTGTATGATACATAATAAATACAAAAGTTGTTACATAACAAATCCTTTTCATTGGTAAGCAGGTTGATTCTCATAAAAAATTTATGTAAACTAAAATGTATTCTTTTGTTTGTTACGGAGAATAAAATACAAAACCATAATCCTTCTTAATGTATTCTACTAATTGAAGAGGGTTAGGATTACATTGTGTTACTACATACAGTTTGATGGAAGAATTCTTACAATATGTAATAAGTACTAAATTTATAATAAGTAATGATTTTTTTTATAATTGAGAATTTCATTAAAAAAACAGAGAGTTACAAAGCAAGGGATATAAACCACCTCTCAAAAAAGATACAGAGAAACCAAAAGAAGATCTGTGGCCAGGAACAAACCACAAAAGAGAGCCTTAACTAAGAATAAATCATTCTAAGGCTTATCAAGAAAAGGACAAGAAAATAGCTATCAATCTTCCTATAAAGAGTGTAAAAAGTCGCAGTGCATGAGGCATAACTCCTTCAACTTATATGCCTCCAAAATATATCTAGATTGATGAATGATAGAAGTGGCCAAATCAAGGCTTTGGATGCTCATGTCTTGAAATATACAACAATTCCTCTCATGCTAAATGATAGTAGTAAACACGGCGAACATCGTTTGGAGCACTTTTCCAGCATATTTATTTGCTTTAACGAACTGAATCACCCATTGAAGTTCAGCATCAGCTACTCTAATTATAATAAGTAAGGATTATGTTGTGTTACTATGTATTCACCACTATAGCACTTATTTTTAGATACTTAATGGTTTTAAGTACATTCTGACATGGTACCTTTATACTGATGTAGGTTCATCTTGGCTATTACTACATTATTGGAACAAACCAAATTGACTGCACTACGTAATTTATGCTATACACACAACCAAACTAAAATGGTTATTACTAGCAAAAAATAAAATTCGAAGACAGTTGTGTGTGTTTTCTTTCATTTACTTTTGTTTTAATTAGATGGAAGAATAACCGAAAGAATACAATTGTGTGTATTCCCTATAACCAATTAGATCATGACAACTACTTAATAAGTAAGGGTCTAAGAAAAAGAATACACACACAACTAGTAGACTACGGTTTAGGATTACAATTAAACAAAAGTACCATGTTTAATTGTAATCAATTTGTGGCTAGTACCACTAAACCCTAATGATTTTTAACCATTTACGGGTCTAAGCAAAAGTATACATACAGTTTCTAGGATTTAGAGTAGGAAAGTTAGACAGCTAACCATGGAATGTCGTATCGGATATCGGTAAAGTATCGGTCAGCCAAAGAGACAAAATATCGGAGATATATCGGAGATATTGTGTAAAAAAATATCGGTGCTCAAAAACTAGTTTTTACCATATATTTTCACAATCTAACTTCTAAAATGAGTTATACTAATTTAGACAAAGCATAGGTTTCAAAATATGCATAAAAACGCATATTATGATGGGAAACAAACAGGAAAGAAAAAAAAATTAATTGTTTTTTTAAAAATAGCGATATATCGGTCGATATCAGTTCGAAACCGATATATCGGCGATATATCGCCGAAATATCACCGATATTTGGAAAAAACCTGGAAAACGAGATTTACTCGTATCGATGTATCGGGTGGGGTCCGATACCGATATATCGGCGAGACGACATTCCATGCAGCTAACACAATAAAAAAGATAGAATATTAAATACATAGTGTTTGGGTATTATCCGGAATTGTATAATAGAGTTTGTTATGGAGTTTGTTAAAACTCATATAATTAAACCAGAACGGTATAATATAGAGAAACTGTATGTATTTGGATTAACTACTTATTTCATTTAAGTAGTGATGTTTATAACAAACTCCATAAACCTAAACCTCTAACTTCCATACAAGTTAAGCAATGTACACGAATTTAATTGTAACTGGGAATTACAATTAAACAGTGGCCGGAAGAATACATAAAGTTTCTTCGGTTATAAACATCTTGTATGTGTGATTATAAGGCCCATTGTTTTTAGGGTTTAGGGTTAACAAATTCCACAACCCTTAGCTTCTTCTCCATTTAATAGTTGTGTGTATTCTTTCACTTACCATAAAATCCATTTGTATGCGTACACTATCTAACTGGTTATCTTTATTCTCCATAGGAAATCCATTTCTTATGGAGGTTAGACTAGATGTGAATGAACTGTGGTGACTTATACATATTCTGATAGACGCTTACGCATACCTGTTGTGAACGTCATGCCAGGACATCAGCACACGTACATCATCACGCATGGATATCGCTGGATTCTCTGATTAGGATTAGTTTCCCTTTTCGTGTCAATTAGTGATTGTAATAAAGGCCTGATTGGATGTAATCATGGCCTGTGATGTCATCATAGTGACGTCACGTCGTCATTATGTCATCTAGAGTCTTCTATATAAGGGGTCTTCCTCCTCCTTTAGGAGTTATGTAATATGAATTGAATCTTCTTCTACTATTTCTTCCTTGTCTTCTTTCCTTTCTCCGACCATGATACCTGACTCTGTTCGTGTCCCATGCTGGGAGACAACATTGGTATTAGAGCACTTACGATCCGCCGGAACGGGGGATGAGGTGCTTGACCTATGTGTCGGCATACTAAGGCGGATTCAACAAATCGATGACAACAAAAGGGCCATGGCCGTTCAGCTCCGGTATCAGGCCCAGCTGCAGTGGCCACATGCTTAGCAACCATATCCAACACACCCTCATCCGCTGTCATACGAACCCATTACAGCCCCGGCCAAACCGCCTCTTCCACCATAACCAAACCAGCATGGTCTTCCACTACCGCCTCTACCTACCCATGACCGCCGCCACCGGACCCTTCTCAGGCGGGCTTGACCTCAACCCCACTTCCAACGCCATCGCCATCCCGGGCGACGCCTCCATCAAGCAAACCCGATGACTTCTGCAACACCCAAAGACAGGATTTTTGCACAAGCTACGGGCATCATGACGCCGCCCAAAACTCGACCGTCTGCGGTTCAGCACCATCACTCCAGCATCTCTTCAGGCCACGGCAAATCCGTCGCCCTCCACGTAGGACTTTCCCTCGAAGAATCTAGACTGTTCGCGGTGAAGCACAGAAAAAGCTCCCACCTTTCCTCTGCTGCCACCTCCCCGTCCAGGCCGTTACCTGTTCGACGAAATTCCCCACCTGGATTCTCTCCTCTACGTCGCCCTCAACACTCTGCAGATGGGATTTCAAAGGTTTGATCGATTCGACTTGACAACTTCTTGTTATGAGTATGCCTGTGGAAAGTTTCCAAAAAATTTGCAACTAATGATGGGCCAAGCTAACGGTTATGTTCGTGAATACTCATATGTGACACATCAACAGATAACTATCAAAATATACAAGGCTGATGGTGCAGAAAGATTTCTTTTTTGGGCTGTTGGCAGTATGTTATTGCAGGTTCTATGTGGTGTAGGAGGTGAGAAGCTATTGTCGTTCGCAGCGGCCTTGATAAAGAAGCATCACAATCCAAATACCGTGTGTGAACCAGAAGGATTTTTGGTATATAATTCTGTCTTCGAGCAACAAGGTAAAACTGGGGATACCCTTGAGCCAATCTCAGGGAGTTTGGGATCCCTGATATCAACCGGAGGTGATAGATTACGCATGAAGGGTGGACTCTTTGCTCTTTATTACGAAGATTGTTTACCCCAGCATTTCACTGTTTTTGGTTATGCTCGAAGTAAAATGACTGATGAAGAATTGCGGGATATGATTAGCAAAACATTGACATGTAGAATTGATTGGCTTCAGAGGGATGGGATTCTTCTTCTTGAATTGGATAGGTTGCCCAGACCAGGTGGATATTTTGCTTACTCCTCTCCAGAAGCATATGCACAGGATGAAGAAGATCTTCGCATATGGCAAGCGATGAGTGTTCTGGTTGAACGAATGTGTTGGAAAATTGCTGCAAAGAAAAATCAACCTGTTATTTGGGTAAAACCGTTCTGGTTGAACGAATGTGTTCCTATGGAGGCTTGCATCACACCTTACTCTGAACAAAACCAGAGAAGCCCGGGAAGTGGATTGGTTCCTTGGCCAGCACGATTAACTGCTGCTTCACCTCGTCTTGCTGATTTTGGCTTATCAGCTGACATGTTTGAAAAAGATACTGCAATGTGGAGGCAGAGGGTTGATACTTATTGGCATCTGTTGCATCGCAAGATCAAGCTGAACACTCTGAGGAACCTGATGGACATGAAGGCAAACTTGGGATCAATTGCCGCTGCTCTCAGAAACGACGATGTTTGGGTGAGGAATGTTGTTCCAGAAGATGGCCCAAACACCCTTAAATTAGTTTATAACAGAGGCATCATTGACACCGTCCCTGACTGGTGTGAAGTTTTTTCTACATATCCCAGAACCTACGATCTTCTCCAGGCTTGGAATGTTCTCTGTGACATCGAGAAGAACGGAAGCAGTGGGGGGGACCTGCTGCTTGAGATTGATTGTCTCCTACGGCCCACTGGTTTTCTAATTGTTCGAGACAAGAAGTCAGTTCTTGAGTTCATTATGAAGTATTTGGAAGCATTGCACTGGGAATCAGTGGCATTGGTTGACTTGTTTTACCTGCCTGACCAATGCATTGTATCTTGATCTACACATGAAATATGCATTTTATTATCTCCTAAACTTATATTTATGCTAGTGTTTGATTAGAATTACTACTACTTTAATATAGTTTTTGGTTTTTGTAGGAAACAAGAGTAATACACAGAAATGAGGTGAAAAGTAACTCGAATGGTTAAATTATCATAACTTCGTGTACAAATGTCGGATTGGACTGATTCAAGCTTCATGTTAAAGTTCAAGAAGTCAGCTTTCCAACACCATCAACCACGTGAAATTCGAAGTTCGGGACACAAAGTTATAGCCATTTGAAGTTCATGAACAGTAACTACGATCGATCGGCAATCACTGCGATTGATCGCCAGGGCCGCTAAAGCACTGTATTGAAGGAAACGATCGATCGGCATAAATACGATCGATCGTATCTACTGGAATTTTTCAATCGCGCAAGACAGTAACTACGATCGATCGGTATCATACGGCGTTGATCGGCAAGCGATCGATCGGAGGAAAATAACGAAGGAATAGTGATCGATCGGACAGCGAACGATCGGCAATACGGACGATCGATCGCCGTATGCTGCAAACCGGAATTAAGACCTATTTCGACTTGGATTTGGAAGGGGATTTGAAGGTTTTCCTTCACCCCTATATATATGCCTTAAGGGAGAACGTATCGGGCACCACATATTCAACCTAGAGAGCAATTTGAGACCTTGGAGGCTAGAGCAAAGGAAGAAGAAGATGATGAAGATGAAGATGATGGATTCTCTTCCCATGCTTGGCTAAACTCCTATCCAAGGCGTAGATGAAGCCCAGTAATCTGGTTGTGTAGTTTCTTTTCTCTCATCTTATGTTTTTACTCTAGTTGGTGTATGAACCTTTGTTATGCAATTAAAGTTAATTCATTGAGTTTATTCTTTGTGCTTGAGAGAGACAAGAGTGGATTTTATGAATTTCAATCTGAAAGATTACTTGCATGTCTGAGAGAAATGTGAGTGTTCTGATTTGTCATATGTTAATAAAGTTTCATTGATTTATGCTTGAGAGAGATAGATCACAATTCCATATGCTTAATTGATTTATGTGTTACGTCCGAGAGGAGAGCACTATAATTTGAATTGACAGGTGTATGTCTGAGAGGAATACACCAGCCAATTGGAAATCTTTATTTAAAAGAGAGAGAGAGACTTTACACTAGTTTATGGTGGTGGATTCGAAGCCTTGGTATTCCACATATTGATTAAATCTCAGCTTAGTTTAGTTTAAAGTTCATTACTTTCTTAGTCTAAAATCAACACTGCTATTTTCTCTTGAAATTTGGTAAAGTATTCACCGTCCCTGAGGTTCGACAACCCTTATCAATTGCCTTGTGCACTTGCAAGGGTTTTATATTTAAACGATCATATCTGCAGCAAACCCACTTGTGGCATCTGTGCACTGTATACTACAGGATGTTTGGGTGCCATCCATGAAAGTGGGCTGCGAATTTTATCATGCGGCACGAGATGCGCTGCTGTTGTCTGAGGCTATAGTTCCGGTTACGATGGATCGCGGTGTGGAAAAGTTTCATGACTTCTCACTCTTCTGTCCTTCTATGAAGCTAGGCACGCAGTTACAGCTAGTAATTATAAGCTTGAATGAGGCAATATATGGTGTTGATCAGTTACACAACAAAGGCAACAGTACACGTTTATGGTTATTCCTGATTTGGCGGAGTATGTTTCTTTGGTTGTTGATATCTCTCAATTATTATGTGACAGTTGGAAACAATTAGCGCGGGCTTTCATTATGGAGCCCCTTCATTTCTTGGCCGCCTTGAGGACAAGGTGGTAGCGGAAGCGTGGTGGAGTGTTGTGAACGTCAGGCCTAGGACGTCAGCACGTATACGTCACATGCATGGATATCTGCTGGGCCATATCTATTAGGATTAGATTGCTTTCCTTTCTTAATAAAAGTCATATATTTGTAATCAGACCCGTTTGGGTATCTAAATATGTAACGGGCTGTAATGGCGTAGTTAGTGGGTAATTAGGGCCCATCTGGCCAGCCCACTCCTTTTCCTTTATAAGGAGATCTTCCTCCTCCTTTAGGGTTTTATGGAATATGAATTAATCTTCTTTCTACTATTTATTCCTTGTCTTCTTCCCTTTCTCCGACCATGATACCTGGCCCTGTTCGTGTCCCATGCCGGGACACAACAGATACTTAGCCTTATCTATGCCGTGTTGCCCCTTTGTGCCAGAATTGAAACGAGCATATGTGGAGGACCCTACCACCAAGGCGCTGATTGACCGTCTTCAGGCTGATCCCGCCGCTGAGCCTCCTTTTTCTTGGCGGGAAAATCTCTTATTCTGGAAGGACCGCTTATGGGTACCTGCCATCCTGGATTTGTGATGGCGTGTGGTGTCCCATTTCCATGATACTCCTATGGCTGGCCATGAAGGGACATTCAGAACATTCAAGCGGGTAAGTCATAGCTTCTTGTGGGCCGGTATTCGGAAGGATGTGCATTCCTATGTGGCAGCTTGTGACACATGCAAGCGGGCAAAATCAGCATCCACAACCCCTGCGGGTTTCCTCCAGCCCCTTCCTATCCCTGACAAGGTTTGGGAGGACGTCTCCATGGACTTTGTTGAGGCCTTACCCATGGTTCGCGGTAAGACAGTCATTATGGTGGTGGTCGACCGCCTCTCCAAGTACGCCCACTTTTGCGCCTTGAGCCATCCATTTTCTGCCCGAACCGTTGCAGAGCTGTATGTAAAAGAGGTCACAAAGTTGCATGGTATGCCACGAACTATTGTTTCAGACTGGGATCGTGTATTCATTTCTCAATTCTGGCGGGAGTTTTTCACGCTGCAGGGTACGGAGCTCCATATGAGTACGGCCTATCACCCTCAAACGGATGGTCAGACCGAGGTGGTCAACCGATGCCAAGAGCAGTATTTACGCTGCTTTGTCGGGGATCAGCCTCGGCGTTGGCTTCAGCACCTTCCATGGGCAGAATGGACGTACAACACTGCTGTGGGCCTGTTGCCCCATTTAAAATCTTGGGGACAAGCCCATCTCACCCATTGTCCCATAATAATATACTCTTGGGCTGCCATTTTCAGCAAACTTGACTTGCACTCGGGTTATCATCAGATACGCATGCAGCCCCATGACATCCACAAGACTGCCTTTCGGACTCATGACGGGCACTATGAGTTCCTCGTCATGCCATTTGGCCTGACCAATGCTCTGGCCACTTTTCAGAGCTTGATGAACGATCTATTTAGGCCCTATCTCTACCGGTTTGTGCTCGTGTTCTTTGATGACATACTTATTTATAGCGCGTCCTTGGAGGACCATCTATGCCACCTCAGTTTAGTTTTTACTATCCTGCGTGCTAATTCATTATTTTTGAAGCGCTCAAAGTGCTCCTTTGGCAGCGCACAGGTAGATTATTTGGGCCACATTATCTCGCATGAAGGGGTGGCCACTGATCCATCGAAAGTGGAAACTATGCTTTCGTGGCCTCGGCCCACTTGTGTGAAGTCTCTCCATGGTTTCTTGGGCCTCACTGGTTACTATCGGCGGTTTATTGGGCGGTATGGGGTGATGGCTGGGACCCTCATGTCCTTGCTCAAGAAGAGGACCTTTTCATGGTCCGATGAAGCACAAGCAGCCTTTGACCAATTGAAGCAGGCTATGGCAACCACCCCGGCATTAGTTCTTCCAGATTTCAGCTTACTGTTTGTGATTGAGACCGATGCATCTGATTCGGGTCTCGGAGCTGTCCTTCTCCAAAAAGAACGTCTTATTGCGTTCTTCAGCAAAGCACATTCGGGGCGATTTTGACTTTGTCGGCATACGAGAAGGAAATGCTCGCTATGCTTCTTGGACCAGCGGGTATCTACACCCTCTCAGCAGCGTTGGGTCAGTAAATTATTGGGCTATGATTATGAAGTGGTATACAAGAGGGGTGCGGACAACACTGTGGCTGATGCCTTGTCTCGCCGGCCCAAGGACGGGGGATACTTAGCCTTACTACTTTTGTTTATTCCCATAGTAAATCCTAGAGACTATGTATTTGATTCTTCTGTTTAAGTAGATGCGTGAAGGTCTAAAGCTATCCACAAACCATAACTTAAACCCTAGAAATTACATATTTAATGCCATTGTCTATGTATTTAATTCTTCTATCTAACTACTTTTGTTTATTCCCATAGTTAGATAGGAAGAATTAAATACATAGACAATGGCCTTAAATACGTAATTTCCAGAGACTAATTGAGTGGACTTAGGAATGGAGGTATACACACAACTTTTCTAGTTGAGTGGAGGTATTTGATCCTAGAGTTTAGGGTATAGGGGTTTAGGTTTGGCATTAATATGGAAGAATCGAAAACACACAAAACTCCTAAACTCTAACCCTACAGTTGCCAATTAACTAGTTGTGTGTATTCCTCCATATGAAACCATAACCCTAAAACCAAGTAATTACCTATATAATTCTTCCGTCTAACTAATTGTTCTTAATTCATCCATACACACATTATATGGATGATAGCTATGGAAGGATCAAATATGTATGTTGTGTGAAGTTAATTAGATATGTAGTTTCTAGTTGGTATACATATTTGATCCTTCCATAGCTATCCCCATACCAACTCTGGGGATGGAGAATATGCATAGCTATGGTTTAAAATTAATAAGTTATGGAGAATATGCATAGCTATGGTTTTACAATTAGTAAGTTATGGAGAATATGCATAGTTATGGTTTTATAATTAGTAACTATGTATTTGATCTTTCCTTCTAACTAATTAATCTTTCCTTCATACTTCCATACCAACTACTAGTTTTGTGAATACATAGTCTCTAGGATTAGACTCTAGGGTTAGAGTTTAGGTTTTGGGTTTGTGTTCTGCGCAATAATTCAGATAACTACTTAAATGGAAGAATCCAATAGTTAGTTTCTTAGGTTTACTAAGGAGAATAAACACAAGCAGTTATACGATGATTTAAATATGTAGTTGATAAGGTTTTGGGTTAGGGTTTATGATGGAGAATACTCACAACTAGCTAGATGGAAGGATCAAATTTAATTGGTATGTTTAATTGGTATTGAGAATACACACAACTAGTAATATGGAAGAATCGAAAAATTTAGCATTAGGTTTTGGCATAAACAATATGGATACCAACTAGAAACTACATATAGGATTAGGGTTTACTAAGGGCAACTACATATATAATGTTTTGGTTTTGGGTTGTGTGTATTCTTGCATTTATTGCTAACTGTAAAGCCTGCTTATCTAATTAATCCATCTGAGTAGTTGTGAGTATTCCATACATAGTTGGTATGGATGGGATTCCCTGATTGGCATCGAGAACTTATAGCAGGAACCCTAATCCTAACCCATATATAATTCTTCCATCTAACTATGTGTTTAATTCTTCATAACAATTAAAGTTTTGTTGTTATAGCAGGAACCCTAATCCTAGAGACTATGTATTTGATGCGCGAAGGTCTAAAGCTATCCCCAAACCGTAGAAACTACTACACACTACGAACTACTTATTTCAATTTTCCATCTAATTAGTGTGTATTCTCCATACCAAAGCCTAACCATAAACCCAAATCCATAGAAACTACAATGATGGACATATAATTCACCATGTTACATAGTTATCATATTATGGGTTATGATATAATATAACTATTGAACTCTATCATAGTTAATAGTTCTTCATAACAAATAAACCCTAGGATATCGGTTAACCCTAGTTTAGGGTTATAACCTAAGTTCATGAACATGTGAACCTAGGTTGATATATATAGTTAATTTAATCACAAGTAACCCTATTAGGGAGAGTTTAACATATCGTTAACTTAATCACAAGTAGCCCTATTAGGGAGAGTTTAACATATGGTTAACTTAATCACAAGTAACCCTATTGGGGAGAGTTTATGTGTTCATATAGTCTAGAAGACATGTTCATATGTTTATAATATTATATATTCAGTAATCTAACTTATAATGAGACTCCTATAACCATATTAGGAGTCTAGAAGACATGTTAGTTGGTATTCTTCTAATATATGACTACCAATATAGTATAAATACAAAATTAATATGAGTTTACCTTAGTTAACTATAATACATGTCTTCTAGACTTATAAATATGTCTAATGAGTACTAGTACATATAAGTTATTCATACTAGTACTGTCTAATTATCCTCTTTAGTTTAATATGTCTAGTGAGTACTAGATATAATAAATGAATATATTATAGTATAACCCTAATTAATGGGGTTTAGTTTATGTCCTAAACTCTATTGAATTGATAGTATCTATCATATGAACAATTAATATAGGAGTATAATAACTATTATCATATATTATGTCTTGTATGTTATTATTAGATAGTTCATATGAACATAGTTTATCCTACTATAATGACTAGAAGACTATCACCCATATGAACATAGTTTATCCTACTATAAGGACTAGAAGACTATCACCCATACGAACATAGTTTATCCTACTATAATGACTAGAAGACTATCACCCATATGAACATAGTCTATCTATCTAATATTACATCATAATCAAATACATAGTCTCGAAGATATATATAATAATAGAGTATAGAAGACTAATGTAGGAGTACATGTTTATAAATAATTAGAAGACCACCTCTTATTATATATAATGTTAATAATTACATATATAATAGTCTAGAATAGACGTCTAGTTCATACAAACATAGTCTAGAAGACATGTTCATACAAACTAAAATTAATATATGAATAACTAGTACTATTATTGATAGTCTAATTGTTTGTAATTACCCTAGACTCTATGAACATGTCTTCTAGACAGTACTAGTATGATTAACTTATATGGTAATTATAGTATAGTATAGTTCCTATGAACTATGTAGACTATGTTCTACAAACTAGTTAATTCATAGTATCTTATAAAGTATGAACTAGTTGTCAACTATCATATGAAACCCTGGATATCTTCTATGGACTATCTAGATGAACATGACAACTATGTATCATGTTCATCTAGATACCTCTATAACTTAAGGTTCTATGAAATTATTGTTGCCTATCTAGTTATGAGGCATAGTTCATGGTGGTAATTTAGTTATATGAGGCTTATCGTTGTTATGTTCACTAACTATGTTCAACGATGGAGCCTCATCTACCTCCATAACTTATGGAGGCAGATGAGGCTTATCATCTTCACTATATCAACCTAGGCTAATTTAGTTCCTAGAACATTAGACTACTATATATGTTATACTATGTAGGTAGTTCACTATGGAGGTAGTTCCATACATAGTTACTTGTAGTAACTATATATGTTAGGATTAACCCTAGTTAGATACATTAGGGTTAACCCTAGTTAGATTCATGAATTGTAGGTTTTGGTATTTACATTTCTCCAAATCATATCTCCATAATTTCAAGTCTGTTTTTGCCCATTTTTCTGTTCTTCCTTATTTTTAATGCTCTTTTTTATCATCATGATATCCTATGATTTTGAGAACCTATCAAAAAAAATTCCATAAAATCCATGTTAAAAAGTATGTTGTGGCTCAACATCTTTATGATATCATCATTATAAGAAACAACACTGAAAATAAGGAAGAATGAAATTTTGTTTTTGATGAAAACGGATCAGAAATGAGAGATCTGCATCATCGAAGTTTCTCCCACTAAAAGTTGTTGTGTAATCATAGTAAATAGTGGGATAAACTTCAACGATGTATATCTATCTAATTTCTCACCCGTTTTCGTCCATTTTTTTATTCTTCTTTATTTTTAGTATTTTTTCTTATAATGATGATATTATAAAGATATTGAGCATGTTCATAGTGAACATATATATATGTTATAATCAACCATATACCTTCTCCATTGTTATCATTCGGGATGACTATATACTATGGGTACTTAATCCTAGGATATTTATAGTTCACTATATACCCTAATAGGTTATAATCAACCATATAACCCATAAAGTTTATGGGTTATAACTTTACTTATAATTATACTTATACAGTCATCCCTAATGTTACATAGTCTTTCTAATAGGTTATAATCCTAAGTTATAACCCATAAACTTCACATCGTTATACCCTAACTACATTATATATGTAGTTTCATGAACATATAGGGTTATAGTTGAGATAGGGTATAGTTAGACATAGTTCCGATCTTAGTTAGGAACTATGTCTCCATGAACTATGCCTTGTAATCCTATACTAAGTTAGGATAGAACCTTAGTTCATCTAGATGAACTTAGGGTTAATTGGCAATCATGGAAGTATAGTTCCTAACTAAGATCGGAATTTAGTTAACTATGTTCAAATCATATGAACCTAGGAACTTAGTTAACGATGTTCCATCTAGGCATATGGCAATCAAAACAAGATACTCCATAACTAAGGATATATGTTATTATAGGATTAACTTATAGTTCATGAACATAGTGACTATCTAGTTCATGTTACATGGGTTAGGGTTAAACTATATATATATGTTCATGAATTGTTATATATATAACGTAGACTATGTTCTATGGAAGGGCAAGATGTTCCATCTAGCCAATTGTTTGTATTAGCTAACTAGTTCATATGAGACATAGTCCATAGAACAAGATTAGAGTTTATGTCATATCGGAATACTATGAACTTAGATAGATATATATAACTATTTATTCCATCATAGTTCAAAGTTAAGGCAACTATGAACTATGACATATATGATAGAGTTTAGGAGATATGACTATGAACTATGTACTAGAACTATTTAGTATAACCATGGGATACGTAGAAATAGATAGAACTATTAACTAGTATAACCATGGGATACATAGAAATAGATAGAACTATTAACTACGTAGAAATAGATAGAACTATTAACTAGTATAACCATGGGATACGTAGAAATGGATAGATACTGAACTATTAACTAGTATAACCATTTTAGGACAAAATTGATACGTATAATCAACTATTTTGTTGTCCTATATGTATAATACCCTAATATATGGAAAATTAACTGGTTTTGGGTTATACAGACTACATCCTAGATACGTATAATAGTTCTTCATGGATATCGATAGAGACATAATAAACAATGTATATATCCATTTCTTATCCAATATTAGTCCTAGTTAGCTAATACAAACAATTAGCTAGATGGAACATCTTGCCCTTCCATAGAACATTGTCTACGTTATGATAGATACTATCATCATGTTCATCTAGATAGTCCCCTATTAGCTAGATGCACTAATTAATTTGGCAACTAGTTAGGAACATAGTTAGTTTAACCCTAACTTAGATATGCATCGTATGAACATACACCAATTAGGGTTAAACTAATGTTCCTAACTTAGTATAGGTTAACTATGCTCCTAACTAGTATACCTCCATTTAATTCATCATCGATCCTGGTTCATCTATATAGTTCATCTAGATATGGCATTCATCTTGAATGCATCATAGATGACATGATGCTGGTTCATTGTTATGTTCCGCCCACTATAGTATTAGTAATGCCGGCTCAGCTTAGTGGAGTAGCCCGCTGGCCCAGTTTAGGGGAATAGCCCATCTTATTTTATTATCTGTAATAAGGCCATAGGCCCATCTGATGGGAATAGCCCAGTGAGTAGTTGTAGCCCAACGTGGGAACTATTTATATTGAGCCTATGCTCTCCTAATGGGTTATGAAATAACTATTACCCTAATCTCATCTCTTCTTCTCCTTCTCTGTCGTCTTCCTCTATTGCAGCCGCCGGCTGCCATTGAGGCCTCCCTTACCTCCATCGTCCCCTCTATCTTGGCCCCTCTTCTTATTCCCTCTTCTTATCTTCCTTATCCTCATTTTACTCAATTCACACAACCCTTACTGTCCTAAATTGTGGAGACATATCATTCATCTACATAACTACCTGAACATTATCAGGTTAAGTTCCTAACTATGCTAGGAACCAAAACAAGATAGTCCATGAACTATACCCTAGTAACCAAAACAAACATGTGATAACTATGTTCCTAACATAGTTAACTAAGTTCTTAACTAAATGATTTGGTTACTTCTCGAAGAATATATAGTAATTATGGATATAGAATCAGGGAACATAGTGGCATAACTATCCATAACTATATATTATATCAATTAGTAATATAATCTATGAACATTATATTCTGAATTCATGTTACTACAATAACGATGGAGTCGATCTAGATGGAGGAACATATAACTTAGTTAATAGTTTATAGTATATGTAAACTCTATTATAGTTAGATAGTGTTTATAATCTAATTTGGAGGAATAAACATGATATAATAATTAGAGTATACAAACATAGTCTAGAAGATATGTTCATACAATTAACATATATAGTAATGTTCTAGAAGACATGTTCATACAATTAACATATATAGTAATGTTCATACAAACATTATATTATTATATATTGCTGTGAATGGCGGTACGCAGAACCATATCTTGGTAACTGAAAGGTTATCTTGTAATCAATCAACCTAGGAAGCTGAAAGGTTATCTTGTAATCAACCTAGGAAGCTGAAAAGTCATATCTTGTAATCAACCTAGGAAGCTGAAAAGTCATATCTTGTAATCAACCTAGGAAGCTGAAAAGTCATATCTTGGAATTAACTTAGAAAGCTGAAAGGTCATATCTTGTAATCAGGCTAGGAAGACGGCGCCCTCTCTTTCTTTATAAGGAGGTCTTCTTCCTCCTTCTTGGGCATGCAATATTGAATCCAGTTTTTCCTTATCTTTTCTTCTTATTTTTCTTCTTCTTTTCTCCCTTTTTTACCATGGTGTTTGATTTTGTTTGTGTTCCATACGGGAACACAACATTGGTATCAGAGCCATTCCGATCCGCTGGAATGCAGGATACTATGCTTGACTTGTGTGCTGAAATCCTTGAACGGATTGAACGGATCTCTGCGACCCAAATGACCGCTGTCATTACCGCCGCCGTTCAGGGTTCGCCGACCCCGCTCCATTCCAGTCGCAGTGGGGCTGTCCACAGCCGCCGCCGCCATCAGTTTCACAACGGAACTCACATCACCACCATCTCCACCATCTGACCTCCGAGCCTTCGCACTATCCTCAGATCGCTACTCTCATTCACGATGGAAAATGGGTAGGTTCTTCATATACAAATCCTTCTCCTCCGGTTCACTCCCGACCACCATCAGTGACTTCCTTCCGGACGCCGTCACCACTGGTGTTCCTTCCCCAGTCATCGCCATACGCCTCTGTCCAACCGCTGCTCCCCTTTCATTCAGACTACGCACCACCACAATGGGCCACCAACATCCCCGTTGTCTCCACAATGAGTCTGCCTTCTCCTCAGATTTATTCCAGATAGCCGCCAGGAGCACCCCCAGTCGCCGCAACGACCTCCACAGTCCACTTTCCGGCGAGGTCGAACCTTTCACCGCCACCTCGAGGTGGAGACATCCCGACCCCAGAGTCCCTTCTACCTGGAGACAAAGCTTTCCACGGTTCTTCCATCGAGACCAAACTTTCCACAGTTGGAGATGCCGCCGCCATAGCCTAGGAGGATCAGGCCTCCCATGCCAACTGCCACCCTGACTCCTCCATTGTCGCCCCGGTCGACACCTCTGACATGCGACCCCGCCGCCCACGGCAGCCTGGCCGATTTCAAAGATGCCACCATTCCCCTCTCCATTGCCTAAAGATGGGATTATTCCAAAGGCTGCCACGACGTTGACCAAAGATATGCCGCTGCCTCCGCATCCTTGGCCAGCATCATCACCCAGGCGGGCACGGCCAGACATGGCAGCACAAAGAGTTCCGACAACGTCTATTTTCTCACCCTTCTCATGGCCCCCAGGAGTTTGACGAAATGCCTCTTCAAAGTGTCGTCGTGTGTCTACCCAGAACTGCTATGTCGCCTTCCCAGCTGGCGCCTACCCCTTCTCAATTTGAAGATGAAATAAGGAAGAACAATATTGTTCAAGCTGTTGATCAGGTGTCGCAGCTCAGTAGATATACTGGGAATAAGGGGATCGAATTGTTTCAGGAGTATTCATATGCATCGAGCGATTCACTTGACATAAGAACTAGTTTTGATTTCCCTGCAGGAAGTAACACTGGTTCCATCGATTCCTTCCTTACATATACATGGCCCCGGATACTATTAATATCAGTAACTGGAGGAGTTGTTGTCGGTATGATGCATGGCCTGCTTGAAATATTTGACCAGATAAAGCAATCTAGGAAGCCCCAAAGGCAGAGTTTTGCTCTTGTGTCTGGTGTCTTCCCAACAATAACGGCCATTCAGGCTGCAATAACTTTGGGTACCGGCTGCTCTTTAGTTCCTGAGACCCAGGTACGTGATTATAAAACTCAGCAGGGCAGGCACTTTCCATTGTTGGCTTCTGCATATGCTTTTAGATTCGTGGGAGAGTGGTTGAAATGGTTGTACACTGAGGTTACCCAGAGATTGCAAAACAATGATTTTTCAACTGGGGTTACCCAGAGATTGCAAAACAATGATTTTTCAACTCTACCGGAGGTTCATGCGTGTACTGCAGGTTTGTTATCCCATGCAGTGACTTTGTATGAAGCAGGAAGGTTAGGAGATGCCAGTATCAGAGAACTGTGCAAGGACTTGACCATATTTGAAGGTGGTATTTTGTATGTTTCAATTCTGGAGATCTCTAATGGAGCTTTTGAGGTGCAAGCTACCAATGGAGATACGTTCCTAGTTAGAGAAGATTTAGATAATGCCTTGGTTGACTACTTAGTTAGTGGCTTCAAGAGGACAGACAATATAGACCTCACTAAAGATATACTGGCTATCCAGAGGCTAAAAGAGGTAGCTGAGAAGCATAAGCTGAGTACTCTATTGGTGGGACCCAAGATCCGTGGGACCCTATTCGATTGCTCTGGGAGGAGGTACTCTATCACCAGCCTCCTCGGTTTCACCAAGTTCGCTATTATCAAGGTCATGATTCATGCCCGCGAAGAACGTATTCTGTCAATGCTGTTTATGAAGCATTTACTACTTGGCCACCTTGAGGACAAGGCGGAAGCGGAAGCGTGGTGGAGTGTTGTGAAAGGCAGTACGCAGAACCATATCTTGGTAACTGAAAGGTTATCTTGTAATCAATCAACCTAGGAAGCTGAAAGGTTATCTTGTAATCAACCTAGGAAGCTGAAAAGTCATATCTTGTAATCAACCTAGGAAGCTGAAAAGTCATATCTTGGAATTAACTTAGGAAGCTGAAAGGTCATATCTTGTAATCAGGCTAGGAAGACGCGCCCTCTCTTTCTTTATAAGGAAGTCTTCTTCCTCCTTCTTGGGCATGCAATATTGAATCCAGTTTTTCCTTATCTTTTCTTCTTATCTTTTCTTCTTCTTTTCTCCCTTTTTCACCATGGCGTTTGATTTTGTTCGTGTTCCATATGGGAACACAACATATATGTTTAATTTAGTAGTCTCTAGGGTAGATTAACCCTATATTAAATGACTATTAATACTTAGCAGGGTATGTCCTATGAATTATGTCCTATGAGTTAGGATTAACCCTAACCCTAATTAAATACAAGGGACAATACTTAGCAGGATTAAGATTAATAGGAACCCTAATCCTAATCCATATTAAAACCTAGGTAGTTAGACATAGTTTATGAACTATAGTTTGTATTAGGGTTAGCAACATTGGATTCCTAAGGCTTAGCAACATAGGTTCAATGCTAGTATAAACCTTATATATGCTCTAGCCCTATATGGTGGATGGGGTTTATACTAGGGTATATAGGTAGATAGTAGTTTATAATTAGGAACAACATTATATATGGTGGGTTACTAGTCTAGTAACCCCAGTATATTATTATAATGATAAGCCTATCTAAGTTATTATATAGTTACAGGTATAAGAAGGATATCCTTATAGAATAATTATATAAACAAGGGAAGGTTGATCATCTTGCCCTTGTTTAGAATATAAGTCTAACTACCTATAGTTATGACCATCCTAGGTAGTTATGACCATCTTAGGAACATAGTCTAATCATAGTTATAGAAGACTATAGTTCCTAACTAGTCTTCTATACCTATGGTTCCTACCCTAGGGTATTTAGTTCTAGACTAGGGTTATTCCTAGTTATTCCTCTATGTGTATTGGTCTCATAACTACATAGTTATATATATATATATAATATATATATATATAATATATATATATATATATATATATATATATAACCCTAACTATATATAGGTTTAACTCTAACAAGTACTCCTATATTAATCTTTTATATTTTATTAAAATTGCTCGGAAACTAGGACCTAGGTCAATCTAGACATACGTATCTATCTAACTCTATAGTTGCCAATCTAGAATGTATATTCCCATAGGATTAATCTAAGTTAGTTAACCTAGGACTATGTTTATTCCCATAGTAAACATTGTTTATTCCCATACTTAGATAGATATGTATCTAAGTATCTAACCTAGATGCATTAACCCTAACCCTAGGAATACATAGTCCTATATTCCGTCTATAGTTAGGGTTGCATTCTCATTATAAACAATGCTAAATATTATTCCCAACTAAGATTCCGTCTATAGTTACGGTAACTACCTACGTGTGTATATTCTAACCCTAAACAAAGTCCTATATTCTGCCTAATACAACTATTATAATGCCCTATAGGATGTAGTTGTATTTGTTAGGGATTAACCCTAACATAGATACTTAGAAATAGGATACATAGTTATCCTATTATTATATATTTTTATCTATATGACAGGGATTAACCCAAACATTATATTCCTAGGATTAATATAGGACAAGAAATGGATACGTATAATAGTTCTACATTATTAGTTTAGGTACAAGAAACTACTATAGACGGAATATAGGACTATGTAATGTGTGGTTTTGGGTTTAGAAATGTATACATACTATAGAACTATTAACTAGTATAACCAGTGGTTTCCGTTTCTAAATATGACATATATGATCCTAGACATATAATGTGTAGTTTTGAGTAGATAATGACATATATGATCTTAACATTATATTCTCATTATCTTAGACATCCTAACTTAGATTAGAAGAGGAACTATCTAAGTTCTAATTAATTTGGCAACTAGTTACATAGTGTACTATATGAAGACTATGTTCTATGGATTATCTAACTTTGTAACTAGTTGTCTAGAAGTAAGGATATCCTAATACAAACAATTAGATAGTTCATACAAACATAGTCTAGAAGACATGTTCATATGAGGCATAGTTCATGGAGGTATCTAGATGAACATAGTCCTAGATGAAACATGACTATACTATATTTCATAAGTTAGGGTTAATTGGCAATTTGGTTAGGAACATAGTTAGGAACATTTAGGAACATAGTTTATTCGTCTAGATAACTATGTTCTACAAACTAAGTTCATGAATGCCATTGTCCATATGATAGATATAATATACGTATCATATGTATACTATATATTCATGAAGGTAGATGAATGCTTTCATGAATATATAGTATACGAACATTATATTCCCTGTTCATATGAACCTAGATAGATATGGATATTATAATGATAAGCCTCTATCGTTATTGTTAACCTAACAAGATAGTTTACTATAGTTTAAATGGAACTATGTCCTTCATCTAGATGATTAGTAACTAAGAGTATAATGCTCAACTATGGAGGTAGTTTACTACATATATGTTCATGAATGTTATACTTAGTTCAGAGTTAGGGTCCATCGTTGTTACTTGTGCATAGATACAGGGAGGAACCTCCATAGTGCAACTAAGTACCTGTTACTTAGGGATAACTATATGAACAATATAGTTAACATAGTATATTGGGTTAGGTTATAATCAACCATAAACCCATGAAGTTTAGGGTTAATAGATGAACATGATACATAGGTATTACTGAATTAATACCTATAACTACATTATAACCATAGAATGTAGTCAACTACCATAGTTGACTACATTATTTAGTTAACCCTAATTATACGGACTATGCCTCATATGAACTAGTTTAACCATAAGATATCTTAAGTTATGGAGGTTTAACCTAATTATAAGTATTTATACTGTATTCTATTATCCAGATTAATAAGTTAAGATTAACCCTAGGATTATGTCCTAGGAGTATAATAAACCTTTAAGTCATAGGAGTATGACTTCAACTTAAACTATATTAGGGAAGGTTTCGTATGGAGGAATACACACAACCAAGGAAGTTATATGATAATAGTTATTATACTCTTATATTAACTGTTCATATGATAGATATTATCAATTCAGGAGAGTTTAGGACATAAACTAAACCCTATTAATTAGGGTTATACTATAATATATTCATTTATTATATCTAGTACTCATTAGACATATTAAACTATAGAGGATAATTAAACAGTACTAGTATGAATAACTTATATGGTATTTATAAGTCTAGAAGACATGTATTATAGTTAACTAAGGTAAACTCATATTAATTTAGTATTTATACCGTATTGGTAGTCATATATTAGAAGAATACTAACTAACATGTCTACTAGACTCCTAATATGGTTATAGGAGTCTCATTATAAGTTAGATTACGGAATATATAATATTATAAACATATGAACATGTCTTCTATACTATATGAACCCATAAACTCTCCCTAATAGGGTTACTTGTGATTAAGTTAACCATATGTTAAACTCTCCCTAATAGGGTTACTTGTGATTAAGTTAACCATATGTTAAACTCTCCCTAATAGGGTTACTTGTCATTAAGTTAACTATATATATCAACCTAGGTTGACATGTTCATGTACCTAGGTTATAACCCTAAACTAGGGTTAACATATATCCTAGGGTTTATTACATATACTGTGAACTATTAACTATGATAGAGTTCAATGTTATATTATATCATAACCCATAATTTGATAACTATGTAATATGGTGAATTATATGTCCATCGTTATAGTTACTAATTAACTAGGATAGTTATTTTAAACTACCTTGGATAGTTATATGGGGTTACCATCCCTAGAACTAAGTTAGAACTATGGATACCTTAGTCATAGTTATAAGTCATTATTATAACTATTGATCCTTATATAGGGCTCCATATAGTTAGGACTATATATGGGTTCCATAGATTACTATAGTATCTATCTAAGTTACTATAGAGTTAACTACTATCATAGTTTGTATACTATTGTTAGGACTATATAGTTAATAGAATACGGTATAAAGTTCATAATCCTTATATAGGGCTCAGTTACAAGGATAAGGATCCTAGAGTTAGCATATATAGTCCTAACTGTATATCCTAAACTCTCCTGAATATAGTATATATAGTTACTATGGCATAGGGTACATAGGTTTATATACTAGGGATCCTAGTATATGGCATATATAACCAGAGTTACAGTTAGTTATAACTATATTACTTAGTTATTATATATGTAGTTAGTTCACCTCTAACTACATATATAATAACTAAGTAATATAGTTATAACTAGTTGTAACTCTGGTTATACAATACAAATTTAGGGTCATATGGACAATGGTATTCATCAACTATGGGACAATGGTCTCCCATAGTAAAATCAAGGTAGTTAGACATAGTTTTCCTATCTAGTTGAGTGGAGGTATTTGATCTAATTATGGCAACGATGAACTAGGGACAATTAGTTAGACGGAAGAATTATATATGGAAGAATTATCTATGTAGTTTCTATTATTTTTGGTTTATGGTTAGGGTTTGGTATGGAGAATACACACAAGTTAGATAGAAAATTGAAATAAGTAGTTCGTAGTGTGTAGTAGTTTCTACGGTTTGGGGATAGCTTTAGACCTTCACACGTCTACTTAAATAGAAGAATCAAATACATAGTCTCTAGGATTAGGGTTCCTGCTATAACAACAATAGTTTAATTATTATGAAGAATTAAACACATAGTTAGATGGAAGAATTAGTTATGGAGGAAGTATATATGGGTTAGGATTAGGGTTCCTGCTATAAGTTTTCAATGCCAACCAGGGAATCCCATCCATACCAACTATGTATGGAATGCACACAACTACTCAGATGGATTAATTAGATAAGCAGGCTTTACGGTTAGCAATAGACGCCAGAATACACACAACCCAAAACCAAAACATTATATATGTAGTTGCCCTTAGTAAACCCTAATCCTATATGTAGTTTCTAGTTGGTATCCATATTCTTCATACCAAAACCTAAAACTAAATTTTTTTATTATTCTATATTACTAGTTGTGTGTATTCTCAATACCAATTAAACATACCAATTAAATTTGATCCTTTCATCTAGCTAGTTGTGAGTATTCTCAATCCCAAACCCCAACCCAAAACCTTATCAACTACATATTTAATTCATCGTATAACTGCTTTGTTTATTCTCCTTAGTAAACCCAAGAAACTAATTATTGGATTCTTTCATTTAAGTAGTTATCTGAATTATTGCGCAGAATGCAAACCCATAACCCTAAACTCCAACCCTAGAGTATAATCCTAGAGACTATGTATTCACACAACTAGTAGTTAGTATGGAAGTATGAAGGAAAGATCAAATACATAGTTACTAATTGTAAAACCATAGCTATGCATATTCTCCATCCCCATAATAGGTATGGGGATAGCTATGGAAGGATCAAATATGGATACCAACTAGAAACTACATATCTAATTAACTTCACACAACATACATATTTGATCCTTCCATAGCTATCATCCATATAATGTGTGTATGGATGAAATAAGAACAATTAGTTAGACGGAAGAATTATATTGTTGTGTTCCCGTATGGAACACGAACAAAATCAAACGCCATGGTGAAAAAGGGAGAAAAGAAGAAGAAAAGATAAGTAAGGAAAAACTGGACTCAATATTGCATGCCCCCGAAGGAGGAAGAAGACTTCCTTATAAAGAAGGAGAGGCGCGTCTTCCTAGCCTGATTACAAGATATGACTTTTCAACTTCCTAGAATAATTATAGCATATGACCTTTCAGCTTCCTAGGTTGATTACAAGATGTGACCTTTCAGTTTCCTAGAATAATTAAAGCATACGACCTTTCAGCTTCCTAGACCTTTTAGCTACCAAGATACGGATCTGCGTACTGCCATTCACAACATATATATGTAATTACTTGGTTTTAGGGTTGTGGCTTCGTACGGAGGAATACACACAACTAGTTAATTGGCAACTATAGGGTTAGAGTTTAGGAGTTTAGTGTGTTTTCAATTCTTCCATATTAATGCCTAACCTAAACCCCTATACCCTAAACTCTATGATCAAATACCTCTACTCAACTAGATAAATAGTTTCTAGTTGTATGTATTCCTCCATTCGTAAGTCCACTCAATTAGTCTTTAGAAATTACGTATTAATGTCATTGTCTATGTATTTAATTCTTCCTATGTAACTATGAGAATAAACAAAAGTAGTTAGATGGCAGATTTAAATATATAGACAATGGCATTAAATACGTAATTTATAGGGTTAATCCTAGAAATGTCCCTATGGGAATAACCTAACTTATTCCCTAACCCTAATCAAATACTAGTTGCCAATTAACATTACGTATAATGTTGACTATAGTTGATTATTCCTTAATCTTCCATATATAATTCTTGTAGCAAAATTAGATATGGGTTAGGGTACGTATATCCCTATGGGAATAACCTAGCAGTTAATCCAGTTAATCCCATATGTTAGGATTAACCCTAATCCTAACATATCATAATAATCTAAGTTAGGATGTCTAAACTAAGCTAGGATGTAATAATCTAAGTTAGGATGACTACATCTTGTTGACATCTATAGTATATGTCTAGATTGGCAACTATAGGTTTAGTTATCTAAGTTGGCACAAGGGAGGATTAACCCTAGGATTAATCTATAATAATCTAAGTTATTATGGCAATTATAGCTTGTAAATTCTAGATTGGCAACCATAGTACAGTGCATTGTATCATAGGTTAGAGTTTATAAATTAACCTATAGATTAACCTATGTCCTAGAGATTATGTATTTGATTATGATACAATGCATAATCTTATACGATTATAAGTTAGTTAGATTGGCAATCTTAGCTGTTTGTAGATAGGGCATTAACTAACTATAGATAGATATATTATATAGTTAGTTAATGCCCTAACTATAGACGGAATATAGGACTATGTAGTCCTAGGGTTACATAGTCCTATATTAGTCCTATGTATCTATCTATCTATAGACGTAATATTAGTCATATTCTTCACGCATCTACTTAAACAGAAGAATAGCCCTATATTAGTCATATTCTTCTAGGGTTAGAATACATACACGTAGATAGTTACCCTAACTATGTAGGGTTAATCCTATAGTTGCCAATCTAGGATTAACCCTAACATTATATTCCTAGGACTAATATAGGACAAGAAATGGATAGATACATTGTTTATTATGTCTCTATCTATATCCGTGGAGAACTATTATACGTATCTAGGATGTAGTTTGTATAACCCAAAACCAGTTAATTTTCTATATACTAGGGTATTATACATATAGGACAACAAAATTGTAATACCCAAAAAAAAATTTGAAATTTAGAAATTGGTAGGACGCGATCGATTGCGTCTAATGGTGATCGATCGCTCTTGCGGAAAATTTGCATTTTGTGTGTTTTCAGATTAATTCTTTTGAAATCTTTTCTAATGGGATTTATTAGGCTCATGAGTGACGTGGCCTACCCATTTGGCCCACGATTTAAGGGATCACATCGTGGGGCAATTGGACTTGTTATCCCTAATTCAAATTCGATTTGTATTTGAATGGAAATAGGATGTTGCAATTTTGGGAAATTGGCATAATTAGAGGGATTACACTTAGACGTCAAAGGTAGGGTTATCATGACATGATCTAACCAAATTAATGGCGCCATGTATCAAAGGGGGAGATCGTGCCAATTGATTTCAATTAGGGAGGTTACCTAATTGGTTATGGTAACTACCCTAATTGGCTTAAATCCCTACTAAATGGGATTTGTAACTGAAATTGGGTAATGGGATGATCACGTCCTTGGCTGAGATATTCTCTTGTGATGGGCAATTCATAGCCATTGGATGATATAATGATCTATGGTGGAGAATTAATAAGGAGGTTACCTATTTAAATCAGAAAAGGGAGAAGCCGACATCTTTTGGTGGCCTTGGGAGTCGTACAAGCAGAGGAGTAGTTCCATCAACCTTCTCTCTTAGTTCGTCCAGAGGGCTTCACTTTGGTTCGTGCCTTAGTTCATGGGGAATACGCGAAGTAGAGGTGTGGTGCTAGATAGAACCGGTTTACGTGCAAAGTTGTATCGGTTCATCCATAAAGGTAGGATGTGTTTTACCTACTTCTTTTCACTTTATTGTCATGATATGATCTGAAATATTGGCATTTAAGTCCACTGATCTATGAATTTTATGATAGTATGATCCATTGGTGACAAAAGATTGGATTTTTATATATTGTTTGTACAAGCATGCACCATGCTATTGCTTGATGTTATATTCGATGTGCAAAGGCCTAGATAAGGATTCTTTCTCAAATTCCAGCGTCGAATTCATTATGTGTGAGCCTTAAATGATTGAGTTATTTGTTGTTTTTGAGGCTATGGTTTCATTCTTGGTTATTGCAAGATGTTCTAAGTCGGGAATCATCAATACGGGTATATACATGTGGAACCAAGAAGATAAAAGGTCGTTGGTCTTAAATAATGAGAAGTTTGAGTCGAGACACCCTCTGTCATGTGTAAAGGTCATTCTTTTGTGGTGATGTCAGTACTCTTATTTCGTAATCTTGTCCCAATTTAGTCATCCTATTTAGGGTTATGATTGTTAATTGCAATTAAGTGCAAACACAGTTTTGGAAGAATAAAGATAACCTAAAACAGTGAATTCGTTTACTGATAAAACTATGCAGATATCATATCATTATGAGACTGAGTGATAGATAGTAATATCATGAGTTTATGTACATTAGTATCTGATTAGTATAATCGGACCTAAACAACCTAATTAGGCCTCGGCCAGGAATATTCTTGTGCTAACAGTCGATAATCGGAAATTCATAACTAATCGTAGGAAATTTAGAAAATTGCGTCGTCCATTGGGTTGGACAGTAGACTCATGGGGAAGTCTACAGTAAAAATTTTGTATTTGAACTCGAACTGAAAAAAATATGGTAAGGGTTGAAAGTGAACTATTATGCAAATAACAGTGCAGGAAATTAAGGAAATTCATACTAATAGTTATTATTATGTAATTATATGAGGTTAAGAGTTAAGATAATCATTAATGAAGTTGGAAAGACTGGGATAATGATTATTTCAGAGAGATTAATGTTCTGGAGTCAAGTATTGGGGTGGAGTCAAGTCAAACAGAGTCATGGTTCTGCATCATGCAGTTTTACCATTAGAGGTGGTCACAAAAATTCCATTTAGGGTTTGTACTCTCGAACCCAAATTCCCAGGTTGCCTTGAATCATTAGAGACTATTGTCAGATTCGGAAATTCCTATCTAGGGCTATGCACAGAGAATTTATCAAGCAGGTGAAGTTACTGTTATATTTCTGGTGAATCGAGTAAAGCATGAGGAAACAATTGCTTTGGTTACTCCTTCAGCGAGTCGAATGTTGATGAAGAGTTTTGACTTCTCATTCCTTTGTTGAATTGTTTGCTCATTCGTATATTAACATCTCAATGGTGCTTCTATGGGAGTCTATCCTTAATGGTTGAGAATTTTCTAGTGATTCTATTACAGCCCCTATCGTTGTAAGATTACATTCAGTTATCTGAAAACTGATTTCTCCACAAGAGTGACTGATGAAAACTCTTCGAGTGGAAATCATAGTATGCTCAAGAGCCATTGCTAGATCCTCCGTGATCTCAGATATTTTACGAACCTCTGTAGTTCAGCCAATGACGGCAATGCGTGCGCTTTTAGACTGTACGATATTACGGAAGGTCTACAGTCTCCGCCCATAGGGGAAGTGGACTGACTCGAGAGCAAAAGTTGGTGATTCCATACACAATGTATATTTGGAGTCTATTTTAACTATTGTTTATACCATACAAATGAATTGTTCGGAGTGTTGATTTATTATCATATTCTTAGCTCGAGATTAGCAAAACAAGATAGTCCACGAAGTATACCCTAGTAACCAAAACAAACATGAGATAACTATGTTCCTAACATAGTTAACTAAGTTCTTAACTAAATGATTTGGTTACTTCTCAAAGAATATATAGTAACTAAGGATATAGAATCAGGGAACATAGTGACATAACTAACCATAACTAGATACTATATCAACTAGTAATATAAACTATGAACATTATATTCTGAGTTCATGTTACTACAATAACGATGGAGTCCATCTAGATGGAGCATCATATAACCTTAGGTAAATATATCAACGATAGGTGATAGTTAGTAACAATAATTATGTATGGAAAGAAACTATCTCATTATTAGTTTCTCCAAAAATGTTTAGGGTAGTCTATATGACATATATGATCTTAACCTATAACATTATATTATAGGAATATAATGTTACTATAGACAGAACAACTATGTAGACTATGAACTATGATAACTACCAAGGTTTACTATGAAGACCATAGTTACGTAGAATCTATCTAACCATAGTTACGTAGAATAAAGAAACTTTCTTTTATGTCCATAAAAGGGCAAGGGCTTTTTGTATACCCTTTCCCAAGCATAAATGGATTTTTAAGGGGCAAAAAAGGGACTTTATATTTTTTATAATTAAAAAAATAAATTTGAAGGAAAATGACTTTCTTTTAATTTTCATAGGTGCATCTCAAAAACCCCCAAGTGTCAATGAGGTGAAACAAAGTAACTTTCGAAGTCTTGAGTCTCAGCTCATAGATTTCTCTTTAGAAGAACATCTAGAGAGCGAAGAAATCCTAGCAGTTGCTTTACAAGGACGAAGAAGTTGGCATGTCAGTTATTAAGGGGTTTTCTTTCTTTCTTGCTAACAAGGTCGGCTCTGTAATTGCAAGAACCCGTAACTATTGTAACTATGACTTGTTTGATACAGTATGTATACAAAAAAATTTGTTCAATACGGCTTCAACATAGTTTCACTTACGGGCTGATTTAGTGGAAATCAACATTTCATTGGTTTTTTGCTTCTTCAATTATTCGGAAAACAATTGAATAATTGAAAAGTACTTCTGCACATGGTCCTGATGTGGATCTGGTTGAAATCTTTCTTAGGGTGAAGGTAGAGATCTTTCTTTAGTTTCTTTACAAACAATTAGCTAGGTGTTGAAATCTTTCTTTAGTTTCTTTATAAACAATTAGCTAGATGGAACAAGATTAGAGTTTTTGATGGGATAATTTACTTAAGGTACTATGAACTAACTAGTTTGTAGAACATAGTCTATGTCCCTTATGTAAATTGTTTGTATACAAGCTAATACAAACAATTAGCCTATAAGTTAGAGTCAAAACCTATATCAACATGAGGGGAATATAGGTTTTGACTAAGACAACGATGAGCTAATTGTTTGTATTAGCTTGTATAAAGTAAGCTATACTAGCATTAGAGTTCTATGGACAACTAGTTACATAGTCTCTAGGGTATAATGTTTGATAGTATCTATCATATGAACCCTAGGATATCATATGATATAAACTCAAAACTAGGGTTAGTATCTATAAACTTAGATCTTGCCAAATTAATTTAACCTTAAGTTATAGTGTTATGTTCCGCTTATTATAGTATTAGTAATGCCGGCCCAGCTTAGTGGAGTAGCCCAGCTGGCCCAGTTTAGGGGAATAGCCCATCTTATTTTATTAATCTGTAATAAGGTCACAGGCCCATCTGATGGGAATAGCCCAGTGAGTAGTGTAGCCCAACGTGGGAACTATTTATATTGAGCTTATGCTCTTCTAATGGATTATGAATTAACTATTACCCTAATCTCTATCTCTTCTTTCTCCTTCCCTGTCGTCCTCCTCTATTGCAGCTGCCGGCTGCCATTGAGGCCTCCCTTACCTCCATTGTTCTCCCTATCCTTCCTCCTCTTCTTCTTCCCTCTTCCCATCTTCATTACCCTCAATTTCCCCAATCCTCACTACCTATACTGTCCTAAATTGTCCAGCGATCAGAAGTTGAACACCAACCCACGGTTGAAGCAGCCGTGCAAGGAGACTCTCACGCTGAGGTGCCGCCCTCTTCTCCCAAGAGAACTGAGATTCGTGAGATGACGGCACGCCAAGATCAATTCTTGCAACTCTTTATGCAGCATCAGCAATAATACCATAAGGATATGGCACAGGTACGAGACTCCCTTGAACGCCTGTCCTTGTCGACGACAGCGCCCCACCCTTCTGGTAGATCTTCTGAAAGAGGGGTGTTGCCACCACCGCTGAGTGGACCATTTGCACGCTGCCCCCCTGTTACAGCCCGACGCATGGACCAGCACACCACTGCCATAGGATCGCAAACAGTCCCCACCATCCCCCAGCCCTTGAGTGCCGGCGCCTTTGGGTAGTTGGGTGTTCGTCAGAGTGCTGCAACGAACCCCTTGGGTCAGCCCCATACTGATCGGGTTCCCGGAGACGAGGAACGTGACTTTGAATGGCCCCCTGTCCAGGCTGAGTCCAGTTGGACCAACCAAGGCTATTCACGCGATGAGCGCCAGACCCCCAGGCCAGCTGAGACGAGACTTGCGCGACTCCAGTTTCCCAAGTACTCCGGCGAGGATAATCCAGTGGACTGGGTGTACCAAGCTGAGAAGTTCTTCCGTTACCAAGACACACGATCAGACGAGGACAAATTAACAGTAACTTCCTTCCATCTCACCGACGATGCTTTGATTTGGTATCAGTATTTTGAGGCGGAACAACCGCGGTATACTTGGCGACAATTCATTATGGAGCTTTGTATTCAATTCGGGCCTATGGAGTATGCTGACTTCAATGAACTACTCAGTTCTTTACGGCAGACATCTACGGTGCGTGCTTATCAGATGGAGTTCATGCGAATAGCCAGCCGGGTCTCGTCTTGGACTCAGGAGGCCCTTATGGGTAAATTTATGCAAGGCTTAAAGCTCAAAATTTCGGATGCTATTCGTCACTACCCGCGCACCTCTATGGCTGAGGTGATTAAACATGCCCGGATTGCGGAGGAGCGACTTAATAGACAACGGAGGGCTTGGAGGCCCCCTACCCGACCAGCCTTATCCACCGCACCTCCGGCACTTCAGGTTGACTCTCATGCTACTCCTCCGCCTCAGCCGCCCATCCGCCGGTTGACACAAGCCCAAATGGAGGAGCACCGCTCTAAGGGTCTGTGCTATAATTGTGACCAACGCTTCGTCCCCGGCCATCGTTGCAAGAACCACACCCTCTTAGCCTTGGAGGGTCTATGGGACGAGGTCCCTGAGGATGAAGACAAAACAGGATTTACACCAGACCCGCCCCCTGCTGATCAGCCCGAGATCTCCTTCCATGCCTTCTCGGGCGCCTATATGCCGCAGACTATGCGCGTCCAAGGAGCTATCAAGAAGCAGAAGGTATCTGTCCTTATCGATTCTGGTAGTACTCATAATTTTATCAATGATAAGGTTGCCTCACGGCTGGGATGTCCATTGCATGCCTCGTCTCCATTTGACGTCCGGATTGGTGATGGCTCCAACCTCCGTAGTGTTGGTCTGTGCCCCAGCATTGAGTTGACTATCCAGGGTCACGCCTTCCTTCTGGACCTTTATTTATTGCCCACGCAAGGGGCTGATGTGGTCCTAGGGGTGCAGTGGCTATGTAACCTTGGGGATGTGGTTTGGAACTTCGACAACATGGCGATGCGGTATACCCTGGGTGGCCAATCGGTTCAGCTCTCGGGCGGGTTCCCAGGTACCCTCAATTCTATGATCTCATTGGATTCACTCTCACATGGTTTTCCCCAGGGGTTCTTCTTGCAGTTATTATCATCGGAGCCCACGGCTCCATCGGAGGCCCCTCCTGATCTGGCAGCATTGCTTTCGGCCTTCGAGGAGTTATTTCAGGAACCTTCCAGTCTTCCGCCGCCCCGATTTCATGATCACCATATCCCTATTGTGCCCTGGGCTGCTCCAGCTAATGTTCGCCCGTACAGATATCCCCATATTCAAAAAGCTGAGATTGAGAAGTTGGTCAAAGAGATGTTATTGAGCGGGATTATTCAGCCGAGTTCTAGTTCTTATTCGTCCCCAGTTCTGTTGGTCTGGAAGAAAGATGGTACATGGTGTTTTTGTGTGGATTACCGTGCCTTAAACGCCATCACACTCAAGGACAAATATCCGATTCCCATCATTGAGGAATTGTTTGATGAATTGGCTCATGCTCGAGTTTTCTCCAAGCTGGATTTGCGTTGTGGGTACCATCAGATTCGCATTCACCCTGCGGATGTCCACAAAACGGCTTTCCGTACTCATGATGGACATTTCGAATTTTTGGTGATGCCCTTCGGTCTTACTAATGCCCCAGCTACCTTTCAGGGCCTAATGAATGATATATTTCAGGACTTCTTGCGCCGCTTCGTCTTGGTCTTCTTTGACGACATCCTCGTCTATAGTCCTTCTTGGGATCGCCATCTCGAGCACCTGCGGGCTGTATTTGAGGTACTTCGTGCCCACTCTTTATTTATCAAAAGTTCCAAATGCTCTTTTGGTTGTTCTTAGGTTGATTATCTCGGCCATATGATTACTAATGGCCAAGTCTCTACCGACCCTTCCAAAGTGGCTGCTATGGCTGCTTGGCCAGTCCCGACTTCTCTAAAAAGTCTTAGGGGATTTTTGGGGTTAACAGGGTACTATCGCAGATTCGTCGCTAATTATGGGACACTTGCAGCTCCTTTGAATGATCTACTCAAACGGGGGGCATTTGTTTGGTCCCATGGCGCCCAGCAGGCATTCGACACCTTGAAATCCGCTATGTGTGAGGCTCCTATTTTCGCTCTTTCGGATTTCACCAGGCCCTTTGTGGTGGAGATCGACGCCTCTGGCCATGGCCTTGGTGCAGTCCTCTTACAAGACGGCCACCCCATTGCCTTTTGGAGCAAGGCCTTGGCTGGCCGCTCGCTGTCCCTCTCGGCTTATGAAAAGAAAATGTTGGCCATAGTTCATGCGGTGACCAAGTGGAGGCCGTATTTGTTGGGACGTCATTTTATCATTCGGACTGATCACCAGCCACTTAAATATTTCCTGGACCAACGTATTGCTACCCCTGCTCAACAGCGTTGGGTGACTAAATTGCTGGGCTATGATTATGAATTGGTCTACAAGCGTGGGTCCGAGAATATTGTTGCAGACGCCTTGTCCCGTCAGTTTGATGATGCCGCTCTCTTGGCATGTCCGTTCTGGTGTTTCCTTTCCTTCCTGATTTACAGTAAGCCTACCAGCTCGATCCAGCGGCGGTTACCTTATTGGCTGTGTTTCAAGATCAGACTTTGGATGATCCCTCTTATGTTTTACGGAATGGCATTATTTATTGGAAGGGTCGCTTGTGGGTCCCTGACTGTGAGCATATCCGCTATACTATACTGACTCATTTTCATTCTACCCCGACGGCTGGTCATGAAGGCTCCTTTCGGACCTATAAGCGGGTGTCTCAGTGTTGCTTATGGCGCAGGATTAAATGCTCGGTTCAGACGTTTGTGGCTGCATGTGAGGTGTGCCAACGTGCCAAGGCCTCTACTATTACTCTGGCGGGCCTCTTGCAACCCTTGCCTATTCCAGATCAAATTTGGGAGGATGTCTCTATGGATTTCATTGAAGCTCTTCCTATGGTGCACGGGAAATCTGTGGTGATGGTCGTGGTCGATCGGCTTTCTAAATACGCTCATTTTTCCGCCTGGGGCCACCCCTATACGGCCAAGACCGTTGCTGATCTATATGTCCGGGATGTGGCTAAACTGCACGGGATGCCACGTACTATTGTGTCAGACCACGACCGGGTGTTCATCTCCCAGTTTTGGCAGGAATTTTTTACCCTCCATGGTTCTCGGCTTCATATGAGTTCGGCATATCACCTGCAAACGGATGGACAAACGGAAGTTGTTAACCGCTGTCTCGAGCAATATCTCCGTTGTTTTGCGGGGGAGAATCCACGCCGATGGCTTCAGTTCTTACCGTGGGCAGAATGGTCCTACAATACTGCTTACCATACTTCTACTGGGTTTACTGCTTTTCAGGTTGTCTATGGCCGCCTTCCTCCCACATTACTTCATTATGTGCCCCAGCGAGCTTCCGTCAGTGAGGTTGATCATCTGTTGCAGACCCACGATGAAGTTTTATGCCAATTGAAGCAGATTTTATTCATTGCCCAAAACCGTATGAAGCAAGTTTATGACAAACACCATCGTGACCGGGAGTTTCAAGTCGGCGATTGGGTATATGTCAGCTTTCTTCCTGTGCGCCAGTCCTCTTTATATCAGCCGGCCAGCGTTAAATTAGCTCATCGGTTTCATGGTCCGTATCCGATTACTGAACGCATTGGTCCGATTGCCTACCTCCTTCACCCCGTTTTTCATGTCTCCCGACTCCGGCGTGTTATTGGTGATCCATCTCGTTTGGTCCCTACTCCACCTCCTCCGACCATTTCTGCCGGCTTGCCTTTGGTTCCCGCCTTCAAGGTGGATTCTCGTCGCGTTCGTCGCGCTGGGCGTATTATCACCGAGGTTCTTATTGCTTGGCAGGGCCGGCCATTAGAGGAAGCTTCCTGGCTTTCTGAAGATGAGTTTTTAGCCCAGTATCCTGATTGGGCGCCTTGAGGTCAAGGCTAACAGCGGAGCGTGGTGGAATGTTATGTTCCGCTTATTATAGTATTAGTAATGCCGGCCCAGCTTAGTGGAGTAGCCCAGCTGGCCCAGTTTAGGGGAATAGCCCATCTTATTTTATAATCATATAATAACATATATCCTTAGTTATGCACTATCTTGTTTTGATTGCCATATGCCATACAGAACTAGTTAGATGGAAGAATAAAGTATGTCCGTAGAAACTACTTATCTAATTCTTCCATCAAACTAGAATCCCTAGACCTTAGAAATTATGTATTTAATGCCATTGTCTATGTATTTAATTCTTCCATCTAACTACTTTTTTATTCCCATAGTAAATCTTAGAGATTATGTATTTGATTCTTCTGTTTAAGTAAATGCGTGAAGGTCTAAAGCTATCCCCAAACCATAGAAACCACTACACACTACGAACTACTTATTTCAATTTTCCATCTAACTAGTGTGTATTCTCTATACTAAACCCTAACCATAAACCCAAAACCATAGAAACTACATATCTAATTCTTCCATATATAATTCTTCCGTCTAACTAATTGTCCCTAGTTCATCGTTGTCATATTTGGATCAAATACCTCCACTCAACTAGATAGAAAAACTATGTCTAACTACCTAGGTTTTACTATGGGAGACATAGTTAAATCCGTAAACTCATCCAATAACGATGAGGGATACAATGCCATTATCCTTAATACAACGTAACTAGTTTGTATTAGGGACAATGGCATACGATCCTCCATATGTAAATGGAGGATGAGGGTTAGGGTTAGGGATACAATGCATTGTACGTAACTAGTTTGTATTAGGGTTATGGACAATACGTACATACGATCCTCCATGAATGCATTCAAGGAGGACATAGTTCATGAATGTATTAAATACGTAGTCTCTAGGATTTACTATACCATTAAACATGTCTAATGGTCATCCTAAATACGTAGTCTCTAGAATTCACTCCTCATCCTAAAAGGATGACATAATATGGATGCCATTGTCCCTAATACAAACTAGTTAGACATATTACTAGTTGTGTGTATTCTCAATAATAAACCCCGACCCTTAACCACAGAAACTCCGTATTTCATTCTTCTGTCTAACTAGTTGTGTGTGGCTTCTTACATATAATCTTAGGGTGCTGCCATCCCAACTAAGAATACTCACAACTCTTTGGTAAAACTAGTTTAGTAACTACATAAGTTATAATCAACCATAGGTAACTCTAACTATGTAACATGGTTATCATATTGTGTGAGTTAACTTAATCACAAGTATGTATAATTATACTTATGTATGAACTAAGTACATATGCTCATATATAAGTAATTATATGTGTATATATACAGGGAGGACTAAGTCAGTCCATAACCCCTATAGTTTTAGTCCACCATATAGGGGTTATGGATAGTTATACTTAGTTATCGATGGAGTTTATATATGTTGGCTATTCCCCTAAGCCAACAATATAAATAAACCAAATAACATAAAGAAATGAACTAATACTGGAACACATCATTCCACCACGCTCCGCTGCTAGCCTTGACCTCAAGGCGACCACCCAGGATATTGAGCCAAAAACTCATCTTCACGGAGCCAGGAAGCATCCTCCAGTGGATAGCCTTGCCAAGTAATGAGAACCTCAATGATAATACGACCAGAACGACGCACACGACGAGACTCCACTATAGAAGCTGGCACCAACGGCAATTCCGGATAAACCGTAGGTAGGGATGGCGTAGCAACAATACGTGAAGGATCGTATATGTGAATATAATGTTAAGATCATATATTCTCTAATAATCTAAGTTAGGATGTCTAAGATAATGAGAATATAATGTTAAGATCATATATGTCATTATCTACTCAAAACCACACATTATTTGTCTAGGATCATATATGTCATATTTAGAAATGGAAACCACTGGTTATACTAGTTAATAGTTCTATAGTTAGTATATATCAATTTCTAAACCCAAAACCAAACATTCCTATATTCCGTCTATAGTAGTTTCTTGTACCTAAACTAATAATGTAGAACTATTATACGTATCCATTTCTTGTCCTATATTAGTCCTAAGAATATAATGTTAGGGTTAATCCTTAACATATAGATAGAGACATATAATAATAGGATAACTATGTATCCCATTTCTAAGTATCTATGTTAGGGTTAATCCCTAACAAATACAACTACATCCTATAGGGCATTATAATAGTTATATTAGGCGGAATATAGGACTATGTTTAGGGTTAGAATACACACACATAGGTAGTTACCCTAACTATAGATGGAATCTTAGTTGGCTGAACGCTTCAAGAAGATGGCTCCTACTTCAAGGGTGAGGGTGAGCCAGAGGAGGCTAAGGAGTGGATCACTGCTATCGAGAAAGTCTTTGACGTGATGGATAGGGTTATACCCTATGGGTATTTATACTGTATTCTATGAGGCATAGGGTTAGGTTAATCCTCTTTAGGACAAGGGAGACTTTGGGATTAATTTTCCATCAATAACTTGTATATTCTAGTTATACAAGTTAAATACGTAAACTCTAACCAATGATAGTTGACATAGATGGATTATTATATGTATACAAGATTGCCTCTATTAAAATCTAGACATACATATCTACGTATCTATAGTTGCCAATCTAAAATGTATATTTCCATAGGATTAATCTAAGTTAGTTAAACTAGGACTATGTTTATTCCCATAGTAAATACATTGTTTATTCCCATACTTTGATAGATACGTATCTAAGAATCTAACCTAGATGCATTAACCCTAAACAATAGTCATATATTCCGTCTATAGTTAGGGTTGCATTCTCGTTATAAACAATGCTAAAATATTATTCCCAACTAAGATTCTGTCGATAGTTAGGGTAACTACCTACGTGTGTGTATTCTAACCCTAAACATAGTCCTATATTCCACCTAATACAACTATTATAATGCCCTATAGGATGTAGTTGTATTTGTTAGGGATTAACCCTAACATAGATGTTTAGAAATGAGATACATAGTTATCCTATTATTATATGTCCCTATCTATATGTTAGGGATTAACCCCAACATTATAATCCTAGGACTAATATAGGACAAGAAATGGATACGTATAATGGTTCTACATTATTAGTTTAGGTACAAAGAAACTACTATAGATAGAATATAGGACTATGTTATTTGTGGTTTTGGGTTTAGAAATGGATAGATACTAACTATAGAACTATTAACTAGTATAACCAGTGGTTTCCATTTCTAAATATGACATATATTATCCTAGACATATAATATGTGGTTTTGAGTAGATAATGACATATATGATCTTAACATTATATTCTCGTTATCTTAGACATCCTAACTTAGATTATTAGGGCAACTATCTAAGTTCAAATTAATTTGGAAACTAGTTACATAGTGTACTATATGTAGACTATATTCTATAGAGTATCTAACTATGTAACTAGTTGTCTAGAAGTAGAGATATCCTAATACAAACAATTAGATAGTTCATACAAACATAGTCTAGAAGGTATCTAGATGAACATAGTCCTAAATGATTATAATTATTGTAGACAAACATAGTCTAGAAGGTATGTAGACTATATGTTCATAATTATTGTTACTAACTATCCATAAGTTAGTCCACTATATAGTGAACTATATAGTTAACTCCATCGATAACTAAGTATAACTATCCATAATCCCTATATGGTGGACTAAAACTATAGGGGTTATGGACTAACTTAGTCCTCCCTGTATATATGCACATATAGTTACTTATATATAAACATATGTACTTAGTTCATATATAAGTATAATTATACATACTTGTGATTAAGTTAACTCACACAATATGATAACCATGTTACATAGTTAGAGTTACCTATGGTTGATTATAACCTATGTAGTTACTAAACTAGTTTTACCAAAGAGTTGTGAGTATTCTTAGTTGGGATGGCAGCACCCTAAGATTATATGTAAGAAGCCACACACAACTAGTTAGACAGAAGAACTAATTAGATGGACTATGCCTCATATGAACTAGTTTAACCATAAGATATCTTAAGTTATGGAGGTTTAACCTAATTATAAGTATTTATACCGTATTCTATTAACCAGATTAATAAGTAAAGATTAACCCTAGGATTATGCCCTAGGAGTATAATTAATCCTTAAGTCATAGGAGTATGACTTTTAATAACTTAAACTATACTATAATTACCAAATAAGTTATTCATACTAGTACTGTCTAGAAGACATGTTCATAGAGTCTATGGTAATTATGAACAATTAGACTATGAATAACAGTACTAATTATAGAGGATAATTAGGCTATTATATATGTAGTTATATAATAGATCCCAACTAATATCGTAGTCTCATTCTATTAACTAGTACTGTTAGATCATAAATATGGTAACAATGTATAATCTAAGATTAAACTAGTTAGACATATGCCAATATTATACTAGGGTTAACATATGGTTAACTTAATCACAAGTAACCCTATTAGGGAGAGTTTATGGGTTATATATCTATCATATGAACTATGTTCAGGTTAACCCTAGAGTGAACTATTATCTATAGTCGCCAATTAACTATTTATATTATACTACTTGAACCCTACGTTCATGAACATAGCCTAGAGTTTATCCTATGGTTAACGATGATATCCTAGGGTTATATATACTGTGAACTATTAACTAGGGTTTATTCAGGATAATAACATCGATGGAGGTTTATATTAACAATGCATGAACATATATGTTCATTATTATTGTTACTAACTATCAATAAGTTAGTCCGCTATATAGTGAACTATATAAACTCCATCGATAACTAAGTATAACTATCTATAACCCCTATATGGTGGACTAAAACTATAGGGGTTATGGACTGACTTAGTCCTCCCTGTATATATGGATATATAATTACTTATATACGAGCATATGTAATTAGTTCATACATAAGTATAATTATACATACTTGTGATTAAGTTAACTCACACAATATGATAACCATGTTACATAGTTAGAGTTACATATGGTTTATTATAACCTATGTAGTTACTAAACTAGTTTTACCAATGAGTTGTGAGCATTCTTAGTTAGGATGGCAGCACCCTAAGATTATATCGAAGAAGCCACACACAACTAGTTTGACAGAAAAATGAAATACGGAGTTTCTATGGTTAAAGGTCAGGGTGTTATTAAGAATACACACAACTAGTAATATGTCTAACTAGTTTGTATTAGGGACAATGACATCAGTATTATGTCATTCTTTTTGGATGAGGAGTGAATTCTATAGAGTATGTATTTAGGATGACCATTAGACATGTTTAATGGTTAGGACCCATAGTACATCCTAGAGACTACGTATTTAATACATTCATGAACTATGTCCTCCTTGAATGCATTCATGGAGGATCGTATGTTCGTATTGTCCCTAACCCTAATACAAACTAATTACGTACAATGCATTGTATCCCTAACCCTAACCCTAATCCTCCATTTACATATGGAGGATCATATGCCATTGTCCTTAATACAAACTAGTTACATATGGAGGATCATATGCCATTGTCCCTAATACAAACTAGTTACATATGGAGGATCATATGCCATTATCCCTAATACAAACTAGTTACATATGGAGGATCGTTATATGATGTCATTGTAATACGTACAATGCATTGTACGTAACTAGTTTGTATTAGGAACAATGGCATTGTATCCCTCATCATTGCTGGATGAGTTTATGTATTTAACTTTGTCTCCCATAGTAAAACCTAGGTAGCTTGACATAGTTTTCCTATCTAGTTGAGTGGAGGTATTTGATCAAAATATGACAACGATGAATCAGGGTTAGTTAATTAGATGGAAGAATTATATATGGAAGAATTAGATATGTAGTTTCTATGGTTTTGGGTTTATGTTAGGGTTTGGTATAGAAAATACACACTAGTTAGATGGAAAATTGAAATAAGTAGTTCATAGTGTGTTGTAGTTTTTACGGTTTGGGGATAGCTCTAGACCTTCACACATCTACTTAAACAGAAGAATCAAATACATAATCTCTATGATTTACTATAGGAATAAACAAAAATAGTTAGATGGAAGAATTAAATATATAGACAATGACATTAAATACGTAATTTCTAGGGTTCAGGGATTCTAGTTTGATGGAAGAATTAGACAAGTAGTTTCTACGGATGTACTTTATTCTTCCTTCTTACTAGTTTTGCATGGCATATGGCAATCAAAACAAGATAGTCCATAACTAAGGATATATGTTATTATATGATTAATTTATAATTCATGAACATAGTGGACTATCTAGTTCATGTTACTAACTAGTTTGGTTAGGGTTAAACTATATATATGTTCATGAATTATTATACTATGAACTATATATAGTTTAGATTACTCCATCTACATGGAGGTTATCCTAACCCATTTAGATTATTGCCTCCATAGTTCCCTACATAGGTAACAATAATTATGAACATAGTTCAAAGTTTCTGTTGAATCTTTCTACACTATAGGGAACTATGTAGAACATATATAATGTTCCTAGGACTATATCAACCATGACTATGTAGTTCCCTACATAGTGAACGATGAACGAGGATATAAAATCAAGTTCACATGATTAGTAACTAAGGATATATCATCATTTCAATGATATAGTATCTAGTTCATGGAGGCAATTTAGTTAACTTATGAACTTAGTTAACTATGTTATGAACAATTCATAAACTAATTTGGCAACTAGTTTCATAGTTCATCTTGCCATTATATGAACCCTAAATGCCTCCACTAACTATGTTCAATGATGAAGCCTCATCTACCTCTATAACTTATGCACATATTTAGTTAACTATATTCCAAACTAGATACCTCCATTTAATTCATCCTCGATCCTGATTCATAGTCTCATGCTTGTATTTAGATGTTCCTCCATAACTTAAGGTTAAATTAATTTGGCAAGATCTAAGTTTGTAGATATTAACCCTAGTTTAGAATTTATATCATAGGATAGGGTTCATATGATAGATACTATCAAACATTATATCATAGAGACTATGTAACTAGTTGTCCATAGAACTCTAATGCTAGTATAACTTACTTTATACAAGCTAATACAAACAATTAGCTCATCGTTGTATTAGTCAAAACCTATATTTCGCCTAATGTTGATATAGGTTTTGACTCTAAATTATAGGCTAATTGTTTGTATTAACTTGTATACAAACAATTTACACAAGGGACGTAGACTATGTTCTGCAAACTAGTTAGTTCATAGTACCTTAAGTATATTATCCCATCAAAAACTCTAATCTTGTTCCATCTAGCTAATTGTTTGTAAACCTATATATAGATACATAGATTGATATACGTATCTATCTATGTAACTATGGTCTTCATAGTAAACCTAGGTAGTTATCATAGTTCATAGTCTACATAGTTGTTCCATCTATAGTAACATTATCTTCCTATAATATAATGTTATAGGTTAAGATCATATATGTCATATAGACTACCCTAAACATTTTAGGATAAACTAGTAATGAGATAGTTTCTTTCCATACATAATTATTGTTACTAACTATCACCCATCGTTGATATAGTTAACTAAGTTATATGTTGCTCCAACTAGATGGACTCCATCGTTATTATAGTAACATGAACTCATAATATAATGTTCAGAGTTTATATTACTAGTTGATATAGTATCTAGTTATGGATAGTTATGCCACTATTTTCCCTGATTCTATATCCTTAGTTACAATATATTCTTCGAGAAGTAATTAAATCATTTAGTTAAGAACTTAGTTAACTATGTTAGGAACATAGTTATCTCATGTTTGTTTTGGTTACTAGGGTATAGTTCATGGACTATCTTGTTTTGGTTCCTAACATAGTTAGGAATATAACCTGATAATGTTCAGGTAGTTATGTAGATGAACCACCATCAAGTCATCAATGATGCATTCAAGATGAATGCCATATCTAGATGAACCAGGATTGAGGATGAATTAAATAGAGGTATAGTAGTTAGGAACATAGTTAACCTATACTAAGTTAGGAACATTAGTTTAACCCTAATGTGTGTATGCTCATATGAGGCATATCTAAGTTAGGGTTAAAGTAACTATGTTCCTAACTAGTTGCCAAGTTAATTAGTCCATCTACCTAATTGGGGATTATCTAGATGAACATGATGATAATATCTATCGTAACGTAGACTATGCTCTATGGAAGGGCAAGATGTTCCATCTAGCTAATTGTTTGTATTAGCTAAATAGTTCATATGAGGCATAGTCCATAGAACAAGATTAGAGTTTATGTCGTATCGGAATACTATGAACTTAGATAGGTAGATATAACTATTTATTCTATTATCATAGTTCACAGTTAGGGCAACTATGAACTATGATATATATGATAGGGTTTAGGAGATAGGACTATAAACTATGTACTAAAACTATAAACTAGTATAACCATGGGATACGTAGAAATGGATAGATATTGAACTATTAACTAGTATAACCATGGGATACGTAGAAATGGATAGATATTGAACTATTAACTAGTATAACTATTTTAGGACAAAATGGATACGTATAATCAGCTATTTTGTTGTCCTATATATATAATACCCTAGTATATGGAAAATTAACTGGTTTTGAGTTATACAGACTACATCCTAGATACATATAATAGTTCTTCATGGATATAGATAGAGAGATAATAAACAATGTATCTATCCATTTCTTGTCCTATATTAATCCTAGGAATATAATGTTATGGTTAATCCTCGATGGAAACTATAGGATTAACCCTGTCTATAGTTAGGGTAACTACACGTGTGTGTATTCCAACCCTAGAAGAATAAGACTAATATAGGACTATTCTTCTGTTTAAGTAGATGTGTGAAGAATAGGACTAATATTCCATATATAGATAGATACATAGGACTAATATAGGACTATGTAACCCTAGGACTACATAGTCCTATATTCCGTCTATAGTTAGGGCATTAACTAACTACATAATGTATCTATCTATAGTTAGTTAATACCCTAACTACACACAACTAAGATTGCCAATCTAACTAACTTATAATCGTATACAATCATGCATTGTATCATAATCAAATACATAGTCTCTAGGGCATAGGTTAATCTATAGGTTAATTTATAAACTCTAACCTATGATACAATGCATTGTACTATGTCTAACCCTATAGTTGCCAATCTAGAATATACAAGCTATAGTTGTCATAATAACTTAGATTATTATAGACTAATCTTAGGGTTAATCCTCCCTTGTGCTAACTTAGATAACTAACCGTATAGTTGTCAATCTAGACATATACTATAGATGTCTACAAGATGTAGTCATACTAACTTAGATTATTAAATAGGAACCCTCCATTACATCCTAGCTTAGTTTAGACATCCTAACTTAGATTAGTAGGATATGTTAGGATTAGGGTTAATCCTAACATATGGGATTAACTGCTAGGTTATTCCCATAGGGATATACGTATCCTAACCCATATATAATTCTACTAGACGGAAGAATCATATATGGAAGATTAGGGAATAATCAACTATAGTTGTGTTGTATGGATCAACATTATACATTATGTTAATTGGCAACTAGTATTTGATTAGGGTTAGGGAATAAGTTAGGTTATTCCCATAGGGACATTTCTAGGTATAACCTTAGAAATTATGTATTTAATGTTATTGTCTATGTATTTAATTCTTCCATCTAACTACTTTTGTTTATTCCCATAGTAAATCCTAGAGACTATGTATTTGATTCTTCTATTTAAGTAGATGCGTGAAGGTCTAAAGCTATCCCCAAACCATAACCTAAACCCTAGAAATTACGTATTTAATGCCATTGTGTATGTAATTCTTCCATCTAACTACTTTTGTTTATTCCCATAGTTAGATAGGAAGAATTAAATACGTTGACAATGACACACAACTAGATACTACTTATCTAGTTGAGTGGAGGTATTGATCCTAGTGTTTAGGGAATAGGAGTTTAGGTTTGGCATTAATATGGAAGAATCGAAAACACACTAAACTCCTAAACTCTAATTCTATAGTTGCCAATTAACTAGTTGTGTGTATTCCTCCATACGAAACCACAACCCTAAAACCAAGTAATTACATATATAATTCTTCCGTCTAACTAATTGTTCTTATTTCATCCATACACATATTATATGGATGATAGCTATGGAAGGATCAAATATGTCTGTTGTGTGAAGTTAATTAGACATGTAGTTCTAGTGGTATCCATATTTGATCCTTCCATAGCTATCCCCATACCAACTTTGGGGATGAAGAATATGCATAGCTATGGTTTTACAATCAGTAAGAAATGGAGAATATGCATAGCTATGGTTTTACAATTAGTAACTATGTATTTGATCTTTCCTTCTAACTAGTTCATCTTTCCTTCATACATCCATACTAACTACTAGTTGTGTGAATACATAGTCTCTAAGATTAGACTATAGGGTTAGAGTTTAGGGTTTTGGGTTTGCGTTCTGCACAATAATTCAGATAACTACTTAAATGGAAGAATCCAATAGTTAGTTTCTTGGGTTTACTAAGGAGAATAAACACAAGCAGTTATACGATGAATTAAATATGTAGTTGATAAGGTTTTGGGTTACAGTTTGGGATGGAGAATACTCACAACTAGCTAGACGGAGGATCAAATTTAATTGGTATTGAGAATACACACAACTAGTAATATTGAAGAATCGAAAAATTTAGCATTAGGTTTTGGTATGAAGAATATGGATACCAACTAGAAACTACATATAGGATTAGGGTTTACTAAGGGCAACTACATATATACTGTTTTGGTTTTGGGTTATGTGTATTCTTGCGTCTATTGCTAACCGTAAAGCTTGCTTATCTAATTAATCCACCTGAGTAGTTGTGAGCATTCCATACATAGTTGGTATGGATGGGATTCCCTAGTTGGCATCGAGAACTTATAGCAGGAACCCTAATCCTAACCCATATGTAATTCTTCCATCTAACTATGTGTTTAATTCTTCATAACTATTAAACTTTTGTTATTATAGCAGGAACTTATAGCAGGAACCATAATCCTAGAGACTATGTATTTGATTCTTTTGTTTAAGTAGATGTGTGAAGGTCTAAAGCTATCCCCAAACCGTAGAAACTACTGTACACTATGAACTACTTATTTCAATTTTTAATCTAACTAGTGTGCATTCTCCATACCAAACCCTAACCACAAACCCAAAACAATAGAAACTACATAGATAATTCTTCCATATATAATTCTTCAGTCTAACTAATTGTCCCTGGTTCATCGTTGCAATATTTTAATCAAATACCGCCACTCAACTAGATAGGAAAACTATGTCTCTAGGAATGAAATAAATAATCTCTAGGATAGTATATTTTAAACAAGGGCAAGATGATCAACCTTCCCTGGTTGTGTGTATTCCTCCATACGAAACCACAACCCTTGACTCCATCATAAACAAGGGCAAGATGATCAACCTTCCCTGGTTGTGTGTATTCCTCCATACGAAACCACAACCCTAAAACAAAGTAATTACATATATAATTCTTCCGTCTAACTAATTATTCTTAATTCATCCAGCCAGACTGTAAACCTAAACGCTAGAACAATGTATTTCATTCTTTTTTCTAACTAGTTGTGTTTAGTCTTCACACCAAACTCTAACCCTAAACCCCCAAACACTACAAATTTAATTGTTCCATCTAGCTAATTGTTTGTATTCTTTATAACAAATCCTAAATCCAAAACCATAGAAACTACATATATAATGTTTCTGCCTCCCTGCTTGTGTTTATTCTCCATACTAAACCCTAATCCTTAGCCCCTAGATACTACATATTTGATTCTTCCATCCAACGAGTTGTGTGTATTCTCAATAACAAACATATGTTATCCACACCAAACATATAACCTAAACCCTAAAAACTATGTTTTCGATTCTTCCATATTACTAGTTGTGTGTATTCTCAATAACATTATATATGTAGTTTCTATGGCTTAGGGTTAGGGTTTGGCATGAAACTACATATATCCCTAACCCTTCCATAGCCTTTCTAGGGTTAGGGATATATGTTGTTTCTATTATTTTGGTATGAGGATAGCTATGGAAGGATCAAATATGTAGTATCTAGGGGTTCCCATAGTTGGTATGCGAACAATTAAATTTGTAGTCTTCAAACAAAAGCACTTACCTAGTTCAAACATAAGCACTTTCCGAGTCATGCTCAGGATGAGGAGTGAATTCTTATACCTGAAATAAGGGCAAGATGATCGTAGTAGTTCTACGAGTTATGTCTTCACAATAGAAAAGATGAAGCTACATGAACATATAGATACTTATATGGGTTATCCATAGTGAACGGTAGTATATATGCACAAGTAACGATGGAACATTACACAATTATTCAGAAGTTATATGTTAACTATGTGTCCATCTAGATGAACTATATAGTTAACTCCATTGTTATTTTAGGACAAAATGTAGTTAATTGCATAGTTACTTACGTAATCCTAGTGAATCTAGACTACATCCTATAGATAACCTATTCTCGTTATCCTAGGGTTAGGTTAATGCATCTAGGTTATTGCCAAAGCAGGAACTATAGCCGTTTAACTTAGGATTATACAAGTTTATATTAAGAATGTTGATTTTAAATAGAGGCAATCTATTAAACTCTATAGTTGTCAATCTAGAATATACAAGCTATATTCTATATAGCTTCTAGGGTAGTTAGGCATAGTTCCTAACTAAGATCGGAACTATGTCTAACTAAACCCTATCCTAACTATCCTAGGGTTAGGTTAATGCATCTTAACCTAGGACTAATATAGGACTATGTATTCTAGATATAGGACAAGGTGAGGTATAGGTTAATTGGAAATCTTAACCTAGGACTATGTTTGAACTTATACTATAGATGTCTACAGAATGTATGTTTAATTTAGACATATTTATAATGTCCTAGAGTTAGTCTGTAGGACATTATAAGTATGTAAACTATGTATAATTATACTGCCAAGTTAGGGAATACGTCCCTTGTGTATAATAGATGTCCCTTTAATAATGGGTTAATTCTAGACATATATTATTATAATGCAACTATAGTTTCCAATTTCGGCATATCTAACCCTAGACTACATCCGCATAGGAATAACTTAGGGTTAATCATATACGATGATTAGGGTTAATCTAAGTTGAATTATATATGAGTATAGCTATGTATAATAGTATACGATTAATCCTAGTGAATTCTAGCTAGATACGTATACGATGTGTTGTATCTAAGTTGTATACGTATATCCCTATGAGAATAACCTAGGAATAATCAACTATAGTTGTCAAATACAATATTCCCATGATTAATCCTAACTTAGATAGATACACAATAAACCTAACCTGCTAGGTTATTCCTATAGGGACATTATAATAATATTAGGGTTAGGGTATATCCCTTGTAATCCTGCTAAGTATTAGTTTGTCCCAACTATTTGATTAGTTGGGTTATTTGATTATAATGTCCCTTGTGTGATTACTAGTTAATTGGCAACTATAGTTGTGCGTATTCCTCCATAACTTAGATAGAGTTTTTTTTTATGAGATTCCCTGGTTGGCATCGAGAAATTATAGCAGGAACCCTAATCCTAACCCATATATAATTCTAGAATAGATATGATTTTGGGTTTATGGTTAGGGTTTAACCCTTACATTATAATAGTTAAAATCCTAGCTACATTATTATTATAGTCCTAATATGGACTATACCTCATTAGTCCATATTATGTATCCCATTTTGTCCTATAGAGTTTAATCCAGACATAGGACTATGTTTAGGATAGTCTACAAGAAACATTATATGAAAAGACTACCCTAAACATTTTAGGACAAACTATATAGTTTGTATAGTTTAACTATGTTATACATATATGTTTAGGATCATGACATGATCCTAGACATATAATGTGTAGTCTCTAGGGAAGGATTAACCTCTATTAGGGTTTAGGAACTATCAACTATGATAACTATGTATCCCATTTTGTCCTAATTGTCCTAAAATGGTTATACTAGTTAGGACAAAATGGGATACATAATTATCCTAACCCTAATCCTAACCCATATATAAATTCTTCCATATATAATTCTAGAAAACATAGATACCTCATCTTGTCCTATATTAGTCATATTCTTCTGTTTAAGTAGGTGCGTGAAGGTCTAATGCAACCCTAACTATAGTTAGGATAACTATGTATTTAATTGGCAATCTTAGTTGTGTGTAGTTAGGGCATTTCTTGGAAACTAGGACTATGTATGTAATCCTAGGGTTAATTCTATATATACTATGAACTATGATATATATGTCATTATCTACTATAGACGGAATACTATGAACTTAGATAGATACGTATAACTTAGTTTACAATAATCCTCATATGAACTTCGATAGATACGTTCATATACTATAATCCTCATATGAACTAGTACAATGAACTATGATTTGTCCTAAGGTTAATTCTATTGGATAGTCTAGAATTAAACCTAGGTTTACTATGGGAGACATAGTAATTATGAACCATCTATCTAAGTTCTAGGATTAGGGTTAAACTAATTTGGCAAGATCTAGATGAACATGAACTATCTAATTGAACATAACAAAGATAAACAAGTTAGGGTCATGTTCCTAAGTCTAGGATTAGGGTTAAACTAACTATGTTCGTAGTTACTAATAAGTTAACTTTATACAAACAAAAAGTTGTTATATGAACTATGTAATATAAACCTATATTCCGCCTCATAGTTTATATGACCCGTATAATGTTGATCCTAACCCTGGTTTAACATAGTGTACTATGAACTTAGATAGATAGATTAACTTATATTCTATCTAAGTCCATAGAATATAAGTTACATAGTTTGACATAGGACATTATATTGCTAAAATGTCCATATGAGGCATAGTTCATGGAGGCAGAGAACTATCTAGATGAACCAGGATCGAGGATGAATGCCATTGTTTATTCCCATACTAACTTATGAACTATTATATTGCCTCAATTAAACTATAGTAGGTCATGTTCCTACTATGCCTCATATATCCAGGTTCATATGAGACATAGTCCTAACAAGGGTAAACAATTCCCTCGTTGCGCATAAGTTAGGATGAAAGTAACTATGTTCCTAACTAGTAATAGGGTCAAATTAGTTAATTTGGCAAATTACCGTAGAAACTACTACATAGTTGTTATGTTCTATGTATCTAGATGATCATAACATACATAGTTCATATGTTATGATAGATACTATGTAATATAAACTATGACATATTATATATAAGTTAACTTATTAGTAACTACATAGGTAACTCTAACTATGTAACTACATACTTGTTATATTACTATAAGTTATGAACGTATCTATCTATCTAAGATGAACTTAGATAGTCCATCTAGCTAATTGTTTGGATTAATCTATTTAAGTTAGGTAACCCTAACTTGGACAGATTAATCCTAGGGTTAGATATGCCCTAATTGTCAACTTCAGTTACAACTATAGCCTATAGATTGCCAATTAACCCTAAGATAATCTAAGTTAATGATGAGGCTTATCTAGGTATAGTCATGTTATCATTGAACATAGTTATCGTTGTTATGTGCCATTGTCCAACAAACAAGGGTAAACAATTAGATTTACTATGAACGCAGATAGTTCATAACCCTAACCTATGAACTATCTAATTGTTTTTACATCCTAATACAAACAATTAGATAGTTCATAACCCTAACTTATGAACTAGTTCATATGAGGCATAGTCCATAAGAAACAAGATTAGAGTTCATGGTATTCTTATAGGTTAAACTAATTTGGCAACTAGTTACATAGTTCATAGTTATAAGGATATAGTTCATAACCCTAACCTATGAACTATCTAATTGTTTATACATCCTAATACAAACAATTAGATAGTTCATAACCCTAACTTATGAACTAGTTCATATGAAGCATAGTCCATAAGAAACAAGATTAGAGTTCATGGTATTCTTATAGGTTAAACTAATTTGGCAACTAGTTACATAGTTCATAGTTATAAGGATATAGTTAGGAACATAGTGGACTATCTTGTTTTGGTTCCTAACAAGTTCTAGTTCATAAGTTAACTAAATTGCCTCCATGAACTTAGTTCATCTAGATATAACTTAGGGTTAATTGGCAATTTGGTTACTAAACAATGGCATAAGTATCTAGTCCACTATGTTCCTCCACTAAGTTAGAGTTTATATTACTAGTTGATATAGTCCTCATAGTTAACTAAGGATTATATCAACCATAGTCTTTGCACATATAATATTATGATGATAAGGCTCCATCGTTATTGTAGTAACATGAACTAGATACTCCACTATGTTCATGAATTATCCATAAGAACAATTCATATATAATGCTCTTAGTTACTATGAACATCCTAACAATTCATGTTCCTCCTTAGTTAACTATATCAACGATGTATGTAGGGGTCCATCTAGATGGAGGAACATATAACATCGTATAATGTTCATATAGTTAACTACTTAACTATGGTAATTCATGTATAATTCAGTAGTTATGTAATATACATAATTATGGATAGTTATACTACTGAAGGTATATGAACCCTAAACATATTGTTATGTTCCAATTATTAGTCTAAGTACTCAGTCTATTTGTATTAATGGCCTTCAGCCCAGTTTAGGGGAGTAGCCCATTCTTCCTGACGTCTGGCCTCTGGCCCAGATATATTTGATGTCTTTTGTAATAAGGCCTCTGGCCCAACTAGAGGGAATAGCCCAGGGGTTAGCCCAGGCCCACAACGTGGGAAGTCTATGTAAAGAGCTTAGGCTCTCTTGTTTGGATTATTGAGAATAGTCTACCCTAATCTAATCTTCTTCTCGCTTCACCCCCTTCGTCCTTCCCTGCCTGAGCCGCCATTAGGCCAGCAGAGGATCCCTACCTTCGCACGTCTTCCTCTCCTTTTCTCAACTTTCGACCCCCTTCTTTCTTCTTTTCATCCCGTCGCTTGACTCTCACTTCTTGTTGAAGTGCTGGGTCATATCATTGGTATCAGAGAACCGATCTTTGGAATCGCAAGAACCAGACACTATGGCCAGGAGCAACTAGCACTCAGAGGCAGATCCCCAGGCAGCGTCCGTACCAGCCATGCAAGGGGCCCCCCATACTGAGGTGCCGCCCCCTCCTTCCAGAGATGATGCTCTTAGCGAGATAATGGAGCGCCAAGACCAATTTCTCCAAGCCTTTCTACAGCAATCCCAGAAGGATAAGGCGAGCCAGGATCAACTTCTTCAAGTCATTCTACATAACCAGCAACAATACCAAAAAGACATGACCATGTTTCGTGAGTCCTTCGATCGCTTATCCTTCTCCATGGCAGCGCCTCCTCCTACAGGTCGGCTAGACAAAGGGGTTCTGCCGCCGCCTCTGAGTGGCCCTTTTGCACGAGGCACCCCTATGCCAGGCCGTCACCATGATCAACACACGACCTTCCTCGGCTCGCAGATGGCCCATGCTGACCACCATCCCATGGGTGTCGGGGTATCTGGTCTGCATGGTGTTTGCCATAATGTCACATCGACGGCCTTTGCCCAGCCCCAGGCGGGCCGGGGTTCCGGAGATGACGATCGTGATTTGGATTGGGAAAATAACCATGCTGAATCCAGTTGGACAAACCAGATACACTCGCGAGACGAGCGCCATGGCCCCAGGCCAGTCGCAGAGACAAGGCTAGTCCGGTTTCAGTTTCCCAAGTATTCAGGGGAGGAAAACCCGGTGGACTGGTTGTATCAGGCCGAAAAATTATTTCGCTACCAAGACACTCGAGCCGATGATTACAAACTGACAGTAACTTCCTTTCATCTTAATGGAGATGCCTTGATTTGATACCAATACTTTGAGAAAGAACACCCGGGTCATTCTTGGCTACAATTCACTTGGGAACTATGTATTCAATTCGGCCCTACGGAGTTTGCAGATTTTAACGAACTCATCAGCTCCTTGCGGCAGACATCCACCTTGAGGGCCTATCAAATGGAATTCATGCGCATAGCCAATCGTCTCCCATATTGGACGCAGGAAGCCCTGGTGGGTAAGTTTATGCATGGCCTGAAGCTGGAAATCTTAGACGCCATTCGTCATTACCCACGCACATCGATGGCTGAAGTGATTAAGCATGCAAGAATTGCGGAGGAATGCCTCAATCGTCAATGGCGGTCTTGGAAGCCCCCCTTGTGAGCACCCCAGCCGGCAACCACTCAGGTACTTCCGGCTGGTTCTCAGCCTCCACCAGTGTCACAGCCAGCCATCCGCCGATTGACCCAGGTCCAAATGGAGGAGCGTCGCTCCAAAGGCCTCTACTTCAATTGTGACGAACGATTTATTCCGGGCCATCGCTGCAAGACTCGCGCCCTTCTTGCCTTGGAGGGCATATGGGATGAGGGCCCTGAGGACGACGGAGAGGGTGAATTTTCACCTGACAGTCCACCTGAGATATCCTTTCATGCCTTTTCGGGTTCGTACATGCCTCAGACGATGCGCGTCCAAGGCACTATCAAGAAGCAACAGGTGTCTGTTCTGATCGATTCTAGCAGTACTCATAACTTTATCAATGACAAGGTGGCCATGAGGCTGGGATGTTCGTTGTAAGCCTCGTCCCCCTTTGATGTCAGAATTGGCGATGGCTCGAACCTCTGCAGCGCTGGCATGTGTCCCCGGGTGGAGTTAACTATCCAGGGTCACTCCTTCCTTTTGGACCTGTATTTATTACCTAAACAGGGGGCTGACGTGGTCCTAGGCGTGCAGTGGCTCCGTGATCTCGGAGATGTGGTTTGGAACTTCGACGCCATGACGATGCAGTTTACCGTAGGAAGCCATTCGGTTCCGGCTCTCGGGCGGTCTTCCAGGTACTCTCCATTCTATGTTCTCGATGGATTCATTATCACATGGTACTCCTCAAGGTTTTTTCTTGCAACTGTTATCGTCGGAGGGCACTACTCCTGCGGAGACTCACCCTGACTTGGCCGCCCTTCTTTCGGGTTTTGAGGAGCTCTTCCACGAGCCTTCTGAGTTGCCGCCCCCATGGTCACATGACCACCACATTCCTATCATACCAGGGGCTGCACCGGCCAATGTGCGTCCATACAGGTATCCCCATATCCAAAAGGCCGAAATTGAAAAACTGGTAAAAGATATGTTGTTGACAGGGGTAATCAGGCCGAGCTCTCGTTCCTATTCTTCCCCTGTTCTACTGGTTAGGAAAAAGGACGTCACATCGCGCTTTTGGGTGGACCACAGGGCTCTCAATGTGATTACTCTCAAAGATAAATACCCCATTCCCGTCATTGAAGAATTGCTGGAAGAATTAGCTCCTCCGCGGGTCTTTTCTAAACTGGACTTGCGCGCGGGTTACCATCAGATTCGCATGCATCCGGAGGACGTCCACAAAATAGCCTTCTGCACACATGAAGGCCACTTTGAGTTCATGGTTATGCCATTCGGTCTCACTAATGCTCCCACCACATTCCAAGGGCTTATGAATGATATATTTCGAGAGTTCTTACGCCGGTTCGTGTTGGTCTTCTTTGACGATATTCTCGTCTATAGCGCCTCCTGGGAGCAACATCTTGAGCATCTTCGTTCTGTCTTTGAGGTACTTCGCCACCATTCATTATTTATTAAACGGTCCAAATGTTCGTTTGGGTGTTCTCAAGTTGACTATCTAGGCCATGTCATTTCGAACAGGCATGTATCTACCGACCCCTCCAAGGTGGAGGCTATGCTGAATTGGCCCATTCTGACATCACTAAAAGGGCTTAGGGGGTTCTTGGGCTTAATTGGCTACTATCGCCGATTTGTGTCTAACTATGGTTCTCTTGCCGCCCCCTTGACCAGCCTCCTCAAACAGGGTGCATTTGTTTGGTCGGATATTGCTCAGCAGGCCTTTGACACTTTAAAGACTACTATGTGCAAGGCCCCTGTGTTGGCCCTTCCTGATTTTTCTCGGCCTTTCGTGGTGGAGATTGACACGTCTAGCCACGGCCTTGTTGCAGTACTGCTTCAGGATGGCCATCCAATAGCCTTTTGGAGCAAAGCTTTATCAGGTCGTTCATTGTCCCTATCAGCTTATGAGAAAGAAATGTTGGCTATTGTACATGCGGTGACCAAATGGAGGCCGTATTTGTTGGGGCGCCATTTTATTATAGGAACAGACCATCAACCGCTCAAATATTTTCTGGATCAGAGGATTGCCACTCCTGCACAGCAGTGTTGGGTGACGAAGTTATTGGGTTATGATTATGCTCTGGTTTATAAACGGGGCTCTGAAAACACAGTTGCTGATGCTCTCTCTCGCCAATTCGAGGCGGCCTCTTCTCTCGGTATGTCCGCTCCAATTTTTCCTTTCCTTGCCAAATTACATGATTCCTATCAGGTAGATCCCCCGGCGGTGACTCTCTTGGATCGGCTTCAGGTCAACACTTCGGATGATCCCTCTTTTGTTCTAAAGAATGATTTTACTTATTGGAAGAATTGGTTGTGGGTTCCTAACTGTGATCACATTCGTCATACTATTTTGACTCATTTTCACTCCACTCTGACGGCAGGACATGAAGGGTCGTTTAGGACCTACAAAAGGGTCTCTCAGTGTTTTTTATGGCGCGGTATTAAGCGCGCCGTTCAGAAATTTGTGGCTGCATGTGAGGTATGTCAACGCGCCAAATCCTCTACTATTACCCCCTCGGGTCTCTTACAGCCTCTACCTATTCCGGAACTCATTTAGGAGGATGTATCTATGGATTTCATCGAAGCCCTTCCGATTGTGCATGGTAAATCAGTGGTAATGGTGGTGGTTGATCGGCTTTCTAAATATGCTCATTTTTCAGCCTTGGGGCATCCTTATACAGCCAAGACCATTGCTGAGCTTTATGTCCAAGATGTGGCTAAACTACACGGCATGCCTCGTACTATTGTGTCGGACCGTGATAGGGTGTTTATATCACAGTTTTGGCAGGAATTTTTCACCCTTCAAGGTTATCGCCTACTCATGCGTTCGGCATATCACCCGCAAACGGATGGCCAAACGGAAGTTGTTAACCGATGTTTGGAATAGTATCTCCGCTGTTTCGCAGGTGAAAATCCTCGGTGCTGGCTTCAGTTTCCACCTTGGCCGGAATGGTCTTACAATACCGCCTACCATACTTCTACCGGCTTTTCTCCGTTTCAGGTTATTTATGGCTGGCCACCCCCGACCTTACTTCATTATGTGCCTCAACGTGCGTCGGTAAGTGAAGTTGACTATATCTTGCAGACTCGCGATGATATTCTACGGCAATTAAAAGGGAATTTGGCCTTGGCTCAAAACCGTATGAAGCAGATTTATAACAAGTGTCATTCTGACCGTGAGTTTCAAGTAGGTGACTGGGTCTATTTCGGCTTTATTCTAGCACGCCAATCCTCCTTGTATCAGCCGGCTAGCGTCAAATTGGCTCATCGATTTCATGGGCCTTATCCAGTTATGGAGCGCATTGGCCCAGTTGCTTACCGCCTGCAGCTTCCAGACGATTCTACCGTTCATCTGATTTTTCACATCTCACGCCTTCGTCGTGTTGTGGGTGATCCCTCTCGTTTGGTACCTACTCCTCCTCCTCCATCCGTGCCAGTTGACTTGCCATTGTTACCAGCCTCGATTGTGGATTTGCGCCGAGTGCGTCGTTCAGGCCGCATTATCACCGAGGTTCTCATTGCGTGGAAGGACAGACCACTGGAAGATGCTTCTTGGATTCATGAGGACGAGTTTTTGGCCCAATATCCAGGTTGGACGCCTTGAGGACAAGGCTAGCAGCAGAGCGTAGTGGAATGTTATGTTCCAATTATTAGTCTAAGTACTTAGTCTATTTGTATTAATGGCCTTCGGCCCAGTTTAGGGGAGTAACCCATTCTTCCTGACGTCTGGCCTCTGGCCCAGATATATTTGACGTCTTTTGTAATAAGGCCTCTGGCCCAACTCGAGCGTAACAGATTTTTTATGTTCCAACTATTAGTCTAATTACTTAGTCTATTTTGTATTATTGGGCCCAGTTTAAGGGAGTAGCCCAGTCTCTCTGGCGTCTGGCCTAGTTATATCTGACGTCTTATGTAATAAAGCCTCGGGCCCAACTAGAGGGAATAGCCCAGGGGTTAGGCCAGGCCCACTGCGTGGGAAGTATATGTAAAGAGCTTAGGCTCTCTTGTTTGGATTATGAAAGAACAGTTTACCCTAATCTCATCTTCTTCGTGTTTCACCCCCTTTGTCCTCCTCTACTTGAGCCGCCATTAGGCCAGCAGAGGATTCCTACCCCCCACGTCTCCTTTCTCCTTCCCCATATCTCGATCTCCTTCCTCCTTCCATTTCTTTTCATGGCCCTCTTCCAGGTTCCTTAGAATCGCGAGAAGCTTTCGCGATGGCCAGAAGCAACCCACGTACCGATGGAAAGTCGCAGCCAGCGTCTGGGCCAAATGCACAGGAGGACTCCCACGGGGGATGCACTTCGCGAGATAAGTCCATGGCGCCAGTTCTTTAGGTCCTTCTGCAAGGACAAAAGGAGATGGCGTTGTTTCGCGAGTCCTTTGATCGACTAGCTATGTCCATGGCGACTACCCCTCATTCAGGTCAACCTAACAAGGGGGTCCTGCCGCCCCCTCGGACTGGTCCCCTTGCTCGTGGGCCTTCTCTGACGAATCGGTTCCAGGACCAGCATCCATCTTTCTTTGGATCTCAGCCGGCGGCTAAGAGACACCCCTCCATGGGCGCCGGCGTATCAGGCCCCCAGGGTGTTCGACAGAATGCTCCTTCGGCTCCTTTTGTGCAACCACTGGCCGGCAGAGGTTGCATCTCGTTGGACCAATAACCAGGCTGAATCTAGTTGGACCAATCAGAGACATTCGCGAGATGAGCGCCATGGCCCCCGGCCAGTGGCCGAGACACGGCTTGCCAGACTCCAGTTCCCAAAGTATTCAGGGGACGAGAATCTGGTGGATTGGTTGTATCAAGTTGAGAAGTTCTTCTGTTACCAGGATACGCAATCCGACGAAGACAAATTAACGGTAACTTCCTTCCATCTCATGGGTGATGCTTTGATTTGGTATCAATATTTTGAGACAGAGCATCCAGGGCATTCATGGCACCAATTCAGTCGAGAGTTTTATATTCAATTCGGGCCTACGGAGTATGCCGACTTCAACGAACTTCTCACCTTATTACGACAGACATCCACGGTGCGTGCTTACCAGATGGAATTCATGCGAATAACTAATCGTATTCCATATTGGACTCAGGAGGCCTTGGTGGGTAAGTTCATGCAAGGCTTGAAGTTAGAAATTTCTGATGCTATTCGCCATTACCTGCACCCCTCCATGGCTGAAGTGATTAAACATGTGCGGATTATGGAGGAACACCTCACCCGTTAGTGGCAGGCTTGGAGGCCCTTGAAGAGCCCCTTTGTTGGCCGCCACCCAAGTATTTTCGGCTGATCCTGTTGCATCCCCAGTACCACAGCCGGCCATCCGCCGGCTGACACAAGCCCAGATGGAGGAGCGCCGTTCTAAGGGACTATGTTTTAATTGTGACGAACGTTTTGTTCTTGTTCATCGCTGCAAGACCCGTGCCCTCCTGGCCCTGGAGGGTCTGTGGGACGAGGGCCCTGAGGATGACGATGGGGCTGCATTTGCACCAGACCCGTCACCTGCTGATTACCCCAAGATCTCCTTCCATGCTTTCTGGGGCACGTACATGCTCGAGACTATGCGTGTCCAAGGAGCTATCAAGAAGCAGAAGGTATCCATCATTATCGATTCCGGTAGTACTCATAATTTTATCAATGATAAGGTGGCTTTGCGACTGGGATGTCAGTTGCAAGCCTCGTCTCCCTATGACGTCCGGATTGGTGATGGCTCGACCTCCATAGCGCTAGCATGTCTCCCGGGGTGGAGTTAACTATACAAGGTCATGCTTTCCTTTTGGACCTTTATTTACTGCCTAGACAAGGGGCTGATGTAGGCAGTGGCTTCGTGACCTCGGCGATGTGGTTTGGAACTTCGACGCCATGATTTCGGTGGATTCATAGGGCCAGTCTGTCCAGCTCTCGGGCGGTCTTCCAGGTACCCTCCATTCCATGATTTCGGTGGATTCATTATCGCATGGTACTCCACAAGGTTTTTTCTTGCAACTGCTATCGTCGGCGGGCATTACTCCTTCAGAGAACCCCCTGACTTGGCCTCCCTCCTTTCGGATTTTGCAGATCTCTTCTGTGAGCCTTCGGCCAATGTGCGTCCATTCACATGACCACCATATTCCTATCCTACCAGGGGCTGCCCCGGCCAATGTGCGTCCGTTCATGTATCCCCATATTCAAAAGGGCGAAATTGAAAAATTGGTCAAAGAGATGTTGTTGACCGGGATCATTAGGCCGAGTTCTAGTTCCTATTCCTCTCCCGTTCTGTTGGTCAGAAAAAAAGATGGCACATGGCGATTCTGTGTGGACTAGAAGGCTCTAAATGCGATCACTCTCAAAGATAAGTACCCCATTCCCGTCATCGAAGAATTGCTGGATGAATTAGCTCATGCGCGAGGTACCATCAGATTCGCATGCATCCGGAGGATGTCCACAAAACCGCATTCCGCACACATGACGGCCACTTTGAGTTCATGGTTATACCATTCGGTGTCACTAATGCCCCAGCCACATTCCAAGGGCTTATGAATGATATATTCCGGGACTTCTTGCGCCGGTTTGTATTGGTATTCTTTGATGACATTCTCGTCTAAAAAGCCTCATGGGAGCACCATCTTGAGCATCTTCATTCCGTCTTTGCGGTACTTCGCAACCATTCTTTATTTATTAAACGGTCCAAATGTTCGTTTGGGTGTGCTCAGGTTGACTATCTGGGCCATGTCATCTCTAATGGCCATGTGGCTACCGACCCCTCCAAGGTGGAGGCTATGCTGAATTGGCCCATTCCGACATCACTAAAAGGGCTTAGGGGGTTCTTGGGCTTGATTGGCTACTATCGCCGATTTGTGTCTAACTATGGTTCTCTTGCCGCCCCCTTGACCAGCCTCCTCAAACAGGGCACATTTGTTTGGTCAGATATTGTCCAGCAGGCTTTTGACACTTTAAAAGCTACTATGTGCAAGGCCCCGGTTCTGGCCCTTCCTGATTTTTCTCGTCCTTCGTGGTGGAGACTGACGCGTCTGGCCACGGCCTTGGAGCAGTACTGCTTCAGGATGGCCATCCAATAGCCTTTTGGAGCAAAGCTTTATCAGGTCGTTCATTGTCCCTATCAGCTTATGAGAAAGAAATGTAGGCTATTGTACACGCGGTGACCAAATGGAAGCCGTACTTGTTGGGGGGCCATTTTATTATACGGATAGACCATAAAACCGCTCAAATATTTTCTGGATCAGTGGATTGCCACTCCTGCACAGCAGCGTTGGGTGACAAAGTTATTGGGTTATGATTATGAGCTGGTTTATAAACGGGGCTCTGAAAACACAATTGCCGATGCTTTATCTCGCTAGTTTGATGATGCCTCTTCTCTAGGTATGTCCGCTCCAATTTTTCCTTTCCTTGCCAATTTACAGGATTCCTATCAGGATGATCCAGCGGCGGTTACTCTCTTGGCTCGGCTCCAGGCTAACACTTCGGATGATCCATCTTTCATTCTGAAAAATGATTTTATTTATCGGAAGGATCGGCTATGGGTTCCTCACTATGATCACATCCATCATAATATTCTGACCCATTTTCATTCCACTCCGACGCCCGGACATGAAGGCTCCTTTCTGACCTACAAACGGGTCTCTCAGTGTTTTCTATGGCGCAATATTAAGCGCACCGTTTAGAAATTTGTGGCTGAATGTGATGTATGTCAACGTGCTAAGGCCTCAACTATTACTCCCTCCGGACTCTTGCAACCGTTGCCTATTCCAGAACAGATTTGGGAGGATGTCTCTATGGATTTTATTGAAGCCCTTCCGGTTGTGCAAGGCAAATCAGTGGTGATGGTGGTGGTCAATCGGCTTTCTAAATATGCTCATTTTTCCGCTTTGGGACATCCTTATACAGCCAAGACCGTTGCTGAGCTTTATGTCAGAGATGTGGTAAAACTACATGGGATGCCTTGTAGAATTGTGTCGGACCGTGACAGGGTATTTATATCACAGTTTTGGCACGAATTTTTCACTCTTCAAGGTTCTCGCCTCCTCATGAGTTCGGCATATCACCCACAAACGGATGGCCAAACGGAGGTGGTTAATCGATGTTTGGAACAGTATCTTCGTTGCTTCGCAGGTGAAAATCCCTGGCGCTGGCTTCAGTTTCAACCATGGGCGGAATGGTCCTACAATACCGCCTACCATACTTCTACCAAATTTTCTCCGTTTCAGGTTGTTTATGGCCGACCACCCCCAACCTTACTTCATTATGTGCCTCAGCATGCTTCGGTCAGTGAAGTTGATTATATCTTGCAGACTCGCGATGATATTTTGCGGCAATTAAAAGGTAATTTGGCCTTGGGTCAAAACCGTATGAAGTAGATTTATGACAAGCGCCATTCTGACCATGAGTTTCAAGTAGGTGACTGAGTCTATGTCAGTTTTATTCTAGCATGCCAATCTTCCTTGTATCAGCCGGCTAGCGTAAAGCTGGCTCATCGGTTTCATGGGCCCTATTCTGTTACGGAGAGCATTGGTCCAGTGGCTTACCGCTTGCAGCTTTCCGATGATTCTACAGTTCATCCGGTTTTTCACGTATCACACCTTCGTCGCATTGTGGGTGATCCTTCTCGTTTGGTATCTACTCCTCCTCCTCCGTCTATGCCAGCTGAATTGCCATTGGTACCAGCATCGATCGTGGATTCTCGTCAAGTGCGTCAATCTGGCCGCATTATTATGGAGGTTCTCATTGTGTGGTAGGACCACCCATTGGAGGATGCTTCTTGGATTCATGAGGATGAGTTTTTGGCTCAATATCCGGGTTGGAAGCCTTGAGGTCAAGGCTAGCAGCGGAGTGTAGTGGAATGTTTTGTTCCAACTATTAGTTTAATTACTTAGTCTATTTTGTATTATTGGCCTTTGGCCCAGTTTAAGGGAGTAGCCCAGTCTTTCTGGCCTAGTTATATCTGACGTCTTATGTAATAAGGCCTCTGGCCCAACTAGAGGGAATAGCCCAGGGGTTAGCTGGGCCCACTGCGTGGGAAGTATATGTAAAGAGCTTAGGCTCTCTTGTTTGGATTATGAAAGAATAGTATACCCTAATCTCATCTTCTTCTTGTTTCACCCCCTTCATCCTCCTCTGCTTGAGCCGCCATTAGGTCAGCAGAGGATTCCTAGCCCCCCCCCCACGTCTCCTTTCTCCTTCCCCATATCTTGATCTCCTTCCTCCTTCCATTTCTTTTCACGGCCCCCTCTTCTTACTGAAGTATTGGGTCGTATCAATAGGATATGCTAGATCCTAGATATATATTTAACTCTAGAGCATATAGTTAACTCCTAGATATATATTTAACTCTAGATAATTAACATAGTCTTTAGGATTATGTATGGTCCTATATAGCCATCGGACTAATCCTTATCTATATAGGACTATGTATGGTCCTAGAGTCCTAGAGTATTCCTAGATTTATCAATAACTAGTGGTATATATGACTGATCTGTACATGAAATATGCATTTTATTATCTCCTAAACTTATGTTTCTGCTAGTGTTTGTTTAGAATTATTAGTATTTTAATATAGTTTTTGGTTTTTGTAGGAAACGAGAGCAAAACGGAGAAATGGGATAAAACGCGACTCTAATGATTGAATATTTACAACTTCGATTGCATATCTCTGATGGGACTGATTTAAGCTTCATGTTAAAGTACACGAAGTCAGCTTTCCAACGCCACTGACTGTTCGCAATTCGGAGTTCGGAGCAAAAAGTTATGATCATTTGAAATATCGCTGGACAGAAAGAGACACAATTAAAGAGAAGATCCGTTCAGATTATATCCGGCGGCTGAGATCAATACGACGGGTTTTAAAGAAGAAAAAGAACAAAAAAAAAAAAGAGCGCTGAACCGGCTGGTTCAGTGCCGGTTCAGTTAAAATAAAAAAAAATAAAAAAAACCCGGCCCGAGCCGAGCTCGGGCGCTCGGGCCTTCCATTCCAGAAAACAGAGCGATGCTCTGTTTTGGATGAGCGCCGGCAAAGACGAGCGGGGCTGAGCACCGGTGATCATGGCGGCTGGGTTTGGAAGGGTGATCCGGCGGAGGGTTTGGAAGGAGGAATCACGGCGGTGGGGCGAGGATTGCAGACGATGCTCTGCTTTGATGCGCCAGGCTGAGCACCGGCGATGAGGCGGCCACGGGCACGGCGACGGCTGAGGAGGGCCACCGGCGGTTCAACAGCAGTGAGGAGGCCATCGACGAGGGCAGAAACGGCAAAAAAAAACAGAGCTACAAGAAGGAAGGCTCTGATTTTGGAAATTTCCAAATCGCGCGCGACAAAGCCGAATCGGGAAGCTTCAATTGATCAAAATAAATGAAATCACGATGCAAAATCGCTTTATTGGGAAGGTCCCATTTGCTATTTTCATGAGACTGTGGGTCTGTATAAGAAGAGGAACTGGAGCAAAAAAAAAGAAGAGCGGCCGACAGAGAGCCGACAGAAAGAGCGAAAAAACAGAACGGAAAAGAGAGAAAGAAACAGAGCCTTCTCGTCGTGATCTTGGCCGGATTCCGGCGGGTCTTTGGCCGGAAGAAGAGAAGTGAAGAAGAGGAGTCGAACGCCGGGAGAAAGAACTGATTTTGGGCCGGATTTGGAAGTGCTACAGTACTGATTTGCAACTGCTACAGTACACGAGTTCGCCGGAGAAGATGATGAATAGTGAACAGTGCTACAGTACTTCGGTGAACAATGTTTTTGATAATCCGACGAACCAGGCTTTTTCTTCCTTCTTTTCTATGTCTAGCTAAATTTTATTGTACTAAGACAAGATGAAGCCCTGCTGATTGTTTGACTCTCAATACTTATTTGCATTTCTAAAGTTGTGATTTTTACTCCATATGCTTAATAATTTGCTATGATTATTCTGTTGCTCGAGAGAGGGTAGAGTAATTGTTAGTTAAGGGTTTGTTAATGTTCGAGAGATCTTAGCTAATTCCAAGGTATTATTTGAATAAAAATTACATTTTTATGATTGATCTTTGCTCGAGTGAGGGAGATTAATTAAGTTAGATTTAATTGTTTAGTTGCATGTTCGAGAGGGCTGCACACATTACGATTATTCGTGACTTCGAGAGGGGCACGGGTAATTGACCACTTGGAATTGTACGGGTTTAACGGAGAGGTTAGCTATTTGGTTTGGGTGGATTCGAAGTCTTAGTATATTTCTCATCATATTATTTTCTCATAAATTTCAGTACTTTGTTAAATTAGAACTTTTCATTCTGCTATAACTAGTTTCATAAAAAAATCAAATCTTTCATTAGAATTAAGTTGAACAGTCCAAGTCCTTTGGGTTCGACCTCGTTACCACTAGACTATACTGAGTCTCGTGCGATTGCGAGTAAAAATAGTTAGAAAAATCAATCAATCAATGACTATATGGCATATATATGCTCTAATTTAGCATTCCTAGAGTTAATCTAATTATTTAGATAGATGAACAACTTAGATAACTATGTAGGGAACTACATAGTTAGGGTTCTCCATCTAGATGGACTCCTAGTTAACTATATAGGAACATATATATAACTACATAGGAACATATATAATGTTCCTGAATTATACATGTGTCACGACCCGTATTTTTAAAACCATTTTTAAATTAGAGTAGTAGCGAAAAATCAGAGGATTATTCCTCTATGCGATAAATCATTAGATGAAAATTCATCGACTAAGCATCTAGGCCGTGATAACTGGGTTCACAAATATCTTGAAAGACAATTATTACAGATGCAAAGTCAATTAAACTCATGCAAGTCCTTCATGTGCAAGTCTGTCATCCATCTCAAAATACACTATAAAATAAAGGAGACTGATGCCTACTTTGAAGCTGTCAAGTCATCCTCACTCTCGATCGTCTACCACCAGGTGCTACGTGAAGTCAGTCTTCTACTAAAGAACCTGCATCACGAGTGGATGCTGAGTATAAAAATACTCAGTGGGATATCGTAACACAATCATCGACATAAAATAAATCAGGATTTCTATTAACATTTTATGCAGCCTATTACAGAGTTCCACTTGGTTCAATAATTACCTCTTTGTCCCAAATAGACAGACTCACTGAATGTCATTCCTACATGATAGACAGTACCAATCAAATCTCATCAATATCTCTACACTGTAATAGCTGATCCACATATGATCATCATAGCCATGTCACATAGTTTCCAATGTCGGAGCTAAGTGGTCCCAACTGCACTCAGGATAACCACTACCCCTTCCAGCCGCGTGGAAAAAAAGGCCCTCTATGGCCGTGGGAATATGCTCATGTGGCAACCCACTCTCACCCTCATGCTGAAGCATAGTAGCTTACCCTTCTTTGCCTTCAGACCCAACGTGCTCCGACTATGGAACTCATAGCCATAGTTCTGAGTCACAATCATTCAAAAACTGACTCACAATCCCAATGACATCTTAGTCATTATCTTGATTAGGTTATTCTCAACCCTCAAGTTAAAGTCTCAAATAACATCATTTTATTATCTTTATAAAATGATTAAGTCTCTAAACCATCTAGGTTTATTAATCGGGTTTTCCTTATCACCAAGTTCTTCAACTATCAGTCAGCATAACATCAAGGACAAACACCCATAAATACGATAACATAAAGCATACAAAGCTAATACACCAATTATGCTTCAAATCATTTATCAAAAAGCGTAAAATAATAAAAATGAGCCTATGTACCACGCTGGCTCTGTATGTACCACACTGCACTGCAATACACAAACAGGCATAGGCTACCGTTAGTTGAAAGCCATACTAACTGTCAGTGGATGTCTAACGACAGTTCAAAATGAACCGGGTTTGGTTCAATATTAATGCCTGGTTTGCTTCACTGCATGACTGGTTCACCCTTGAACCAGTCGTCTTTCTCATTGGTTCCAGAACGGCAGCACGCTAAGCTTGCTGCCGCCGAACCGACTTTTTCGGTGGTGGGTTGCCGCCACGGTGGTAGCCGTGGATCCCCGTCGCCAGTGGCCTCACCTCTCTCTCCTTTCGCCTCGAACCCCTTGGTTGCTCGCCGCCAAGTTGGCGGCTTTCCAGGCCGTCGGCGGCTTCGTCGTCGCCCTGGAGCCTTGTGGCCCATTTCTGGCTCCTGCTATCCTTTCTTCGTCCTCTTCCTCGCCTGCCCGTGGTCCAGGCAAATATGTCAACGGAGATGGGTGGTGGCGCTTCCGCCAGTGCCGTCGTCGCCTCCATCAGCGAAGATACAGATAACACAAATACATAAAAATAGTGATGAGGTGGGTATGAGATCCGACCTTTATACACGTTTGGGGTTCGATTCACCATTCGTCGAAGGCAACTTCCTTCTGCTGGTGAGTCACCGTCATCGCCAGTGTCGCCATCGCCGTCGGCGTCGGCTCATCCGTCACCGACCCCTCCTTTCCCCTTTACTGTTCATCTTCTCCCTCTCCCTCTTTTTAAACCAGACCCACTTGAGCACTGAGTCATCATAGAACAGGACAGATGTCCTTTTCTTTCGTAACAAGTGTTACAACATGAATTGCTCCTATATATATAGTTCATCGTTCCTTGTAGGGAACGATGGGAATGATGAACTATGGAGGTAGTTCCCTAATTATATGAACCTATAGTAACTATGTAATTAACTACATTTTGTCCTAAAATAACGATGGAACCTAAATACAACTATAACTTAGTTATTCCTATATGATTGATATCATATATCAACCTAAATGATACCTATAGGTATGAATACTGTAGGTATCTAGTGTATAAGAATTGTCGTATGTGTACTCTCATAGAACTAAATACCCTATAAGAACATAGGATAACCCATATAATTATCCTATTTTCCTAGGAAAATAGGATAATTCTTAAAATTGATTCCATTGTGTTACAAGTATATTACTATGTATACCCTATGGTTTACTAGGGTATATTGTACGTTGATACCTTATGAATATAGATAGATACATAGGACTAATATAGGACTATGTAAACATAGTCCTATATTCCACCTCTATTTAACTATAGATAGATACATTATAATAGTTCTATTAGGGTTGTATTTAGGATTAAACCCTAATCCTAAATGGCATATACCTATTCTAACTACATTATTAGTTATATCTATAGTTAGTACATATAATAGAGGATAATCTTATGTCAAACTAATAATGTAGAACTATTATTATAAATTCTAGTTATGAGACTATGTTTGTATGAACTATCTAATTGTTTGTATTAGGATATCCCTACTTATTAGGATACCAGATTAATAAGGAGTACTATAATACATGCCTTCCATACTGGATGAACATGATGACCCTAAGTTAGACGATAACATAACTTATATAGTGTACTGTTATTCATTGTCTATATTAGTTAATCTTAACTTAAACTTTGTTTGTTGGATACATAACAAAAACAAAAGTTGATACATAACAAATCCTCTCCATTGGAAAGTGGGTTGATGAGAATACAAAGTTTATGTAAACTAAAGTGTATTCTTTTCTTTGTTATGGAGAATAAAATACAAAATCATAATCCTTCTAATATGTATTCTACTAGTTGAAGAGGGTTAGAAGTTTAGGATTGTGGAGTTTGCTATAATCACTCTGATTGGTATAGAGAATACACACAACTAGATAGGGTTTGCTATGAAGAATAAATATCACTAGTTAGAAAGAATATTAAATAAGTTTCTAGGATTTAGGTTTGTTACTAAGCCATATGCACTTCTTGTTTAATGGTTAGAAAGAGTTGTATAATGGAGTTTGTAGGATACACATTGGTAAGCGGGTTGATTATCATACAAAGTTTATGTAGACTAAAGTGTATTCTTTTGTTTGTTATGGAGACTAAAATACAAAACCATAATCCTTATGTATGTATTATACTAGTTGAAGGGGGTTAGGATTACGTTGTGTTACTACATGTAGTTAGATGGAAGAATTCTTACAGTATGTAATAACTAGGGAATACAAGAAGTGGTTATGGTTTGGTAGAAACTTTGTATTTAATATTCTGTCTAAGTAGTGATATTTATTCTCCATAGCAAACTCTATCTAGTTGTGTGTATTCTCTATACCAATTAGAGTGATTATAACCAATTAGATCATACGCATGGATACTGTTGTGAACGTCAGGCCCAGGACGTCAGCACGTATACGTCATGCATGGATATCTGCTGGGCCATATCTATTAGGATTAGATTGCTTTCCTTTCTTAATAAAAGTCATATATTTGTAATCAGGCCCGTTTGGGTGTCTAAATATGTAACGGGCTGTAATGGCGTAGTTAGTGGGTAATTAGGGCCCATCTGGCCAGCCCACTCCTTTTCCTTTATAAGGAGGTCTTCCTCCTCCTTTAGGGTTTTATGGAATATGAATTAATCTTCTTTCTACTATTTCTTCCTTGTCTTCTTCCCTTTCTCCGGCCATGATACCTGGCCCTGTTCGTGTCCCATGCTGGGACACATCATTGGTATCAGAGCATTTCGATCTACGGGCTGTTTCTGACTCCACACTGACGACCCTTCTTTCCGTGCTAATGGGAATCCAAGAGCAAGTCAAGGAACTACGATTGGCGCAAGCTGAAAAGAAGGCTAGGCGGGCTGAAAAGGAGGCTATGCGCACTACCACCATGGCTACGGCTCCACCACCGACGACACCGTTACCTGGTCACGCCACCTGGCACTCCTCCCAACCGTCATGGAACCCACACCAGTATGGGTTTAATCCTGGCAGGAGGAATCTGTCTGGTTACGATGAAGAGAAGCATGGCTATGGTGGCTGTAGCCGGAGGCCGGAGTATGAGAGGCCGCGGCTGTATGAGGACTCTGGATATGGTCGCGATGAGGGCTTTGGACGTCCTAAATATGGAGCCGAGTCTTCCCCTTCAGTTTACCACCGACCACAGCCAAGGCCCTCGGCCCCCGAATCTGCATGGTTGGCATATCGGCCACCCCCTGCGGCCCCAGCCACTGCCATGGCTGGTGCGGGCCATTCTCCAAAGAGGATGACAGGTCTCTCCCAGTCGAGGTCGGAGCCGATTCCGCTGCCGTCAAGGGCATGCAGCCCACCTTGTCCCTCAGTCACCGTCGCCGCCATTCAATCGAGGGTCAACAACTGACTGACCGCCGCCTGCAAGTCCATTCCGGTCACCGGCAACATCAAGAAGCACCGTCGATCCAACCGTATGCGGTTCTCGCACCGTCGCTCAAGCGCCTCTTCCGAAGACGGCAAATCTGTCACCCTCCAGGCCGGACGTTCCCTCAAAGAATCCAGACTTTTCACAATCAAGCACAGAAAAAGATCCCACCTTTACTGTGCCGCCGCTTCCATTCTTTTCGCCCAAGGGTCCAAACCCACCGGTGTCTTGCTCTCGCCGCTTCCAGCAATCCCAGTAGCCTCCTCCAGGCTCTTCCTTGACACCTTCAAGCCACCAAACACAGTGTTGTCTTTCTCCACCTTCAATGGCCACGTCGACTCCTTCACGCCTCGTACCGCCGATGATGACCTTCCCTCTCACCGGGCCGTACAGGACGTCACCGACGAGATCTCCACCTCGCGCGACCTTGTGAAGCTTTGCCGCAGCCTCAGCAACCTTAGAATTTCTATGGACATCCCAGGCCGTTACCTGTTCGACGAAATTCCCCACCCGGATTCTCTCCTCTACGTCGCCCTCAACACTCTACAGATGGGATTTCAAAGGTTTGATCGATTCGACTTGACAACTTCTTGTTATGAGTATGCCTGTGGAAAGTTTCCAAAAAATTTGCAACTAATGATGGGCCAAGCTAACGGTTATCTTCGTGAATACTCATATGTGACACATCAACCGACAACTATCAAAATATACAAGGCTGATGGTGCAGAAAGATTTCTTTTTTGGGCTGTTGGCAGTATGTTATTGCAGGTTCTATGTGGTGCAGGAGGTGAGAATCTATTGTCGTTCGCAGCGGCCTTGATAAAGAAGCATAACAATCCAAATACCGTGTGTGAACCAGAAGGATTTTTGGTATACGTCACACGCATGGATATCTGCTGGGCCATATCTATTAGGATTAGATTGCTTTCCTTTCTTAATAAAAGTCATATATTTGTAATCAGGCCCATTTGGGTATCTAAATATGTAACGGGCTGTAATGGCGTAGTTAGTGGGTAATTAGGGCCCATCTGGCCAGCCCACTCCTTTTCCTTTATAAGGAGGTCTTCCTCCTCCTTTAGGGTTTTATGGAATATGAATTAATCTTCTTTCTACTATTTCTTCCTTGTCTTCTTCCCTTTCTCCAGCCATGATACCTGGCCCTGTTCGTGTCCCATGCCGGGACACAACAGATACTTAGCCTTATCTATGCCGTGTTGCCCCTTTGTGCCAGAATTGAAACGAGCATATGTGGAGGACCCTACCACCAAGGCACTGATTGACCGTCTTCAGGCTGATCCCGCCGCTGAGCCTCCTTTTTCTTGGCGGGAAAATCTCTTATTCTGGAAGGACCGCTTATGGGTACCTGCCATCCTGGATTTGCGATGGCGTGTGGTGTCCCATTTCCATGATACTCCTATGGCTGGCCACGAAGGGACATTCAGAACATTCAAGCGGGTAAGTCATAGCTTCTTGTGGGCTGGTATTCGGAAGGATGTGCATTCCTATGCGGCAGCTTGTGACACATGCAAGCGGGTAAAATCAGCATCCACAACCCCTGCGGGTTTCCTCGAGCCCCTTCCTATCCCTGACAAGGTTTGGGAGGACGTCTCCATGGACTTTGTTGAGGCCTTACCCATGGTTCGCGGTAAGACAGTCATTATGGTGGTGGTCGACCGCCTCTCCAAGTACGCCCACTTTTGCGCCTTGAGCCATCCATTTTCTGCCCGAACCGTTGCAGAGCTGTATGTAAAAGAGGTCGCAAAGTTGCATGGTATGCCACGAACTATTGTTTCAGACTGGGATCGTGTATTCATTTCTCAGTTCTGGCGGGAGTTTTTCACTCTACAGGGTACGGAGCTCCATATGAGTACGGCCTATCACCCTCAAACGGATGGTCAGACCGAGGTGGTCAACCGATGCCTAGAGCAGCATTTACGCTGCTTTGTCGGGGATCAGCCTCGGCGTTGGCGTCAGCTCCTTCCATGGGCAGAATGGTCGTACAACACTGCTTACCACACACGTTCGGGATTCACCCCTTTCGAGGTTGTCTACGGTCGCCCTCCTCCTTCAGTCTTGTCTTACGTACCTCATCGCTCCTCTGTTGCCGAAGTGGATTATATGCTTCAAACGCTGGATGAGGTTCTTCACCAGCTCAAGGCTAATTTGGCTTCAGCTCAGAACCGGATGAAACAGGTCTATGATAAGAAGCACACTGATTAGGAGTTCCATGTTGGTGATTTGGTATATGTGTCCGTTCTGCCACATCGCCAGACTCCCCTATTTTGGGCTGATCATAAGTTGGCGGCTCGTTATCATGGGCCTTATGCAGTTATGGAAAAGGTGGGGCCAGTGGCATATCATCTTTCACTACCTCCCTGGTCGCTGGCGCACTCCGTTTTCCATGTGTCACGGCTGCGTCAATTCATGGGGGACCCGCAGTTAGTTGCGGATATTGCTCCCCCGCCACTCATGGGCCCTGCAGAACCTAGAGCACATATGCCTGCCTCTCTTATTGACAAGCGGAGGGTGCGTCGTTCAGGATGTATTGTAATTGAAGTGTTGGTAGCTTGGAAGGGTAAATTGTTAGACGATGCAGAGTGGATGTTAGAGGATGACTTTCTGACCCGCTTTCCATCATGGTCGCATTGAGGGCAATGCGGAAGCGGAGCGTGGTGGAGTGTTGTGAATGGCAGTACGCAGATCCGTATGTTGTAACTGAAAGGTCATATGTTATAATTATTCTAGGAAGCTGAAAGGTCATATGCTGTAATTATTCTAGGAAGCTGAAAGGTCATATCTTGTAATCAACCTAGGAAGTTGAAAGGTCATATGCTATAATTATTCTAGGAAGTTGAAAGGTCATATCTTGTAATCAGGCTAGGTAGACGCGCCCTTTCTTTCTTTATTAGGAGGTCTTCTTCCTCCTTCTGGGGCATGCAATATTGAATCAAGTTTTCCTTACTTCTCTTCCTATTTTCCTTACTTCTCCTTTCTTTTTACTACTTTTCGTGAAGACAATACCTTGTGACCCAGCTGGGTCACAACAATTATGCCTTCTCCATGTACAACCGAATGCGGCATAATGGGGTTCAACCCAATTCAGTTACTCTTCTGCTCTTGCACTCGGGGTGGTGGAACTGAGATATTTGCAATGCGTGCACACCTGTGTTGTCCGTTGTAGAGTCCATTCTGATCTCAAAGTAGTTAACTACCTAAATAATGAGTATGGTTGGATGATCAATCCTCTTTTTCATGGAGAAAGTGGGTTTGATGAGATTGTGAAAATTCTCAAGGTTTTGGAAACCTCAGCAAGGGAAGAGATCCTACGCATAAATCCTAGCTACAGGAACTTTCTATTTCCTCAGGTCGAAACTCACCCTTGGCACAAGATTTCTCACAAGTGGATGCCTCCTGAAGCAATGGATTTGATATCGAGACTTTTACAGTATTCACCAAATTTGTGATGCACTCCTCCAGAGGGTGGCACACCCTTTCTTAATAATCAATAAGAAAGGGGATGACATTTTTATTGAGTCTGCTGATTTCAAGTGGAGACCAATCACTCAGGGATGAGGGAGAAGGAGTACTAAAGGGAGCTCTACCTCTCGCCATGACACGGGTGATAAACAAATTCCTAGTTCTGTCAAGGATAACAAGACTAAAGAAGCAAAGGGCCCTTCCTCTGTGTCATCAATTTCTCTCGAGACAGAAAAGAAGGCACCAGATCTTTCTTCAAGCCCAGCAAGTGGGATGGCGAATGGTCTCATCAATGCGACGTATGAGAATGCCTTACCAAGACATGCATCCTCGGAAGTAACATCATCTGCCACTTTTAGCAAAACGGGTAGCCAACTGTACAAACCAGCTAATGTGAAGAATACTCCACTTGAAATTGGTAGAGAGCCCAGGCAAGTTTCTTCAAACTTGGATGTCCCATCATCTGTTTCCGGAATGTATTCCTTATCTTCAGATCTTGTGTTGGTCCCTTCTCTTGAGTCATGTGCAGTGAGGACTATTAAGCATGTAGGAAGCCAACGAATATCTGGTGAAAGACATAATAACCATGTATCTCGAGAAGTAGCCGAAGCCGACATGACATCTTTTCTGAAGACTGTGCCTGCAGATTCAGGTGACCTCTTTATGCAAGGGAAGGAACCGATTAAATCCCCAACCGTTGAAAGGAACCAGTTTATGGTTGCATCCCATATTGCTTCCACATCTTCTCATTCTGGTCCTTCCAGCCGACCCTCTTCAAATTATAGCACACGATCGCAACAAGTCATTGGTCCTCAGAAAGTGGTGGGTCCTAGTAAGGAGTGGAAATTAAAACCAATGCACTTAACTGTTGGTCAATCTTCTGGGTCACTTGCCACATTGGACGTTCCACCTGTTGTAGATGACCTTAACTCTATTTCAAAGTTGTCCCTTCAATAGCTTCAGCAATTGTAGCCAGAATTGAACTAGAGAGAATGTGCATATATCAGATGAAAATGTCACTATCCCTGTCCATCTACATATACCTGACGCAGAATGCAGTGCATTTAGCTTTGGAAGTTTTGATGCTAATTTTGGTGTGAACACTAGTCTTGACAATGGTCAAGACAGTTAAAAGAGTTCTTCCTTGCATTTAGAGTTTTCTCAAGGGATTGAAGACAATCCTGAGGAGTCTTTATCCGGTCAAAATATGTCAAAAACACTCCAGGATGGAGATTATCAAGATCGTCAGGAATCACCCTCACATATGCCAGATAACTTATCAGCTGAGGAGGAAAATGGTCAACAGTTAAGTGCATGCATCCTCGGAAGTAACAGCATCTGCCACTTTTAGCAAAACGGGTAGCCAACTGTACAAACCAGCTAATGTGAAGAATACTCCACTTGAAATTGGTAGAGAGCCCAGGCAACTTTCTTCAAACTTGGATGTCCCATCATCTGTTTCCGGAATGTATTCCTTATCTTCAGATCTTGTGTTGGTCCCTTCTCTTGAGTCATGTGCAGTGAGGACTATTAAGCATGTAGGATGCCAACGAATATCTGGTGAAAGACATAGTAACCATGTATCTCGAGAAGTAGCCGAAGCCAACATGACATCTTTTCTGAAGACTGTGCCTGCAGATTCAGGTGACCTCTTTATGCAGGGGAAGGAATCGATTAAATCCCCAACCGTTGAAAGGAACCAGTTTATGGTTGCATCCCATATTGCTTCCACATCTTCTCATTCTAGTCCTTCCAGCCGACCCTCTTCCAATTATAGCACACGATCGCAACAAGTCATTGGTCCTCAGAAAGTGGTGGGTCCTAGTAAGGAGTGGAAACTAAAACCAATGCACTTAACTGTTGGTCAATCTTCTGGGTCACTTGCCACATTGGACGTTCCACCTGTTGTAGATGACCTTAATTCTATTTCAAAGTAGTCCCTTTAATAGCTTCAGCAATTGTAGCCAGAATTGAACTAGAGAGAATGTGCATATATCAGATGAAAATGTCATTATCCCTGTCCATCTACATATACCTGATGCAGAATGCAGTGCATTTAGCTTTGGAAGTTTTGATGCTAATTTTGGTGTGAACACTAGTCTTGACAATGGTCAAGACAGTTAAAAGAGTTCTTCCTTGCATTCAGAGTTTTCTCAAGGGATTGAAGACAATCCTGAGGAGTCTTTATCCGGTCAAAATATGTCAAAAACACTCCAGGATGGAGATTATCAAGATCGTCAGGAATCACCCTCACATATGCCAGATAACTTATCAGCTGAGGAGGAAAATGGTCAATCTGGAATCTCTCCCGAATCAGATTATGATCAATCTAAACCAGACAGGATGCCATCAGGGGGTCCCCAGCCCTCTATGGTTCAGACTACACCTGGTTACTCTGGTTTTGGCATGGTTCCCCCTATGGTTGGAAGTCAATGTGCATCTCTGGATACCTCTGAGTCTCAGGTTCGTGCTACCTCTCGTCTTCCAAGTTTTGTTGTTCAACAGCCATTTGACTTTTCAAGTAGCTATTATACTCAGCTGTATAGACCTGGAGCTGATGGTGATGATCGTTTTTCTTTTTTTCTTGCTGCATCTGGGGCAACTACCAAGTATAATGGAAGTGTTGCTGTTTTAGCTCCGCAAACTAGCCAGCCTCCTCAGCAAGAGGGTGGGAACCCTTTGGTACTCTCAACAGGTTGCCCAACCCTTCCTGTTGCAACAACTGATGCTGTGGAGACCTTTGGAATTTTTGAGTACATGAGAAAAACTCAATTCCAGCCTAATGATGTCACCTTTATTGGGCTTCTGATAGCTTGTACTCATGTTGCTTTGTGGGATTCGGGTGCCACTGTCGATTCGGTAGCAATAGTGCCTACTACAACTCAGTGCAGTTTTTGTACCTTTTCTTCTACTATTTCTTCATTGTCTTCTTCCCTTTCTCCGACCAGGATACCTGACTCTGTTCATGTCCCATGCCGGGACACAACAATACCATAGACGGAAGAATACATACAGTTTCTAGGGTTTCCATCAACCAGTTATGCGGAGTCATAAGTACATACATAGGCATACCGTCTAACGCTTACCAAAGACTGAATCGGAAATCATAGTCTACTAGTTGTGTAATTACGAAGGAATGGTAAGCGCTTTTATGATTTTACAATTAGTAAGTTATGAGACTACGGTTTAGGATTACAATTGGTATGTATGGAAGAATGCATACGATTAGTAGACGGTAAGCATCTACCGCCTAACTGGTTGTGTGTTTTCTCCATGCCAAACCATAACCACTTCTTGTAGGATATTAATACATAGTTTCTAGGGAGCTTGTTATGGAGAATACATACAGTTAGATGGAAGAATAAAATACACACAAAACTAGTTCTGGATTTACTCAAAATAGAGAATTATTTTGGAATTGTTTACACTTTCGTATGGAAGAATACACACAACTTCTAGTTGTGTGTATTCCTCCATCCCATAACAAACTCAAATTTTAGACCCCTAAAGCCTTCTGTCTAATTGGTAGAATCCATACAAAACCATAAAACTAACTTAATTGCCGCTTACCATTCTTTGTAATTAGTAGACGGAAATCTACCACCTAAATGGTTGTGTGTATTCTCCCTACCAATACATGCAGAAGTCACAAAATCGAGTGCCTCTCCAATATGTAATAAGTAATGATATGTTTATTCCCATGAATACGTGACAACAACTCTAGGGTTATTCGGGTCTTTGGTATAGTATAGAGTTAGACTACGAATTTGAGTTCTATTTAATTAGTTGTGTGTGTATTCTTGTGTGTATCCTCAATAACCAGTTTAGGGAGAATACACACAACTACATGCATACTGAGGATATTGTAACCATCCTCACGATCTTCAATTACTATGCAGAATTAACCTTCTGCATTGGAATTTGAGTTTGTAATAAGTAATTTAGGGTTACGGTTTACTATCCTTAGCAGTTTTGTGTATTATTTCGCTTACCATAAAATCCACTACTTATTTCATTCTTCTGTCTTACTAATTGTATGTATATTTCCATACATAGCTAACCGAAGACCGAATAAGAAAGGTGGCTAGAATCAAATTTGTTGTTTTAGGGTTTAGAATTACAATTAAACAAATGAATACACACACAACTAGTAGAAGAGGCACTTGATTTTAAATACTATAAACTTGTTCCAACTTGATTCCGTCTAATGCTAACCAACGACTAAATCGGAAAGGTGGCTGGAATTACTTAGAGGTGTAAAATTTGAGTTCGTTTTATGGTACGTGTCGGAAGCAAGAACTACCGGGTAAGACAATTGTGTGTATAATCTATCTAACTATGGAGTATTCTAGGGTATTAGGGTTATGGCAGCTATTTGATTGTGTTACCTAACTAGTTTGTTATCTCTATAACAAACTCCATAACTAGCCTTAAATTTGAGTTTGTAATAAGGGGTCTAAGCAAAAGTTGTTCCTTCTGTTAATTCGTAGACGGAATGGTAAGCATTAGAGGCTAGAATACACACAACTACTTAGGGGTCTAAGTAGTTATGGAAGCTTCTAGGGTTTAGGGTTATCTTTTATTTATGACTTCTATTTAACTGTATGTATTCTCCATAACAAAGTCAAATTTTAGACCCCCAAAACCTTCCGTCTAATTGGTAGGTTACAAACCTACGGTATTTAAAATCAAGTGTCTCTTCTACTGTGTATTCTCCACACAAATTCGTATTTGTGCCTCTTCTGTCTAATTTCAACAAAGAATGCACACACCATTCTTCAGTAGCACTCTATACTATATCAAATGGTAACCCTAAAGGATAGCAATTAGTTTAACTCAACTACTTAGGGTTTTTCTTCCATACGAAAGCATAACCATAAACTCTAAAAACAACAAATTTGATTTCAAAATTTTAGTTTATTGTGATTTTACAATTAGACAGAAGGAAACGACTAGTTAGGGGTATTCTCAATAAACTCTAAAAACCGTATTCATACCAACTATAGATTCCAACGATTTAAAGCAAAGACACAACTTTTCCTACAATTAAACAAAAGAATACACACACAAGTTTAGAGGTAGGGTTTACTATAGTGAATAAACATAAGGGTACCCATGTGGAGAATTGATTCTAATTGTACAATGGTTACAATTAAACAAAAGAATACACACACGAAAGTCTAATTAGTTTTGTGCGTAACCATCCCTTCAAGCATGGTGAATAAACGGTAGTAAATAAGTTGTGAGAATACACACAACTAAGAAGTTTACGGTATGTATTCTTATTGTAAAAAAATTAAAATTGGGAGGTATCCATATCATAAACAAGGTTAGGCAGAAGAATACACGCCTAACTAATCGGAAAGATAGCTGCCATAATCTTAATAACCTAGAATATATATAGTTGTTATTGTTTAGACCCCCATTGTATTATTCTGTTACATGGAAGAATACACACAACTACTTAGTTGTACTGAATTTTATGGGGTGGTAATGGTCTCCACAACACTTATTCTCCATTAGGATTACAATATGGGGTTTAATCCCCATAAATCTGCCGTAACCAACATTTGGTTAGAGTAGGAAGAATACATACATGGTTCCATATTATACTATGGAACTCAAATTCCTACAAACTCCACAACACTTCCGTGGATCAAAACCTTCTACATAGGAATTTGAATTTGTGATAAGTAATTTAGGGTTATGGTTTACTATGCTTAGTAGTTGTGTGTATTCTCCTTCTTACCAAAAGCAAAAGAATACACACAGAACTAATTATATATTCTTTCGTCTAACTAATATTACAAAAGTGTATTCTTTTGTTTAATTGTAATCCTAAACCGTAGTCTACTAGTTGTGTGTGTATTCTTTTGCTTAGACCCGTAACCCTCTTCTACTAGTTGTGTGTATATTCTTTTGTGTAAGTATAATCCTAAACAAAAGAGGCTAGAATACACCCTACTTAATTTTATGGTAAGCGGAAGAATACACACACAATTGTCTTACCAGCTAGTTGTGTGTATTCTTGCCTCTGACGCATACCTTAAAACAAACTCAAATTTTAGACCCCTAAGTAGTTATGAGTATTCTAGCCTCTATAACAAACTTTAGTCGTATATATTCTTCCATACGAAAGTGTGGTCTACTAGTTGTGTGTATCCTCAATTGCTGCTTACCATTCTGTCTATTGTAGTCCACTAGTTGTGGATACAACTAGTAGACTACCAACTTTATTCTGACTACTTTTAGACCCCTAGTGAGTAGCAAGACCACCAATTGCTATATGTAAAATCAATTAATTAAATGGAAGAATACAATTAGAATCAATTCTCTATACATGCAACTACTTAGGGGTCTAAACGATAACCAAATAATTGAATTAATTGGTTATGGTATACATAAGAATTCTTGACTTATTATAAATTGATTACTTATTACATATTGTAAGAATTTTTCTATCTAACTGCATGTATTCTCCACAACAAACTCCCTAGAAACTATGTATTAATATCCTACAAGAAGTGATTATGGTTTGGCATGGAGAAAATACACAACCAGTTAGGCGGTAGATGCTGACCATTCCGTCTACTAGTCGTATGCATTCTTCCATACATACCAATTATAATCCTAAACCGTAGTCTCCATAACTTACTAATTGTAAAATCATAACAAACGCTTACCATTCCTTCGTATTTACACAACTAGTAGACTATTCAGTCTTTGGTTAGTGTTACATGGAATGACTATATATGTATTTATGATTCCGCCTAACTGGTTGATGGAAACCCTAGAAACTGTATGTATTCTTCTGTCTAGGTACGCGTAAGCTTCTATCAAAACATACATAAGTCACCACAATTCAATCTCCTATGAAGAATAAAGATAACCAGTTAGAGTACACATACAAATGGATTTTATGGTAAGCGGAAGAATACACACAACTACTAAGTTGTTATGGAGAAGAAGCTAAATGTTATGGAGTTTGTTAATGCTAAAACCTAGAAACTATGGGCCTTATAATCACACATACGTACATAGTTAGGAAAGAATAAACCTTCTGCATAGAAATTATAGTTCAATCTTATTGTTTCTCACAATCTTCAATTCCTATGCAGAATAAACCTTATGCATAGGAATTTGAGTTCTGTAATACAGTTTGTTATGTGTGTATTCTTCCGCTAACGCTTACCATTCCATCTACCCTATCAAGATAGTTATGTTAAGTGTTAGAGGCTTGAATTAGACAGTTGGTATGTATTCTCCATACCAACTACTTATGGAGACTCACTACTCCAAAACAAACTTCATCTACCAATCCGTTATTGGTATGGAGAATACACACAACGTAACTGTAAAGTGCCATCTACCAATTTGACAGTTTTGGATATTGTTATACAGAATGGCCATGTATGTATTTATGACTCCGCCTAACTGGTCGATGGAAACCCTAGAAACTGTATGTATTCTGTCTAACTCAAATTTTGTTTAATTGTAATCCCAACCCTCTTCAGCTAGTACAATACATACAGAAGGATTATGGTTTTGTATTTTATTCTTCTACTTTCCATAACCTAACTATGATTAGGGGTATTCTCTATACCGTAGTTTCTAGGGTTTAGCGTTAACAATAAAAGGCTTACTATAAAAGGTGTAATAAGTAATGAATCAACAACCTTCTTATTTTCGGGTTTAGGGTTGCATTTTAAGAAAGAACTACATTTCTGACACACTACTTAATTTTATGGTAGGCGTAAGGATACACACAACTAATTAAACGAAAGTAAATGAAAAAATACACACACAACTGTCTTACTACGTAGTTGTGTGTATTCTTGTCTCTGATGCGTACCATAAAACAAACTCAAATTTTAGACCCCTAAGTAGTTCCAGCCACCTTTCCAATCCAGTCTTTGGTCAGCGTTAGACGAAATTAACTTGGAACAAGTTTACGATATTTAAAATCAAGTGCCTCTTCTACTCGTTGTGTATGTATTCTTTTGTTTAATTGTAATCCTAAACCGTAACCCTTAACCCAAAAAACAACGAATTTCATTCCAGCCACCTTTCTGATTTGGTCTTTGGTTAGCCATTATGGAACACATACGACTAGTAAGACAGAAGAATGAAATAAGTAGTGGATTTTATGGTAAATGAAAGAATACACACAACTACTAAGCATAGTAAACCATAACTATAAATTATTTATCACAAACTCAAATTCCTATGAATATTGAAGATCGTGAGGACGGTTATAGTATCCTCAGGATGTAGGAAGTTTGTGTGTATTCTCCCTAAACTGGTTATTGAGGATACACACAAGAATACACACAATTAATTAAATGGAACTCAAATTTGTATTCTAACTCTATACTATATCAACCAATGTCCCGTATAACCCAAGAGTTGTGGTGAATTATTCATGAGAATAAACATATCATTACTTATTACATATTGAAGAGGCACTTGATTTTATGACTTATTGATCTATACATGAATTATGCATTTCATAAGTCCTTAAACTTATATTTATGTTAGTGTTTGATTATATTTAGTGATAGTTTAATGTAGTTTTTTGTTTTTATAGGAAAATAAGCGTAAGATGCAGAAATGTTGTAAAATGTGACTTCAATGGTCAAATCTTCATAACTTTGTGTGTATATCTCTACTTTGTGAGTATATCTCCAATTGCTCGCAATTCAGAGTTTGGAGCAAAAACTTATAACCATTGGAAAATTGTATTGCAGGAAGAAACCGAGAAACTGATCAATTGGCAATACGCAGCGATCGATCGCCGTATACGCAAAACCGAAATTTGACCTATTTTGACTCGGATTTGGAAGGGGACTTCGTGGTTTTTCTTCATCCCAATACATATGCCTTATGAGGGGACATTTTGATCAGTAGAGAATAGACATTGGAGGCTAGAGAAGAGTAAGAAGGAGTCTTTTGAAGCCAAAGAAGAAGAAGGATTCATGCTAATGGATCTACAAAATGAGGCTTTTCTTTTCTCTCTTCCTATGTCTAGCTAAATTATTTGTCAAGGCTAGATGAAGCCCTAGATGTGTATTGCTACTCTTTCTTGTTTAATTTAATAGAGTTGATATGATTAACGCTTAATGCTATTTCATGAGTTTCTTTTGAGTGCTTGACCATAGACTTGATTGATTATGAATAGAATTAGATCTTTTTAATCCCTGTGTCTAACCAAAAATAGGATTGTGATTGGTTCTATGCCCGACCAAGGATAGAATTAATTACATTATAATGGATGAACTTTCGTATCAGACCAAGAATGTGAGTGAATTCATTGGGATTTGTGTGTCTGACCATGAACACAAGTTACCATATCATATTAATTTGTGCCTAATAATAATTGAGAGTAGTAATTGCATATCTAGTGGTGGATTTGCTGCCTTGATATTTCTCTACATTGGTTAAACTCAGTTAATTTAGTTAAAGTTCATTGCTTTCTTACATTAAATCAAAACTGTAACTTTCTCTTGAGTTTGGTAAAGTATTTAACCGTCCCTGAGGTTCGAAAACCCTTTAATACTCGCCGTAGTACAATTGCCTTGTGCACTTGCAATGGTTCTTATATTGAAACGATAAGGTTTTTGGCACCATTGCTGGGGACAAAAGCCAATAATTTACCAAATTCTTAGCATAGCTTAGTTTTAGAGTAGTTTAGTGACTTTTAACTTAAATTCTATTTCAGTAGCTTAAGTGTGCTTTGCTTTTTGTGTAGGAATAAGAGAAAATGTGGAATCATCGCCAACGTGGAAGGGCCATCCTTTCCCCCTGTTTGCATTCTTTTATCTTGTCCTTTTTAGTTTAACTGAGTGCTGGTTGTTTTACTTTGTTTGTGTGATAGCATGCTGTACTAGTTGTGGCTATTAGGACTCCTAGTTGTCGATATTTAGGGCTGCTGATTGCTAGTTGTGGATATTTAGGGTTGATTTTACGATTCGTGGATGTGCGATAATGTTGTTTTGATGTTGATAATTGCTTGGTGAAGAAACGTTTTTACCTTTCTATAGATTTAGCCCTGATAACCCATATATGTACTTCAATGATTATTATTTTGTACACACACCTAATCCCCTTTCCTTTGAAGTGCCTTTCCACCCATGTCCCTTATATGCTTACAACCGTGGTTGGGAGAATCACTCTAACTTTGGGAGTAGCACATCTTCCCTACAATCTACAACTCATTTTATGTCGGAACCATGTGCCCTCTGTTTAAGTCCTATTCATACCCCATTGGAGTGTCCTTTGGCCCATGAGTACCAAGATTTTATACGTAAGTATGTGAATGAGGCCCAAGGTATTCATAGGTGGGAGGACCATCCTAATTCCCCTTGGACACAATTTAATCAGTCCCTAGACAAGATTTCTTAAGCCAACAACTGCCTTACCAATCAGCGTCTAATTTTCAGCCTGGCCAATACACTAGGCAATCTTCTTTGATAGACCAGATGAACCAAATGAGCCAAACGATCCTCACGGCCTTAATCGAGTTGAAAACTGAATATAAGGAAATGAGAAAAGAGTTCCGGGCACTTCAGAGTGACCAAAAATTTGAAAATGAGGTTAGGTGTAGTTAAAGAAATGAGCAGAAAAGGGTGGAGAGTAAAGAAGAAGTGAGTGAGTCATTAGAACTAATTTTTAAACCATCAATCTTTGAGGAGTCACCGTCTGTGACAATATTACCGGAACCTTATGTTCCCGAAGCACCAGTTGTACAATGTCTAGACCGACCCAACCCTTTGATTTTTGAAAGTGACTTAGAATGTTCTATCGATCGTCCGTTCGCGCCACTATTTGAGACCCCAAATAAAGGAGTCTTTTGAACCCAAAGAAGAAGAAGGATTCAAGCTAATGGATCTACAAAATCAGGCTTTTCTTTTCTCTCTTCCTATGTCTAGCTAAATTATTTGTCAAGGCTAGATGAAGCCCTAGATGTGTATTGCTACTCTTTCTTGTTTAATTTAATAGAGTTGATATGATTCATGCTTAATGCTATTTCATGAGTTTCTTTTGAGTGCTTGACCATAGACTTGATTGATTATGAATAGAATTAGATCTTTTTAATCCCTGTGACTAACCAAAAACAGGATTGTGATTGGTTCTATGCCCGACCAAGGATAGAATTAATTACATTATAATTGATGAAGTTTCGTGTCTTATCAAGAATATGAGTGAATTCATTGTGATTTGTGTGTCTAATGATCTATACATGAAATATGCATTTTATTATCTCCTAAACTTATATTTATGCTAGTGTTTGATTAGAATAACTACTACTTTAATATAGTTTTTGGTTTTGTAGGAAATGAGAGCAAAGATGCAAAAATATGGCGAAAACGGACTTCAATGGTCAAATTATCATAACTCCGTGTACAAATATCGGATTGGACTGATTCAAGTCTCATGTGAAATTTCAAGGAGTCAGCTTTCCAACGCCACCGACCGCACGTAATTCGGAGTTCGGAACGAAAAGTTATGACCATTGGAAAATGTGCTGCAAAATGAATAGTAAAGCGATCGATCGGCCAGAAAAGCGATCGATCGCCGTATACGCAGAATTGAAATAAGGCCTATTTTGACTTGGATTTGGAAGGGGATTTGAGGGTTTTCCTTCACCCCTATATATATGCCTTAAGGGAGAACGTATGGGGTATGCAAGAATAGAGTTTTGAGTTCTTTTGGAGACCTTGGAGGCTAAAGGAAGAAGAAGAAGAAGAAGATGAAGAACTTGTTGATGGATTCTCTTCCCATGCTTGGCTAGACTCTCTTCCAAGGCGTAGATGAAACCCAACTGATTGGTTGTATTGTTTCTTTCTCTCATATTATGTTTTTATTCTAGTTGGTGTATGAATCTTTGTTATGCAATAAAAGTTAATTCATTAGAGTTTATTCTTTGTACTCGAGAGAGACAAGAGTGGATCTTTGTGGATTTCAATCTGAAAGAGCACTTGCGTGTCCGAGAGGAACGTAAGGGCTCTGAAGTGTTACATATTAATAAAGTCTCATTGGTTTATACTCGAGAGAGATAGATCACAGTTCCATGTTTTAATAGATTTATGTGTTACATCCGAGAGGAGGGCACTATAATTTGAATTGACAAGTGTATGTCCGAGAGGAATACACTAGCCAACTGGAAATCTGAATTCAAAAGAGAGAGAGAGACGATACACTAATCTATTGTGGTGGATTCAAAGCCTTGGTACTTCTCCTATTGATTAATCTCAGCTTAGTTTAATTAAAGTTCATTGCTTTTCTCTAGATTAATTAAAAACTGCTGCTTTTCTCTTGAATTTGGTAGAATATTAATCCGTCCCTGAGGTTCGACAACCCTTTCCATACTCACTGTAGTACAATTGCCTTGTGCACTTGCAAGGGTTTTATATTTAAATGATCAAGTTTTTGGCGCCGTTGCCGGGGACGGAAGCCAATAGTTTACCAGATTCTTAGCATAATTAGTGTTAGAGTAGTTTAGTGCGTCTTAGCTTAGATTATTTGTCAGTAGCTTAATTTGTATTTTTCTTTCTTTTTGCAAGGTTAAGAGAAGACGTGGAATTCTCGCCAACGTGGAAGGGCCATCCTTTCCCCTAGTTTGCATTCTCTTATCCTTCTCTTTTTTAGATAAATTTGTGTGTTTGGTGTTTTCATTTTTTTCTCTGTGATTGCATATTGTGCTAGTTGTGGCTATTAGGACTGCTAGTTGTCGATATCTAGGACTGATGATTGCTAGTTGTGGATATCTAGGGTTGTTCATTTGATTTGTGGATGTGTGATATTTTGGTTCAGTTGATGAATGCATGGTGAAAAAAAAATGTTTTCACCTTTTTATGGATTTAGCCATGAGAACCCATACAGGAGCTTGAATGATTATTGTTCTTCACACACACCTGATCCCCTTCCTTATGAAATGCCCTACCACCCACGTCCCTTATATGCTGATACTTACAACCGTGGTTGGGATAATCACTCTAATTTTGGGAGTGGCACATCTTCCCTACAATACACGACTCCTTATATGTCGGAACCATGTGCCCTGTGTTTAAGTCCCATTCACACCCCAGTGGAGTGCCCTTTGGCCCATGAGTACCCTGATTTTATAAAAAAATATGTTAATGAGGCCCAAAGTCTTCATAGGTGGGAGGATCATCCTAATAACCCTTGGGAGCAACCCAACCCTGGGCCCACTCTTCATGAGGCCCCTAGACAAGATTTCCTAAGCCAACAACTACCTTACCAACCAGCCTTTAATCCTCAGTTTGGCCAAACCAATCAGAAACCATCCCTAGAAGATCAAATGAGCCAAATGCTAGCCACCCAATCTTCTCTCCTCTCAGCTTTCAGTGCGATGGAAGCCAAGGTGGACACTATAATAGACACCAAATATAGAGAGCTGACAGGTGAGCTGAGTACCCAGGCCCAGATTATCCATTCCCATACACAGGCTCTTGCCAACATTGAAACACAGTTAGAACAATTGGCACAGGCCATGAATATTAACGAAGAATGCATTTTACCTGTTGAACCCCAATATCCAAAGGGCCAATTTTCTGATGAAGGGATCTATTTTTCCCCTGATTATGATGTTACATCCCTTCAGAATGCCCAAAGGTTTGACAATGAGCTTGAGTGGGTTTTACATACTGATCAAGAGGGTGTAGAAATTAAAGAAGAAGTAAGTACATTACTAGAACCTAGCTTTAAACCTTCTTCTATATCTGAGGAATCACAATCTACAACACTGTCAACAGAACCTTCTATTCTTGAAACACCATTCATACCATCTCTTGACCGATCTAACTCTTTGTTTATTAAAAATAACTTAGACTGTTTCATAGATAGTTTAGTTGATTCACTAATTGAGGAAGCTTTCCCAATTGGGTTGCTAGAAGCGGCCCCTAAGGCCAAAATGGTTGATATGGGGGAGGAGGTTCCCTTTGTATTAAAATTCTCTAATGACCTTCTTTCATGGTTAATGCAGGGACCCCTCTTTCCAAAGCTTCCCTACCCACCACTCCATCCTTTTATTCCACGATGTGCTCCATTCTTAGGCAATAAGGATAGGAGTGTGTGGTGCAATCATTTAATTGATCCAGGTTGATGACTTGATAATCAGGACCCTACAGAGGATCGTGGCTACGTCTGGCTGAAGACGTTAAGCTTAGCGCTTGGTGGGAGGCAACCCACGTATTCAGGTGTATTCTCTCCTTTATCTGATTTTCTTTGATATATGATCATTGTCATTTTATATTTTTGTTCACATTGAGGACAATGTTCATAATAGGTTTGGGGGAGGGAATATTACTTTCATAAAAATAGAAAATTAAAAAAAAAAAATCATAAAAATTTGGTTAGTTTTTAGGTTGTTTGTTAGTACTTTTTCTTAGGTTTTAATAGTTTATCCCGTAATAATGCATGTTACAATTCTTAGGAGATTAATTTGCATTGGAAGTGTGAGTAAGTATACTGGAGGATAGATACACTTAACTGAGCATATCTTTCTATTACAGTCCTCTTGGAATAAGTGCTTGAACTAAGAAAATTCACTTACACACACTAGTACATAAAGTAATACCATCTAGAGATTTGTTGAATGCTAATTTACAGTGGGATGTCTTTAGTCATAGTCATTGGATGATGTGTAGTTATCTGTTGAGCTTAAAAGATCATGATAGACCATTTACTTGGCTATGGCAAGGGATTGGAACCGGAAATAGGTTGAGAGTATAATACAGCCTGGACAAAATAAAGATGTGCTGAAAATATGTGCTGAAAATGAAAAAATGCGAAAATGAAAATGAAAACAAAATGAAAGAAAAGGGGCTGCTTGACTTTATAGGATTAACTTAGGCTGATGTTCGGGCCCGAAGCGGTCTCTTAATACCTAATGCCCTAAGCCAACTGGCTGGGAGTCATTGGCCTGAGTCATTGCTAAACCTAAGCATCTTGAAGTCAGGCCTTACACAGTCCTAGCGAAAAAAAAAAAGAAAAAAAAAGTCTGTGGTGTATTATCCTCTCAAATCTAGAATGTTGGACCCGAAGGAGGCGCGCAGATTTGTGCTATCATGAACCTAAAGATGACGATGACTATGTAGATTATGATGTTCTTTGGTTAATGGGTAACACTGGATCTGTATAAAACAGAAATTTAGAATGTATTGCTACAATGTTCCACACTTTCTACTATTTATATTATCACACTATATTATATTTGAGCAGAAATTTCCAAGATGAAAGTGTGGAATAAAACCACTTACTTGAGGGCTTCTATATTCCTGTTGATTATGAACCAAGTACATGTGGTTGATTTTCTTAAGCATTGTAGTATGTATTTATCGGGATAATAGGTTTGTGTGTTTTGCAATGTTTTAATTTTTGTTTTTGCACTTAGGTTAATTAGATTAATAAATACATGTTTGTGGGTAGCATGGCTGCAAACCCTCACGAGACAACACTCGTCCTACTGGGGACACCTAGAGGTTTAACGGCTTGTTGCATACGCTCAATGCAATCGTGTTCCCTACGAAAGTGGTGTTTATTTTTATGCATTAGTTCCTTAGTTTGTTTGATTTTGTTTTGTTTTGTTTTGCTAGGGACTAGCAAAATCTAGGTTTTGGGGGTGTGATCTATACATGAAATATGCATTTTATTATCTCCTAAACTTATATTTATGCTAGTGTTTGATTAGAATAACTACTACTTTAATATAGTTTTTGGTTTTGTAGGAAATGAGAGCAAAGATGCAAAAATATGGCGAAAACGGACTTCAATGGTCAAATTATCATAACTCCGTGTACAAATATCGGATTGGACTGATTCAAGTCTCATGTGAAATTTCAAGGAGTCAGCTTTCCAACGCCACCGACCGCACGTAATTCGGAGTTCGGAACGAAAAGTTATGACCATTGGAAAATGTGCTGCAAAATGAATAGTAAAGCGATCGATCGGCCAGAAAAGCGATCGATCGCCGTATACGCAGAATTGAAATAAGGCCTATTTTGACTTGGATTTGGAAGGGGATTTGAGGGTTTTCCTTCACCCCTATATATATGCCTTAAGGGAGAACGTATGGGGTATGCAAGAATAGAGTTTTGAGTTCTTTTGGAGACCTTGGAGGCTAAAGGAAGAAGAAGAAGAAGAAGATGAAGAACTTGTTGATGGATTCTCTTCCCATGCTTGGCTAGACTCTCTTCCAAGGCGTAGATGAAACCCAACTGATTGGTTGTATTGTTTCTTTCTCTCATATTATGTTTTTATTCTAGTTGGTGTATGAATCTTTGTTATGCAATAAAAGTTAATTCATTAGAGTTTATTCTTTGTACTCGAGAGAGACAAGAGTGGATCTTTGTGGATTTCAATCTGAAAGAGCACTTGCGTGTCCGAGAGGAACGTAAGGGCTCTGAAGTGTTACATATTAATAAAGTCTCATTGGTTTATACTCGAGAGAGATAGATCACAGTTCCATGTTTTAATAGATTTATGTGTTACATCCGAGAGGAGGGCACTATAATTTGAATTGACAAGTGTATGTCCGAGAGGAATACACTAGCCAACTGGAAATCTGAATTCAAAAGAGAGAGAGAGACGATACACTAATCTATTGTGGTGGATTCAAAGCCTTGGTACTTCTCCTATTGATTAATCTCAGCTTAGTTTAATTAAAGTTCATTGCTTTTCTCTAGATTAATTAAAAACTGCTGCTTTTCTCTTGAATTTGGTAGAATATTAATCCGTCCCTGAGGTTCGACAACCCTTTCCATACTCACTGTAGTACAATTGCCTTGTGCACTTGCAAGGGTTTTATATTTAAACGATCATCTAACCATGAAAATAAGTTACCATATCATATTAATTTGTGCCTAATAATAATTGAGTGTAGTAATTGCATATCTAGTGGTAGATTCGCTACCTTGATATTTCTCTACATTGGTTAAACTCAGTTAATTTATTAAAGTTCATTGCTTTCTTAGATTAAATCAAAACTGTAACTTTCTCTTGAGTTTGGGAAAGTATTTAACCATCCCTGAGGTTCGACAACCCTTTGATACTCGCCGTAGTACAATTGCCTTGTGCACTTGCAATGGTTCTTATATTGAAACAATCACTTATGCATGTATCGGTATGGAGAATACACACAACCGGATAGGCGGTAGATGCTTACCATTTTGTCTACCAATTAGACAGAATGGTAAGCGGCAATTGAGTTTGTTTTATAGTTTTATATGGATTTTGCCAATTAGACATAAGGTTTTAGGGGTCTAAAATTTGAGTTTGATATTGAATACATATAGTTAAATGGAAGAATACACACAACTAGAAGTCATGTGGTTTCTTCCATACAAAAGTGTAACCAATTCCACAACAAACCTCGAATTTCAGTAAACTCAGAACTACTTGTGTGTGTATTTTATTCTTACATCTAACTGTATGTATTCTCCATAACAAACTCCCTAGAAACTATGCATTAATATCCTACAAGAAGTGGTTATGGTTTGGCATGGAGAAAACACACAACCAGTTTTGCGGTAGACGCTTACCATTCTGTCTACTAGTCGTTGTTGGTTATGGTTTACCATAAATTAACATACAGTTTCTATTCTAATGATGTACGTTTATTGCTCTGTAATGACATACTTTTTTAATTGTTCCTAGACGGAGACTATTTACGGTAGTCTACTAGTTGTGTGTGTATCCTATGTATGGCATAGTGTTCGAGGTTTCTATTCTCTATAACCTACTTAGGGTATAGCAAGACTTACAGGTTAGCTATTTTAATAATTATCTGACACACTACTTACGGTCTCGGATTACAATTAAATCATATCCAACTAGTTAGGGGTATTCTTTCATCTAACTGGTAATAACGACTAGTTAGGGTTATTACCGAACCACAAAAGATTTACCCTCCATTAACTACTTATTTAGTATTCTTAGACGAAAGAATACATACAGTTTCTAGGGATAACTCAACTAATTAGATACAAAAATACATACAATTTTTATTTATTCTCTATACTATAAAACCCGTAATCCTAAATGTGAAGATGGTTATAGTTGTGTGTGTATTCTTTCATTTACTTCCGTACATTGCATCAGCTAACTAAATGTTGGTTACGGTAGATTTATGGGGATTAAACCGCATATTGTAATCTTAATGGAGAATAAGTGTTGTGGAGATCACAACCACTCCATAAAATAAGTACAACTAAGTAGTTGTGTGTATTCTTCAATGTAACGGAAGAATACAATGGGGGTCTAAACGATAACAATTGTATGTATTCTATGGTATTAGGATTATGGCAACTACCTTTCCGATTAGTTAGGCATGTATTCTTCCGCCCAATAACCCTTGCAATATTTATATCTCTAGCATGTGATTTTAAATACCGTAAACTCATTCCAAGTTCATTCCGTCTAAGGCTAACCAAAGACATAATTGGAAAGGTGGCTGGAATCAAGTTCATAGTTTTTCGGGTTTAGAGTTACGGTTTAGGATTATAATTAAACAAAAGAATACATACACAACTAGTTCAACGGAAGAATCAAATTTGTTGTATGTATTCTTTCATAAATTGTAACCCTAAACTCGAAAAACTATGAATTTGATTCTATCTGCCTTTCCGATTCTTTCTTTGGTTAGTGTTAGAAGGAATGACTATGTATGGAAGAATACATACGACTAGTAAGACATAAGAATGAAATAAGTTAAAGGCTAGAATACACACAACAACTTAGGGGTCTAAAATTTGAGTTTTTTTTATGGTACGCGTTAGAGTTTGTATTGGTTTAACTCATAAACACAACTAGATAGCAATTGGTTTGTATTCTAACTAGTTGTACGTGTATTCTTCCATATACACACATCTAGTAAACACAAAGGTTGGAGAAATTGTATGTATTCTCGACAACTAATAAGGAGAATATACAACAAAAGAAAACACATTCAACTAGTTAGGCGGAACTATTTTAAATACCTCTTCTACTAGTTGGTATGCATTCTCCATACCAACAACTTATGAGATCCACTACTCCATAATAAACTCCGTCTACCAATCCATATTGGTATGGAGAATACACACAACTTAAATGTAAAGTGCCATCTACCAATTTGACAGTCTTTGGTTAGCATTAGATGGAATGGCTATGTATGGAAGAATACATATGACTAGTAAGACAGAAAAATGAAATAAGTAGTTTTTTGTGTTTAGGGTTACGGTTTAGGAACCCATAACCCTCTTCTACTAGTTGTGTGTGTACTCTTATAGTATCGAATAAGTAATGAATTTATAATAAGTTGTGGTTAGCTCGTGATGATACCATTCTTTTGGTTAGCATTAGACTTCCGTGCATTCTATAAAAATTAGACAGGAAACATAATACTGAGTTGTGTGTATTCTTCCACTTACCATAAACTAAGGAATACACACACAACTAATTAGACTTCTGTGTGTGTATTCTTTTGTTTAATTGTAACCAAACTGTATAATTAGAATCAATTCTCCTTATGTTTATTCATTATAGGAAAACCTTCCTCTAAACCCGTGTGTGTATTCTTTTATTTAATTGTAACAAACCCTCTTCTACTAGTTGCATAGTTATGGAGATACATACAGTTGTTTAGGGTTACGGGTTAGCTATTTGGCTAACTTATTATCCATAACAAACTCCCTAGAAACTATGTATAAATATCCTACAAGAAGTGGTTATAGTTTAGTAATAGCCCTAAAACCTTCTCCCACAATTAGTTGTGTGTGTATTCTTTTGTTTAATTGTAATCTTAAACTGTAGTCTACTAGTTGTATGTATATCCTTTTGCTTAGACCTGTAACCCTCTTCTTCTAGTTGTGTGTGTATTCTTTTGTTTAATTATAATCCTAAACCATAGTCTACTAGTTGTGTGTATATTCTTTTGCTTAGACTTTTAACCCTCTTATTCTAGTTGTGTGTGTATTCTTTTATTTAATTGTAATCCTAAACCCTAAACCCATAAAATTAAGACCATAATTGGTTGGTATGTAATACCGCCTATTTGTATGGAAGTAACCAAAGTTTATGTTAAGCGGAAGAATACACACAACTCTTACCATGTTGGTTATGATTTAATTGTAATCGTAAACCGTAAGTAGTGTGTAAGACAGTTGTAATCCTAACCCTCTTCAAAATCACTTCCGTAGTCTACTAGTTATGTATGTATTCTTTTGCTTAAACCCATAACCCTCTTCTAATAGTTGTATGTGTATTCTTTTGTTTAATTGTAATCCTAAGCAAAAGAGGCTAGAATACACACTACTTAGGGTATAGAAGGACTTATGGGGATTGTGTTACTTGGTTGTGTGTAATCTTCAAAATTTAGACCCCTTAGTTAATAGGCTTAGGGGTCTAAAATTTGAGTTTGTTTTATGGTATGTGTCAGAGGCAAGAATACACACAACCACCTGGTAAGATAGTTTTGTGTGTATTCTTAATTTACTTCCGTTTAATTAATTTTGTGTATACTCTTCCGCTTACCCCTATACTATACCATTCCGGTTTAATTATATGAGTTTTAACTAACTCCATAATAAACTCCGTAATACTATATTGGAGAATACCTAACGACTATGTATTTAATATTTTGTCTATCTAATTATGTTACCTCTCTAATTTTCCTACTCTAAACCTTAGAAACTGTATGTATTCTTTTGCTTACCGTAAATGGTTATAAATCACCCTAACCCATTACCATAATAACTGGTAACAGGTTAGGATACCCGTTACCACAACTCTTAGAGAACTCACACAACTTAGAATTGCATAGTAAACCATAACCCTAAATTACTTATTAGAAACTCAAATTCCTATGTAGAATAAACCTTCTGCATATGAATTTGAGTTTGTAATAAGTAATTTGATTTCCGTAATAAACTCTACAACACTTTTGTACCAATAGGAACCATGCTTCCATCTAACTGTGTGCTTACTTAGGCAGAGCCATAAATACATACATAGCCATTCCGTCTAACGCTAACCAAAGGTTGTGATAGAATAGTGATAGAAATTGCGTTAGACTAAAATTTGAGTTTGGTTGTGTTACTTGTTCCTTGTTTTGTTGAGGCCTTACCCATGGTTCGTGGTAAGACAATCATTATGGTGGTGGTTGACCGCCTCTCCAAGTACGCCCACTTTTGCGCCTTGAGCCATCCATTTTCTGCCCGAACCATTGCGGAGCTGTATGTAAAAGAGGTCGCAAAGTTGAATGGTATGCCACGAACTATTGTGTCAGACTGGGATCGTGTATTCATTTCTCAGTTCTGGCGGGAGTTTTTCACGCTGCAGGGTACGAAGCTCTATATGAGTACGGCCTATCACCCTCAAATGGATGGTCAGACCGAGGTGGTCAACCGATGCCTAGAGCAGTATTTACGCTGCTTTGTCGGGGATCAGCCTCGGTGTTGGCTTCAGCTCCTTCCATGGGCAGAATGGTCATGCAACACTGCTTACCACACACGTGCGGGATTCACCCCTTTCGAGGTTGTCTACGGTCGCCCTCCTCCTTCAGTCTTGTCTTATGTACCTCATCGCTCCTCTGTTGCCGAAGTGGATTATATGCTTCAAACGCTGGATGAGGTTCTTCGCCAGCTCAAGGGTAATTTGGCTTCAGCTCAGAACCGGATGAAACAGGTCTATGATAAGAAGCACACTGATCGGGAGTTCCATGTTGGTGATTTGGTATATGTGTCCGTTCTGCCACATCGCCAGACTACCCTATTTCGGGCTGATCATAAGTTGGCCGCTCGTTATCATGGGCCTTATGCAGTTATGGAAAAGGTGGGGCCGGTGGCATATCATCTTTCACTACCTCCCTGGTCGCTGGCGCACTCCGTTTTCCATGTGTCACGGCTGCGTCAATTCATGGGGGACCCGCAGTTAGTTGCGGATATTGCTCCCCCGCCACTCATGGGCCCTGCAGAACCTAAAGCACATATGCCTGCCTCTCTTATTGACAAGCGGAGGGTGCGTCGTTCAGGATGTATTGTAATTGAAGTGTTGGTAGCTTGGAAGGGTAAATTGTTAGACGATGCAGAGTGGATGTTAGAGGATGACTTTCTGACCCGCTTTCCATCATGGTCGCATTGAGGGCAATGCGGAAGCGGAGCGTGGTGGAGTGTTGTGAATGGCAGTACGCAGATCCGTATCTTGTAACTGAAAGGTCATATGTTATAATTATTCTAGGAAGCTGAAAGGTCATATGCTGTAATTATTCTAGGAAGCTGAAAGGTCATATCTTGTAATCAACCTAGGAAGCTGAAAGGTCATATGCTATAATTATTCTAGGAAGTTGAAAGGTCATATCTTGTAATCAGGCTAGGTAGACGCGCCCTCTCTTTCTTTATTAGGAGGTATTCTTCCTCCTTCTGGGGCATGCAATATTGAATCAAGTTTTCCCTACTTCTCTTCCTGTTTTCCTTACTTCTCCTTTCTTTTTACTACTTTTCGTCAAGACAATACCTTGTGACCCTGACAACAATTATGCCTTCTCCATGTACAACCGAATGCGGCATAATGGGGTTCAACCCAATTCAGTTACTCTTCTGCTCTTGCACTCGGGGTGGTGGAACTGAGATATTTGCAATGCGTGCACACCTGCGTTGTCCGTTGTAGATTCCATTCTGATCTCAAAGTAGTAACTACCTATATAATGAGTATGGTTAGATGATCAATCCTCTTTTTCCTGGAGAAAGTGGGTTTGATCAGATTGTGAAAATTCTCAAGGTTTTGGAAACTCCAGCAAGGGAAGAGATCCTACGCATAAATCCCAGCTACAGGAACTTTCTATTTCCTCAGGTCGAAACTCACCCTTGGCACAAGATTTCTCACAAGTGGATGCCTCCTGAAGCAGTGGATTTGATATCGAGACTTTTACAGTATTCACCAAATTTGTGATGCACTCCTCCAGAGGGTGGTGCACACCCTTTCTTAATAATCAATAAGAAAGGGGATGACATTTTTATTGAGTCTGCTGATTTCAAGTGGAGACCAATCACTTAGGGACGAGGGAGGAGGAGTACTAAAGGGAGCTCTACCTCTCGCCATGACACGGGTGATAAACAAATTCCTGGTTCTGTCAAGGATAACATGACTAAAGAAGCAAAGGGCCCTTCCTCTGTGTCATCAATTTCTCTTGAGATAGAAAAGAAGGCACCAGATCTTTCTTCAAGCCCAGCAAGTGGGATGGCGAATGGTCTCATCAATGCGACGTATGAGCATGCATCCTCGGAAGTAACAACATCTGCCACTTTTAGCAAAACGGGTAGCCAACTGTACAAACCAGCTAATGTGAAGAATACTCCACTTGAAATTGGTAGAGAGCCCAGGCAACTTTCTTCAAACTTGGATGTCCCATCATCTGTTTCTGGAATGTATTCCTTATCTTCTGATCTTGTGTTGGTCCCTTCTCTTGAGTCATGTGCAGTGAGGACTATTAAGCATGTAGGATGCCAACGAATATCTGGTGAAAGACATAATAACCATGTATCTCGAGAAGTAGCCGAAGCCAACATGACATCTTTTCTGAAGACTGTGCCTGCAGATTCAGGTGACCTCTTTATGCAGGGGAAGGAATCGATTAAATCCCCAACCGTTGAAAGGAACCAGTTTATGGTTGCATCCCATATTGCTTCCACATCTTCTCATTCTAGTCCTTCCAGCCGACCCTCTTCAAATTATAGCACAAGATCGCAACAAGTCATTGGTCCTCAGAAAGTGGTGGGTCCTAGTAAGGAGTGGAAATTAAAACCAATGCACTTAACTGTTGGTCAATCTTCTGGGTCACTTGCCACATTGGACGTTCCACCTGTTGTAGATGACCTTAATTCTATTTCAAAGTTGTCCCTTCAATAGCTTCAGCAATTGTAGCCAGAATTGAACTAGAGAGAATGTGCATATATCAGATGAAAATGTCATTATCCCTGTCCATCTACATATACCTGATGCAGAATGCAGTGCATTTAGCTTTGGAAGTTTTGATGCTAATTTTGGTGTGAACACTAGTCTTGACAATGGTCAAGACAGTTAAAAGAGTTCTTCCTTGCATTCAGAGTTTTCTCAAGGGATTGAAGACAATCCTGAGGAGTCTTTATCCGGTCAAAATATGTCAAAAACACTCCAGGATGGAGATTATCAAGATCATCAGGAATCACCCTCACATATGCCAGATAACTTATCAGCTGAGGAGGAAAATGGTCAATCTGGAATCTCTCCCGAATCAGATTATGATCAATCTAAACCAGACAGGATGCCATCAGGGGGTCCCCAGCCCTCTATGGTTCAGACTACACCTGGTTGCTCTGGTTTTGGCATGGTTCCGCCTATGGTTGGAAGTCAATGTGCATCTCTGGATACCTCTGAGTCTCAGGTTCGTGCTACCTCTCGTCTTCCAAGTTTTGCTGTTCAACAGCCATTTGACTTTTCAAGTAGCTATTATACTCAGCTGTATAGACCTGGAGCTGATGGTGATGATCGTTTTTTTTTTCTTGCTGCATCTGGGGCAACTACCAAGTACAATGGAAGTGTTGCTGTTTTAGCTCCGCAAACTAGCCAGCCTCCTCAGCAAGAGGGTGGGAACCCTTTGGTACTCTCAACAGGTTGCCCAACCCTTCCTGTTGCAACAACTGATGCTGTGGAGACCTTTGGAATTTTTGAGTACATGAGAAAAACTCAATTCCAGCCTAATGATGTCACCTTTATTGGGCTTCTGATAGCTTGTACTCATGTTGCTTTGTGGGATTCGGGTGCCACTATCGATTCGGTAGCAATAGTGCCTACTACAACTCAGTGAAGTTTTCGTACCTTTTCTGAAGTATTTATTACTTGGCCGCCTTGCAGACAAGGCGGGAGCGGAAGCATGGTGGAGTGTTGTGAACGTCATGCCAGGACATCAGCACACGTACGTCATCACGCATGGATATCGCTAGATTCTCTGATTAGGATTAGTTTCCCTTTTCGTGTCAATTAGTGGTTGTAATAAAGGCCTGATTGGATGTAATCATGGCCTATGATGTCATCATAGTGACGTCATGTCGTCATTATGTCATCTAGAGTCTTCTATATAAGGGGGTCTTCCTCCTCCTTTAGGAGTTATGCAATATAAATTGAATCTTCTTCTACTATTTCTTCCTTGTCTTCTTCCCTTTCTCCGACCATGATACCTGACTCTGTTCATGTCCCATGCCGGGACACAACAATACCATAGATGGAAGAATACATATAGTTTCTAGGGTTTCCATCAACCAGTTATGCGGAGTCATAAGTACATACATAGGCATTCCGTCTAACGCTTACCAAAGACTGAATCGGAAATCATACTCTACTAGTTGTGTAATTACGAAGGAATGGTAAGCGCTTTTATGATTTTACAATTAGTAAGTTATGAGACTATGGTTTAGGATTACAATTGGTATGTATGGAAGAATGCATACGATTAGTAGACGGTAAGCATCTACTGCCTAACTGGTTGTGTGTTTTCTCCATGCCAAACCATAACCACTTCTTGTAGGATATTAATACATAGTCTCTAGGGAGCTTGTTATGGAGAATACATACAGTTAGATGGAAGAATAAAATACACACAAAACTAGTTCTGGATTTACTCAAAATAGAGGTTTATTTTGGAATTGTTTACATTTTCGTATGGAAGAATACACAAGTTGTGTGTATTCCTCCATCCCATAACAAACTCAAATTTTAGACCCCTAAAGCCTTCTGTCTAATTGGTAGAATCCATACAAAACCATAAAACTAACTTAATTGCCGCTTACCATTCTTTGAAATTAGTAGACGGAAATCTACCACCTAACTGGTTGTGTGTATTCTCCCCACCAATACATGCAGAAGTCACAAAATCGAGTGCCTCTCCAATATGTAATAAGTAATGATATGTTTATTCCCATGAATACGTGACAACAACTCTAGGGTTATTCGGGTCTTTGGTATAGTATAGAGTTAGACTATGAATTTGAGTTCTATTTAATTAGTTGTGTGTGTATTCTTGTGTGTATCCTCAATAACCAGTTTAGGGAGAATACACACAACTACATGCATACTGAGGATATTGTAACCATCCTCACGATCTTCAATTCCTATGCAGAATTAACCTTCTGCATTGGAATTTGAGTTTGTAATAAGTAATTTAGCGTTACGGTTTACTATCCTTAGTAGTTTTGTGTATTATTTTGCTTACCATAAAATCCGCTACTTATTTCATTCTTCTATCTTACTAATTGTATGTATATTTCCATACATAGCTAACCGAAGACCGAATAAGAAAGGTGGCTAGAATCAAATTTGTCGTTTTAGGGTTTAGAATTACAATTAAACAAAAGAATATACACACAACTAGTAGAAGAGGCACTTGATTTTAAATACTATAAACTTGTTCCAACTTGATTCCGTCTAATGCTAACCAAAGACTAAATCGGAAAGGTGGCTGAAATTACTTAGAGGTGTAAAATTTGAGTTCGTTTTATGGTACGTGTCGGAAGCAAGAACTACCTGGTAAGACAATTGTGTGTATAATCTATCTAACAATGGAGTATTCTAGGGTATTAGGGTTATGGCAGCTATTTGATTGTGTTACCTAACTAGTTTGTTATCTCTATAACAAACTCCATAACTAGCCTTAAATTTGAGTTTGTAATAAGGGGTCTAAGCAAAAGTTCATTCTGTCTAATTTGTAGACGGAATGGTAAGCATTAGAGGCTAGAATACACACAACTACTTAGGGGTCTAAGTAGTTATGGAAGCTTCTAGGGTTTAGGGTTATCATTTATTTATGACTTCTATTTAACTGTATGTATTCTCCATAACAAAGTCAAATTTTAGACCCCCAAAACCTTCCTTCTAATTGGTAGGTTACAAACCTACGGTATTTAAAATCAAGTGTCTCTTCTACTATGTATTCTCCACACAAATTTGTATTTGTGCCTCTTCTGTCTAATTTCAACAAAGAATGCACACACCATTCTTCAGTAGCACTCTATACTATATCAAATGGTAACCCTAAAGGATAGCAATTAGTTTAACTCAACTACTTAGGGTTTTTCTTCCATACGAAAGCATAACCATAAACTCTAAAAACAACAAATTTGATTTCAAAATTTGAGTTTATTGTGATTTTACAATTAGACAGAAGGAAACGACTAGTTAGGGGTATTCTCAATAAACTCTAAAAACCGTATTCATACCAACTATAGATTCCAACGATTTAAAGCAAAGACACAACTTTTCCTACAATTAAACAAAAGAATACACACACAAGTTTAGAGGTAGGGTTTACTATAGTGAATAAACATAAGGGTACCCATGTGGAGAATTGATTCTAATTGTACAATGGTTACAATTAAACAAAAGAATACACACACGAAAGTCTAATTAGTTTTGTGCGTAGCCATCCCTTCAAGCATGGTGAATAAACGGTAGTAAATAAGTTGTGAGAATACACACAACTAAGAAGTTTACGGTATGTATTCTTATTGTAAAAAAATTAAAATTGGGAGCAATCCATATCATAAACAAGGTTAGGCAGAAGAATACACGCCTAACTAATCGGAAAGATAGCTGCCATAATCCTAATAACCTAGAATATATATAGTTGTTATTGTTTAGACCCCCATTGTATTATTCTATTACATGGAAGAATACACACAACTATTTAGTTGTACTGAATTTTATGGGGTGGTAATGGTCTCCACAACACTTATTCTCCATTAGGATTACAATATGGGGTTTAATCCCCATAAATCTGCCGTAACCAACATTTGGTTAGAGTAGGAAGAATACAGACATGGTTCCATATTATACTATGGAACTCAAATTCCTACCATAGGAATTTGAATTTGTGATAAGTAATTTAGGGTTACGGTTTACTATGCTTAGTAGTTGTGTGTATTCTCCTTCTTACCAAAAGCAAAAGAATACACACAGAACTAATTATATATTCTTTCGTCTAACTGATATTACAAAAGTGTATTCTTTTGTTTAATTGTAATCCTAAACTAGTCTACTAGTTGTGTGTGTATTCTTTTGCTTAGACCCGTAACCCTCTTCTACTAGTTGTGTGTATATTCTTCTGTGTAAGTATAATCCTAAACAAAAGAGGCTAGAAATACACCCTACTTAATTTTATGGTAAGCAGAAGAATACACACACAATTGTCTTACCAGCTAGTTGTGTGTATTCTTGCCTCTGACGCATACCTTAAAACAAACTCAAATTTTAGACCCCTAAGTAGTTATGAGTATTCTAGCCTCTATAACAAACTTTAGTCGTATATATTCTTCCATACGAAAGTGTGGTCTACTAGTTGTGTGTATCCTCAATTGCTGCTTACCATTCTGTCTATTGTAGTCCACTAGTTGTGGATACAACTAGTAGACTACCAACTTTATTCTGACTACTTTTAGACCCCTAGTGAGTAGCAAGACCACCAATTGCTATATGTAAAATCAATTAATTAAATGGAAGAATACAATTAGAATCAATTCTCTATACATGCAACTACTTAGGGGTCTAAATAATAACCAAATAATTGAATTAATTGGTTATGGTATATGTAAGAATTCTTGACTTATTATAAATTGATTACTTATTACATATTGTAAGAATTTTTCTATCTAACTGCATGTATTCTCCACAACAAACTCCCTAGAAACTATGTATTAATATCCTACAAGAAGTGATTATGGTTTGGCATGGAGAAAATACACAACCAGTTAGGCGGTAGATGCTTACCATTCCGTCTACTAGTCGTATGCATTCTTCCATACATACCAATTATAATCCTAAACCGTAGTCTCCATAACTTACTAATTGTAAAATCATAACAAACGCTTACCATTCCTTTGTATTTACACAACTAGTAGACTATTCAGTCTTTGGTTAGTGTTACATGGAATGACTATATATGTATTTATGATTCCACCTAACTGGTTGATGGAAACCCTAGAAACTGTATGTATTCTTCTGTCTAGGTACGTGTAAGCTTCTATCAAAACATACATAAGTCACCACAATTCAATCTCCTATGAAGAATAAAGATAACCAGTTAGATAGTACACATACGAATGGATTTTATGGTAAGCAGAAGAATATACACAACTACTAAGTTGTTATGGAGAAGAAGCTAAAGGTTATGGAGTTTGTTAATGCTAAAACCTAGAAACTATGGGCCTTATAATCACACATACGTACATAGTTAGGAAAGAATAAACCTTCTGCATAGAAATTATAGTTCAATCTTACTGTTCCTCACAATCTTCAATTCCTATGCAGAATAAACCTTATGCATAGGAATTTGAGTTCTGTAATACGGTTTGTTATGTGTGTATTCTTCCGCTAACGCTTACCATTCCGTCTACCCTGGCAAGATAGTTATGTTAAGTGTTAGAGGCTTGAATAAGACAGTTGGTATGTATTCTCCATACCAACTACTTATGGAGACTCACTACTCCAAAACAAACTTCATCTACCAATCCGTTATTGGTATGGAGAATACACACAACGTAAATGTAAAGTGCCATCTACCAATTTGACAGTTTTGGATATTGTTATACAGAATGGCCATGTATGTATTTATGACTCCTCCTAACTGGTTGATGGAAACCCTAGAAACTGTATGTATTCTTTCGTCTAACTCAAATTCTGTTTAATTGTAATCCCATCCCTCTTCAGCTAGTAGAATACATACAGAAGGATTATGGTTTTGTATTTTATTCTTCTACTTTCCATAACCTAACTATGATTAGGGGTATTCTCTATACCGTAGTTTCTAGGGTTTAGCGTTAACAATAAAAGGCTTACTATAAAAGGTGTAATAAGTAATGAATCAACAACCTTCTTATTTTCGGGTTTAGGGTTGCATTTTAAGAAAGAACTACATTTCTGACACACTACTTAATTTTATGGTAGGCGTAAGGATACACACAACTAATTAAACGAAAGTAAATGAAAAAATACACACATAACTGTCTTACCACGTAGTTGTGTGTATTCTTGTTTCTGATGCGTACCATAAAACAAACTCAAATTTTAGACCCCTAAGTAGTTCCAGCCACCTTTCCAATCCAGTCTTTGGTCAGCATTAGACGGAATTAACTTGGAACAAGTTTACGGTATTTAAAATCAAGTGCCTCTTCTACTCGTTGTGTATGTATTATTTTGTTTAATTGTAATCATAAACCGTAACCCTTAACCCAAAAAAACAACTAATTTCATTCCAGCCACCTTTCTGATTCGGTCTTTGGTTAGCCATTATGGAACACATACGACTAGTAAGACAGAAGAATGAAATAAGTAGTGGATTTTATGGTAAACGAAAGAATACACACAACTACTAAGCATAGTAAACCATAACCCTCAATTACTTATCACAAGCTCAAATTCCTATGCAAAAGGTTTATTTTGCATAGGAATTGAAGATCGTGAGGACGGTTATAGTATCCTCAGGATGTAGGTAGTTTGTGTGTATTCTCCCTAAACTGGTTATTGAGGATACACACAAGAATACACACAATTAATTAAATGGAACTCAAATTTGTATTCTAACTCTATACTATATCAACCAATGTCCCGTATAACCCAGGAGTTGTGGTGAATTATTCATGAGAATAAACATATCATTACTTATTACATATTGAAGAGGCACTTGATTTTATGACTTATTGATCTATACATGAATTATGCATTTCATAAGCCCTTAAACTTATATTTATGTTAGTGTTTGATTATATTTAGTGATACTTTAATGTAGTTTTTTGTTTTTATAGGAAAATAAGCGTAAGATGCAGAAATGTGGTAAAATGTGACTTCAACGGTCAAATCTTCATAACTTTGTGTGTATATCTCTACTTTGTGTGTATATCTCCAATTGCTCGCAATTCAGAGTTTGGAGCGAAAACTTATGACCATTGGAAAATTGTATTGCAGGAAGAAACCGAGAAACCGATCGATTGGGCAATACGCAGCGATCGATCGCCGTATACGCAAAACCGAAATTTGACCTATTTTGACTCGGATTTGGAAGGGGACTTCGTGGTTTTTCTTCATCCCTATACATATGCCTTATGAGGGGACGTTTTGAGCAGCAGAGAATAGACCTTGAAGGCTAGAGAAGAGTAAGAAGGAGTCTTTTGAAGCCAAAGAAGAAGAAGGATTCATGTTAATGGATCTACAAAATCAGGCTTTCCTTTTCTCTCTTCCTATATCTAGCTAAATTATTTGCAAAGCTAGATGAAGCCCTAGATGTGTATTGCTACTCTTTCTTGTTTAATTCAATAGAGTTGATATGATTAATGCTTAATGCTATTTCATGAGTTTTTTTTGAGTACTTGACCATAGACTTGATTGATTATGAATAGAATTAGATCTTTTTAATCCCTGTCTCTAACAAAAAATAGGATTGTGATTAGTTCTATGCCCGACCAAGGATAGAATTAATTACATTATAATGGATAAACTTTCGTGTCAGACCAAGAATGTGAGTGAACTCATTGTGATTTGTGTGTCTAACCATGGACACAATTTAATCAGGCCCCTAGACAAGATTTCTTAAGCCAACAACTGCCTTACCAACCAGCGTCTAATTTTCATTCTGGCCAATATACTAGGCAATCTTCTTTGATAGACCAGATGAACCAAATGAGCCAAATGATCCTCACGGCCTTAATCGAGTTGAAAACTGAATATAAGAAAATGAGAGAAGAGTTAGGGGCACTTCAGAGTGACCAAAAATTTGAAAATGAGGTTAGGTATAGTTTAAGAAATGAGCAGGAAAGGGTGGAGAGTAAAGAAGAAGTGAGTGAGTCATTAGAACTAATTTTTAAACCATCAATCTTTGAGGAGTCACCGTCTATGACAATAATACCGGAACCTTATGTTCCCCAAGCACCAGTTGTACAATGTCTAGACCGACCCTACCCTTTGATTTTTGAAAGTGACTTAGAATGTTCTATCGATCGTCCGTTCGTGCCATTATTTGAGACCCCAAATAAAGGAGTCTTTTGAAGCCAAAGAAGAAGAAGGATTCATGCTAATGGATCTACAAAATCAGGCTTTTCTTTTCTCTCTTCCTATGTCTAGCTAAATTATTTGTCAAGGCTAGATGAAGCCCTAGATGTGTATTGCTACTCTTTCTTGTTTAATTTAATAGAGTTGATATGATTCATGCTTAATGCTATTTCATGAGTTTCTTTTGAGTGCTTGACCATAGACTTGATTGATTATGAATAGAATTAGATCTTTTTAATCCCTGTGACTAACCAAAAACAGGATTGTGATTGGTTCTATGCCCGACTAAGGATAGAATTAATTACATTATAGTTGATGAAGTTTCTTGTCCGACCAAGAACATGAGTGAATTCATTGTGATTTGTGTGTCTAACCATGAACACAAGTTACCATATCATATTAATTTGTGCCTAATAATAATTGAGAGTAGTAATTACATATTTCTCTACATTGGTTAAACCCAGTTAATTTATTAAAGTTCATTGCTTTCTTAGATTAAATCAAAACTGCAACTTTCTCTTGAGTTTGGTAAAGTATTTAACCGTCCCTGAGGTTCGACAACCCTTTGATACTCGCCGTAGTACAATTGCCTTGTGCACTTGCAATGGTTCTTATATTGAAACAATCACTTATGCATGTATCGGTATGGAGAATACACACAACCGGATAGGCGGTAGATGCTTACCATTTCGTATACCAATTAGACAGCATGGTAAGCGGCAATTGAGTTTGTTTTATAGTTTTATATAGATTTTGCCAATTAGACATAAGGTTTTAGGGGTCTAAAATTTGAGTTTGATATTGAATACATATAGTTAAATGGAAGAATACACACAACTAGAAGTCATGTGGTTTCTTCCATACAAAAGTGTAACCAATTCCACAACAAACCTCAAATTTCAGTAAACTCAGAACTAGTTGTCTGTGTATTTTATTCTTACATCTAACTGTATGTATTCTCCATAACAAACTCCCTAGAAACTATGCATTAATATCCTACAAGAAGTGGTTATGGTTTGGCATGGAGAAAACACACAACCAGTTTGGCGGTAGACGCTTACCATTCTGTCTACTAGTCGTTGTTGGTTATGGTTTACCATAAATTAACATACAGTTTCTATTCTAATGATGTACGTTTATTGCTCTGTAATGACATACTTTTTTAATTGTTCCTAGACGGAGACTATTTACTGTAGTCTACTAGTTGTGTGTGTATCCTATGTATGGCATAGTGTTCGGGGTTTCTATTCTCTATAACCTACTTAGGGTATAGCAAGACTTACGGGTTAGCTATTTTAACAATTATCTGACACACTACTTATGGTCTCGGATTACAATTAAATCATATCCAACTAGTTAGGGGTATTCTTTCATCTAACTGGTAATAACGACTGGTTAGGGTTATTACCAAACCACAAAAGATTTACCCTCCATACAGTTTCTTGGGATAACTAATTAGATAGAAGAATACATACAATTTTTATTTATTCTCTATACTATAAAACCCGTAATCTTAAACGTGAAGATGGTTACAGTTGTGTGTGTATTCCATACATTGCATCAACTAACTAAATGTTGGTTACGGTAGGTTTATGGGGATTAAACCGCATATTGTAATCTTAATGGACTTAGGAATGGAGGTATACACACAACTTTTCTAGTTGAGTGGAGGTATTTGATCCTAGAGTTTAAGGTATAGGGGTTTAGGTTTGGCATTAATATGGAAGAATCGAAAACACACTAAACTCCTAAACTCTAACCCTACAGTTGCCAATTAACTAGTTGTGTGTATTCCTCCATATGAAACCATAACCCTAAAACCAAGTAATTACCTATATAATTCTTCCGTCTAACTAATTGTTCTTAATTCATCCATACACACATTATATGGATGATAGCTATGGAAGGATCAAATATGTATGTTGTGTGAAGTTAATTAGATATGTAGTTTCTAGTTGGTATACATATTTGATCCTTCCATAGCTATCCCCATACCAACTCTAGGGATGGAGAATATGCATAGCTATGGTTTAAAATTAGTAAATTATGGAGAATATGCATAGCTATGGTTTTTCAATTAGTAAGTTATGGAGAATATGCATAGTTATGGTTTTATAATTAGTAACTATGTATTTGATCTTTCCTTATAACCAATTAATCTTTCCTTATAACCAATTAATCTTTCCTTACCAACTACTAGTTTTGTGAATACATAGTCTCTAGGATTAGACTCTAGGGTTAGAGTTTAGGATGGAAGGATACTCACAACTAGCTAGATGGAAGGATCAAATTTAATTGGCATGTTTAATTGGTATTTAGAATACACACAACTAGTGATATGGAAGAATCGAAAAATTTAGCATTAGGTTTTGGCATAAACAATATGGATACCAACTAGAAACTACATATAGGATTAGGGTTTACTAAGGGCAACTACATATATAATGTTTTGGTTTTGGGTTGTGTGTATTCTTGCATTTATTGCTAACCGTAATGCCTGCTTATCTAATTAATCCATCTGAGTAGTTGTGAGTATTCCATACATAGTTGGTATGGATGGGATTCCCTGGTTGGCATCGAGAACTTATAGCAGGAACCCTAATCCTAACCCATATATAATTCTTCCATCTAACTATGTGTTTAATTCTTCATAACAATTAAAGTTTTGTTGTTATAGCAGGAACCCTAATCCTAGAGACTATGTATTTGATGCGCGAAGGTCTAAAGCTATCCCCAAACCGTAGAAACTACTACACACTACGAACTACTTATTTCAATTTTCCATCTAATTAGTGTGTATTCTCCATACCAAAGCCTAACCATAAACCCAAATCCATAGAAACTACAATGATGGATATATAATTCACCATGTTACATAGTTATCATATTATGGGTTATGATATAATATAACTATTGAACTCTATCATAGTTAATAGTTCTTCATAACAAATAAACCCTAGGATATCGGTTAACCCTAGTTTAGGGTTATAACCTAAGTTCACGAACATGTGAACCTAGGTTGATATATATAGTTAATTTAATCACAAGTAACCCTATGAGGGAGAGTTTAACATATCGTTAACTTAATCACAAGTAGCCCTATTAGGGAGAGTTTAACATATGGTTAACTTAATCACAAGTAACCCTATTGGGGAGAGTTTATGGGTTCATACAGTCTAGAAGACATGTTCATATGTTTATAATATTATATATTCAGTAATCTAACTTATAATGAGACTCCTATAACCATATTAGGAGTCTAGAAGACATGTTAGTTAGTATTCTTCTAATATATGACTACCAATACAGTATGAATACAAAATTAATATGAGTTTACCTTAGTTAACTATAATACATGTCTTCTAGACTTATAAATATGTCTAATGAGTACTAGTACAAATAAGTTATTCATACTAGTACTGTCTAATTATCCTCTTTAGTTTAATATGTCTAGTGAGTACTAGATATAATAAATGAATATATTATAGTATAACCCTAATTAATGGGGTTTAGTTTATGTCCTAAACTCTCCTGAATTGATAGTATCTATCATATGAACAATTAATATAGGGGACATAGTATCTATCATATGTCCTAGACTCTATGAACATGTCTTCTAGACAGTACTAGTATGATTAACTTATATGGTAATTATAGTATAGTTTAAGTTATTAGAAGTCATACTCCTATGACTTAAGGGTTTATTATACTCCTAGGACATAATCCTAGGGTTAATCTTAACTTATTAATCTGGTTAATAAAATACGGTATAAATACTTATAATTAGGTTAAACCTCCATAACTTAAGATAAAACTGGTTCATATGAGGCATAGTCCCTATAATTAGGGTTAACTAAATAATGTAGTCAACTATGGTAGTTGATTACATTATATGGTTATAATGTAGTTATAGGTATTAATTCAGTAATACCTATGTATCATGTTCATCTATTGACCCTAAACTTCATGGGTTATATGGTTGATTATAACCTATTAGGGAGACTATGTAACCCAATATACTATGTTAACTATATTGTGCATATAGTTATCCCAAAGTAACAGGTACTTAGTTGCACTACGGAGGTTCCTCCCTGTATATATGCACAAGTAATAACGATGGACCCTAACTCTGAACTAAGTATAACAATTCATGAACATGTCAACTACCTCCATAGTTGAGCATTATACTCTTAGTTACTAATCATCTAGATGGAGAACATAGTTCCATTTAAACTATAGTAAACTATCTTATTAGGTTAACAATAACGATGGATGCTTATCATTATAATATCCATATCTATCTAGGTTCATATGAACCAGGGAGTATAATATTCCTATACTATATATTTATGAATATATAGTATACATATAATATGTATATTATATCTATTATATGGACAATGGCATTCATGAACTTAGTTTGTAGAACATAGTTATCTAGACGAATAAACTATGTTATTAAATGTTCCTAACTATGTTCCTAACCAAATTGCCAATTAACCCTAACTTATGAACAATAGTATAGTCATGTTTCATCTAGGACTATGGCATACCTCCATGAACTATGCCTCATATGAACATGTCTTCTAGACTATGTTTGTATGAACTATCTAATTATTTGTATTAGGATATCCCTACTTCTAGACAACTAGTTACATAGTTAGAAAGTCCATAGAACATAGTTTACATATAGTAGTACACTATGTAACTAGTTGCCAAATTAATTTGAACTTTGATAGTTCCTCTAATAATCTAGGTTAGGATGTCTAAGATAACGAGATTATAATGTTACGATCATATATGTCATTATCTACTCAAAACGATTCATTATATGTCTAGGATCATATATGTCATATTTAGAAATGGAAACCACTGGTTATACTAGTTAATAGTTCTATATGTCTAGGATCACATAACTAGATGAACTTCACGCATTTACTTAAACAGAAGAATCGAATACATAGTCTCTAGGATTTACTATGGGAATAAACAATGTATTTGATCTTTTCTTCAAACTATGTCCCTAGAAACTATGTAGACTATGTTCTACAAACTAGTACATAGTATCTTATAGGGTATGAACTAATTGTCAACTATCATATGAACCCTAGGATATCTTCTATGAACTATCTAGATGAACATGACAACTATGTATCATTTCATCTAAGGTTTATTCTACCTTCATAATAGATATCCAAGGGTTAACGATGATAGATACTATCATCATGTTCATCTAGGGTTTATTCTAGGGTTAACAATATTATATAGTCTCCATCGTTAACATATTATATTATAACCTATGACTACATTATAACCATATACTATTCAAGAGTTAGTATCTATCATATATTATGGTTTATGAACATATCAGAGTTAACCTAGTTAATAGTTCTCTCCCAAATAGTATATGTCTAAATTAACCCTAACAGATATCCTAGGGTTACAGTATATGTAGGGTCCCATATACTGTAACCCTATGATATATGTTAACCCTAACTCCTGAATATGTTAACTTAAGTTATGTTCATATGAGGCATAGTCCATATACTATATTATGTATGAACTAAATATGTATCTATCTAATTATTATAGATTGATCCTAGGGTTAATATGGTTTATGTCCCTAATAGGAGTACAATATTAGGGTTATACCGTATTATTAATTAGAGTTATAGCATTACAATACAATTATGGGTTATGATATGGTATAACTATTATAGGAATATACTCTATGTTCATCATCCCTTATACATATGTATACCCATATATAATTCAACTTAGATTAACCCTAAGTTATTCCTATGCGGATGTAGTCTAGGGTTAGATATGCCATAATTGGCAACTATAGTTGCATTATAATAATATATGTCAAGAATTAACCAATTGTTAAAGGGACATCTATTATACACAAGGGACGTATTCCTTCAAACTATGTATTTGATCCTTCTGACAATGCATTGTACTATGATATAGTTGCAACTATAGCCCCGTATAGGTTCACACACTTATACTATGGGGTATACACAAACTAGTTATGTGTATCCCTCCGTATAGATGTGTATCCTTCTGCAATGCAGTTGTATTTTCTATTGTGAAGACATAACTCGTAGAACTGCTACGATCATCTTGCCCTTATTTCAGGTATAAGAATTCACTCCTCATCCTGAGCATGACTCGGAAAGTGCTTATGTTTGAACTAGGTAAGTGCTTTTGTTTGAAGACTACAAATTTAATTGTTCGCATACCAACTATGGGAACCCCTAGATACTACATATTTGATCTTTCCATAGCTATCCTCATACCAAAATAATAGAAACAACATATATCCCTAACCCTAGAAAGGCTATGGAAGGGTTAGGGATATATGTAGTTTCATGCCAAACCCTAACCCTAAGCCATAGAAACTACATATATAATGTTATTGAGAATACACACAACTAGTAATATGGAAGAATCGAAAATATAGTTTTTAGGGTTTAGGTTATATGTTTGGTGTGGTTAACATCTGTTTGCTATTGAGAATACACACAACTCATTGGATGGAAGAATCAAATATGTAGTATCTAGGGGTTAAGGATTATGGTTTAGTATGGAGAATAAACACAACCAGGGAGGCAGAAACATTATATATGTAGTTTCTATGGTTTTGGATTTAGGGTTTGTTATAAAGAATACAAACAATTAGCTAGATGGAACAATTAAATTTGTAGTGTTTGAGGGTTTAGGGTTAGAGTTTGGTGTGAAGACTAAACACAACTAGTTAGAAAAAAGAATGAAATACATAGTTCTAGCGTTTAGGTTTACAGTCTGGTTGGATGAATTAAGAATAATTAGTTAGACGGAAGAATTATATATGTAATTACTTTGTTTTAGGGTTGTGGTTTCGTATGGAGGAATACACACAACCAGGGAAGGTTGATCATCTTGCCCTTGTTTAAAATATACTATCCTAGAGATTATATATTTGATTCCTAGAGACATAGTTTTCCTATCTAGTTGAGTGGCGGTATTTGATTAAAATATTGCAACGATGAACCAGGGACAATTAGTTAGACTGAAGAATTATATATGGAAGAATTATCTATGTAGTTTCTATTGTTTTGGGTTTGTGGTTAGGGTTTGGTATGGAGAATGCACACTAGTTAGATTAAAAATTGAAATAAGTAGTTCATAGTGTACAGTAGTTTCTACGGTTTGGGGATAGCTTTAGACCTTCACACATATACTTAAACAAAAGAATCAAATACATAGTCTCTAGGATTATGGTTCCTGCTATAAGTTCCTGCTATAATAACAAAAGTTTAATAGTTATGAAGAATTAAACACATAGTTAGATGGAAGAATTACATATGGGTTAGGATTAGGGTTCCTGCTATAAGTTCTCGATGCCAACTAGGGAATCCCATCCATACCAACTATGTATGGAATGCTCACAACTACTCAGATGGATTAATTAGATAAGCAAGCTTTACGGTTAGCAATAGACGCAAGAATACACATAACCCAAAACCAAAACAGTATATATGTAGTTGCCCTTAGTAAACCCTAATTCTATATGTAGTTTCTAGTTGGTATCCATATTCTTCATACCAAAACCTAATGATAAAATTTTCGATTCTTCAATATTACTAGTTGTGTGTATTCTCAATACCAATTAAATTTGATCCTTCCGTCTAGCTAGTTGTGAGTATTCTCCATCCCAAACCGTAACTCAAATCCTTATCAACTACATATTTAATTCATCGTATAACTGCTTGTGTTTATTCTCCTTAGTAAACCCAAGAAACTAACTATTGGATTCTTCCATTTAAGTAGTTATCTGAATTATTGCGTAGAACGCAAACCCAAAACCCTAAACTCTAACCCTATAGTCTAATCTTAGAGACTATGTATTCACACAACTAGTAGTTAGTATGGATGTATGAAGGAAAGATGAACTAGTTAGAAGGAAAGATCAAATACATAGTTACTAATTGTAAAACCATAGCTATGCATATTCTCCATTTCTTACTGATTGTAAAACCATAGCTATGCATATTCTTCATCCCCAAAGTTGGTATGGGGATAGCTATGGAAGGATCAAATATGGATACCACCAGATGAAAGTGCTCTTTAGGTCCTAGAGGGGGGGGGTGAATAGGACAACCACTTAAAAACCCTCACTCTATTTTAATAAGAGATAATGTTAATTTAAATAATCATTCAATGCAACATTTTCTTATTAACAAGTAATTGGAAGCGCATGAGTGAGAGAGACTTAAGAGGTGTGGAGTGTGTGTGTGTAACATTATGCAAGACGAGCAATCACAAGCAATCACACAAGATTTATAGTGGTTCGCCGCCAAGCAACTCGCTTCAATGGGTACATCCACTCTCAGAGCACCTAATCCAAGGAACCTCCGACATTCACTAAGTGAGGGTTTTTAGCTCACCCACAACATCATACACTCACCGGTTTTGCTTGGATCACCGGGAACCATACAAGAGTGAATCCACACTCACTATGGGTCACACCGACCCAACTCTCTCTCAAAAGAGTGGTTTGACCCTATGGTCTATACCATAATCTAACACATGTAAAGAAGATATTTAAGAGTACTTACTCTAGGAAGTAGGAGTGACTAGAGTACATACCCTTGAAGGGAGGATGTGAGATATCCTACCCGTTTTGCTCAACCTAGTTTTGAGCTTATGGCCGTCCATTGTCCATCCTTGGATTCAACTAATGATGCTCCGAAATTGTAGAGGCTTTTTGGACAAGGGATTGGTTTCTCTAAGAATTTTCCTATGGGATTAAGTGAAAACCATGGCCAAAGATACTTTGAACTACTCTCAAGGGTCAATGGTATGAACCCATCTAATCATTAATGAGGGACCGGAGAGTAGATCAAAGTATTCAAGACCTTTGAGAGAATTTGGAAGTATTTGGTTCAAAGGTCAAGTGGGGGCTTTGGTTTCTAAAGGATGATTCTATATGCTCCAAGAAACCATGATCCAAGATGACTTGAATCTCTTCCTAAGATCTTATAGCAAGATCTTAAACCCCTTTCAAAGAAAGGAGAGGAAGAATAATCAAGAGCATCAAGGCTCTAGAGGACTTGAATCTCTTCCTAAGATCTCATAACAAGATCTTAAACCCCTTTCAAAGAAAGGAGAGGAAGAATAATCAAGAACCCTCAAGGCTCTAGATGATATGCAAAGAATAAGGCCAAGAGGCTTTGGGGAGATGGCTTGCCCATTTCTTTCCAAGAGGTGGGTATTTATAGATGGAGAGGGAGGTGTGTATCAACCCATCCTTGGGTGGATCCACCTCATATCCACCCACCCATTAGTGGTTCTCTTATGTGAGTTGAGTCCTATTAATGGGTGGTTCCTTTAGCCCAAGAACCCATTTCACAAATGGGCTTTTTCTAAATGTCTTTTCCTAAGGACCTTAGGTGGGCTTTGAAAGAAGCTTTGGATCACTTTGGTTAGTGGGTTTTTCTTGAACCTAACAAATTTGATCCAAAAGCTATGGGCCTAGAGGACAACTATGGATGATCTAATGGTTGTGAGTTGATCCTCTAGAAAATATGCACTCCTCTTGTATGTCTTCATGATGGGCCTTCAATAGGTTGCTTTTAAGTGGTGTCTTGGCCATGGGCTTTGTGGTGTGCTCCCACATTGTCTTGGACTTTTGTGATCTTCATTTTCCTTTAGCTTCACCTTGGAGTGTCTTGCTCAACATGATAGCTTTCTCTTCAAGATCCACTTGTGTTGGCTTCTTCTTGAGATTGTCTCCTCTCAACCTCTTCATATAGCCCAATTTGTATATGTACCCCAATTTGTACATATACCCCATTTTCCCTCTCACATACCCCATATATTTTTGTATATTAAATTGACATACATTAAGAGACAAAATCACACTCCCAAATTTTGCCCTAACAAGCTCCCCCTTGTCAATTTGAATGACAAAAATGCTTATATAAATTAGAGGCTTAATTAGCAACTCCCCCTAAGTTGCATTCCCCTCTAATGAAGCAATTCCTCTTTCGATGGGCATGCCAAGTTTTACCCTGTAAGACAAACACATTCTAGTACACTAGGTGGGAATTTCTCACTCCCCCTTTTTGTTAATCAAATTGGCAAGGTTAGATAAGAATTGTAGATAACAAGCGAGAGTCATACATTAAAAATGTAACTAAGGGAGGTTTAGCATTAAAGCACAATAAAAAGAGTACATTAAGTTCAAAGTGCTTTAAAGCATAACAATGAGAAGTACATAGATAGAGCATGAAAGTATAGGCACATAGGATCAAAACATACATCATTAACAAAATGGGAAAACAACCAATGAATGTCTTAGTTACAATCCTAAGAGATTAATAACTCTAATGATTCCCAAACCAAAATAAAGGTGATTTTCATTTGAGAGTAAACCTATGAACTCGTGGATAGTTAGGGTGAACCCTACTCGTTGTCATTATACCCCTCAAGTTGTGAGTGTCACTTTTGGTTTTAGTACCCAATAAAATTTGATAGTGACTCTCCAAAAACCAAGACATTTTTTTTTTAAATACAACACGAGCAAAAACAACAAAAGAAAACAAAAAAAGGAAAAGAAATACGAAACTAATCTAACTAGCACAAATTCCAATGGACTTTCGAAGATTAGTAAATCTCAAGGAGTCCAGTGGTTTAGTCATAATATCTGCTAGTTGATTATTAGTAGAAACATATTCTAGTGCAACTATATTATCCTCAACTAATTCACGGATGAAATGATGCCTAATATCAATGTGCTTAGTGCGTGAATGTTGAACCGGAGTTTTAGAAATATTTATAGCACTAGTGTTGTCACAGTATACGCTCATGGTCCCTTGTTGGATTCCATAATCCTGAAGCATTTGCTTCATCCATAATAATTGAGCGCAACAGCTACCAGCGGCAATGTACTCGGCTTCTGCAGTAGATAGAGAAATAGAAGCTTGCTTCTTGCTATGCCAGGCAACTAGACAGTTTCCAACATAAAAACATCCACCACTTGTGGATTTTCTATCAACTAAGTTGCCTGCCCAATCTGCATCTGAGTATCCAGCTAGAGCGGTACAAGTGTCATATGGATACCAGAGCCCTAGATCTGAGGTTTCTGCTACATACCTGATAATTCGTTTAACAGCAGTTAAATGGGATTCTTTAGGATCAGCTTGAAATCTCGCGCATGCTCCTACACTAAATGATATGTCATGTCTGTTAGCAGTCAGATAAAGTAGGCTGCCAATCATACTCCTACAAACATGAGAATCAGCACTTTTTCCATCACTATCCTTGCTCAGTTTTAATGTGGTACTCATAGGAGTAGCTATATGTCTACCAGAGTCAAGACCAAAATGCTTGACTAGCTCCCTAGCATATTTGGTTTGAGACACGAAAATTCCTTCTTTTAATTGTTTGACCTGAAAACCTAAAAAGAAGGAAAGTTCTCCTACCATACTCATTTCAAACTCCGATTTCATAAGGTTGGCAAACTCAATAGTTCTTTTCTCATTAGTAGATCCAAAAACAATATCATCTACATATATTTGAGCAATCAAGATGGAATCTTTGGTCTTTTGCACAAAAAGTGTTTTATCAACACTTCCTCGACAAAAATCATTATTGAGTAAGAATGAGGTCAATCTCTCATACCATGCACGTGGTGCTTGTTTTAGACCATAGAGTGCCTTTTTGAGCCTATATACATGATGAGGAAGTTTAGGATCATTGAATCCTTTTGGTTGTTCAACATATACTTCCTCATTAAGTACTCCGTTTAAAAAGGCACTTTTGACATCCATTTGATATAATTTGAATTGTAAATGACAAGCAATGGCCATCAAGATCCTAATAGACTCTAACCTAGCTACAGGAGCAAAGGTTTCCTCGAAGTCTATCCCCTCAATTTGGGTGTATCCTTGGGCAACTAATCTAGCCTTGTTTCTAACAATCTTCCCATTTTCATCACTTTTGTTCTTAAAAATCCACTTAGTTCCTATGACATTTATATCACTTGTTCTAGGAACTAGGTACCATACCTCATTTCTAACAAATTGATTTAGCTCTTCTTGCATGGCATTAATCCAATGTTCATCTGTGAAAGCTTCATCAACATTCTTAGGTTCTATGTTAGAGGTGAAACAAAAATGACTGTTTATTATTTCAGCTTGTTGTCTAGTTAGAATAGGGCCACGAGGGTCACCAATGACTTGAGTTATAGGATGATCCTTTACTTCTTTCAGGTCATTGTTTGAAGGAGGAGGAGAGGATATGAGCTCAGTAGTGGGACCCTCTTCTAGTGCTCCTTCATCTTCTTCAGGATGGTCTTGAGAACCTTCTTCAATTTTTGCATCATGAACAACCACATTGATAGATTCTTGAATGGTGTTGGTTGTCAGATTTAATACCCTATAAGCTCGACTATTGAAGGAGTATCCAAGGAATATTCCTTCATCACTTTTTGAGTCAAGCTTGCCTAAATTTTCACGGTCTTTTAAAATATAACATCTACTGCCAAAGACCTTAAAATATTTAACACTAGGTTTTTTATCGTGCCATAGCTCATAGGCAGTTTTATCCTTACCTGCTCGCATGTAAACTCGATTAATAATATAGCAGGCAGTGTTAACTGCTTCGGCCCACAAGTTCTTTGGAAGATTCTTACTAGTTAAAAATACTGTGGCCATGTCTTGCAGAACACGGTTCTTTCTTTCAGCAACACCATTTTGCTGAGGAGTTTTAGGTGCAGAAAATTCATGATGTATTCCAAATTTATCACAAAATTTATCAAAGGAAGTATTTTCAAATTCTCCACCATGATCACTCCTAATCTTGACAATGGTCAGACCTTTCTCATTTTGGATTTGCTTGGCAATCCCTTTAAATTCAAGAAAAGTATCAGACTTTTCTCTAAGAAAGGCAACCCAGGTGTATCTAGAAAAGTCATCTACTACCACAATGAAATACTTTTTCCCTCCTATACTCTCTGTTCTCATGGGTCCAACTAAATCCACAGTAGAAGTTCAAGAGGTCTAGAGGTATTGATAGTATTTACCTTTTTATGTGAGGCTCTAACTTGTTTACCTATCTGACATTCACCGCACTCTTTTTTTATCCTTACAACTAATGATAGGTAGACCCCTAAGAATCCCTTTCTTACTTAGTCGAGATAAGTCTCTATAGTTTACATGACCAAGACGCTTGTGCTATAGTTCTGCTTCATTTGTTTGCGATATGTGGCATTGAGAAAAGTTTGGTTGACATGTTTCCTCAACTATATAGCAATTGTCAGTAGTTCTAACACCTCTCATAATGGTTTCTCCTTTCTTGTTGGTGATCTTACAACTGTGACTCCCAAAGCTAACATAGTGATTTTGGTCACAAATTTGGGAAATACTAAGGAGATTGTGTTTTAGCCCTTCAACACATAGTACATCCTTAAGGTGAGGCATGTTTGGTACTTTTAGAGTTCCTTTGCCAATGATTTTTGCAGTACTACCATCTCCAAAGGTGACCGATCCTCCATCAAATTCTTTTAGCTCAGAAAAGTTTCCTTTTTCTCCAGTCATGTGCCTAGAGCACCCACTATCTAAGTACCATTTAGGGTAATTTTCTGCTAAGAGGGCTGTGTGAACAACTAGACTCCTTTCCTTTGTTTTAGGTCTCCATACAGTGGTGTTAGATGTTCTCCCTATTTTATACCTAGAAGATGGACTATTTGAGGTGGTTGTTTTACTCTTGCTTTCCTTGCTCTTGAGCTCTGTTTGAGTATCCTATGCTTTAGGGTTATTTTAGCAATCTCTTCAAAAAGTTGAACCATCCTAGTAGTCACAGGAATAAGTCTAGTAGGAACAACATTATGTGAGGAATTAATGAATTCTAGAAGTTCACTTTTGGTGTAATCATTGTTTTTCCTAGAAATCTTCTTTGCATTATATCCCCTATCAACTGGTGCATTTTTATCTTGAGACAATTCTCCTAAGATAGATTTTTCTTTCCTTATGATAGGTCTAGGATTGATTCTTCGGTGTTCCTCTTCAATAGATGACTTGTTAAGACTTTCTTTTATAAAGATAGTTTGAGTTTCACCTTTAGACTTGTTTATACTAGAGTAACCAAGCCCATTCTTATCCATTGGACTTTTTCCTAGCCTTAGCATATGTTGAAGAGTTTGACTACTTTGAGAAAATTTCTCAACTAGACTATCCTTGGATTTGCTAAGTTCTTCTTTTAGAGTTGAGTTTTCAGAGATAACTACTTTTAATTCTTCTAATTTTTCTTTATGTATCTGCTCTCTAATTTTCAATTCATTTTTCAACTTAACAATTTCCTGTGTTTGCATATCATTCATAGCAAAATCAAGTTCCTTTTTAAGCCTAAGATTTTCCCTTTTTAGCATAGTGATCTTCTCAGTCATTCTAGTGCTTTCTTTGAATAGAGAATTATATGAACTTTGAAGGTCATTATTATCGTTGTCAGAAGTAAGAGAATCTGAATCACTTTAAGATGATTCTTCATTTGGCATTTCCACCTTAGATAAGTCATTAGTGATTGATGAGGAAGTCATAAAGACTTTTAAAGATTCTACCTCATCTTGGTCAGATGAATCTTCTAAGTCCTCCTCAGTTTCTGAGGATTCATCCCATGAAGCTTTAGCTGCTATTTCCTTTTTCTTAAATTTTTGCTTTGACGGGCACTCAGTAGCAAAATGGCCAATCCCATGACAATTATAACATTCAATGTTTCTTGGGGTTGATTTACTTTTTCTTTTTAAGTTGTCTATAGGTTTAGTTTTAGAAACACTTTTCCCTCTAAATCTTCCATTAAAATGTTTAGCAAACTTTTTAGCAAGGAAAGCAATTTCTTCATCTACCTCATCATCTGACTCTTGACTTTGTTTGCTAGTAGATTTCAAAGCTACAGATTTTTTAATCTGTGTGGGAAGTTGCATTTCATAAGTTTGTAAAGAGCCAACTAAATCTTCTACTTTCATTAGGTCAGTATTTCTACATTCCCCAATTGCTGTCACTTTAGGAGAAAATCTAATAGGGAGAGACCTAAGGATTTTGTCTACAATGTCAGGTTCAGGTAGTTTCTTACCAAGTCCCCACATGGAATTTACAATATCATTAAGTTTAGAATAGAATTCCATGAATGTTTCATCTTCTCCCATTTTGATATTTTCAAACCTAGTTACAAGGAGTTGGAGTTTAGATTTCTTAACTAAACTAGTTCCTTCATGCGACACTTCTAAAATATCCCAAGCTTCCTTTGCACTCTCACACAAACATATACGTTTATACTCATCAGGGGATACAGCACAAGTAATGGCACTAAGGGCTTTGTTATTTCCCATACTCAATCTTTTATCTATCTCAGACCACCTAAGTATGTTTAAGGGATGCTCAGTAGTAACCCCATTTGTTTCTATGGTTTCAGTGGGTGGTTTCCAACCATTTTCTACACAATACCATGCCAATTCATCATGAGCCTTCAAAAAGGTCATCATGCGATTTTTCCAATATGCATAGTTACTACCATCAAATGGAGGAGGTTTGGTAGTAGATGAGCTCTCAAATCTAGCCATTAAGAGCACTTGGATCACACTCAAGATGCTATCACCTAAGTAAGAGTGACCAAGCTCTGATACCACTTGAAAGTGTTCTTTAGGTCCTAGAGGGGGGGGGGGGTGAATAGGACAACCACTTAAAAACTCTCACTCTATTTTAATAAGAGATAATGTTAATTTAAATAATCATTCAATGCAACATTATCTTATTAACAAGTAATTGGAAGCGCATGAGTGAGAGAGACTTAAGAGGTGTGGAGTGTGTGTGTGTAACATTATGCAAGACGAGCAATCACAAGCAATCACACAAGATTTATAGTGGTTCGCCGCCAAGCAACTCGCTTCAACGGGTACATCCACTCTCGGAGCACCTAATCCAAGGAACCTCCGACATTCACTAAGTGAGGGTTTTTAGCTCACCCACAACATCATACACTCACCGGTTTTGCTTGGATCACCGGGAACCATACAAGAGTGAATCCACACTCACTATGGGTCACACCGACCCAACTCTCTCTCAAAAGAGTGGTTTGACCCTATGGTCTATACCATAATCTAACACATGTAAAGAAGATATTTAAGAGTACTTACTCTAGGAAGTAGGAGTGACTAGAGTACATACCCTTGAAGGGAGGATGTGAGATATCCTACCCGTTTTGCTCAACCTAGTTTTGAGCTTATGGCCGTCCATTGTCCATCCTTGGATTCAACTAATGATGCTCCGAAATTGTAGAGGCTTTTTGGACAAGGGATTGGTTTCTCTAAGAATTTTCCTATGGGATTAAGTGAAAACCATGGCCAAAGATACTTTGAACTACTCTCAAGGGTCAATGGTATGAACCCATCTAATCATTAATGAGGGACCGGAGAGTAGATCAAAGTATTCAAGACCTTTGAGAGAATTTAGAAGTATTTGGTTCAAAGGTCAAGTGGGGGTTTTGGTTTCTAAAGGATGATTCTATATGCTCCAAGAAACCATGATCCAAAATGACTTGAATCTCTTCCTAAGATCTTATAGCAAGATCTTAAACCCCTTTCAAAGAAAGGAGAGGAAGAATAATCAAGAGCATCAAGGCTCTAGAGGACTTGAATCTCTTCCTAAGATCTCATAACAAGATCTTAAACCCCTTTCAAAGAAAGGAGAGGAAGAATAATCAAGAACCCTCAAGGCTCTAGATGATATGCAAAGAATAAGGCCAAGAGGCTTTGGGGAGATGGCTTGCCCATTTCTTTCCAAGAGGTGGGTATTTATAGATGGAGAGGGAGGTGTGTATCAACCCATCCTTGGGTGGATCCACCTCATATCCACCCACCCATGGGTGGATCCACCTCATATCCACCCACCCATTAGTGGTTCTCTTATGTGGGTTGAGTCCTATTAATAGGTGGTTCCTTTAGCCCAAGAACCCATTTCACAAATGGGCTTTTTCTAAATGTCTTTTCCTAAGGACCTTAGGTGGGCTTTAAAAGAAGCTTTGGATCACTTTGGTTAGTGGGTTTTTCTTGAACCTAACAAATTTGATCCAAAAGCTATGGGCCTAGAGGACAACTATGGATGATCTAATGGTTGTGAGTTGATCCTCTAGAAAATATGCACTCCTCTTGTATGTCTTCATGATGGGCCTTCAATAAGTTGCTTTTAAGTGGTGTCTTGGCCATGGGCTTTGTGGTGTGCTCCCACATTGTCTTGGACTTTTGTGATCTTCATTTTCCTTTAGCTTCACCTTGGAGTGTCTTGCTCAACATGATAGCTTTCTCTTCAAGATCCACTTGTGTTGGCTTCTTCTTGAGATTGTCTCCTCTCAACCTCTTCATATAGCCCAATTTGTATATGTACCCCAATTTGTACATATACCCCATTTTCCCTCTCACATACCCCATATATTTTTGTATATTAAATTGACATACATTAAGAGACAAAATCACACTCCCAAATTTTGCCCTAACACTAGAAACTACATGTCTAATTAACTTCACACAACAGACATATTTGATCCTTCCATAGCTATCATCCATATAATATGTGTATGGATGAAATAAGAACAATTAGTTAGACGGAAGAATTATATATGTAATTACTTGATTTTAGGGTTGTGGTTTCGTATGGAGGAATACACACAACTAGTTAATTGACAACTATAGAATTAGAGTTTAGGAGTTTAGTGTGTTTTCGATTCTTCCATATTAATGCCAAACCTAAACTCCTATTCCCTAAACACTAGGATCAATACCTCCACTCAACTAGATAAGTAGTATCTAGTTGTGTGTCATTGTCTACGTATTTAATTCTTCCTATCTAACCATGGGAATAAACAAAAGTGTTAGATGGAAGAATTAAATACATACATAATGGCATTAAATACGTAATTTCTAGGGTTTAGGCTATGGATTGGGGATAGCTTTAGACCTTCACGCATCTACTTAAATAGAAGAATCAAATACATAGACTTTAGGATTTATTATGGAAATAAACAATGTATTTGATCTTTCCTTAAAACTATATCCCTAGAAACTATGTATTTGATCCTTCTTACCCCTAGATAGTTATTCCCATCAATGATCATCTTGCCCTTGTTAGTGTACTATATTCCTATGAACTATGTAGACTATGTTCTACAAACTAGTTAGTTCATAATATCTTATAAAGTATGAACTAGTTGTCAACTATCATATGAACCCTGGATATCTTCTATGGACTATCTAGATGAACATGACAACTATGTATCATGTTCATCTAGATACATCCATAACTTAAGGTTCTATGAAATTATTGTTGCCTATCTAGTTATGAGGCATAGTTCATGGTGGTAATTTAGTTATATGAGGTTTATCGTTGTTATGTTCACTAACATATTCAACGATGCAGCCTCATCTACCTCCATAACTTATGGAGGCAGATGAGGCTTATCATCTTCACTATATCAACCTAGGCTAATTTAGTTCCTAGAACATTAGACTAGTATATATATTATACTATGTAGGTAGTTCACTATGGAGGTAGTTCCCTACATAGTTACTTGTAGTAACTATATATGTTAGGATTAACCCTAGTTAGATACATTAGGGTTAACCCTAGTTAGATTCATGAATTGTAGGATAACCTCCATCTAAACTATAGGCTACATTACATGATATAGTTAACTAAGTTATATGTTCCTCCATCTAGATGAACTCCATCATTATTGTATATAGTTTAGTTAGAAGTTAGGGTCCATCTAGATGAACTTGTGCATATATACTACCGTTCATAGTGAACATATATATATGAATCAACCATATAACTTCTCCATCGTTATCATTCGGGATGACTATATACTATGGGTTCTTAATCCTAGGATATTTATAGTTCACTATATACCCTAACAGGTTATAATCAACCATATAACCCATAAAGTTGATGGGTTATAACTTTACTTATAATTATACTTATACAGTCATCCCTAATGTTACATAGTCTTTCTAATAGGTTATAATCCTAAGTTATAACCCATAAACTTCACATCGTTATACCCTAACTACATTATATGTGTAGTTTCATGAACATATAGGGTTATAGTTGAGATAGGGTTTAGTTAGACATAGTTCCGATCTTAGTTAGGAACTATGTCTCCATGAACTATGCCTTGTAATCCTATACTAAGTTAGGATAGAACCTTAGTTCATCTAGATGAACTTAGGGTTAATTGGCAATCATGGAAGTATAGTTCCTAACTAAGATCGGAATTTAGTTAACTATGTTCAAATCATATGAACCTTGGAACTTAGTTAACGATGTTCCATCTAGGCATATGGCAATCAAAACAAGATACTCCATAACTAAGGATATATGTTATTATAGGATTAACTTATAGTTCATGAACATAGTGGACTATCTAGTTCATGTTACATGGGTTAGGGTTAAACTATATATATATGTTCATGAATTGTTATATATATATAACGTAGACTATGTTCTATGGAAGGGCAAGATGTTCCATCTAGCTAATTGTTTGTATTAGCTAACTAGTTCATATGAGACATAGTTCATAGAACAAGATTAGAGTTTATGTCATATCGGAATACTATGAACTTAGATAGATATATATAACTATTTATTCCATCATAGTTCAAAGTTAAGGCAACTATGAACTATGATATATATGATAGGGTTTAAGAGATATGACTATGAACTATGTACTAGAACTATTAACTAGTATAACCATGGGATACGTAGAAATAGATAGAACTATTAACTACGTAGAAATAGATAGAACTATTAACTAGTATAACCATGGGATACGTAGAAATGGATAGATACTGAACTATTAACTAGTATAACCATTTTAGGACAAAATTGATACATATAATCAACTATTTTGTTGTCCTATATGTATAATACCCTAATATATGGAAAATTAACTGGTTTTGGGTTGTACAAACTACATCCTAGATACGTATAATAGTTCTTCATGGATATCGATAGAGACATAATAAACAATGTATATATCTATTTCTTGTCCAATATTAGTCCTAGTTAGCTAATATAAACAATTAACTAGATGGAACATCTTGCCCTTCCATAGAACATTGTCTACGTTATGATAGATACTATCATCATGTTCATCTAGATAGTCCCCTATTAGCTAGATGCACTAATTAATTTGGCAACTAGTTAGGAACATAGTTAGTTTAACCCTAACTTAGATATGCATCGTATGAACATACACCAATTAGGGTTAAACTAATGTTCCTAACTTAGCATAGGTTAACTTTGCTCCTAACTAGTATACCTCCATTTAATTCATCCTCGATCCTGGTTCATCTATATAGTTCATCTAGATATGACATTCATCTTGAATGCATCATAGATGACATGATGCTGGTTCATCTACATAACTACCTGAACATTATCAGGTTATGTTCCTAACTATGCTAGGAACCAAAACAAGATAGTCCATGAACTATACCCTAGTAACCAAAACAAACATGAGATAACTATGTTCCTAACATAGTTAACTAAGTTCTTAACTAAATGATTTGGTTACTTCTCGAAGAATATATAGTAATTATGGATATAGGATCAGGGAACATAGTGGCATAACTATTCATAACTATATATTATATCAATTAGTAATATAATCTATGAACATTATATTCTGAATTCATGTTACTACAATAACGATGGAGTCGATCTAGATGGAGGAACATATAACTTAGTTAATAGTTTATAGTATATGTAAACTCTATTATAGTTAGATAGTGTTTATAATCTAATTTGGAGGAATAAACATGATATAACAATTAGACTATACAAACATAGTCTAGAAGACATGTTCATACAATTAACATATATAGTAATGTTCATACAAACATTATATTATTATATATGTTTAATTTAGTAGCCTCTAGGGTAGATTAACCCTATATTAAATGACTATTAATACTTAGCAGGGTATGTCCTATGAATTATGTCCTATGAGTTAGGATTAACCCTAACCCGAATCAAATACAAGGGACAATACTTAGCAGGATTAAGATTAATAGGAACCCTAATCCTAATCCATATTAAAACCTAGGTAGTTAGACATAGTTTATGAACTATAGTTTGTATTAGGGTTAGCAACATAGGATTCCTAAGGCTTAGCAACATAGGTCCAATGCTAGTATAAACCTTATATATGCTCTAGCCCTATATGGTGGATGGGGTTTATACTAGGGTATATAGGTAGATAGTAGTTTATAATTAGGAACAACATTATATATGGTGGGTTACTAGTCTAGTAACCCTAGTATATTATTATAATGATAAGCCTATCTAAGTTATTATATAGTTACAGGTATAAGAAGGATATCCCTATAGAATAATTATATAAACAAGGGAAGGTTGATCATCTTGCCCTTGTTTAGAATATAAGTCTAACTACCTATAGTTATGACCATCCTAGGTAGTTATGACCATCTTAGGAACATAGTCTAATCATAGTTATAGAAGACTATAGTTCCTAACTAGTCTTCTATACCTATGGTTCCTACCCTATAGGGTATTTAGTTCAAGACTAGGGTCATTCCTAGTTATTCCTCTATGTGTATTAGTCTCATAACTACATAGTTATATATATATAACCCTAACTATATATAGGTTTAACTCTAACAAGTACTCCTATATTAATCTTCTATATTTTATTAAAATTGCTCGGAAACTAGGACCTAGGTCAATCTAGACATACGTATCTATCTAACTCTATAGTTGCCAATCTAGAATGTATATTCCCATAGGATTAATCTAAGTTAGTTAACCTAGGACTATGTTTATTCCCATAGTAAACATTGTTTATTCCCATACTTAGATAGATATGTATCTAAGTATCTAACCTAGATGCATTAACCCTAACCCTAGGAATACATAGTCCTATATTCCGTCTATAGTTAGGGTTGCATTCTCGTTATAAACAATGCTAAATATTATTCCCAACTAAGATTCCGTCTATAGTTACGGTAACTACCTACGTGTGTGTATTCTAACCCTAAACAAAGTCCTATATTCTGCCTAATACAACTATTATAATGCCCTATAGGATGTAGTTGTATTTGTTAGGGATTAACCCTAACATAGATACTTAGAAATAGGATACATAGTTATCCTATTATTATATGTTTTTATCTATATGATAGGGATTAACCCAAACATTATATTCCTAGGATTAATATAGGACAAGAAATGGATACGTATAATAGTTCTACATTATTAGTTTAGGTACAAGAAACTACTATAGACGGAATATAGGACTATGTAATGTGTGGTTTTGGGTTTAGAAATATATACATACTAACTATAGAACTATTAACTAGTATAACCAGTGGTTTCCGTTTCTAAATATGACATATATGATCCTATACATATAATGTGTAGTTTTGAGTAGATAATGACATATATGATCCTATACATATAATGTGTAGTTTTGAGTAGATAATGACATATATGATCTTAACATTATATTCTCATTATCTTAGACATCCTAACTTAGATTATTAGAGGAACTATCTAAGTTCTAATTAATTTGGCAACTAGTTACATAGTGTACTATATGAAGACTATGTTCTATGGACTATCTAACTATGTAACTAGTTGTCTAGAAGTAAGGATATCATAATACAAACAATTAGATAGTTCATACAAACATAGTCTAGAAGACATGTTCATATGAGGCATAGTTCATGGAGTTATCTAGATGAACATAGTCCTAGATGAAACATGACTATACTATAGTTCATAAGTTAGGGTTAATTGCCAATTTGGTTAGGAACATAGTTAGGAACATTTAGGAACATAGTTTATTCTTCTAGATAACTATGTTCTACAAACTAAGTTCATGAATGCCATTGTCCATATGATAGATATAATATACGTATCATATGTATACTAGATATTCATGAAGGTAGATGAATGCCTTCATGAATATATAGTATACGAACATTATATTCCCTGTTCATATGAACCTAGATAGATATGGATATTATAATGATAAGCCGCCATCGTTATTGTTAACCTAACAAGATAGTTTACTATAGTTTAAATGGAACTATGTCCTTCATCTAGATGATTAGTAACTAAGAGTATAATGCTCAACTATGGAGGTAGTTTACTACATATATGTTCATGAATGTTATACTTAGTTCAGAGTTAGGGTCCATCGTTGTTACTTGTGCATATATACAGGGAGGAACCTCCATAGTGCAACTAAGTACCTGTTACTTGGGGATAACTATATGCACAATATAGTTAACATAGTATATTGGGTTAGGTTATAGTCAACCATAAACCCATGAAGTTTAGGGTTAATAGATGAGCATGATACATAGGTATTACTGAATTAATACCTATAAGTACATTATAACCATAGAATGTAGTCAACTACCATAGTTGACTACATTATTTAGTTAACCCTAATTATATGGACTATGCCTCATATGAACTAGTTTAACCATAAGATATCTTAAGTTATGGAGGTTTAACCTAATTATAAGTATTTATACTGTATTCTATTAACCAGATTAATAAGTTAAGATTAACCCTAGGATTATGTCCTAGGAGTATAATAAACCCTTAAGTCATAGGAGTATGACTTCAACTTAAACTATATTAAGGAAGGTTTCGTATGGAGGAATACACACAACCAAGGAAGTTATATGATAATAGTTATTAAACTCCTATATTAACTGTTCATATGATAGATACTATCAATTCAAGAGAGTTTAGGACATAAACTAAACCCTATTAATTAGGGTTATACTATAATATATTCATTTATTATATCTAGTACTCATTAGACATATTAAACTATAGAGGATAATTAAACAGTACTAGTATGAATAACTTATATGGTATTTATAAGTCTAGAAGACATGTATTATAGTTAACTAAGGTAACCATATTAATTTAGTATTTATGCCGTATTGGTAGTCATATATTAGAAGAATACTAACTAACATGTCTACTAGACTCCTAATATGGTTATAGGAGTCTCATTATAACTTAGATTACGGAATATATAATATTATAAACATATGACCATGTCTTCTAGACTATATAAACCCATAAACTCTCCCTAATAGGGTTACTTGTGATTAAGTTAACCATATGTCAAACTCTCCCTAATAGGGTTACTTGTGATTAAGTTAACCATATGTTAAACTCTCCCTAATAGGGTTACTTGTCATTAAGTTAACTATATATATCAACCTAGGTTGACATGTTCATGTACCCAGGTTATAACCCTAAACTAGGGTTAACATATATCCTAGGGTTTATTACATATACTGTGAACTATTAACTATGATAGAGTTCAATGTTATATTATATCATAACCATAATTTGATAACTATGTAACATGGTGAATTATATATCCATCGATATAGTTACTAATTAACTAGGATAGTTATATTAAACTACCTTGGATAGTTATATGGGGTTACCATCCCTAGAGCTAAGTTAGAACTATGGATACCTTAGTCATAGTTATAAGTCATTAAAACTATTGATCCACTCTGCCCACGGAAGAGAGGACATGTAACTATTGATCCAACCTGGAAAGGAGAGAACCCTGTAGAAGTATGGTAGGCAGTGTTGTAGGACCACTCTGCCCACGGAAGAAACTGAAGCCATCGGCGAGGATGCTCCCCAGCAAAAGAACGGAGATATTGATCCAGACAGCGGTTAACAACCTCCGTTTGGCCATCCATTTGCGGGTGATATGCCGAACTCATAAGCAGTCGAGAGCCTTGGAGGGTGAAAAATTCCCGCCAAAACTGCGAGATAAACACCCGGTCGCGGTCCGACACAATAGTATGAGGCATGCCATGCAGTTTAGCCACATCCCTGACATAAAGTTCGGCAACGGATTTGGCCATATAGGGGTGGCCCAGGGCGGAAAAATGGGCGTATTTAGAAAGCCGATCGTCCACAACTAGTACCACAGATTTCCCTTGCACCACCGGAAGGGGTTCAATGAAATCCATGGAGACATCCTCCCAAATTTGATCCGGAATAGGCAACGGTTGCAAGAGCCCCGATGGAGTAACAGTCGAGGCCTTGGCACGTTGGCACACCTCACATTCAGCCACGAATTTCTGAACTGAGCGTTTAATCCCGCGCCATAAACAACACTGAGAAACATGCTTGTAGGTCCGAAAGGAGCCTTCATGACCTGCTGTCGGGGTAGAATGGAAATGAGTCAAAATAGTATGACGAATAGGCGCACAGTTGGGGACCCACAACCGCTCCTTCCAATAAATAATGTCATTTCGCAAAACATAAGAGGGGTCGTCCAAAGTGTGAGCCTGAAGCTTAGCCAATAAAGTAACCATCACTGGGTCATGCTGATAGACCTGCTGCAAGTCGGCCAGGAAAGGAAACACAAGAGCGGACATACCCAGGTGAGTGGCGGCATCAAACTGATGGGACAAGGCATCCGCAACAATATTTTTGGATCCACGCTTATAAACCATTTCATAATCATATCCAAGCAACTTAGTCACCCAATGCTGCTGGGCAGGAGTAGCAATACGTTGGTCCAGGAAATATTTAAGTGGTTGGTGATCAGTGCGAATGATAAAATGACACCCCAACAAATACGGTCTCCACTTGGTCACTGCATGAACAATAGCCAACATTTCCTTTTCATAAGCCGAAAGAGACAGTGAGCGGCCAGCCAAAGCCTTGCTCCAAAAGGCAATTGGGTGGCCGTCCTGTAACAAGACGGCGCCTAGGCCATGACCGGAGGCATCGGTCTCAACCACGAAGGGCCGCGAGAAATCTGGAAGGGCCAAAACTGGAGCCGCACACATAGCTGATTTCAAGGTGTCAAAGGCCTGTTGAGCGGCAGGGGACCAGACAAAAGCCCCTTGTTTGAGTAAACCAGTCAAAGGAACAGCCAGTGACCCATAATTAGAGACGAACCGGCGATAATAACCTGTAATCCCCAGAAATCTCCTAAGACTTTTCAAAGAAGTCGGGACAGGCCAATCAACCATAGCAGCCACTTTGGAGGGGTCGGTAGAGACATGGCCATTAGAGATCACATGTCCGAGATAATCAACCTGAGAACACCCAAAAGAGCATTTGGAACGTTTGATAAATAAAGAGTGGCGGCGAAGTACCTCAAATACAGTCCGAAGGTGCTCGATATGGCGCTCCCAAGAAGAACTATAGACGAGTATATCGTCGAAGAAGACTAAGACAAAGCAGCACAAGAAGTCCCGAAAGATATCATTCATAAGTCCCTGGAAGGTGGCCGGGGCATTAGTGAGACCGAAAGGCATGACCAAGAACTCAAAATGGCCGTCATGAGTACGAAAAGCTGTTTTGTGGACATCCTCAGGGTGCATGCGAATCTGATGGTACCCGGCGCGCAAATCCATCTTGGAGAATACTCGGGCATGAGCCAATTCATCAAACAATTCCTCAATGACTGGAATTGGGTCTCCGATGGAGCTGAGGTCTCTGATGATAATAATTGCAAGAAGAACCCCTGGGGAACACCATGTGATAATGAATCTGCTGATATCATAGAATGAAGGGTACCTGGAAAATCGCCGGAGAGCTGGACCGATTGGCCACCTATAGTAAACCGCATTGTCATGTTGTCGAAGTTCCAAACAACATCACCAAGGTCACGGAGCCACTGCACGCCTAGGACCACATCAGCCCCCTGTGTAGGCAATAAATAAAGGTCCAAAAGGAAGGCGTGACCCTGGATAGTTAGCTCCACTCTGGGGCACATGCCAGCGCTACGGAGGTTGGAACCATCCCCAATCCGGACGTCAAAGGGAGACGAGGCTTGCAAAGGACACCCCAGCCTCAAGGCAACCTTATCATTGATGAAGTTATGAGTACTACCAGAATCGATAAGGACAGATACCTTCTGTTTCTTGATAGCTCCTTGGACACGCATAGTTTGAGGCATGTACGCGCCCGAGAATGCATGGAATGAAATCTCGGGATTATCAGCAGGGGGCGGTTCCGATGCAAATCCAGCCCCGTCATTGTCCCCAGGGTCCTCGTCCCAAAGACCCTCCAAAGCCAGGATGGCGCGGGTCTTGCAGCGGTGACCCGAAACAAATCATTCGTCACAATTAAAACAGAGACCCTTCGAGCGGCACTCCTCCATTTGGGCTTGTGTCAACCGACGGATGGGAGGATGAGGCGGAGGAGGCACATGAGAATCAGCATGAGGTGCTAGTAGTGCGGCTGACATGGCCGATCGTGAGGGGGGGGGGGGGCACCAGGCCCTCCGTTGTCGACTAAGGTGCTCCTCCGCAATTCGGGCATGCTTAATTACCTCAGCCACAGATGTGCGTGGGTAGTGGCGAATCGCATCAGAAATTTCAAGCTTCAAACCTTGCATAAACTTACCCATCAGGGCCTCCTGAGTCCAGGATGAAACACGGCTGGCTATGCGCATGAATTCCATCTGGTAACTACGCACCGTGGAGGTCTGTAGTAACGAGCTGAGGAGTTCATTGAAGTCGGCATACTCCGTAGGCCCGAATTGGACACAAAGTTTCCTAATGGACTGCTGCCAGGAATGCCTTGGTTGTTCCGCCTCAAAATATTGATACCAAACCAAAGCATCGCCGGTGAGATGAAAAGAAGTCACCGTTAATTTGTCCTCGTCGGATCGTGTGTCTTGGTAATGGAAAAACTTCTCAGCTTGGTACACCCAGTCCACCGGATTGTCATCGCCTGAGTACTTAGGAAACTGGAGTCGTGCGAGTCTCGTCTCAGCTGGCCTAAGGGCCTGGCGCTCATCGCAAGAGAAGCCTTGGTTGGTCCAACTGGACTCACCCTGGGCAGGGGGCCAGTCGAACTCACGTTCCTCGTCACCTGGACTCCGGTCGGTATGGGGGTGACCCAATGGGGTCGTGGACGCATTCTGTCGAGCACCCATCTGGCCAAAAGACCCGGCGCCCAAGGGCTGAGGCCCGGCATGGGCTGATTGCGATCCCAAGACCGTGGTGTGCTGGTCCAGGCGTCGAGCTGGATTGGGAGGACCACGAGCAAACGGTCCACTCAGAGGAGGCGGCAACACCCCCTTTTCATATCGACCAGGAGGGTAGGCCGCTGGCGTCGACAATGACAGACGATCAAGGGAATCTCGCACATGCGCCATGTCCCTTTGATGTTGTTGCTGGGTCTCCCTGAATTGCGCCATCTCCCTCGCGGATTGTTGCTGGTGCTGTAAAAAAATTTGAAAGAATTGATCTTGACGCGCCATCATCTCGCGAATCTCATCTCTCTGTGCGGAAGCGGGCGGCACCTCAGTGTGAGGCTCACCCTATACGGCTGCTTCAGCCATTGGCTGATGTTCAACTTCTGGTCGGGGGTTGCTTCTGGCCATCGCCCGCAAGATCTTGTGCTTCCAAGGACCAGTGCTCTGATACCAATGTTATGTACCAGAAATCTGGTACAATATGGATTGAATGGTTTAAGTAAATTGAAGGAAAGGAATAGGAAAAGGGAGAAGATGAAGACAAGATAGGAAAAATGGAGGTGAATCGAAGGAAAGAGAGGAAGTCCTCTGAGGGGCCTGACAGCGGCTCAGCAGGGGACGAGAGGGAGAGACGAGATAGAGAGAAGGAATTAGGGTAACTTGTTTCATAATCTAATTAGGAGAGCATGAGCTCAATATATAGTTCTCAAAATGGGCTACATCTACTCATTGGGCTATTTCCTTGAGTTGGGCCTATGGCCTTATTACAAATAATAAATAAGCTGGGCTACTCCCCTAAGCTGGGCCGTGGACTACTAATATAATATGTGTATAATATGCGGAACATAACAATAGGGCTCCATATAGTTAGGACTATATATGGGTTCCATAGATTACTATAGTATCTATCTAAGTTACTATAGAGTTAACTACTATCATAGTTTGTATACTATTGTTAGGACTATATAGTTAATAGAATATGGCATAAAGTTCATAATCCTTATATAGGGCTCAGTTACAAGGATAAGGATCCTAGAGTTAGCATATATAGTCCTAACTATATATCCTAAACTCTCCTGAATATAGTATATATAGTTACTATGGCATAGGGTTATGTACTAGGGATCCTAGTATATGGCATATATAACCAGAGTTACAGCTAGTTATAACTATATTACTTAGTTATTATATATGTAGTTAGTTCACCTCTAACTACATATATAATAACTAAGTAATATAGTTATAACTAGTTGTAACTCTGGTTATACAATACAAATTTAGGGTCATATGGACAATGGTATTCATCAACTATGGGACAATGGTCTCCAATAGTAAAATCAAGGTAGTTAGACATAGTTTTCCTATCTAGTTGAGTGGAGGTATTTGATCTAAATATGGCAACGATGAACCAGGGATAATTAGTTAAACGGAAGAATTATATATGGAAGAATTATCTATGTAGTTTCTATTATTTTGGGTTTATGGTTAGGGTTTGGTATGGAGAATACACACTAGTTAGATAGAAAATTGAAATAAGTAGTTCGTAGTGTGTAGTAGTTTCTGCGGTTTGGGGATAGCTTTAGACCTTCACACATCTACTTAAATAGAAGAATCAAATACATAGTCTCTAGGATTAGGGTTCCTGCTATAACAACAATAGTTTAATTGTTATGAAGAATTAAACACATAGTTAGATGGAAGAATTAGTTATGGAGGAATTATATATGGGTTAGGATTAGGGTTCCTGCTATAAGTTTTCAATGCCAACTAGGGAATCCCATCCATACCAACTATGTATGGAATGCACACAACTACTCAGATGGATTTATTAGATAAGCAGGCTTTACGGTTAGCAATAGACGCCAGAATACACACAACCCAAAACCAAAACATTATATATGTAGTTGCCCTTAGTAAACCCTAATCCTATATGTAGTTTCTAGTTGGTATCCATATTCTTCATACCAAAACCTAAAGCTAAATTTTTTTATTATTCTATATTACTAGTTGTGTGTATTCTCAATACCAATTAAACATACCAATTAAATTTGATCCTTTCGTCTAGCTAGTTGTGAGTATTCTCAATCCCAAACCCCAACCCAAAACCTTATCAACTACATATTTAATTCATCGTATAACTGCTTGTGTTTATTCTCCTTAGTAAACCCAAGAAACTAATTATTGGATTCTTTCATTTAAGTAGTTATCTGAATTATTGCGCAGAACGCAAACCCAAAACCCTAACCTCCAACCCTAGAGTATAATCCTAGAGACTATGTATTCACACAACTAGTAGTTGGTATGGAAGTATGAAGGAAAGATCAAATACATAGTTACTAATTGTAAAACCATAGCTATGCATATTCTCCATCCCCATAATAGGTATGGGGATAGCTATGGAAGGATCAAATATGGATACCAACTAGAAACTATATATCTAATTAACTTCACACAACATACATATTTGATCCTTCCATAGCTATCATCCATATAATGTGTGTATGGATGAAATAAGAACAATTAGTTAGACGGAAGAATTATATATGTAATTACTTGGTTTTAGGGTTGTGGCTTCGTATGGAGGAATACACACAACTAGTTAATTGGCAACTATAGGGTTAGAGTTTAGGAGTTTAGTGTGTTTTCGATTCTTCCATATTAATGCCAAACCTAAACCCCTATACCCTAAACTCTATGATCAAATACCTCTACTCAACTAGATAAATAGTTTCTAGTTGTATGTATTCCTCCATTCGTAAGTCCACTTAATTAGTCTTTAGAAATTACGTATTAATGTCATTGTCTATTTATTTAATTCTTCCTATCTAACTATGAGAATAAACAAAAGTAGTTAGATGGAAGAATTAAATATATAGACAATGACATTAAATACGTAATTTATAGGGTTAATCCTAGAAATGTCCCTATGGGAATAACCTAACTTATTCCCTAACCCTAATCAAATACTAGTTGCCAATTAACATTACGTATAATGTTGACTATAGTTGATTATTCCTTAATCTTCCATATATAATTCTTGTAGCAAAATTATATATGGGTTAGGATACGTATATCCCTATGGGAATAACCTAGCAGTTGTATCGGTTCATCCATAAAGGTAGGATGTGTTTTACCTACTTCTTTTCACTTTATTGTCATGATATGATCTGAAATATTGGCATTTGAGTCCACTGATCTATGAATTTTATGATAGTATGATCCATTGGTGACAAAAGATTGGATTTTTATATATTGTTTGTACAAGCATGCACCATGCTATTGCTTGATGTTATATTCGATGTGGAAAGGCCTAGATAAGGATTCTTTCTCAAATTCCAGCGTCGAATTCATTATGTGTGAGCCTTAAATGATTGAGTTATTTGTTGTTTTTGAGGCTATGGTTTCATTCTTGGTTATTGCAAGATGTTCTAAGTCGGGAATCATCAATACGGGTAAATACATGTGGAACCAAGAAGATAAAAGGTGGTTGGTCTTAAATAATGAGAAGTCTGAGTCGAGACACCCTCTGTCATGTGTAAAGGTCATTCTTTTGTGGTGATGTTAGTACTCTTATTTCGTAATCTTGTCCCAATTTAGTCATCCTATTTAGGGTTATGATTGTTAATTGCAATTAAGTGCAAACACAGTTTTGGAAGAATAAAGATAACCTAAAACAGTGAATTCGTTTACTGATAAAACTATGCAGATATCATATCATTATGAGACTGAGTGATAGATAGTAATATCATGAGTTTATGTACATTAGTATCTGATTAGTATAATCGGACCTAATCAACCTAATTAGGCCTCGGCCAGGAATATTCTTGCGCTGACAGTCGATAATTGGAAATTCATAACTAATCGTAGGAAATTTAAAAAATTGCGTCGTCCATTGGGTTGGATAGTAGACTCATGGGGAAGTCTACAGTAAAAATTTGGTATTTGAACTCGAACTGAAAAAAATATGGTAAGGGTTGAAAGTGAAATGTTATGCAAATAGCAGTGCAGGAAATTAAGGAAATTCATAGTAATAGTTAGTATTATGTAATTATATGAGGTTAAGGGTTAAGATAATCATTAATGAAGTTGGAAAGACTGGGGTAATGATTATTCCAGAGAGATTAATGTTCTGGAGTCAAGTATTGGGGTGGAGTCAAGTCAAACCAAGTCATGGTTCTGCATCATGCAGTTTTACCATTAGAGGTGGTCACAAAAATTCTATTTAGCGTTTGTACTCTCGAACCCTAATTCCCAGGTTGCTTTGAATCATTAGAGACTATTGTCAGATTCGAAAATTCCTATCTAGGGCTATGCACAGAGAATTTATCAAGCCGGTGAAGTTACTGTTATATTTCTGGTGAGTCGAGTAAAGCATGAGGAAACAATTGCTTTGGTTACTCCTTCAGCGAGTCGAATGTTGATGAAGAGTTTTGACTTCTCATTCCTTTGTTGAATTGTTTGCTCATTGGTATATTAACATCTCAATGGTGCTTCTATGGGAGTCTATCCTTAATGGTTGAGAATTTTCTAATGATTCTATTACACCCCCTATCGTTGTAAGATTACATTCAGTTATCTGAAAACTGATTTCTCCACAAGAGTGACTGATGAAAACTCTTCGAGTGGAAATCATAGTATGCTCAACAGCCATTGCTAGATCCTCCATGATCTCAGATATTTTACGAACCTTTGTAGTTTAGCCAATGACGGCAATGCGTGCACTTTTAGACTGTACGATATTACAGAAGGTCTACAGTCACCGCCCTAGGGGAAGTGGACTGACTTGAGAGCAGAAGTTGGTGATTCAGTACACACTATATGTTTGGAGTCTATTTTAACTATTGTTTATACCCGTACAAATGAATTGTTCGGAGTGTTTATTTATTATCGTATTCTTATCTCGAGATAGCTGATGTTCTGGTAAGTTGATTATTGAATCTCAAATTCAATATTTATTTGATGTTATAAGCTTTTCTGTTCACATTGGAGTCAGTTTATTATATTATTTTCTATCAGTGGGATTTTGGCATCATGCTGGGTATTTCGTTCGAAATACCCATGCATCCTCTGATGCAGGAATTAAGAAAGAATGAAGCAGAGCAGGTAAGAATTTTTTATGCTGGAATGGATGGCTAAAGATTGGCATAAGGAGACTTTTATTTCCTGTTATTAGATAGTTTTGTTAAACTATTGTTGTTTTGTGGCCTCTGTGCAATGGATTTTGTTTCTGCTAATGGATTATGGTTATGATATAATAAATTAAGTAGTTCTTGTTAATGTTATGTTTAAAATTTGAGTACGTGAATGATGTTCAAGTCATTACGATTCTATGTGATCCCATGAATGTATAATGAGAATGAGAATGATCGAGTATTCGGTTGCATCCCGGATCTCAAACCTCCTGATGATTCTTGGATTGGGGTTTTGAAATCTGGGGCGTGACAGCTTATTATGTCTCTATCTATATCCGTGAAGATCTATTATACGTATGTAGGATGTAGTCTGTATAACCCAAAACCAGTTAATTTTCCATAAGCTAGGGTATTATACATATAGGTATCCATTTTGTCCTAAAATGGTTATACTAGTTAAAGTTCAATATCTATCCATTTCTACGTATCCCATGGTTATACTAGTTAATAGTTCTAGTACATAGTTCATAGTCCTATCTCCTAAACCCTATCATATAGTATATCATAGTTCATAGTTGCCCTAACTATGAACTATGATAGAATAAATAGTTATATGTGCCTATCTAAGTTCATAGTATTCCGATATGACATAAACTCTAATCTTGTTCTATGGACTATGCCTCATATGAACTATTTAGCTAATACAAACAATTAGCTAGATGAAACATCTTGCCCTTCCATAGAACATAGTCTACGTTATGATAGATACTATCATCATGTTCATCTAGATAGTCCCCAATTAGCTAGATGGACTAATTAATTTAGCAACTAGTTAGGAACATAGTTAGTTTAACCCTAACTTTGATATGCCTCATATGAGCATACACACATTAGGTTAACTATGTTCCTAACTCGTATACCTCTATTTAATTCATCCTCGATCCTGGTTCATCTAGATAGTTCATCTAGATATAGCATTCATCTTGAATACATCATAGATGACTTGATGCTGGTTCATCTACATAACTACTTGAATATTATCAGGTTATGTTCCTAACTATGCTAGGAACCAAAACAAGATAGTCCATGAACTATACCCTAGTAACGAAAACAAACATGAGATAACTATGTTCCTAACATAGTTAACTAAGTTCTTAACTAAATGATTTGGTTACTTCTCAAAGAATATATAGTAACTAAGGATATAGAATCAGGGAACATAGTGACATAACTATCCATAACTAGATACTATATCAACTAGTAATATAAACTATGAACATTATATTATGAGTTCATGTTACTACAATAACGATGGAGTCCATTTAGATGGAGCATCATATAATCTTAGTTAAATATATCAACGATAGGTGATAGTTAGTAACAATAATTATGTATGGAAAGAAACTATCTCATTATTAGTTTCTCCAAAAATGTTTAGGGTAGTCTATATGACATATATGATCTTAACCTATAACATTATATTATAGGAATATAATGTTACTGTAGACAGAATAACTATGTAGACTATGAACTATGATAACTACCAAGGTTTACTATGAAGACCATAGTTACGTAGAATCTATCTAACCATAGTTACGTAGAATAAAGAAACTTTCTTTTATGTCCATAAAAGGGCAAGGGCTTTTTGTATACCCTTTCCCAAGCATAAATGGATTTTTAAGGGGCAAAAAAGGGACTTTATATTTTTTATAATTAAAAAAATAAACTTTATGTTAAAAAATGTTTGAAAATAAATAAATTTTTTTCCGTTGAAAGTCCCTTCCTACTTATGTTTGTTCGTATATTTTTCAGTAAATTTTTTTTAAGATATAAAGGGTCTTCTAGTTGAAAATACAGCTAACCTTTTTTTAAATCATTCTCATCAACATGTTGTATGTTGTTTATGTTATTTTGCGTAGTAAAAATTGTAACAACATTTTGTCCTTAAAAATAAAAAAAAAAACACCCAAACATAAAATCCTTTTTCTTTCTTTTAATAAAATAAAAATGAAGGAAAATGACTTTCTTTTAATTTTCATAGGTGCATCTCAACAACCCCCAAGTGTCAATGAGGTGAAACAAAGTAACTTTCGAAGTCTTGAGTCTCAGCTCATAGATTTCTCTTTAGAAGAACATCTAGAGAGCGAAGAAATCCCAGCAGTTGCTTTACAAGGACGAAGAAGCTGGCATGTCAGTTATTAAGGGTTTTCTTTCTTTCTAGCTAACAAGGTCGGCTATGTAATTGCAAGAACCCGTAACTATTGTAACTATGACTTGTTTGATACAGTATGTATCCAAAAAAAATTGTTCAATACGGCTTCAACATAGTTTCACTTACGGGCTGATTTAGTGGAAATCAACAACATTTCATTGGTTTTTTGCTTCTTCAATTATTCGGAAAACAATTGAATAATTGAAAAGTACTTCTGCACATGGTCCTGATGTGGATCTGGTTGAAATCTTTCTTAGGGTGAAGGTAGAGATCTTTCTTTAGTTTCTTTACAAACAATTAGCTAGATGTTGAAATCTTTCTTTAGTTTCTTTACAAACTAGTAGCTAGATGGAACAAGATTAGAGTTTTTGATGGGATAATATACTTAAGGTACTATGAACTAACTAGTTTGTAGAACATAGTCTACGTCCCTTGTGTAAATTGTTTGTATACAAGCTAATACAAACAATTAGCCTATAAGTTAGAGTCAAAACCTATATCAACATGAGGGGAATATAGGTTTTGACTAATACAACGATGAGCTAATTGTTTGTATTAGCTTGTATAAAGTAAGTTATACTGGCATTAGAGTTCTATGGACAACTAGTTACATAGTCTCTAGGGTATAATGTTTGATAGTATCTATCATATGAACCTGAGGATATCATATGATATAAACTCAAAACTAGGGTTAGTATCTATAAACTTAGATCGTGCCAAATTAATTTAACCTTAAGTTATAGTGTTATGTTCCGCTTATTATAGTATTAGTAATGCCGGCCCAGCTTAGTGGAGTAGCCCAGCTGGCCCAGTTTAGGGGAATAGCCCATCTTATTTTATTAATCTGTAATAAGGCCACAGGCCTATCTGATGGGAATAGCCCAGTGAGTAGTGTAGCCCAACGTGGGAACTATTTATATTGAGCTTATGCTCTCCTAATGGATTATGAATAAAATATTACCCTAATGTCTATCTCTTCTTTCTCCTTCCCTATCGTCCTCCTCTATTGCAGCCGCAGGCTGCCATTGAGGCCTCCCTTACCTCCATCGTTCTCCCTATCCTTCCTCCTCTTCTTCTTCCCTCTTCCCATCTTCATTACCCTCAATTTCCCTAATCCTCACTATCTATACTGTCCTAAATTGTGGAGACATATCATTGGTATCAGAGCACCGGTCCTTCGAAGCACAAAGGTTTTTGGGCGATGGCACAAAACAACCAGCGATCAGAAGTTGAACACCAACCCACGGTTGAAGCAGCCGTGCAAGGAGACTCTCACCCTGAGGTGCCGCCCTCTTCTCCCCAGAGAACTGAGATTCGTGAGATGATGGCACGCCAAGATCAATTCTTGCAACCCTTTATGCAGCATCAGCAACAATACCATAAGGATATGGCACAGGTACGAGACTCCCTTGAACGCCTGTCCTTGTCGACGACAGCGCCCCCCCTTCTGGTAGACCTTCTGAAAGAGGGGTGTTGCCACCACCGCTGAGTGGACCTTTTGCACGTTGCCCCCCTGTTACAGCCCGACGCATGGACTAGCACACCACTGCCATAGGATCGCAAACAGTCCCCACCGGCCCCCAGCCCTTGAGTGCCGGTGCCTTTGGGTAGTTGGGTGTTTGTCAGAGTGCTCCAACAACCCCTTGGGTCAGCCCCATACTGATCGGGGTCCCGGAGACGAGGAACGTGACTTTGAATGGCCCCCCTGTCCAGGCTGAGTCCAGTTGGACCAACCAAGGCTATTCACGCGATGAGCACCAGACCCCCAGGCCAACTGAGACGAGACTTGCACGACTCCAATTTCCCAAGTACTCCGACAAGGATAATCCAGTGGACTGGCTGTACCAAGCTGAGAAGTTCTTCCGTTACCAAGACACATGATCAGACGAGGACAAATTAACGGTAACTTCCATCTCACCGGCGATGCTTTGATTTGGTATCAGTATTTTGAGGCGGAACAACCGCGGCATACCTGGCAACAATTCATTATGGAGCTTTGTATTCAATTCAGGCCTACGGAGTATGATGACTTCAATGAACTACTCAGTTCTTTATGGCAGACATCTACGGTGTGCGCTTATTAGATGGAGTTCATGCGAATAGCCAGCCGGGTCTCATCTTGGACTCAGGAGGCCCTTGTGGGTAAATTTATGCAAGGCTTAAAGCTCAAAATTTCGGATGCTATTCGTCACTACCCGCGCACCTCTATGGCTGAGGTGATTAAACATGCCCGGATTGCAGAGGAGCGACTTAATAGACAACGGAGGGCTTGGAGGCCCCCTACCCGACCAGCCTTATCCACCGCACCTCCGGCACTTCAGGTTGACTCTCATGCTACTCCTCCGCCTTAGCCGCCCATCTGCCGGTTGACACAAGCCCAAATGGAGGAGCGCCGCTCTAAGGGTCTGTGCTATAATTCTGATGAACGCTTCGTCCCCGACCATCGTTGCAAGAACTGCACCCTCTTAGCCTTGGAGGGTCTATGGAACGAGGTCCCTGAGGATGAAGACGAAATGGGATTTGCACCAGACCCGCCCCCTGCTGATCAGCCCGAGATCTCCTTCCATGCCTTCTCGGGCGCCTATATTCCGCAGAGCTATCAAGAAGTAGAAGGTATCTGTCTTTATCGATACTCATAATTTTATCAATGATAAGGTTGCCTCGCGGCTGGGATGTCCATTGCATGCCTCGTCTCCATTTGACGTCCGGATTGGTGATGGCTCCAACCTCCGTAGTGTTGGTCTATGCCCCAGCGTTGAGTTGACTATCCAGGGTCACGCCTTCCTTTGAACCTTTATTTATTGCCCACGCAAGGGGCTGATGTGGTCCTAGGTGTGCAGTGGCTATGTAACCTTGGGGATGTGGTTTGGAACTTCGACAACATGGTGATGCGGTTTACCCTAGGTGGCCAATCGGTTCAGCTCTCGGGCGGGTCCCCAGGTACCCTCAATTCTATGATCTCATTGGATTCACTCTCACATGGTGTTCCCTAGGGGTTCTTCTTGCAGTTATTATCATCGGAGTCCACGGCTCCATCGGAGGCCCCTCTTGATCTGGCAGCATTGCTTTCGGCCTTCGAGGAGTTATTTCAGGAACCTTCCAGTCTTCCGCCACCCCAGTTTCATGATCACCATATCCCTATTGTGCCTGGGGCTGCGCCAGCTAATGTTCGCCCGTACAGATATCCCCATATTCAAAAAGCTGAGATTGAGAAGTTGGTCAAAGAGATGTTATTGAGCGGGATTATTCAGCCGAGTTCTAGTTCTTATTCGTCGCCAGTTCTGTTGGTCTGGAAGAAAGATGGTACATGGCATTTTTGTGTGGATTACCGCGCCTTAAACGCCATCACACTCAAGGACAAGTATCCGATTCCCATCATTGAGGAATTGTTTGATGAATTGGCTCATGCTCAAGTTTTCTATAAGCTCGATTTGCGTGCTGGGTACCATCAGATTTGCATGCACCCTGCGGATGTCCACAAAATGGCTTTCCGTACTCATGATGGACATTTCGAATTTATGGTGATGCCCTTCGGTCTTACTAATGCCCCAGCCACCTTTCAAGGCCTAATGAATGATATATTTCGGGACTTCTTGCGCCGCTTCATCTTGGTCTTCTTTGACGACATCCTCGTCTATAGTCCTTCTTGGGATCGCCATCTCGAGCACCTGCGGGCTGTATTTGAGGTACTTTGTGCCCACTCTTTATTTATCAAACGTTCCAAATGCTCTTTTGGTTGTTCTCAGGTTGATTATCTCGGCCATATGATTACTAATGGCCAAGTTTCTACCGACCCTTCCAAAGTGGCTGCTATGGCTGCTTGGCCAGTCCCGACTTATCTAAAAAGTCTTAGGGGATTTCTGGGGTTAACAGGGTACTATCACAGATTCGTCACTAATTATGGGACACTTGCGGCTCCATTGAATGATCTACTCAAACGGGGGGCAATTGTTTGGTCCAATGGCGCCCAGCAGATATTCGACACCTTGAAATCCGCTGTGTGAGGCTCCTGCTTTCGCTCTTTCGGATTTCACCAGGCCCTTTGTGGTGGAGACCGACGCCTCTGGCCATGGCCTCGGTGCAGTCCTCTTACAAGACGGCCACCCCATTGCCTTTTGGAGCAAGGCCTTGGCTGGCCGCTCGCTGTCCCTCTCGGCTTATGAAAAGGAAATGTTGGCCATAGTTCATGCGGTGACCAAGTGGTGGTCGTATTTGTTGGGACGTCATTTTATCATTCGGACTGATCACCAGCCACTTAAATATTTCCTGGACCAACTTATTGCTACCCCTGCTCAGCAGCGTTGGGTGACTAAATTGCTGGGCTATGATTATGAATTGGTCTACAAGCGTGGGTCCAAGAATATTGTTGCAGACGCCTTGTCCCGTCAATTTGATGATGCCGCTCTCTTGGGTATGTCCGCCTTGGTGTTTCCTTTCCTTGCAGATTTACAGCAAGCCTACCAGCTCGATCCAGTGGCGGTTACCTTATTGGCTCTGTTTCAAGATCAGACTTTGGACGATCCCTCTTATGTTTTACGGAATGGCATTATTTATTGGAAGGGTCGCTTGTGGGTCCCTGACTGTGAGCATATCCGCCATACTATACTGACTCATTTTCATTCTACCCCGATGGCTGGTCATGAAGGCTCCTTTCGGACCTATAAGCGGGTGTCTCAGTGTTGCTTATGGCGCAGGATTAAATGCTTGGTTCAGACGTTTGTGGCTGCATGTGAGGTGTGCCAACGTGCTAAGGCCTGTACTATTACTCCGGCGGGCCTCTTGCAGCCCTTGCCTATTCCAGATCAAATTTGGGAGGATGTCTCTATGGATTTCATTGAAGCTCTTCCTATGGTGCACGGGAAATCTGCTCTTGGTCGTGGTCGATCGGCTTTCTAAATACGCTCATTTTTCCACCTTGGGCCACCCCTATACGGCCAAGACCGTTGCTGATCTATATGTCCGGGATGTGGCTAAACTGCACGGGAAGCCACGTACTATTGTGTCGGACCACGACCGGGTGTTCATCTCCCAGTTTTGGCAGGAATTTTTTACCCTCCATGGTTCTCGGCTTCATATGAGTTTGGCATATCACCCACAAACGGATGGACAAACGGAAGTTGTTAACCGCTGTCTCGAGCAATATCTCCGTTGTTTTGGGGGGCAGAATCCACGCTGATGGCTTCAGTTCTTACCGTGGGCAGAATGGTCCTACAATACTGCTTACCATACTTCTACCAGGTTTACTCCCTTTCAGGTTGTCTATGGCCGCCTTCCTCCCACATTACTTCATTATGTGTCCCAGCAAGCTTCCGTCAGTGAGGTTGATCATCTGTTGCAGATCCGCGATGAAGTTTTACGCCAATTGAAGCAGAATTTATTCATTGCCCAAAACCGTATGAAGCAAGTTTATGACAAACACCATCGTGACCGGGAGTTTCAAGTCGGCGATTGGGTATATGTCAGCTTTCTTCCTGCGTGCCAGTCCTCTTTATATCAGCCGGCCAGCATTAAATTAGCTCATCGGTTTCATGATCCGTATCCGATTACTGAACGCATTGGTCTGATTGCCTATCGCCTTCTCTTACCGGCTGATTCGTCTGTTCACCCCGTTTTTCATGTCTCCCGACTCCGGCGTGTTATTGGTGATCCATCTCGTTTGGTCCCTACTCCACCTCCTCCAACCATTTCTGCCGACTTGCCTTTGGTTCCCGCCTTCAAGGTGGATTCTCATCGCGTTCGTCGTGCTGGGCATATTATCACCGAGGTTCTTATTGCTTGGCAGGGCCGGCCATTAGAGGAAGCTTCCTAGCTTTCAGAAGATGAGTTTTTAGCCTAGTATCCTGATTGGGCGCCTTGAGGTCAAGGCTAACAGCGGAGCGTGGTGGAATGTTATGTTCCGCTTATTATAGTATTAGTAATGTCGGCCCAGCTTAGTGGAGTAGCCCAGCTGGCCCAGTTTAGGGGAATAGCCCATCTTATTTTATTAATCTGTAATAAGGCCCAGACCCATCTGATGGGAATAGCCCAGTGAGTAGTGTAGCCCAACGTGGGAACTATTTATATTGAGCTTATGCTCTCCTAATGGATTATGAATAAAGTATTACCCTAATCTCAATCTCTTCTTTCTCCTTCCCAGTCATCCTCCTCTATTGCAGCCGCCGGCTGCCATTGAGGCCTCCCTTACCTCCATCGTTCTCCCTATCCTTCCTCCTCTTCTTCTTCCCTCTTCCCATCTTCATTACCCTCAATTTCCCCAATCCTCACTACATATACTGTCCTAAATTGTGGAGACATATCATATAGAGGGACATCTAAATACAAACATGAGACTATGAACCAGTATCGAGGATGAATTAAATGGAGGTATCTAGTTAGGAATATAGTTAACTAAATATGTGCATAAGTTATGGAGGTAGATGAGGCTCCATCGTTGAACATAGTAGTTGAGGCATTTAGGGTTCATATAATGACAAGATGAACTATGTAACTAGTTGCCAAATTAGTTTATGAATTGTTCATAACTTAGTTGACTAAGTTCATAAGGTAACTAAATTGCCTCAATGAACTAGATACTATATCATTGAAATGATGATATATCCTTAGTTACTAATCATATGAACCTGATTTTATATCCTCGTTTATCGTTCACTATGTAGGGAATTACATAGTCATGGTTGATATAGTCCTAGGAACATTATATATGTTCTACATAGTTCCCTACATAATCTAGAAGGATTCAACAGAAACTACATAGCTCAGAGTTTATATTAATAATTCATGAACATATATGTTCATAATTATTGTTACTTGTAGGGAACTACCTACAAGTAAGGGAACTACCTATGTAGGGAACTATGGAGGCAATAATCTAAATGGGTTAGGATAACCTCCATCTAGATGGAGTAATCTAAACTATATATAGTTCATAGTATATATATGCATCCAATTCATGAACATATATATAGTTTAACCCTAACCAAACTAGTTAGTAACATGAACTATATAACCCGCTATGTTCATGAACTATAAGTTAATCATATAATAACATATATCCTTAGTTATGCACTATCTTGTTTTGATTGCCATATGCCATACAGAACTAGTTAGACGGAAGAATAAAGTATGTCCGTAGAAACTACTTATCTAATTCTTCCATCAAACTAGAATCCCTAGACCTTAGAAATTACGTATTTAATGCCATTGTCTATGTATTTAATTCTTCCATCTAACTACTTTTTTTATTCCCATAGTAAATCATAGAGATTATGTATTTGATTCTTCTGTTTAAGTAGATGCGTGAAGGTCTAAAGCTATCCCCAAACCATAGAAACCACTACACACTACGAACTACTTATTTCAATTTTCCATCTAACTAGTGTGTATTCTCTATACTAAACCCTAACCATAAATCCAAAACCATAGAAACTACATATCTAATTCTTCCATATATAATTCTTCCGTCTAACTCATTGTCCCTAGTTCATCGTTGTCATATTTGGATCAAATACCTCCACTCAACTAGATAAGAAAACTATGTCTAACTACCTAGGTTTTACTATGGGAGACATAGTTAAATACGTAAACTCATCCAATAACGATGAGGGATACAATGCCATTATCCCTAATACAACGTAACTAGTTTGTATTAGGGACAATGGCATACGATCCTCCATATGTAAATGGAGGATTAGGGTTAGGGTTAGGGATACAATACATTGTACGTAACTCGTTTGTATTAGGGTTATGGACAATACATACATACAATCCTCCATGAATGCATTCAAGGAGGACATAGTTCATGAATGTATTAAATACGTAGTCTCTAGGATTTACTATACCATTAAACATATCTAATGGTCATCCTAAATACATAGTCTCTAGAATTCACTCCTCATCCTAAAAGGATGACATAATACGGATGCCATTGTCCCTAATACAAACTAGTTAGACATATTACTAGTTGTGTGTATTCTCAATAACAAACCCCGACATTTAACCATAGATTCTCCGTATTTCATTCTTCTGTCTAACTAGTTGTGTGTGGCTTCTTACATATAATCTTAGGGTGCTGCCATCCCAATTAAGAATGCTCACAACTCTTTGGTAAAACTAGCTAAGTAACTACATAGGTTATAATCAACCATAGGTAACTCTAACTATGTAACATGGTTATCATATTGTGTGAGTTAACTTAATCACAAGTATGTATAATTATACTTATGTATGAACTAAGTACATATGCTCATATATAAGTAATTCTATGTGCATATATACATGGAGGACTAAGTCAGTCCATAACCCCTATAGTTTTAGTCCACCATATAGGGGTTATGGATAGTTATACTTAGTTATCGTTGGAGTTTATATAGTTCACTATATAGTGGACTAACTTATTGATAGTTAGTAACAATAATAATGAACATATATGTTCATGCATTGTTAATATAAACCTCCATCGATGTTAATATCCTGAATAAACCCTAGTTAATAGTTCACAGTATATCTAACCCTAGGATATTATCGTTAACCATAGGATAAACTCTAGGCTATGTTCATGAACATAGGGTTCAAGTAGTATAATATAAATAGTTAATTGGCGACTATAGATAATAGTTCACTCTAGGGTTAACCTGAACATAGTTCATATGATAGATATATAACCCATAAACTCTCCCTAATAGGGTTACTTGTGATTAAGTTAACCATATGTTAACCCTAGTATAATATTGGCATATGTCTAACTAGTTTAATCTTAGATTATACGTTGTTACCATATTTATGATCTAACAGTACTAGTTAATAGAATGAGACTACGATATTAGTTGGGATCTATTATATAACTACATATATAATAGCCTAATTATCCTCTATAATTAGTACTGTTATTCATAGTCTAATTGTTTGTAATTACCATAGACTCTATGAACATGTCTTCTAGACAGTACTAGTATGAATAACTTATTTGGTAATTATAGTATAGTTTAAGTTATTAAAAGTCATACTCCTATGACTTAAGGATTAATTATACTCCTAGGGCATAATCCTATGGTTAATCTTTACTTATTAATCTGGTTAATAGAATACGGTATAAATACTTATAATTAGGTTAAACCTCCATAACTTAAGATATCTTATGGTTAAACTAGTTCATATGAGGCATAGTCCATCTAATTAGGTTAACTAAATAATGTAGTCAACTGTGGTCGTTGACTACATTATATGGTTATAATGTAGTTATAGGTATTAATTCAGTAATATCTATGTATCATATTCATCTATTGACCCTAAACTTCATGGGTTATATTGTTGATTATAACCTATTAGGGAGACTATGTAACCCAATATACTATGTTAACTATATTGTGCATATAGTTATCCCCAAGTAACAAGTACTTAGTTGCACTATGGAGGTTCCTCCCTGCATATATGTACAAGTAACAATGATGGACCCTAACTCTAAACTAAGTATAACAATTCATGAATATATATGTAGTCAACTACCTCCATAGTTGAGCATTATACTCTTAGTTACTAATCATCTAGATGGAGGACATAGTTCCATTTAAACTATAGTAAACTATCTTGTTAGGTTAACAATAACGATGGAGGCTTATCATTATAATATCCATATCTATCTAGGTTCATATGAACCAGGGAATATAATGTTCCTATACTATATATTCATGAATGCATTCATCTACCTCATGAATATATAGTTTACATATGATATGTATATTATATCTATTATATAGACAATGGTATTCATGAACTTAGTTTGTAGAACATAGTTATCTAGATGAATAAACTACGTTCTTAAATGTTCCTAACCAAATTGCCAATTAACCCTAACTTATGAACTATAGTATAGTCATGTTTCATCTAGGACTATGTTCATCTAGATATCTCCATGAACTATGCCTCATATGAACATGTCTTCTAGACTATGTTTATATGAACTATCTAATTGTTTGTATTAGGATATCCCTACTTCTAGACAACTAGTTACATAGTTAGATAGTCAATAGAACATAGTCTACATATAGTACACTATGTAACTAGTTTCCAAATTAGTTTGAACTTAGATAGGTCCTCTAATAATCTAAGTTAGGATGTCTAAGAGAACAAGAATAAAATGTTAAGATCATATATGTCATTATCTACTCAAAACCACACATTATATGTCTAGGATCATATATGCCATATTTAGAAATGGAAACCACTGGTTATTCTAGTTAATAGTTATATAGTTAGTATCTATCAATTTCTAAACCCAAAACCACACATTACATAGTCCTATATTCCTTCTATACTAGTTTCTTGTACCTAAACTAATAATGTAGAACTATTATATGTATCCATTTCTTGTCCTATATTATTCCTAGGAATATAATATTAGGGTTAATCCCTAACATATAGATAGAGACATATAATAATAAGATAACTATGTATCTCATTTCTAAGTATCTATGTTAGGGTTAATCCCTAACAAATACAACTACATCCTATAGGGCATTATAATAGTTGTATTAGGTAGAATATTGGACTATGTTTAGGGTTAGAATACACACACGTAGGTAGTTACCCTAACTATAGATGGAATCTTAGTTGGGAATAATATTTAGCATTGTTTATGACGAGAATGCAACCCTAACTATAGACGGAATATAGGACTATGGGAATAAACGTAGTCCTAGGTTAACTAACTTAGATTAATCCTATGGGAATAGACATTTTAGATTGGCAACTATAGAGTTAGATAGATACGTAGATATGTATGTCTAGATTGACTTAGGTCCTAGTTTCCGAGCAATTTTAATCCTACTATAGATTTTAATAGAGGCAAATCTTTTAGACAAATAATAATCCGTCTATGTCAACTATCATAGGTTAGAGTTTACGTATTTAACTTGTATAACTAGAATATACAAGTTATTAACGGAAGATTAATCCTAAAGTCTCCCTTGTCCTAGAGAGGATTAACTAATCATATGCCTCATAGAATACGGTATAAATAATCATAGGGAATATAGTTTAAGAATAACATACAAACATAGAACACGACATATATAATAATATAATGATGTCTCATAGAGGAACTAGTTATCCTTATAGACTACTTATTATAATCCATATAATAGTCTCTAGGATTAGATTTAGGGTTCCATCATTATATAACTAGTTCCTCTATAGAACATAATACATATAAGACTATATGATTACTAGTTCCTCTATAGAATATAATAGATATAAGACTATATGATAACTAGTTCCTCTATAGAACATAATATAGGATATGTTATATCCTAAGTTATTCTAGTTCCATCGTTGCCTAATCCTTTTATATCATAACATACTAGATATATGAGGTATAGAACATACATCCTCCGCAAACACAATATGATTGAGTTAACCATATATGGAAACTGTAGTATCTAGTGATCCTTCTACATGTTCCACTATGACTGTATATAAGGGCAACTACTAATATAAACTCTAATCTATCTAAGTTAGGGTTACCCTATGCTCATGATGTCTAACTTACTAATCTGGTTAATAGAATGAGACTAGGTTATCCTCAGGTAACAGGTAATCATAAATACGGTAATCTAACTTAAGATTATATATGATCTTCTTATAGCAATATACTATATGAGTATATTAACTAGTACTCATATAGTTAGATTAATCTATAATTGTCCAAATACAATAGTTATGAGACTGACTTAAGGGTTATAGGAGTATAATATTAGGGTTATACTATGTCTTCTTATCGGGTTAATCTATATAATATGTGTATACATATTAGGGAGAGTCTCATTCTATTATATATGTAGTTTATACGGGCTTTTTATTATAATCTATGCAAATATGGTATAAATATTGTAATTATGCCTCTATTATTATAGATTAACCCTAATTATATGGACTATGCCTGATATGGATTATGCCTCTACATATACTGTAACCTTATTATGAGTTAGGGTCCTGAATAATAGGATTACATACACTAGTGTAGTATAACTATAGTATATAGTCAATAGTTCACAGTTATATGTAATAAACCCTAGGATGTCTGTTAACCCAAGTTTAGGGTTATAACCTAGTAGGGTTTTGGTATGAAGAATGCTCACAACTAGTTTGATGGAAGAATTAGATAAGTAGGCTTAGGGTTAGGGTTTGACAATTAGTTAGACCAAAGTATTAAATACGTAATCAACTAGTTAGTTAGACGAACAACAAAATACATAACTTCTAGGGGTTTAGCATTAGGTTTTGGTATGAACAATGCTCATAACTAGTTTGATGGAAGAATTAGATAAGTAGTTTCTACGGTTTGGGGATAGCTTTAGACCTTCAAGCATCTACTTAAACAGAAGAATCATATACATAATCTCTAGGATTTACTATAGGAATAAACAAAAGTAGTTAAACAGAAGAATCAAATAAGTTAGATGGGTTAGGGTTGCGTGTATTCTCCATACCAGTTAGACAAAAAAATAAGTAGTTAAATAGAAATATTCAAATACATAGTTTTCTAGGCTTAGGCTTAAGGTTAGGGTTTGGCATTAATTATTCACACAACTAGCTAGACAGAAGTATCAAATACATAGTCTTTAAAATTCATGCTTCAGTTTGGTATGGATAAAAACACACACCTAGTTGGATGGAAGAATAAAATACGTAGTTTCTAGTTTTTAGGTTTACATTTAGACGAAAGAATACACACAACTAGCTAGCTAGATGAAAAAATACACTCAACTAGTTACAGGGAAGCAACAAATATGCAGTTTCCATGGTTTTGGTATGGTGAATACACATAACTACTTTGACAGAACAATTAAATAAATAGTTTTTAGGGTTTAGGGTTAGCGTTATATGGAAGGATACACACAATTACTTAGACGGAAGAATCAAGTACTTAGTTTTTATGGTTTTAGGTTAGGGTTTATTGTGGAGAATAAATAATGTAGTTTGAAGGAAGAATTAAATATGTAGTTTCTATGGTATAGAGAATACACACAACTGTATTTCTCGGATTCTTCCATTTAATTAAACGGAAGTAAATGAAAGAATACACACACAATTGTCTTCGAATTTTATTCTTCGTTAGCAAAATTCTTTGTTAGTAATAACCATTTTAGTTTGGTTGTGTGCAGGGTAAATTATGCAATGCAATCAATTTGCTTTGTCCCAATACTATAGTAATAACCAAGATGACTCTACATCAGTATAAAGGTACCATGTCAGCATGTACTTAAAACCATTAAGTGTCTAAAAATAAGTACTATAGTTGTGAATACATAGTAACACAATGTAATCCTTTACTTATTGTAAATTCATTAGTTATTACATGTTGTAAGAATTCTTCCATCTAACTACATGTAGTAACACAACGTAATCCTAACCCTCTTCAACTAGTATAATACATACAGAAGGATTATGGTTTTGTTGTATCCCAGCACTTGGGGAGAGTTAATTCAGGAAAAGAAGGGGAAAGGGAAGACGAGATGAGGGAGGAATTCCTCTGCAAGCTAGGCGGCAGCTCAGACAGAGAAGGGACGACGGGGGTGAAGCAGGAGGAAGATGAGATTAGGGTAATCCCTTGCATAATCATCCAAAGAGGGCATAAGCCCCTTACATACTCTCCCACGTTGTGGGCTTGGGCTATTCCCTAAACTGGGCCGAAAGCCTTATTACATAATACTTAATAACTTGGGCTACTCCCCTAAGCCAACAATATAAATAAACCAAATAACATAAAGAAATGAACTAATACTGGAACACATCATTCCACCATGCTCCGCTAATAAACCAAATAACATAAAGAAATGAACTAATACTGGAACACATCATTCCACCACGCTCCGCTGCTAGCCTTGACCTCAAGGCGACCACCCAGGATATTGAGCTAAAAACTCATCTTCAAGGAGCCAGGAAGCATCCTCCAGTGGATAACCTTGCCAAGTAATGAGAACCTCAATGATAATACGACCAAAACGACGCACACGACGAGACTCCACTATAGAAATTGGCACCAAAGGCAATTCCGGATAAACCGTAGGTAGGGATGGCGTAGCAACAATACGTGAAGGATCGTATATGGGAATATAATGTTAAGATCATATATTCTCTAATAATCTAAGTTAGGATGTCTAAGATAATGAGAATATAATGTTAAGATCATATATGTCATTATCTACTCAAAACCACACATTATATGTCTAGGATCATATATGTCATATTTAGAAATGGAAACCACTGGTTATACTAGTTAATAGTTCTATAGTTAGTATATATCCATTTCTAAACCCAAAACCACACATTCCTATATTCCATCTATAGTAGTTTCTTGTATCTAAACTAATAATGTAGAACTATTATACGTATCCATTTCTTGTCCTATATTAGTCCTAAGAATATAATGTTAGGGTTAATCCTTAACATATAGATAGAGACATATAATAATAGGATAACTATGTATCCCATTTCTAAGTATCTATGTTAGGGTTAATCCTTAACAAATACAACTACATCCTATAGGGCATTATAATAGTTGTATTAGGTGGAATATAAGACTATGTTTAGGGTTAGAATACACACACATAGGTAGTTACCCTAACTATAGACGGAATCTTAGTTGGCTGAACGCTTTAAGAAGATGGCTCCTACTTCAAGGGTGAGGGTGAGCCGGAGGAGGCTAAGGAGTGGATCACTGCTATCGAGAAAGTCTTTAACGTGATGGATACGGTTATACCCTATGGGTATTTATACTGTATTCTATGAGGCATAGGGTTAGGTTAATCCTCTTTAGGACAAGGGAGACATTGGGATTAATTTTCCATCAATAACTTGTATATTCTAGTTATACAAGTTAAATACGTAAACTCTAACCAATGATAGTTGACATAGATGGATTATTATATGTATACAAGATTGCCTCTATTAAAATCTAGAGATACATATCTACGTATCTATAGTTGCCAATCTAAAATGTATATTTCCATAGGATTAATCTAAGTTAGTTAAACTAGGACTATGTTTATTCCCATAGTAAATACATTGTTTATTCCCATACTTAGATAGGTACGTATCTAAGAAACTAACCTAGATGCATTAACCCTAAACAATAGTCGTATATTCCGTCTATAGTTAGGGTTGCATTCTCGTTATAAACAATGCTAAAATATTATTCCCAACTAAGATTCCATCGATAGTTAGGGTAACTACCTACGTGTGTGTATTCTAACCCTAAACATAGTCCTATATTCCACCTAATACAACTATTATAATGCCCTATAGGATGTAGTTGTATTTGTTAGGGATTAACCCTAACATAGATGTTTAGAAAGGAGATACATAGTTATCCTATTATTATATGTCTCTATCTATCTGTTAGGGATTAACCCCAACATTATAATCCTAGGACTAATATAGGACAAGAAATGGATACGTATAATAGTTCTACATTGTTAGTTTAGGTACAAAGAAACTACTATAGATAGAATATAGGACTATATAATGTTTGGTTTTGGGTTTAGAAATGGATAGATACTAACTATAGAACTATTAACTAGTATAACCAGTGGTTTCCATTTCTAAATATGACATATATGATCCTAGACATATAATATGTGGTTTTGAGTAGGTAATGACATATATGATCTTAACATTATATTCTCGTTATCTTAAACATCCTAACTTAGATTATTAGAGCAACTATCTAAGTTCAAATTAATTTGGAAACTAGTTACTATATGTAGACTATGTTCTATGGAGTATCTAACTATGTAACTAGTTGTCTAGAAGTAGAGATATCCTAATACAAACAATTAGATAGTTCATACAAACATGGTCTAGTAGGTATCTAGATGAACATAGTCCTAAATGAAACATGACTATACTATAGTTCATAAGTTAGGGTTAATTGGCAATTTGGTTAGGAATATTTAGGAATGTAGTTTATTCATCTAGATAACTATGTTCTACAAACTAAGTTCACGAATGCCGTTGTCCATATGATAGATATAATATACGTATCATATGTATACTATATATCCATGATGGTAGATGAATGCCTTCATGAATATATAGTATACGAACATTGTATTCCCTGGTTCATATGAACCTAGATAGATATAGATATTATATTGATAAGCCTCCATCGTTATTGTTAACCTAATAAGATAGTTTACTATAGTTTAAATGGAACTATGTTCTCCATCTAAATGATTAGTAACTAAGAGTATAATGCTCAACTATGGAGGTAGTTGACTACATATATATTCATGAATTGTTATACTTAGTTCAGAGTTATGGTCCATCGTTGTTACTTGTGCATATATATAGGAATGAACCTCCATAGTCCAAACATATGCGTACCTGTTACTTGGGGATAACTATATGCACAATATAGTTAACATAGTATATTGGGTTAGGTTATAATCAACCATATAATCCATGAAGTTTATAGTCAATAGATGAATATGATACATAGGTATTACTGAATTAATACCTATAACTACATTTTAACAAGATAATGTAGTCAACTACCATAGTTGACTACATTATTTAGTTAACCCTAATTATATGGACTATGCCTCATATGAACTAGTTTAACCATAAGATATCTTAAGTTATGGAGGTTTAACCTAATTATAAGTATTTATACCGTATTCTATTAAGCAGATTAATAAGTCAATATTAACCCTAGGATTATGTCCTAGGAGTATAATAAACCCTTAAGTCATAGGAGTATGACTTTTAATACTTAAACTATACTATAATTACCATATAAGTTATTCATACTAGTACTGTCTAGAAGACATGTTCATAGAATCTAGAGTAATTACAAACAATTAGACTATGAATAACAGTACTAATTATAGAGGATAATTAGGCTATTATATATGTAGTTATATAATAGATCCCAACTATAATAGATCCCAACTAGTTAATAGTCTCATTCTATTAACTAGTACTGTTAGATCATAACTACGGTAGCCTATAATCTAAGATTAAACTAGTTAGACATATGCCAATATTATATTAGGGTTACCATATGGTTAACTTAATGACAAGTAACCCTATTAGGGAGAGTTTATGGGTTATATATCTATCATATGAACTATGTTCAGGTTAACCCTAGAGTGAACTATTAACTTCAATTAACTATTTATACTACACTACCTGAACATATTTAGTTCACCCTATGTTCATGAACATATCCTAGGGCGATGATATCCTAGGGTTACATATACTGTAAACTATTAACTAGGGTTTATTCAGGAGAACATCGATGGAGTTAACGATGGAGGTTTATATTAACAATTCATAAACATATATGTTCATAATTATTGTTACTAACTATCCATAAGTTAGTCCACTATATAGTGAACTATATAGTTAACTCCATCGATAACTAAGTATAACTATCCATAACCCCTATATGGTGGACTAAAACTATAGGGGTTATGGACTAACTTAGTCCTCCCTGTATATATGCACATATAGTTACTTATATATAAACATATGTACTTAGTTCATATATAAGTATAAGTATACTTACTTGTGATTAAGTTAACTCACACAATATGATAACCATGTTACATAGTTAGAGTTACCTATGGTTGATTATAACCTATGTAGTTACTAAACTAGTTTTACCAATGAGTTGTGAGCATTCTTAGTTAGGATGGCAGCACCCTAAGATTATATCGAAGAAGCCACACACAACTAGTTAGACAGAAAAATGAAATATGGAGTTTCTATGGTTAAAGGTCAGGGTGTTATTGAGAATACACACAACTAGTAATATGTCTAACTAGTTTGTATTAGGGACAATGACATCAGTATTATGTCATCCTTTTTGGATGAGGAGTGAATTCTAGAGAGTATGTATTTAGGATGACCATTTAGACATGTTTAATAGTTAGGACCCATAGTACATGATTGATTGATTTTTCTAACTATTTTTACTCGCAATCGCACGAGACTCAGTATAGTCTAGTGGTAACGAGGTCGAACCCAAAGGACTTGGACTGATTCAACTTAACTCTAATGAAAGATTTGATTTTTTTTTATGAAACTAGTTATAGCAGAATGAAAAGTTCTAATTTAACAAAGCAATGAAATTTATGTGAAAATAATATGATGAGAAATATACTAAGACTTCGAATCCACCCAAACCAAATAGCTATCCTCTCCGTTAAACCCGTACAATTCTAAGTGATCAATTACCCGTGCCCCTCTCGAAGTCACGAATAATCGTAATGTGTGCAGCTCTCTCGAACATGCAACTAAACAATTAAATCTAATTTAATTAATCTCCCTCTCTCGAGCAAAGATCAATCATAAAAATGCAATCTTTATTCAAATAATTCCTTGGAATTCGCTAAGATCTCTCGAACATTAACAAACCCTTAACTAACAATTACTCTACCCTCTCTCGAGCAACAGAATAATCATAGCAAAATAATAAGCATATGGAATAAAAATCACAACTTTAGAATTGTAAATAAGTATTGAGAGTCAAACAATCAGCAGGGCTTCATCTAATCTTAGTACAATGAAATTTAGCTAGACATGAAAATAAGGGAAGAAAAAGCCTGGTTTGTCGTCGGATTATCGAAAATACTGTTCACGGCACTATTCATCGTCTTCTCCGGCGAACTCGCACTGTTGCAATTTCAAATCAGCACTGTAGTGCTTCCAAATCCGGCCCAAAATCAGTTCTTTCTCCCGGCGTTCGACTCCTCCTTCTTCCTTCTGTTCTTCCGGCCAAAATCCCGATGGAATCCGGCCAAAATCCCGCCGGAAAAGGCTCTGTTTCCCTCTGTTTTCTCTCTCTGTTTCTTCTCTTCTGTCGGCTCTGTTTTCCTTTCTGTCCGTCGTGTTTTGGCTCTCGAGTTCCTCTGTTTTTATATATCTTCGATCCTAGCTTCCAGAGTCCACTAAATGCAGATGTCTTCCTTCCTATTTGAGCACGGCCCTCCTCTTGGTAACTTTCCACATCCCAGACGCCTCTGTTTTCCCGATTGAGCCCAAATCGAACTTTCCTAATCATCGCACACGATCCTTCGTGAGGTGCTCTTCCCGGTCGCCTCGCCGTGATCGCCTGAAAGTCTCCTCCGTGGTTCGCCATGACCCATCGCCGCCTCATTTGCCTGAGCTCGAACAGAACCATCGCCTGAGCTCGAACAGAACCGCCGTCGAGCTCAGGCCCACCATCGCTCCAGTCCATTTCAGCTCCTTCGCCGGCGTCGCCCCAGCCGTGATATCCACCGTGATCGTCGCCATCTTCTCAGCCCACCGGAGAGACCCACCGTCCGCCGCCCCAGGCTTTTCCGGCGAACTCATCAAAAAACAGAGCTTCGGCTCTGTTCTGAAACAGGCGAAGGCCCGAGCGCCCGAGCTTCGGCTCGGGCCGGGTTTTTTTATTTTTTTTTTCTTTTTTATTTTAACTGAACCGGCACTGAACCAGCCGGTTCAGCGCTCTTTTCTTTTATTTTTTTTTCTTTTTCTTCTTTAAAACCCGTCGTCATAATCTTAGCCGCCGGATATAATCTGAACGGATCTTCTCTTTAATTGTGTCTCTTTCGCGCGCGATATTTCAAATGATCATAACTTTTTACTCCGAACTCCGAATTGCAAACAGTCAGTGGCGTTGGAAAGCTGACTTCGTATACTTTAAATGAAGCTTAAATCAGTCCCATCAGAGATATGCAATTGAAGTTGTAAATATTCAATCATTAGAGTCGCGTTTTATCCCATTTCTGTGTTTTGCTCTCGTTTCCTACAAAAACCAAAAACTATATTAAAGTAGCAATAATTCTAAACAAACACTAGCAGAAACATAAGTTTAGGAGATAATAAAATGCATATTTCATGTACAGATCAGTACATCCTAGAGACTACGTATTTAATACATTCATGAACTATGTCCTCCTTGAATGCATTCATGGAGGATCATATGTTCGTATTGTCCCTAACCCTAATACAAACTAATTACGTACAATGCAGTGTATCCCTAACCCTAACCCTAATCCTTCATTTACATATGGAGGATCATATGCCATTGTCCCTAATACAAACTAGTTACATATGGAGGATCATATGCCATTGTCCCTAACACAGACTAGTTACATATGGAGGATCGTTATATGATGCCATTGTAATACGTACAATGCATTGTACATAACTAGTTTGTATTAGGAACAATGGCATTGTATCCCTCATCGTTGCTGGATGAGTTTACGTATTTAACTTTGTCTCCCATAGTAAAACCTAGGTAGCTAGACATAGTTTTCTTATCTAGTTGAGTGGAGGTATTTGATCAAAATATGACAACGATGAACCAGGGATAGTTAATTAGATGGAAGAATTATATATGGAAGAATTAGATATGTAGTTTCTATGGTTTTGGGTTTATATTAGGGTTTGGTATAGAAAATACACACTAGTTAGATGGAAAATTGAAATAAGTAGTTCATAGTGTGTAGTAGTTTCTACGGTTTGGGGATAGCTCTAGACCTTCACACATCTGCTTAAACAGAAGAATCAAATACATAATCTCTACGATTTACTATAGGAATAAACAAAAGTAGTTAGATGGAAGAATTAAATATATAGACAATGACATTAAATACGTAATTTCTAGGGTTTAGGGATTCTAGTTTGATGGAAGAATTAGATAAGTAGTTTCTACGGACGTACTTTACTCTTCCGTCTTACTCGTTTTGTATGGCATATGGCAATCAAAACAAGATAGTCCATAACTAAGGATATATGTTATTATATGATTAATTTATAATTCATGAACATAGTGGACTATCTAGTTCATGTTACTAACTAGTTTGGTTAGGGTTAAACTATATATATGTTCATGAATTATTATACTATGAACTATATATAGTTTAGATTACTCCATCTACATGGAGGTTATCCTAACCCATTTAGATTATTGCCTCCATAGTTCCCTACATAGGGAACAATAATTATGAACATAGTTCAGAGTTTCTGTTGAATCTTTCTAGACTATAGGGAACTATGTAGAACATATATAATGTTCCTAGGACTATATCAACCATGACTATGTAGTTCCCTACATAGTGAACGATGAACGAGGATATAAAATCAGGTTCATATGATTAGTAACTAAGGATATATCATCATTTCAATGATATAGTATCTAGTTCATGGAGACAATTTAGTTAACTTATGAACTTAGTTAACTATGTTATGAACAATTCATAAATTAATTTGGCAACTAGTTACATAGTTCATCTTGCCGTTATATGAACCCAAAATGCCTTCACTAACTATGTTCAATGATGGAACCTCATCTACCTCCATAACTTATGCACATATTTAGTTAACTATGTTCCAAACTAGATACCTCCATTTAATTCATCCTCGATCCTGATTTATAGTCTCATGCTTGTATTTAAATGTTCCTCCATAACTTAAGGTTAAATTAATTTGGCAAGATCTAAGTTTGTAGATATTAACCCTAGTTTAGAGTTTATATCATAGGATAGGGTTCATATGATAGATACTATCAAACATTATACCATAGAGACTATGTAACTAGTTGTCCATAGAACTCTAATGCTAGTATAACTTACTTTATACAAGCTAATACAAACAATTAGCTCATCGTTGTATTAGTCAAAACCTATATTCCGCCTAATGTTGATATAGGTTTTGACTCTAAATTATAGGCTAATTGTTTGTATTAACTTGTATACAAACAATTTACACAAGGGACATAGACTATGTTCTACAAACTAGTTAGTTCATAGTACCTTAAGTATATTATCCCATCAAAAACTCTAATCTTGTTCCATCTAGCTAATTATTTGTAAACCTATATATAGATGCATAGATTGATATACGTATCTATCTACGTAACTATGGTCTTCATAGTAAACCTAGGTAGTCATCATAGTTCATAGTCTACATAGTTGTTCCGTCTATAGTAACATTATATTCCTATAATATAATGTTATAGGTTAAGATCATATATGTCATATAGACTACCCTAAACATTTTAGGATAAACTAGTAATGAGATAGTTTCTTTCCATACAAAATTATTGTTACTAACTATCACCCATCGTTGATATAGTTAACTAAGTTATATGTTGCTCCATCTAGATGGACTCCATCGTTATTATAGTAACATGAACTCAGAATATAATGTTCAGAGTTTATATTACTAGTTGATATAGTTTCTAGTTATGGATAGTTATGCCACTATTTTCCCTGATTCTATATCCTTAGTTACAATATATTCTTCGAGAAGTAATTAAATCATTTAGTTAAGAACTTAGTTAACTATGTTAGGAACATAGTTATCTCATGTTTGTTTTGGTTACTGGGGTATAGTTCATGGACTATCTTATTTTGGTTCCTAACATAGTTAGGAACATAACCTGATAATGTCCAGGTAGTTATGTAGATGAACCACCATCAAGTCATCAATGATGCATTCAAGATGAATGCCATATCTAGATGAACCAGGATCGAGGATGAATTAAATAGAGGTATAGTAGTTAGGAACATAGTTAACCTATACTAAGTTAGGAACATTAGTTTAACCCTAATGTCTGTATGCTCATATGAGGCATATCTAAGTTAGGGTTAAACTAACTATGTTCCTAACTAGTTGCCAAGTTAATTAGTCCATCTACCTAATTGGGGATTATCTAGATGAACATGATGATAATATCTATCATAACGTAGACTATGCTCTATGGAAGGGCAAGATGTTCCATCTAGCTAATTGTTTGTATTAGCTAAATAGTTCATATGAGGCATAGTCCATAGAACAAGATTAGAGTTTATGTCATATCGGAATACTATTTATTCTATCATAGTTCACAGTTAGGGCAACTATGATTAGGTTATGCCCATAGGGATATACGTATCCTAACCCATATATAATTCTACTAGACGGAAGAATCATATATGGAAGATTAGGGAATAATCAACTATAGTTGTGTTGTATGGATCAACATTATACATTATGTTAATTGGCAACTAGTATTTGATTAGGGTTTGGGAATAAGTTAGGTTATTCCCATAGGGACATTTCTAGGTATAACCTTAGAAATTACGTATTTAATGCCATTGTCTCTGTATTTAATTCTTCCATCTAACTACTTTTGTTTATTCCCATAGTAAATCCTAGAGACTATGTATTTGATTCTTCTATTTAAGTAGATGCGTGAAGGTCTAAAGCTATCCCCAAACCATAACCTAAACCCTAGAAATTACGTATTTAATGCCATTGTCTATGTATTTAATTCTTCCATCTAACTACTTTTGTTTATTCCCATAGTTAGATAGGAAGAATTAAATAAGTAGACAATGACACACAACTAGATACTACTTATCTAGTTGAGTGGAGGTATTTGATCCTAGTGTTTAGGGAATAGGAGTTTAGGTTTGGCATTAATATGGAAGAATCGAAAACACACTAAACTCCTAAACTCTAACCCTATAGTTGCCAATTAACTAGTTGTGTGTATTCCTCCATACGAAACAACAACCCTAAAACCAAGTAATTACATATATAATTCTTCCGTCTAACTAATTGTTCTTATTTCATCCATACACATATTATATGGATGATAGCTATGGAAGGATCAAATATGTCTGTAGTGTGAAGTTAATTAGATATGTAGTTTCTAGTTGGTATCCATATTTGATCCTTCCATAGCTATTCCCATACCAACTTTGGGGATGGAGAATATGCATAGCTATGGTTTTACAATTAGTAAGAAATGGAGAATATGCATAGCTATGGTTTTACAATTAGTAACTATGTATTTGATCTTTCCGTCTAACTAGTTGATCTTTCCTTCATACATCCATACTAACTACTAGTTGTGTGAATACATAGTCTCTAAGATTAGACTATAGGGTTAGAGTTTAGGGTTTTGGGTTTGCGTTCTGCGCAATAATTCAGATAACTACTTAAATGGAAGAATCCAATAGTTAGTTTCTTGGGTTTACTAAGGAGAATAAACACAAGCAGTTATACGATGAATTAAATATGTAGTTGATAAGGTTTTGGGTTACGGTTTGGGATGGAGAATACTCACAACTAGCTAGACGGAAGGATCAAGTTTAATTGGTATTGAGAATGCACACAACTAGTAATATTGAATAATCGAAAAATTTAGCATTAGGTTTTGGTATGAAGAATATGGATACCAACTAGAAACTACATATAGGATTAGGGTTTACTAAGGGCAACTACATATATACTGTTTTGGTTTTGGGTTGTGTGTATTCTTGCGTCTATTGCTAACCGTAAAGCTTGCTTATCTAATTAATCCATCTGAGTAGTTGTGAGCATTCCATACGTAGTTGGTATGGATGGGATTCCCTAGTTGGCATCGAGAACTTATAGCAGGAACCCTAATCCTTACCCATATGTAATTCTTCCATCTAACTATGTGTTTAATTCTTCATAACAATTAAACTTTTGTTATTATAGCAGGAACTTATAGCAGGAACCATAATCCTAGAGACTATGTATTTGATTCTTCTGTTTAAGTGGATGTGTGAAGGTCTAAAGCTATCCCCAAACCGTAGAAACTACTGTACACTATGAACAACTTATGTCAATTTTTAATCTAACTAGTGTGCATTCTCCATACCAAACCCTAACCACAAACCCAAAACAATAGAAACTACATAGATAATTCTTCCATATATAATTCTTCAGTCTAACTAATTGTCCCTGGTTCATCGTTGCAATATTTTAATCAAATACCGCCACTCAACTAGATAGGAAAACTATGTCTAACTCATCGTTGCTGGATGAGTTTACGTATTTAACTATGTCTCCCATAGTAAAACCTAGGTAGTTAGACATAGTTTTCCTATCTAGTTGAGTGGAGGTATTTGATCCAAATCCCCCAAAAATATCTGTCCGCATTAGAAAACCAAAATAAACTAAAATCCGTTCATGTTGGTTTTCTAATGAGGACAGATATTTTTGACAGAGGGAGTACCATATATTCTTAATCAAAATTTAAGCAGAAATTATAGATTAATTTAATTGTAATGCTCATAAGGAACCATAATATATTTATATGGTTATAATGATACTATAAATAAGTTATTCATATGTCATAGTCATATATTAGTTACTTAAATTATATATTAATTTGACTACAGAGGGAGACATTGATAACCTTAAGTTATCTATGTATAACTAAGTTCATGAATACCATTGTCCATATGACCCTAAATTTGTATTAGTTTAACCAGAGTTACAGCTAGTTATAACTAAGTAATATAGTTATAACTAGCTATAACTCTGGTTATATATGCCATATACTAGGATCCCTAGTATATAAACCTATGTACCCTATGCCATAGTAACTATATATACTATATTCAGGAGAGTTTAGGATATATAGTTAGGACTATATATGCTAACTCTAGGATCCTTATCCTTGTAACTAAGTCCTATATAAGGATTATGAACTTTATACCGTATTCTATTAACTATATAGTCCTAACTCTATAGTATACAAACTATGATAGTAGTTAACTCTATAGTAACTTAGATAGATACTATAATAATCTATGGAGCCCATATATAGCCCCATATATAGTCCGAACTATATGGAGCCCATATATAGTCCTAACTATATGGAGCCCTATATAAGGATCAATATTTATAAGGACTTATAACTATGACTAAGGTATCCATAGTTCTAACTTAGTTCCAGGGATGGTAACCCCATATAACTATCCTAGGTAGTTTAGTATAACTATCCTTAGCTCTATCATAGTTAGTTAGTAACTATGACAATGGACATATAATTCACCATGTTAGATAGTTATCATATTATGGGTTATGATATAATATAACTATTGAACTCTATCATAGTTAATAGTTCACAGTATATGTAATAAACTCTAGGATATCTGTTAACCCTAGTTTAGGGTTATAACCTAGGTTCATGAACATGTCAACCTAGGTTGATATATATAGTTAACTTAATCACAAGTAACCCTATTAGGGAGAGTTTAACATATGGTTAACTTAATCACAAGTAACCATATTAGGGAGAGTTTATGGGTTCATATAGTCAAGAAGACATGTTCATATGTTTATAATATTATATATTCCGTAATCTAACTTATAATGAGACTCCTATAACCATATTAGGAGTCTAGTAGACATGTTAGTTATTATTCTTATAAATACCAAATTAATATGAGTTTACCTTAGTTAACTATAATACATGTCTTCTAGACTTATAATTACCATATAAGTTATTCATACTAGTACTGTCTAATTATCCTCTATAGTTTAATATGTCTAATGAGTACTAGATATAATAAATGAATATATTATAGTGTAACCCTAATTAATAGGGTTTAGTTTATGTCCTAAACTCTCCTGAATTGATAGTATCTATCATATGAACAGTTAATATAGGAGTATAATAACTATTATCATATATTATGTCTTGTATGTTATTATTAGATAGTTCATACAAACATAGTCTATCCTACTATAATGACTAAAAGACTATCACCCATATGAACATAGTCTATCCTTCTAATATTATATCATAATCAAATACGTAGTCTACAAGACATATATAATAATAGAGTATAGAAGACTAACTATAATGGCCCAGTTGCTTACCGCCTGCAGCTTCCAGACGATTCTACCGTTCATCCGGTTTTTCACATCTCACGCCTTTGTCGTGTTGTGGGTGATCCCTCTCGTTAGGTACCTACTCCTCCTCCTCCATCCATGCCAGTTGACTTGCCATTGTTACCAGCCTCGATTGTGGATTCGCGCCGAGTGCGTCGTTCAGGCTGCATTATCACCGAGGTTCTCATTGTGTGGAAGGACAGACCATTGGAAGATGCTTCTTGGATTCATGAGGACGAGTTTTTGGCCCAATATCCAGGTTGGACGCCTTGAGGACAAGGCTAGCAGCAGAGCGTAGTGGAATGTTATGTTCCAATTATTAGTCTAAGTACTTAGTCTATTTGTATTAATGGCCTTCGGCCCAGTTTAGGGGAGTAGCCCATTCTTCCTGACGTCTGGCCTCTGGCCCAGATATATTTGACGTCTTTTGTAATAAGGCCTCTGGCCCAACTCGAATGTAACAGATTTTTTATGTTCCAACTATTAGTCATATTTTTTATGTTCCAACTATTAGTCTAATTACTTAGTCTATTTTGTATTATTGGGCCCAATTTAAGGGAGTAGCCCAGTCTCTCTGGCGTCTGGCCCAGTTATATCTGACGTCTTATGTAATAAGGCCTCAGGCCCAACTAGAGGGAATAGCCCAGGGGTTAGCCCAGGCCCACTGCGTGGGAAGTATATGTAAAGAGCTTAGGCTCTCTTGTTTGGATTATGAAAGAACAGTTTACCCTAATCTCATCTTCTTCGTGTTTCACCCCCTTTGTCCTCCTCTACTTGAGCCGCCATTAGGCCAGCAGAGGATTCCTACCCCCCACGTCTCCTTTCTCCTTCCCCATATCTCGATCTCCTTCCTCCTTCCATTTCTTTTCACGGCCCTCTCTTCTTACTGAAGTATTGGGTCATATCATTGGTATCAGAGCTAGGTTCCTTAGAATCGCGAGAAGCTTTCACGATGGCCAGAAGCAACCCACGCACCGATGCAAAGTCACAGCCATCGACTGGGCCAAATGCACAGGAGGACTCCCACGGGGGATGCACTTCGCAAGATAATGACAGCGTCCATGGCGCTAGTTCTTCAGGTCCTTCTGCAAGGACAAAAGGAGATGGCATTGTTTCGCGAGTCCTTTGATAGACTAGCTATGTCCATGGCGACTACCCCTCAATCAGGTCAACCTGACAAGGGGGTCCTGCCGCCTCCACGGACTGGTCCCTTTGCTCGTGGGCCTTCTCTGACGAACCGGTTCCAGGACCAGCATCCATCTTTCTTTGGATCTCAGCCGGCGGCTACAAGACACCCCTCCATGGGTGCCGGCGTATCAGGCCCCCAGGGTGTTTTTGTGCAACCACCGGCCGGCAGAGGCCTAGAAGAGGAGGATCGTGATTTGGATTGGGCCAATAACCAGGCTGAATCTAGTTGGACCAATCAGGGACATTAGCAAGATGAGCGCCATGGCCCCAGGCCAGTGGCCGAGAGATGGCTTGCCAGACTCCAGTTCCCAAAGTATTCAGGGGACGAGAATCCGGTGGATTGGTTGTATCAAGTTGAGAAGCTCTTCTGTTACCAGGATACGCAATCCGACGAATACAAATTAACGGTAACTTCCTTCCATCTCATGGGTGATGCTTTGATTTGGTATCAATATTTTGAGACAGAACATCCAGGGCATTCATGGCACCAATTCAGTTGAGAGATTTATATTCAATTCGGGCCTACGGAGTATGCCGACTTCAACGAACTTCTCACATTATTACGACAGACATCCACGGTGCGTGCTTACCAGATGGAATTCATGCGAATAACTAATCGTATTCCGTATTGGACTCAGGGGGCCTTGGTGGGTAAGTTCATGCAAGGCTTGAAGTTAGAAATTTCTGATGCTATTCGCCATTACCCGCGCCCTCCATGGCTGAAGTGATTAAACGTGCACGGATTACGGAGGAACACCTCACCCGTCAGTTTGAGTTCATGGTTATGCCATTTGGTGTCACTAATGCCCCAGCCACATTCCAAGGGCTTATGAATGATATATTCCGGGACTTCTTGCGCCGGTTTGTAGTGGTATTCTTTGATGACATTCTCGTCTATAGAGCCTCGTGGGAGCACCATCTTGAGCATCTTCGTTCCATCTTTGCGGTACTTCGCAACCATTCTTTATTTATTAAACGGTCCAAATGTTCGTTTGGGTGTTCTCAGGTTGACTATCTGGGCCATGTCATCTCTAATGGTCATGTGGCTACCGACCCCTCCAAGGTGGAGGCTATGCTGAATTGGCCCATTCCGACATCACTAAAAGGGCTTAGGGGGTTCTTGGGCTTGATTGGCTACTATCGCCGATTTGTGTCTAACTATGGTTCTCTTGCCGCCCCCTTGACCAGCCTCCTCAAATAGGGCGCATTTGTTTGGTCGGATATTGTCCAGCAGGCTTTTGACACTTTAAAAGCTACTATGTGCAAGGCCCCGGTTCTAGCCCTTCCTGATTTTTCTCATCCTTTTGTGGTGGAGACTGACGCGTCTGGCCACGGCCTTGGTGCAGTACTGCTTCAGGATGGCCATCCAATAGTCTTTTGGAGCAAAGCTTTATCAGGTCGTTCATTGTCCCTATCAGCTTATGAGAAAGAAATGTTGCCTATTGTACACGCGGTGACCAAATGGAGGCCATACTTGTTGGGGCGCCATTTTATTATACGGACAGACCATCAACTGCTCAAATATTTTCTGGATCAGAGGATTGCCACTCCTACACAGCAGCATTGGGTGACAAAGTTATTGGGTTATGATTATTAGCTGGTTTATAAACGGGGCTCTGAAAACACAATTGCCGATGCTTTATCTCGCTAGTTTGAGGATGCCTCTTCTCTAGGTATGTCCGCTCCAATTTTTCCTTTCCTTGCCAATTTACAGGATTCCTATCAGGACGATCCAGCGGCGGTTACTCTCTTGGCTCGGCTCCAGGCCAACACTTCGGATGATCCATCTTTCGTTCTGAAAAATGATTTTATTTATTGGAAGGATCGGCTGTGGGTTCCTCACTATGATCACATCCGTCATAATATTCTGACCCATTTTCATTCCACTCCGACGACCGGACATGAAGGCTCCTTTCGGACCTACAAACGGGTCTCTCAGTGTTTTCTATGGCGCGGTATTAAGCGTGCCGTTTAGAAATTTGTGGCTGAATGTGATGTATGTCAACGCGCTAAAGCCTCAACTATTACTCCCTCCGGACTCTTGCAACCGTTGCCTATTCCAGAACAGATTTGTGAGGATGTCTCTATGGATTTTACTGAAGACCTTCCGGTTGTGCAAGGCAAATCAGTGGTGATGGTGGTGGTTGATCGGCTTTCTAAATATGCTCATTTTTCCGCTTTGGGACATCTTTATACAGCCAAGACCGTTGCTGAGCTTTATGTCAGAGATGTGGTAAAACTACATGGGATGCCTCGTAGAATTGTGTCGGACCGTGACAGGGTATTTATATCACAGTTTTGGCATGAATTTTTCACTCTTCAAGGTTCTTGCCTCCTCATGAGTTCGGCATATCACCCACAAACGGATGGCCAAACGGAGGTAGTTAATCGATGTTTGGAACAGTATCTTCGTTGCTTCAGTTTCTACCATGGGCGGAATGGTCCTATAATACCGCCTACCATACTTCTACCGAATTTTCTCCGTTTCAGGTTGTTTATGGCCAGCCACCCCCAACCTTACTTCATTATGTGCCTCAGCATGCTTCGGTCAGTGAAGTTGATTATATCTTGCAGACTCGCGATGATATTTTGCGGCAATTAAAAGGTAATTTGGCCTTGGCTCAAAACCGTATGAAGTAGATTTATGACAAGCGCCATTCTGACCATGAGTTTCAAGTAGGTGACTGGGTCTATGTCAGGTTTATTCCAGCACGCCAATCTTCCTTGTATCATTCGGCTAGCGTAAAGCTGGCTCATCGGTTTCATGGGCCCTATTCTGTTACGGAGAGCATTGGCCCAGTGGCTTACCGCCTGCAGCTTTCCGATGATTCTACAGTTCATCCGGTTTTTCATGTATCACACCTTCGTCGCGTTGTGGGTGATCCTTCTCGTTTGATATCTACTCCTCCTCCTCCGTCTATGCCAGCTGAATTGCCATTGGTACCAGCATCGATCATGGATTCTCGTCAAGTGCGTCAATCTGGCCGCATTATTATGGAGCTTCTCATTGCGTGGCAAGACCACCCATTGGAGGATGCTTCTTGGATTCATGAGGATGAGTTTTTGGCTCAATATCGGGGTTGGAAGCCTTGAGGTCAAGGCTAGCAGCGGAGTATAGTGGAATGTTATGTTCCAACTATTAGTCTAATTACTTAGTCTATTTTGAATTATTGGCCTTTGGCCCAGTTTAAGGGAGTAGCCCAGTCTTTCTAGCATCTGGCGTCTGGCCTAGTTATATTTGACGTCTTATGTAATAAGGCCTCGGGCCCAACTGGAGGGAATAGCCCAGGGGTTAGCTGGGCCCACTGCGTGGGAAGTATATGTAAAGAGCTTAGGCTCTCTTGTTTGGATTATGAAAGAACAGTTTACCCTAATCTCATCTTCTTCTTGTTTCACCCCCTTCATCCTCCTCTGCTTGAGCCGCCATTAGGCCAGCAGAGGATTCCTACCCCCCACGTCTCCTTTCTCCTTCCCCATATCTTGATCTCCTTCCTCCTTCCATTTCTTTTCACGGCCCTCTCTTCTTACTGAAGTATTGGGTCATATCAATAGGATATGCTAGATCGTTGCTGGATGAGTTATGAGAGCATATAGTTAACTCCTAGATATATATTTAACTCTAGATAATTAACATAGTCTTTAGGATTATGTATGGTCCTATATAGCCATCGGACTAATCCTTATCTATATAGAACTATGTATGGTCCTAGAGTCCTAGAGTATTCCTAGATTTATCAATAACTAGTGGTATATATGACTATATGGCATATATATGCTCTAATTTAGCATTCCTAGAGTTAATCTAATTATTTAGATAGATGAACAACTTAGATAACTATGTAGGTAACTACATAGTTAGGGTTCTCCATCTAGATGGACTCCTAGTTAACTATATAGGAACATATATATAACTACATAGGAACATATATAATGTTCCTGAATTATACATGTGTCACGACCCGTATTTTTAAAACCATTTTAAAATCAGAGTAGTAGCGAAAAATCAGAGGATTATTCCTCTATGCGATAAATCATTAGATGAAAATTCATCGACTAAGCATCTAGGCCGTGATAACTGGGGTTCACAAATATTTTGAAAGACAATTATTACCGATGCAAAGTCAATTAAACTCATGCAAGTCCTTCATGTGCAAGTCTGTCATCCATCTCAAAATACACTATAAAATAAAGGAGACTGATGCCTACTTTGAAGCTGTCAAGTCATCCTCACTCTCGATCGTCTACCACCAGGTGCTACGTGAAGTCAGTCTTCTACTAAAGAACCTGCATCACGAGCGGATGCTGAGTATAAAAAATACTCAGTGGGATATCGTAACACAATCATCAACATAAAATAAATCAGGATTTCTATTAACATTTTATGCAGCCTATTACAGAGTTCCACTTGGTTCAATAATTACCTGTTTGTCCCAAATAGACAGACTCACTGAATGTCATTCCTACATGATAGACAGTACCAATCAAATCTCATCAATATCTCTGCACTGTAATAGCTGATCCACATATGATCATCATAGCCATGTCACATAGTTTCCAATGTCGGAGCTAAGTGGTCCCAACTGCACTCAGGATAACCACTACCCCTTCCAGCCGCGTGGAAAAAAGACCATCTATGGCCATGGGAATATGCTCATGTGGCAACCCACTCTCACCCTCATGCCGAAGCATAGTAGCTTACCCTTCTTTGCCTTCAGACCCAACGTGCTCCGACTATGGAACTCATAGCCATAGTTCTGAGTCACAATCATTCAAAAACTAACTCACAATCCCAATGACATCTTAGTCATTATCTTGATTAGGTTATTCTCAACCCTCAAGGTAAAGTCTCAAATAACATCATTTTATTATCTAGGTTTATTAATCGGGTTTTCCTTATCACCAAGGTCTTCAACTATCAGTCAGCATAACATCAAGGACAAACACCCATAAATACGATAACATAAAGCATACAAAGCTAATTCACCAATTATGCTTCAAATCATTTATCAAAAAGCGTAAAATAATAAAAATGAGCCTATGTACCACGCTGGCTCTGTATGTACCATATTGCACCGCAATACACAGACAGGCATAGGCTACCGTTAATTGAAAGCCATACTAACTGTCGGTGGATGTCTAACGACAGTTCAAAATGAACCGGGTTTGGTTCAATATTATTGCCTGGTTTGGTTCACTGCACGACTGGTTCACCCTTGAACCAATCATCTTTCTCATTGGTTCCAGAACGGCAGCACGCTAAGCTTGCTGCCGCCGAACCGACTTTTTCGGTGGTGGGTTGCCGCCACGGCGGTAGCCGTGGATCCCCGTCGCCAGTGGCCTCACCTCTCTCTCCTTCCGCCTCAAGCCCCTTGGTTGCTTGCCGCCAAGTTGGCGGCTTTCCAGGCCGTCGGCGGCTTCGTCGTCGCTCTGGAGCCTGGTGGCCCATTTCTGGCTCATGTTATCCTTTCTTCGTCCTCTTCCTCGCTTGCCCGTGGTCCAGGCAAGTATGTCAACGGAGATGGGTGGTGGCGCTTCCGTCGGTGCCGTCGTTGCCTCCATCGGCGAAGATACAGATAACACAAATACATAAAAATAGTGATGAGGTGGATATGAGATCCGACCTTTATAGACGTTTGGGGTTCGATTCGCCGTTCGTCGAAGGCAACTTCCTCCTGCCGGTGCGTCACTGTCTTCGCCAGCGTCGGCTCGTCCGTCACCGACCCCTCCTTTCCCCTTTACTGTTCATCTTCTCCCCTCCCTCTTTTTAAACCAGACCCACCTGAGCACTGAGTCATCATAGAATAGGACAGATGTCCTTTTCTTTCGTAACAAGTGTTACAAAATGAATTGCTCCTATATATATAGTTCATCGTTCCTTGTAGGGAACGATGAACTATGGAGGTAGTTCCCTAATTATATGAACCTATAGTAACTATGCAATTAACTACATTTTGTCCTAAAATAACGATGGAACCCAAATACAACTATAACTTAGTTATTCCTATATGATTGATATCATATATCAACTTAAATGATACCTATAGGTATGAATACTGTAGGTATCTAGTGTATAAGAATTATCGTATGTGTACTCTCCTAGAACTAAATACCCTATAAGAACATAGGATAACCCATTCTTAAAATTGGTTCCATTGTGTTACAAGTATATTACTATGTATACCCTATGGTTTACTAGGGTATATTGTATGTTGATACCTTATGAATATAGATAGATACATAGGACTAATATAGGACTATATTCCACCTCTATTTAACTATATTCCACCTTTATTTAAACATAGTCCTATATTCCACCTCTATTTAACTATAGATAGATACATTATAATAGTTCTATTAGGGTTGTATTTAGGATTAAACCCTAACCCTAAATGGCATATACATATTCTAACTACATTATTAGTTATATCTATAGTTAGTACATATAATAGAGGATAATCTTATGTCAAACTAATAATGTAGAACTATTATTATAAATGCTAGTTATGAGACTATGTTTGTATGAACTATCTAATTGTTTGTATTAGGATATCCCTACTTATTAGGATACCAGATTAATAAGGAGTACTATAATACATGTCTTCCATACTGGATGAATGATCGTTTAAATATAAACCCTTGCAAGTGCACAAGGCAATTGTACTATGGTGAGTATGGAAAGGGTTGTCGAACCTCAGGGACGGATTAATATTCTACCAAATTCAAGAGAAAAGCAGCAGTTTTTAATTAATCTAGAGAAAAACAATGAACTTTGACTAAACTAAGCTGAGATTTATCAATAGGAGAAGTACCAAGGCTTTGAATCCACCACAATAGACTAGTGTATCGTCTCTCTCTCTCTTTTGAATTCAGATTTCCAGTTGGCTAGTGTATTCCTCTCGGACATACACTTGTCAATTCAAATTATAGTGCCCTCCTCTCGGATGTAACACATAAATCTATTAAAACATGGGACTGTGATCTATCTCTCTCGAGTATAAACCAATGAGACTTTATTAATATGTAACACTTCAGAGCCCTTACGTTCCTCTCGGACACGCAAGTGCTCTTTCAGATTGAAATCCACAAAGATCCACTCTTGTCTCTCTCGAGTACAAAGAATAAACTCTAATGAATTAACTTTTATTGCATAACAAAGATTCATACACCAACTAGAATAAAAACATAATATGAGAGAAAAAAGCAATACAACCAATCAGTTGGGTTTCATCTACGCCTTGGAAGAGAGTCTAGCTAAGCATGGGAAGAGAATCCATCAACAAGTTCTTCATCTTCTTCTTCTTCTTCTTCCCTTGCTCTAGCCTCCAAGGACTCCAAAAGAACTCAAAACTCTATTCTTGCATACCCCATACGTTCTCCCTTAAGGCATATATATAGGGGTGAAGGAAAGCCCTCAAATCCCCTTCCAAATCCGAGTCAAAATAGGGTTAAATTGCGTTTTCCGTATGCACCGATCGATCGCCCGTATAGCACGATCGATCGCCTTGCGAACGCTGCCGAACGAAGCCATTTTCCTTTGATAATTCCTTCCGATCGATCGTATCGCGAACGATGCCGGACGAATCCGATCGATCGTTTTTACTGTCTTCGCAAGTCCAAAAATTCCAGTAGATACGATCGATCGTTTTGGTGTCCGATCGATCGTTTTCTCCAATGTAGTGTTTTTTAGCGGAAGAGGCGATCGATCGCGTAAGAATGCGGTCGATCGTTTTTACTGTCCGGAATCTTCAAATGGCTATAACTTTTTGCTCCAAACTCCGAATTGCGTGTGGTTGGTGGCGTTGGAAAGCTGACATCTTGAATTTTAATATAAGACTTGAATCAGTCCAATCCGACATTTGTACACGGAGTTATGATGATTTGACCATTGAAGTCCGTTTTCGCCATATTTTTGCATCTTTGCTCTCATTTCCTACAAAAACCAAAAACTATATTAAAGTAGTAGTTATTCTAATCAAACACTAGCATAATCATAAGTTTAGGAGATAATAAAATACATATTTCATGTATAGATCAATGAACATGATGACCCTAAGTTAGACGATAACATAACTTATATAGTGTACTGTTATTCATTGTCTATATTAGTTAATCTTAACTTAAACTTTGTTTGTTGGATACATAACAAAAACAAAAGTTGTTACATAACAAATCCTCTCCATTGGAAAGTGGGTTGATGAGAATACAAAGTTTATGTAAACTAAAGTGTATTCTTTTCTTTGTTATAGAGAATAAAATACAAAATCATAATCCTTCTAATATGTATTCTACTAGTTGAAGAGGGTTAGAAGTTTAGGATTGTGGAGTTTGCTATAATCACTCTGATTGGTATAGAGAATACACACAACTAGATAGGGTTTGCTATGAAGAATAAATATCACTAGTTAGAAAGAATATTAAATAAGTTTCTAGGATTTAGGGTTGTTACTAAACCATATGCACTTCTTGTTTAATGGTTAGACAGAGTTGTATAATGGAGTTTGTAGGATACGTAATAAATACAAAAGTTGTCACACAAATCCTCTTCATTGGTAAGCGGGTTGATTCTCATACAAAGTTTATGTAGACTAAAGTGTATTCTTTTGTTTGTTATGGAGAGTAAAATACAAAACCATAATCCTTATGTATGTATTATACTAGTCGAAGGGGGTTAGGATTACGTTGTGTTACTACATGTAGTTAGATGGAAGAATTCTTACAGTATGTAATAACTAATGAATTTATAATAAGTAAAGGATTACATTGTGTTAGGTATTCACAACTATAGTACTTATTTTTAGACACTTAATGGTTTTAAGTACATGCTGACATGGTACCTTTATACTGATGTAGAGTCATCTTGGCTATTACTATAGTATTAGGACAAAGCAAATTGATTGCACTGCATAATTTACCCTAGACACATAACCAAACTAAAATGGTTATTACTTACAAAGAATTTTACTAATGAAGAATAAAATTTGAAGACAGTTGTGGGTGTATTCTTTCATTTACTTCCATTTAATTCAATGGAAGAATGATCGGAAGAATAAAGTTGTGTGTATTCTCTATATCAATCAAAGTGATTATAACCAATTAGATCATGACAACTGCTTAATAACTAGTAGACTATGGTTTATGATTATAATTTAACAAAGGTACCATGTTTAATTGCAATCAATTTGTAGCTAGTACCACTAAAACCTAATGATTTGTAACCATTTATGGGTCTAAGGAAAAGAATATATACAGTTTCTAGGGTTTAGAGTAGGAAAATTAGACATGTAATACAATCAAATAGATAGAATAAATACATAGTCTTTAAGTATTCTCCGGTATAGTATAACGAAACTCATATAATTAAACCGGAACGGTATAGTATAGAGAAATTGTATGTATTTGGGTGAACGACTTATTTCATTTAAGTAGTGATATTTATAACAAACTCCACAGTCCTAAACCTCTAACTTCCATACAAGTTGAGAAATGTAGACGAATTTAATTCTAACTGGGAATTACAATTAGACAGTAGATGGAAGAATACAAAGAGTTTTTACGGTTATAAACATCTTGTATGTGTGACTAGAAGGCCAATAGTTTTTAGGGTTTAGGGTTAACAAACTCCACAACCCTTGGCTTCTTCTTCATAACAACTTATTAGTTGTGTGTATTCTTTGACTTGCCATAAAATCTATTTGTATGTGTACTCTATCTAACTAGTTACCTTTATTCTCCATAGAAAACACATTTCCTATGGAGGTTATATTTGATGTGATTGAGTTGTGGTGATTATGCATGTTCTAATAGTGGCTTACGTGTACCATAGACGGAGGAATACATACAGTTTCTAGGGTTTACATCAACCAGTTAGGTGGAGTCATAAATACATACATAGCCATTCCATCTAACGCTAACCAAAGAATGAATCGGAAACCATAGTCTACTAGTTGTGTAAATATGAAGGAATGTAAAGCGTTTGTTTTGATTTTATAATTAGTAAATTATGGAGACTATGGTTTAGGATTACAATTGGCATGTATGGAGTTCGTAGGATACATAACACCACAACTCAATCACAACAAAATTAGTAGAATACATACAGAAAGATTGTGGTTTTGTATTTTACTCACCATAACAAACAAAAGAATACACTTTAGTTTACATAAAATTTGTATGAGAATCAACCCGCTTACCATTGAAGAGGATTTCTTATGTAACAACTTTTATATTTGTTATGTATCCTACAAACTCCATAATACAAATATGTCTAACCATTAAACAAGAAGTGGTTATGGTTTGGTAATAACCCTAACACCTAGAAACTATGTATTTAATATTCTGTCTAACTAGATTCTCCCTTGCAAACCCTATCTAGTTGTGTGTATTCTATATACCAATTAGAGTGTTTAGCGAAAGAATACAATTAGAATTAATTCTCCATACACACAACTACTTAGGGATTACGGAAGAATACTTCCATAAAACAAACTCAAATTGAGTTGTGACTTAGACAATGCTGAAATACGAGGGAATACAAGAAGTGGTTATGGTTTGGTAGAAACTTTGTATTTAATATTCTGTCTAAGTAGTGATGTTTATTCTCCATAGCAAACTCTATCTAGTTGTGTGTATCCTCTATACCAATTAGAGTGATTATAACCAATTAGATCATAACAACAATTAAACACAAAATATAGCAAAACCTCTTCTACTAGTTGCATAGATATGGAGATACATACAGTCGTTTAGGGTTACGGTAGACTTAGGGTTAGAGGCTAGAATATACTAAACCCTAGAAACTATGTATAATTTTATAGTTTTAATGGTTAGGGTCAGGGTTACAATACCCCATAATTACCAGTTATTATAGTCCAACTAGTAGACTACAACCAAAGACTAGTTATGTGTATTCTTTTATCCTAAGGTTTAGGATTACAATTAAACAAAAAAAATACACACACAACTAGTAGACTATGGTTTAAAAGAATACACGCAACTAGAAGTCATAAATACCTATAGTTAGATAAGAATAAAATATTAAATTAGAGTTCTTCTATATGTATTTTACTAGTTGAAGAGGGCTAGGATTACAATTAAACAAAATTTGAGTTAGCCGAAAGAATACATACAATTTCTAGGGTTTCCATCAACCAGTTAGGCTGAGTCATAAATACATACATAGCCATTCCATCTAATTCTAACCAAAGACTGTCAAATTAGTAGACTGCACTTTACAGTTAGGTTGTGTGTATTCTCCATACCATACCCTAAGTAGTTGTGTGTATGGAGAATTGATTCTAATTTTATTCTTTCCTACAAATGGAGTTTCTATTTGTCTGATACATAATAAATACAAAAGTTGTTACATAACAAATCCTTTTCATTGGTAAGCAGGTTGATTCTCATAAAAAATTTATGTAAACTAAAATGTATTCTTTTGTTTGTTACGGAGAATAAAATACAAAACCATAATCCTTCTTAATGTATTCTACTAATTGAAGAGGGTTAGGATTACATTGTGTTACTACATACAGTTTGATGGAAGAATTCTTACAATATGTAATAAGTACTGAATTTATAATAAGTAATGATTTTTTTTATAATTGAGAATTTCATTAAAAAAACAGAGAGTTACAAAGCAAGGGATATAAACCGCCTCTCAAAAAAGATACAGAGAAACCAAAAGAAGATCTGTGGCCAGGAACAAACCACAAAAGAGAGCCTTAACTAAGAATAAATCATTCTAAGGCTTATCAAGAAAAGGACAAGAAAATAGCTATCAATCTTCCCATAAAGAGTGTAAAAAGTCGCAGTGCATGAGGCATAACTCCTTCAACTTATATGCCTCCAAAATATATCTAGATTGATGAATGATAGAAGTGGCCAAATCAAGGCTTTGGATGCTCATGTCTTGAAATATACAACAACTCCTCTCATGCTAAATGACAGTAGTAAACACGGCGAACATCGTTTGGAGCACTTTTCCAGTATATTTATTTGCTTTAACGAACTGAATCACCCATTGAAGTTCAGCATCAGCTACTCTAATTATAATAAGTAAGGATTATGTTGTGTTACTATGTATTCACCACTATAGCACTTATTTTTAGATACTTAATGGTTTTAAGTACATTCTGACATGGTACCTTTATACTGATGTAGGTTCATCTTGGTTATTACTACATTATTGGAACAAACCAAATTGACTGCACTACGTAATTTATGCTATACACACAACCAAACTAAATTGGTTATTACTAATAAAAAATAAAATTCGAAGACAGTTGTGTGTGTTTTCTTTCATTTACTTTTGTTTTAATTAGATGGAAGAAGAACCGGAAGAATACAATTGTGTGTATTCCCTATAACCAATTTAGATCATGACAACTACTTAATAAGTAAGGGTCTAAGAAAAAGAATACACACACAACTAGTAGACTACGGTTTAGGATTACAATTAAACAAAGGTACCATGTTTAATTGTAATCAATTTGTGGCTAGTACCACTAAACCCTAATGATTTTTAACCATTTACGGGTCTAAGCAAAAGTATACATACAGTTTCTAGGATTTAGAGTAGGAAAGTTAGACAGCTAACCATGGAATGTCGTATCGGATATTGGTAAAGTATCGGTCAGCCAAAGAGACAAAATATCGGAGATATATCGGAGATATTGTGTAAAAAAATATCGGTGCTCGAAAACTAGTTTTTACCATATATTTTCACAATCTAACTTCTAAAATGAGTTATACTAATTTAGACAAAGCATAGGTTTTAAAATATGCATAAAAACGCATATTATGATGGGAAACAAACAGGAAAGAAAAAAAAATTAATTCTTTTTTAAAAATAGCGATATATCTGTCGATATCGGTCCGAAACCGATATATCGGTGATATATCGCCGAAATATCACCGATATTTAGAAAAAAACTGGAAAACGAGATTTACTCGTATCGATGTATCGGGTGGGGTCCGATACCGATATATCGGCGAGACGACATTCCATGCAGCTAACACAATAAAAAAGATAGAATATTAAATACATAGTGTTTGGGTATTATCCAGTATTGTATAATAGAGTTTGTTATGGAGTTTGTTAAAACTCATATAATTAAACCAGAACGGTATAATATAGAGAAACTGTATGTATTTGGATTAACAACTTATTTCATTTAAGTAGTGATGTTTATAACAAACTCCACAAACCTAAACCTCTAACTTCCATACAAGTTAAGCAATGTACACGAATTTAATTGTAACTGGGAATTACAATTAAACAGTGGCCGGAAGAATACATAAAGTTTCTTCGGTTATAAACATCTTGTATGTGTGATTATAAGGCCCATTGTTTTTAGGGTTTAGGGTTAATAAATTCCACAACCCTTAGCTTCTTCTCCATTTAATAGTTGTGTGTATTCTTTCACTTACCATAAAATGCATTTGTATGTGTACACTATCTAACTGGTTATCTTTATTCTCCATAGGAAATCCATTTCCTATGGAGGTTAGACTAGATGTGAATGAGTTGTGGTGACTTATACATATTCTGATAGACGCTTACGCATACCTGTTGTGAACGTCATGCCAGGACGTCAGCACACGTACATCATCATGCATGGATACCGCTGGATTCTCTGATTAGGATTAGTTTTCCTTTTCGTGTCAATTAGTGATTGTAATAAAGGCCTGATTGGATGTAATCATGGCCTGTGATGTCATCATAGTGACGTCATGTCGTCATTATGTCATCTAGAGTCTTCTATATAAGAGGTCTTCCTCCTCCTTTAGGAGTTATGTAATATGAATTGAATCTTCTTCTACTATTTCTTCCTTGTCTTCTTTCCTTTCTCCGACTATGATACCTGACTCTGTTCGTGTCCCATGCCGGGAGACAACATTGGTATTAGAGCACTTACGATCCGCCGGAACGGGGGATGAGGTGCTTGACCTATGTCGACTAAGGCGGATTCAACAAATCGATGACAACAAAAGGGCCATGGCCGTTCAGCTCTGGTATCAGGCCCAGCTGCAGTGGCCACATGCTTAGCAACCATATCCAACACACCCTCATCCGCCGTCATACGAACCCATTACAGCCCCGGCCAAACCGCCTCTTCCACCATAACCAAACCAGCATGGTCTTCCACTACCGCCTCTACCTACCCATGACCGCCGCCACCGGACCCTTCTCAGGCGGGCTCGACCTCAACCCCACTTCCAACGCCATCGCCATCCCGGGCGACGCCTCCATCAAGCAAACCCGATGACTTCTGCAACACCCAAAGACAGGATTTTTGCACAAGCTACGGGCATCATGACGCCGCCCAAAGCTCGACCGTCTACGGTTCAGCACCATCGCTCCAGCATCTCTTCAGGCCACGGCAAATCCGTCGCCCTCTAGGTAGGGACTTTCCCTCGAAGAATCCAGACTTTTCGCGGTGAAGCACAGAAAAAGCTCCCACCTTTCCTCTGCTGCCACCTCCCCCTCCAGGCCGTTACCTGTTCGACGAAATTCCCCACCCGGATTCTCTCCTCTACGTCGCCCTCAACACTCTGCAGATGGGATTTCAAAGGTTTGATCGATTCGACTTGACAACTTCTTGTTATGAGTATGTCTGTGGAAAGTTTCCAAAAAATTTGCAACTAATGATGGGCCAAGCTAACGGTTATCTTCGTGAATACTCATATGTGACACATCAACAGACAACTATCAAAATATACAAGGCTGATGGTGCAGAAAGATTTTTTTTTTTGGGCTGTTGGCAGTATGTTATTGCAGGTTCTATGTGGTGCAGGAGGTGAGAAGCTATTGTCGTTTGCAGCGGCCTTGATAAAGAAGCATCACAATCCAAATACCGTGTGTGAACCAGAAGGATTTTTGGTATATAATTCTGTCTTCGAGCAACAAGGTAAAACTGGGGATACCCTTGAGCCAATCTCAGGGAGTTTGGGATCCCTGATATCAACCGGAGGTGATAGATTACGCATGAAGGGTGGACTCTTTGCTCTTTATTACGAAGATTGTTTACCCCAGCATTTCACTGTTTTTGGTTATGCTCGAAGTAAAATGACTGATGAAGAATTGCGGGATATGATTAGCAAAACATTGACATGTAGAATTGATTGGCTTTAGAGGGATGGGATTCTTCTTCTTGAATTGGATAGGTTGCCCAGACCAGGTGGATATTTTGCTTACTCCTCTCCAGAAGCATATGCACAGGATGAAGAAGATCTTTGCATATGGCTAGCGATGAGTGTTCTGGTTGAACGAATGTGTTGGAAAATTGCTGCAAAGAAAAATCAACCTGTTATTTGGGTAAAACCGTTCTGGTTGAACGAATGTGTTCCTATGGAGGCTTGCATCACACCTTACTCTGAACAAAACCAGAGAAGCCCGGGAAGTGGATTGGTTCCTTGGCCAGCACGATTAACTGCTGCTTCACCTCGTCTTGCTGATTTTGGCTTATCAGCTGACATGTTTGAAAAAGATACTGCAATGTGGAGGCAGAGGGTTGATACTTATTGGCATCTGTTGCATCGCAAGATCAAGCTGAACACTCTGAGGAACCTGATGGACATGAAGGCAAACTTGGGATCAATTGCCGCTGCTCTCAGAAACGATGATGTTTGGGTGAGGAATGTTGTTCCAGAAGATGGCCCAAACACCCTTAAATTAGTTTATAACAGAGGCATCAATGACACCGTCCCTGACTGGTGTGAAGTTTTTTCTACATATCCTAGAACCTACGATCTTCTCCAGGCTTGGAATGTTCTCTCTGACATCGAGAAGAACGGAAGCAGTGGGGGGGACCTGCTGCTTGAGATTGATTGTCTCCTACGGCCCACTGGTTTTCTAATTGTTCGAGACAAGAAGTCAGTTCTTGAGTTCATTACGAAGTATTTGGAAGCATTGCACTGGGAATCAGTGGGATTGGTTGACTTGTTTTACCTGCCTGACCAATGCATTGTATCTGCAGCAAACCCACTTGTGGCATCTGTGCACTGTATACTACAGGACGTTTGGGTGCCATCCATGAAAGTGGGCAGCGAATTTTATCATGCTGCACGAGATGCGCTGCTGCTGTCTGAGGCTATAGTTTCGGTTACGATGGATCGCGGTGTGGAAAAGTTTCATGACTTCTCACTCTTCTGTCCTTCTATGAAGCTAGGCACGCAGTTACACCTAGTAATTATAAGCTTGAATGAGGCAATATATGGTGTTGATCAGTTCCAAAATACACAACAAAGGCAACAGTACACGTTTATGGTTATTCCTGATTTGGCGGAGTATGTTTCTTTGGTTGTTGATATCTCTCAATTATTATGTGACAGTTGGAAACAATTAGCGCGGGCTTTCATTATGGAGCCCTTCATTTCTTGGCCGCCTTGAGGACAAGGTGGTAGCGGAAGCGTGGTGGAGTATTGTGAACGTCAGGCCTAGGACGTCAGCACGTATACGTCACACGCATGGATATCTATTGGGCCATATCTATTAGGATTAGATTGCTTTCCTTTCTTAATAAAAGTCATATATTTGTAATCAGGCCCGTTTGGGTATCTAAATATGTAACGGGCTGTAATGGCGTAGTTAGTGGGTAATTAGGGCCCATCTGGCCAGCCCACTCCTTTTCCTTTATAAGGAGATCTTCCTCCTCCTTTAGGGTTTTATGGAATATGAATTAATCTTCTTTCTACTATTTCTTCCTTGTCTTCTTCCCTTTCTCCAACCATGATACCTGGCCCTGTTCGTGTCCCATGCTGGGACACAACAGATACTTAGCCTTATCTATGCCGTGTTGCCCCTTTGTGCCAAAATTGAAACAAGCATATGTGGAGGACCCTACCACCAAGGCGCTGATTGACCGTCTTCAGGCTGATCCCGCCGCTGAGCCTCCTTTTTCTTGGCGGGAAAATCTCTTATTCTGGAAGGACCGCTTATGGGTACCTGCCATCCTGGATTTGCGATGGCGTGTGGTGTCCCATTTCCATGATACTCCTATGGCTGGCCATGAAGGGACATTCAGAACATTCAAGCGGGTAAGTCATAGCTTCTTGTGGGCCAGTATTCGGAAGGATGTGCATTCCTATGTGGCAGCTTGTGACACATGCAAGCGGGCAAAATCAGCATCCACAACTCCTGCGGGTTTCCTCCAGCCCCTTCCTATCCCTGACAAGGTTTGGGAGGACGTCTCCATGGACTTTGTTAAGGCCTTACCCATGGTTCGCGGTAAGACAGTCATTATGGTGGTGGTCGACCGCCTCTCCAAGTACGCCCACTTTTGCGCCTTGAGCCATCCATTTTCTGCCCGAACCGTTGCGGAGCTGTATGTAAAAGAGGTCACAAAGTTGCATGGTATGCCACGAACTATTGTTTCAGACTGGGATCGTGTATTCATTTCTCAGTTCTGGCAGGAGTTTTTCACGCTGCAGGGTACGGAGCTCCATATGAGTACGGCCTATCACCCTCAAACGGATGGTCAGACCGAGGTGGTCAACCGATGCCTAGAGCAGTATTTACGGTGCTTTGTCGGGGATCAGCCTTGGCATTGGCTTCAGCTCCTTCCATGGGCAGAATGGACGTACAACACTACTGTGGGCCTGTTGCCCCATTTAAAATCTTGGGGACAAGCCCATCTCACCCATTGTCCCATAATAATATACTCTTGGGCTGCCGTTTTCAGTAAACTTGACTTGCACTCGGGTTATCATCAGATACGCATGCAGCCCCATGACATCCACAAGACTGCCTTTCGGACTCATGACGGGCACTATGAGTTCCTCGTCATGCCATTTGGCCTGACCAATGCTCTGGCCACTTTTCAGAGCTTGATGAACGATCTATTTAGGCCCTATCTCTACCGGTTTGTGCTCGTGTTCTTTGATGACATACTTATTTATAGCGCGTCCTTGGAGGACCATCTATGCCACCTCAGTTTAGTTTTTACTATCCTGCGTGCTAATTCATTATTTTTGAAGCGCTCAAAGTGCTCCTTTGGCAGCGCGTAGGTAGATTATTTGGGCCACATTATCTCGCATGAAGGGGTGGCCACTGATCCATCGAAAGTGGAAACTATGCTTTCGTGGCCTCGGCCCACTTGTGTGAAGTCTCTCCATGGTTTCTTGGGCCTCACTGGTTACTATCGGCGGTTTATTGGGCGGTATGGGGTGATGGCTGGGACCCTCATGTCCTTGCTCAAGAAGAGGACCTTTTCATGGTCCGATGAAGCACAAGAAGCCTTTGACCAATTGAAGCAGGCTATGGCAACCGCCCCGGTATTAGTTCTTCCAGATTTCAGCTTACTGTTTGTGATTGAGACCGATGCATCTGATTCGGGTCGCAGAGCTGTCCTTCTCCAAAAAGAACGTCCTATTGCGTTCTTCAGCAAAGCACACTCGGGGCGATTTTGACTTTGTCGGCATACGAGAAGGAAATGCTCGCTATGCTTCTTGGACCAGCAGGTATCTACACCCTCTCAGCAGCGTTGGGTCAGTAAATTATTGGGCTATGATTATGAAGTGGTATACAAGAGGGGTGCGGACAACACTGTGGCTGATGCCTTGTCTCGCCGGCCCAAGGATGGGGGATACTTAGCCTTACTACTTTTGTTTATTCCCATAGTAAATCCTAGAGACTATGTATTTGATTCTTCTGTTTAAGTAGATGCGTGAAGGTCTAAAGCTATCCACAAACCATAACTTAAACCCTAGAAATTACATATTTAATGTCATTGTCTATGTATTTAATTCTTCCATCTAACTACTTTTGTTTATTCCCATAGTTAGATAGGAAGAATTAAATACATAGACAATGGCCTTAAATACGTAATTTCCAGAGACTAATTGAGTGGACTTAGGAATGGAGGTATACACACAACTTTTCTAGTTGAGTGGAGGTATTTGATCCTAGAGTTTAGGGTATAGGGGTTTAGGTTTGGCATTAATATGGAAGAATCGAAAACACACAAAACTCCTAAACTCTAACCCTACAGTTGCCAATTAACTAGTTGTGTGTATTCCTCCATATGAAACCATAACCCTAAAACCAAGTAATTACCTATATAATTCTTCCGTCTAACTAATTGTTCTTAATTCATCCATACACACATTATATGGATGATAGCTATGGAAGGATCAAATATGTATGTTGTGTGAAGTTAATTAGATATGTAGTTTCTAGTTGGTATACATATTTGATCCTTCCATAGCTATCCCCATACCAACTCTGGGGATGGAGAATATGCATAGCTATGGTTTTACAATTAGTAAGTTATGGAGAATATGCATAGTTATGGTTTTATAATTAGTAACTATGTATTTGATCTTTCCTTCTAAATAATTAATCTTTCCTTCATACTTCCATACCAACTACTAGTTTTGTGAATACATAGTCTCTAGGATTAGACTCTAGGGTTAGAGTTTAGGTTTTGGGTTTGTGTTCTGCGCAATAATTCAGATAACTACTTAAATGGAAGAATCCAATAGTTAGTTTCTTAGGTTTACTAAGGAGAATAAACACAAGCAGTTATACGATGATTTAAATATGTAGTTGATAAGGTTTTGGGTTAGGGTTTATGATGGAGAATACTCACAACTAGCTAGATGGAAGGATCAAATTTAATTGGTATTGAGAATACACACAACTAGTAATATGGAAGAATCAAAAAATTTAGCATTAGCTTTTGGCATAAAACAATATGGATACTAACTAGAAACTACATATAGGATTAGGGTTTACTAAGGGCAACTACATATATAATGTTTTGGTTTTGGGTTGTGTGTATTCTTGCATTTATTGCTAACCGTAAAGCCTGCTTCTCTAATAAATCCATCTGAGTAGTTGTGAGTATTCCATACATAGTTGGTATGGATGGGATTCCCTGGTTGGCATCGAGAACTTATAGCAGGAACCCTAATCCTAACCCATATATAATTCTTTCCATCTAACTATGTGTTTAATTCTTCATAACAATTAAAGTTTTGTTGTTATAGCAGGAACCCTAATCCTAGAGACTATGTATTTGATGCGCTAAGGTCTAAAGCTATCCCCAAACCGTAGAAACTACGACACACTACGAACTACTTATTTCAATTTTCCATCTAATTAGTGTGTATTCTCCATACCAAAGCCTAACCATAAACCCAAATCATAGAAACTACAATGATGGACATATAAATCACCATGTTACATAGTTATCATATTATCGGTTATGATATAATATAACTATTGAACTCTATCATAGTTAATAGTTCTTCATAACAAATAAACCCTAGGATATCGGTTAACCCTAGTTTAGGGGTTATAACCTAAGTTCATGAACATGTGAACCTAGGTTGATATATATAGTTAATTTAATCACAAGTAACCCTATTAGGGAGAGTTTAACATATCGTTAACTTAATCACAAGTAGCCCTATTTGGGAGAGTTTAACATATGGTTAACTTAATCACCAGTAACCCTATTGGGGAGAGTTTATGGGTTCATATAGTCTAGAAGACATGTTCATATGTTTATAATATTGTATATTCAGTAATCTAACTTATAATGAGACTCCTATAACCATATTAGGAGTCTAGAAGACATGTTAGTTGGTATTCTTCTAATATATGACTACCAATATAGTATAAATACAAAATTAATATGAGTTTACCTTAGTTAACTATAATACATGTCTTCTAGACTTATAAATATGTCTAATGAGTACTAGTACATATAAGTTATTCATACTAGTACTGTCTAATTATCCTCTTTAGTTTAATATGTCTAGTGAGTACTAGATATAATAAATGAATATATTATAGTATAACCCTAATTAATGGGGTTTAGTTTATGTCCTAAACTCTCCTAAATTGATAGTATCTATCATATGAACAATTAATATAGGAGTATAATAACTATTATCATATATTATGTCTTGTATGTTATTATTAGATAGTTCATATGAACATAGTTTATCCTACTATAATGACTAGAAGACTATCACCCATATGAACATAGTTTATCCTACTATAAGGACTAGAAGACTATCACCCATATGAACATAGTTTATCCTACTATAATGACTAGAAGACTATCACCCATATGAACATAGTCTATCTATCTAATATTACATCATAATCAAATACATAGTCTAGAAGACATATATAATAATAGAGTATAGAAGACTAATGTAGGAGTACATGTTTATAAATAATTAGAAGACCACCTATTATTATATATAATGTTAATAATTACATATATAATAGTCTAGAATAGACGTCTAGTTCATACAAACATAGTCTAGAAGACATGTTCATACAAACTAAAATTAATATATGAATAACTAGTACTGTTATTCATAGTCTAATTGTTTGTAATTACCCTAGACTCTATGAACATGTCTTCTAGACAGTACTAGTATGATTAACTTATATGGTAATTATAGTATAGTTTAAGTTATTAGAAGTCATACTCCTATGACTTAAGGGTTTATTATACTCCTAGGACATAATCCTAGGGTTAATCTTAACTTATTAATCTGGTTAATAAAATACGGTATAAATACTTATAATTAGGTTAAACCTCCATAACTTAAGATACTTTATGGTTAAACTGGTTCATATGAGGCATAGTCCCTATAATTAGGGTTAACTAAATAATGTAGTCAACTATGGTACTTGACTACATTATATGGCTATAATGTAGTTATAGGTATTAATTCAGTAATACCTATGTATCATGTTCATCTATTGACCCTAAACTTCATGGGTTATATGGTTGATTATAACCTATTAGGGTTAGACATAGTTTTCCTATCTAGTTGAGTGGAAGTATTTGAACCAAATATGGCAACGATGAACCATGGACAATTAGTTAGATGGAAGAATTATATATAGAAGAATTAAATATGTAGTTTCTATGGTTTTGGGTTGATGGTTAGGGTTTGGTATGGAGAATACACACTAGTTAGATGAAAAATTGAAATAAGTAGTTTATAGTGTGTAGTAGTTTCTACGGTTTCGGGGTAGCTTTAGACCTTTACCCATCTACTTAAACAGAAGAATCAAATACATAGTCTTTAGGATTTATTATGGGAATAAACAATGTATTTGATCTTTCCTTCAAACTATATCCCTAGAAACTATGTATTTGATCCTTCTTACCCCTAGATAGTTATTCCCATCAACGATAATCTTACCCTTGTTAGTGTACTATATTCCTATGAACTATGTAGACTATGTTCTACAAACTAGTTAGTTCATAGTATCTTATAAAGTATGAACTAGTTGTCAACTATCATATGAAACCCTGGATATCTTCTATGGACTATCTAGATGAACATGACAACTATGTATCATGTTCATCTAGATACCTCCATAACTTAAGGTTCTATGAAATTATTGTTGCCTATCTAGTTATGAGGCATAGTTCATGGTGGTAATTTAGTTATATGAGGCTTATCGTTGTTATGTTCACTAACTATGTTCAACGATGGAGCCTCATCTACCTCCATAACTTATGGAGGCAGATGAGGCTTATCATCTTCACTATATCAACCTAGGCTAATTTAGTTCCTAGAACATTAGACTACTATATATGTTATACTATGTAGGTAGTTCACTATGGAGGTAGTTCCCTACATAGTTACTTGTAGTAACTATATATGTTAGGATTAACCCTAGTTAGATACATTAGGGTTAACCCTAGTTAGATTCATGAATTGTAGGATAACCTCCATCTAAACTATAGGCTACATTACATGATATAGTTAACTAAGTTATATGTTCCTCCATCTAGATGAACTCCATCGTTATTGTATATAGTTTAGTTAGAAGTTAGGGTCCATCTAGATGAACTTGTGCATATATACTACCGTTCATAGTGAACATATATATATGTTATAATCAACCATATACCTTCTCCATTGTTATCATTCGGGATGACTATATACTATGGGTACTTAATCCTAGGATATTTATAGTTCACTATATACCCTAATAGGTTATAATCAACCATATAACCCATAAAGTTTATGGGTTATAACTTTACTTATAATTATACTTATACAATCATCCCTAATGTTACATAGTCTTTCTAATAGGTTATAATCCTAAGTTATAACCCATAAACTTCATATCGTTATACCCTAACTACATTATATATGTAGTTTCATGAACATATAGGGTTATAGTTGAGATAGGGTTTAGTTAGACATAGTTCCGATCTTAGTTAGGAACTATGTCTCCATGAACTATGCCTTGTAATCCTATACTAAGTTAGGATAGAACCTTAGTTCATCTAGATGAACTTAGGGTTAATTGGCAATCATGGAAGTATAGTTCCTAACTAAGATCGGAATTTAGTTAACTATGTTCAAATCATATGAACCTAGGAACTTAGTTAACGAGGTTCCATCTAGGCATATGGCAATCAAAACAAGATACTCCATAACTAAGGATATATGTTATTATAGGATTAACTTATAGTTCATGAACATAGTGACTATCTAGTTCATGTTACATGGGTTAGGGTTAAACTATATATGTATGTTCATGAATTGTTATATATATAACGTAGACTATGTTCTATGGAAGGGCAAGATGTTCCATCTAGCCAATTGTTTGTATTAGCTAACTAGTTCATATGAGACATAGTCCATAGAACAAGATTAGAGTTTATGTCATATCGGAATACTATGAACTTAGATAGATATATATAACTATTTATTCCATCATAGTTCAAAGTTAAGGCAACTATGAACTATGATATATATGATAGGGTTTAGGAGATATGACTATGAACTATGTACTAGAACTATTAACTAGTATAACCATGGGATACGTAGAAATAGATAGAACTATTAACTAGTATAACCATGGGATACATAGAAATAGATAGAACTATTAACTAGTATAACCATGGGATACGTAGAAATAGATAGAACTATTAACTACGTAGAAATAGATAGAACTATTAACTAGTATAACCATGGGATACGTAGAAATGGATAGATACTGAACTATTAACTAGTATAACCATTTTAGGACAAAATTGATACGTATAATCAACTATTTTGTTGTCCTATATGTATAATACCCTAATATATGGAAAATTAACTGGTTTTGGGTTATACAGACTACATCCTAGATACATATAATAGTTCTTCATGGATATCGATAGAGACATAATAAACAATGTATATATCCATTTCTTGTCCAATATTAGTCCTAGTTAGCTAATACAAACAATTAGCTAGATGGAACATCTTGCCCTTCCATAGAACATTGTCTACGTTATGATAGATACTATCATCATGTTCATCTAGATAGTCCCCTATTAGCTAGATGCACTAATTAATTTGGCAACTAGTTAGGAACATAGTTAGTTTAACCCTAACTTAGATATGCATCGTATAAACATACACCAATTAGGGTTAAACTAATGTTCCTAACTTAGTATAGGTTAACTATGCTCCTAACTAGTATACCTCCATTTAATTCATCCTCGATCCTGGTTCATCTATATAGTTCATCTAGATATGGCATTCATCTTGAATGCATCATAGATGACATGATGCTGGTTCATTGTTATGTTCCGCCCACTATAGTATTAGTAATGCCAGCCCAGCTTAGTGGAGTAGCCCGCTGGCCCAGTTTAGGGGAATAGCCCATCTTATTTTATTATCTGTAATAAGGCCATAGGCCCATCTGATGGGAATAGCCCAGTGAGTAGTTGTAGCCCAACGTGGGAACTATTTATATTGAGCCTATGCTCTCCTAATGGGTTATGAAATAACTATTACCCTAATCTCATCTCTTCTTCTCCTTCTCTGTCATCTTCCTCTATTGCAGCCGCCGGCTGCCATTGAGGCCTCCCTTACCTCCATCGTCCCCTCTATCTTGGCCCCTCTTCTTATTCCCTCTTCTTATCTTCCTTATCCTCATTTTACTCAATTCACACAACCCTTACTGTCCTAAATTGTGGAGACATATCATTCATCTACATAACTACCTGAACATTATCAGGTTATGTTCCTACCTATGCTAGGAACCAAAACAAGATAGTCCATGAACTATACCCTAGTAACCAAAACAAACATGTGATAACTATGTTTCTAACATAGTTAACTAAGTTCTTAACTAAATGATTTGGTTACTTCTCGAAGAATATATAGTAATTATGGATATAGAATCATGGAACATAGTGGCATAACTATCCATAACTATATATTATATCAATTAGTAATATAATCTATGAACATTATATTCTGAATTCATGTTACTACAATAACGATGGAGTCGATCTAGATGGAGGAACATATAACTTAGTTAATAGTTTATAGTATATGTAAACTCTATTATAGTTAGATAGTGTTTATAATCTAATTTGGAGGAATAAACATGATATAATAATTAGAGTATACAAACATAGTCTAGAAGACATGTTCATACAATTAACATATATAGTAATGTTCTAGAAGACATGTTCATACAATTAACATATATAGTAATGTTCTAGAAGACATGTTCATACAATTAACATATATAGTAATGTTCTAGAAGACATGTTCATACAATTAACATATATAGTAATGTTCATACAAACATTATATTATTATATATTGCTGTGAATGGCGGTACGCAGAACCATATCTTGGTAACTGAAAGGTTATCTTGTAATCAATCAACCTAGGAAGCTGAAAGGTTATCTTGTAATCAACCTAGGAAGCTGAAAAGTCATATCTTGTAATCAACCTAGGAAGCTGAAAAGTCATATCTTGGAATTAACTTAGGAAGCTGAAAGGTCATATCTTGTAATCAGGCTAGGAAGACGCGCCCTCTCTTTCTTTATAAGGAGGTCTTCTTCCTCCTTCTTGGGCATGCAATATTGAATCCAGTTTTTCCTTATCTTTTCTTCTTATTTTTCTTCTTCTTTTCTCACTTTTTCACCATGGCGTTTGATTTTGTTTGTGTTCCATACGGGAACACAACATTGGTATCAGAGCCGTTCCGATCCGCCGGAATGCAAGATACTATGCTTGACTTGTGTGCTGAAATCCTTGAACAGATTGAACGGATCTCTGCGACCCAAATGACCACTGTCATTACCGCCGCCGTTCAGGGTTCGCCGACCCCGCTCCATTCCAGTCGCAGTGGGGCTGCCCACAGCCGCCGCCGCCATCAGTTTCACAACGGAACTCACATCACCACCATCTCCACCATCTGACCTCCGAGCCTTCGCACTATCCTCAGATCGCTACTCTCATTCACGATGGAAAATGGGTAGGTTCTTCATATACAGATCCTTCTCCTCCGGTTCACTCCCGACCACCATCAGTGACTTCCTTCCGGACGCCGTCACCACCGGTGTTCCTTCCCTAGTCATCGCCATACTCCTCTGTCCAACCGCTGCTCCCCTTTCATTCAAACTATGCACCACCACAATGGGCCACCAACATCCCCGTTGTCTCCACAATGAGTCTGCCTTCTCCTCAGATTTATTCCAGATCGCCGCCAGGAGCACCCCCAGTCGCCGCCACGACCTCCACAGTCCACTTTCTGGCGAGGTCGAACCTTTCACCGCCACCTCGAGGTGGAGACATCCCGACCCCAGAGTCCCTTCTACCTGGAGACAAAGCTTTCCACGGTTCTGCCATCGAGACCAAACTTTCCACAGTTGGAGATGCCGCCGCCATAGCCTCGGAGGATCAGGCCTCCCACGCCAACTGCCACCCTGACTCCTCCATTGTCGCCCCGGTCGACACCTCTGACACGCGACCCCGCCGCCCACGGCAGCCTGGCCGATTTCAAAGATGCCACCATTCCCCTCTCCATTGCCTAAAGATGGGATTATTCCAAAGGCTGCGGTCGCCACGACGTTGACCAAAGATATGCCGCTGCCTCCGCATCCTTGGCTAGCATCGTCACCCAGACGGGCACGGCGAGACATGGCAGCACAAAGAGTTCCGACAACGGCTGTTTTCTCACCCTTCTCATGGCCCCCAGGAGTTTGACGAAATGCCTCTTCAAAGTGTCGTCGTGTGTCTACCCAGAACTGCTATGTCGCCTTCCCAGCTGGCGCCTACCCCTTCTCAATTTGAAGATGAAATAAGGAAGAACAATATTGTTCAAGCTGTTGATCAGGTGTCACAGCTCAGTAGATATACTGGGAATAAGGGGATCGAATTGTTTCAGGAGTATTCATATGCATCGAGCGATTCACTTGAGATAAGAGCTAGTTTTGATTTCCCTGCAGGAAGTAACACTGGTTCCATCGATTCCTTCCTTATGTTCAGCTCTCCGGAAGGTGCTGCTTTGATTTCTGAATCGGAAGGTGCTGCTTGGCTACGTCTGCAAAGACTTACATATACATGGCCCCGGATACTATTAATACCAGTGACTGGAGGAGTTGTTGTCGGTATGATGCATGGCCTGCTTGAAATATTTGATCAGATAAAGCAATCTAGGAAGTCCCAAAGGCAGAGTTTTTCTCTTGTGTCTGGTGTCTTCCCAACAATAACGGCCATTCAGGCTGCAATAACTTTGGGTACCAGCTGCTCTTTAGTTCCTGAGACCCAGGTACGTGATTATAAAACTCAGCAGGGCAGGCACTTTCCATTGCTGGCTTCTGCATATGCTTTCAGGTTCGTGGGAGAGTGGTTGAAATGGCTGTACACTGAGGTTACCCAGAGATTGCAAAACAATGATTTTTCAACTCTACCGGAGGTTCATGCGTGTACTACAGGTTTGTTATCCCATGCAGTGACTTTGTATGAAGCAGGAAGGTTAGGAGATGCCAGTATCATAGAACTGTGCAAGGACTTGACCATATTTGAAGGTGATTTTGTATGTTTCAATTCTGGAGATCTCTAATGGAGCTTTTGAGGTGCAAGCTACCAATGGAGATACGTTCCTAGTTGGAGAAGATTTAGATAATGCCTTGGTTGACTACTTAGTTAGTGGCTTCAAGAGGACAGACAATATAGACCTCACTAAAGATATACTGGCTATCCAGAGGCTAAAAGAGGTAGCTGAGAAGCATAAGCTGAGTACTCTATTGGTGGGACCCAAGATCGGTGGGACCCTATTCGATTGCTCTGGGAGGAGGTACTCTATCACCAGCCTCCTCGGTTTCACCAAGTTCGCTATTATCAAGGTCATGATTCATGCCCGCGAAGAACGTATTCTGTCAATGCTGTTTATGAAGCATTTACTACTTGGCCACCTTGAGGACAAGGAGGAAGCGGAAGCGTGGTGGAGTGTTGTGAATGGCAGTACGCAGAACCATATCTTGGTAACTGAAAGGTTATCTTGTAATCAATCAACCTAGGAAGCTGAAAGGTTATCTTGTAATCAACCTAGGAAGCTGAAAAGTCATATCTTGTAATCAACCTAGGAAGCTGAAAAGTCATATCTTGGAATTAACTTAGGAAGCTGAAAGGTCATATCTTGTAATCAGGCTAGGAAGACGCGCCCTCTCTTTCTTTATAAGGAAGTCTTCTTCCTCCTTCTTAGGCATGCAATATTGAATCCAGTTTTTCCTTATCTTTTCTTCTTCTTTTCTCCCTTTTTCACCATGGCGTTTGATTTTGTTCGTGTTCCATATGGGAACACAACATATATGTTTAATTTAGTAGTCTCTAGGATAGATTAACCCTATATTAAACGACTATTAATACTTAGCAGGGTATGTCCTATGAATTATGTCCTATGAGTTAGGATTAACCCTAACCCTAATCAAATACAAGGGACAATACTTAGCAGGATTAAGATTAATAGGAACCCTAATCCTAATCCATATTAAAACCTAGGTAGTTAGACATAGTTTATGAACTATAGTTTGTATTAGGGTTAGCAACATAGGATTCCTAAGGCTTAGCAACATAGGTCCAATGCTAGTATAAACCTTATATATGCTCTAGCCCTATATGGTGGATGGGGTTTATACTAGGGTATATAGGTAGATAGTAGTTTATAATTAGGAACAACATTATATATGGTGGGTTACTAGTCTAGTAACCCCAGTATATTATTATAATGATAAGCCTATCTAAGTTATTATATAGTTACAGGTATAAGAAGGATATCCCTATAGAATAATTATATAAACAAGGGAAGGTTGATCATCTTGCCCTTGTTTAGAATATAAGTCTAACTACCTATAGTTATGACCATCCTAGGTAGTTATGACCATCTTAGGAACATAGTCTAATCATAGTTATAGAAGACTATAGTTCCTAACTAGTCTTCTATACCTATGGTTCCTACCCTATGGTATTTAGTTCTAGACTAGGGTTATTCCTAGTTATTCCTCTATGTGTATTGGTCTCATAACTACATAGTTATATATATATATATATATATATATAACCCTAACTATATATAGGTTTAACTCTAACAAGTACTCCTATATTAATCTTTTATATTTTATTAAAATTACTCGGAAACTAGGACCTAGGTCAATCTAGACATATGTATCTATCTAACTCTATAGTTGCCAATCTAGAATGTATATTCCCATAGGATTAATCTAAGTTAGTTAACCTAGGACTATGTTTATTCCCATAGTAAACATTGTTTATTCCCATACTTAGATAGATATGTATCTAAGTATCTAACCTAGATGCATTAACCCTAATCCTAGGAATACATAGTCCTATATTCCGTCTATAGTTAGGGTTGCATTCTCGTTATAAACAATGCTAAATATTATTCCCAACTAAGATTCCGTCTATAGTTACGGTAACTACCTACGTGTGTGTATTCTAACCCTAAACAAAGTCCTATATTCTGCCTAATACAACTATTATAATGCCCTATAGGATGTAGTTGTATTTGTTAGGGATTAACCCTAACATAGATACTTAGAAATAGGATACATAGTTATCCTATTATTATATATTTTTATCTATATGACAGGGATTAACCCAAACATTATATTCCTAGGATTAATATAAGACAAGAAATGGATACGTATAATAGTTCTACATTATTAGTTTAGGTACAAGAAACTACTATAGACAGAATATAGGACTATGTAATGTGTGGTTTTGGGTTTAGAAATGTATACATACTATAGAACTATTAACTAGTATAACCAGTGGTTTCCGTTTCTAAATATGACATATATGATCCTAGACATATAATGTGTAGTTTTGAGTAGATAATGACATATATGATCTTAACATTATATTCTCATTATCTTAGACATCCTAACTTAGATTAGTAGAGGAACTATCTAAGTTCTAATTAATTTGGCAACTAGTTACATAGTGTACTATATGAAGACTATGTTCTATGGATTATCTAACTATGTAACTAGTTGTCTAGAAGTAAGGATATCCTAATACAAACAATTAGATAGTTCATACAAACATAGTCTAGAAGACATGTTCATATGAGGCATAGTTCGTGGAGGTATCTAGATGAACATAGTCCTAGATGAAACATGACTATACTATATTTCATAAGTTAGGGTTAATTGGCAATTTGGTTAGGAACATAGTTAGGAACATTTAGGAACATAGTTTATTCGTCTAGATAACTATGTTCTACAAACTAAGTTCATGAATGCCATTGTCCATATGATAGATATAATATACGTATCATATGTATACTATATATTCATGAAGGTAGATGAATGCCTTCATGAATATATAGTATACGAACATTATATTCCCTGTTCATATGAACCTAGATAGATATGGATATTATAATGATAAGCCTCTATCGTTATTGTTAACCTAACAAGATAGTTTACTATAGTTTAAATGGAACTATGTCTTTCATCTAGATGATTAGTAACTAAGAGTATAATGCTCAACTATGGAGGTAGTTTACTACATATATGTTCATGAATGTTATACTTAGTTCAGAGTTAGGGTCCATTGTTGTTACTTGTGCATATATACAGGGAGGAACCTCCATAGTGCAACTAAGTACCTGTTACTTGGGGATAACTATATGCACAATATAGTTAACATAGTATATTGGGTTAGGTTATAATCAACCATAAACCCATGAAGTTTAGGGTTATACTATAATATATTCATTTATTATATCTAGTACTCATTAGAAATATTAAACTATAGAGGATAATTAAACAGTACTAGTATGAATAACTTATATGGTATTTATAAGTCTAGAAGACATGTATTATAGTTAACTAAGGTAAACTCATATTAATTTAGTATTTATACCGTATTGGTAGTCATATATTAGAAGAATACTAACTAACATGTCTACTAGACTCCTAATATGGTTATAGGAGTCTCATTATAAGTTAGATTACGGAATATATAATATTATAAACATATGAACATGTCTTCTATACTATATGAACCCATAAACTCTCCCTAATAGGGTTACTTGTGATTAAGTTAACCATATGTTAAACTCTCCCTAATAGGGTTACTTGTGATTAAGTTAACCATATGTTAAACTCTCCCTAATAGGGTTACTTGTGATTAAGTTAACCATATGTTAAACTCTACCTAATAGGGTTACTTGTCATTAAGTTAACTATATATATCAACCTAGGTTGACATGTTCATGTACCTAGGTTATAACCCTAAACTAGGGTTAACATATATCCTAGGGTTTATTACATATACTGTGAACTATTAACTATGATAGAGTTCAATGTTATATTATATCATAACCCATAATTTGATAACTATGTAATATGGTGAATTATATGTCCATCGTTATAGTTACTAATTAACTAGGATAGTTATATTAAACTACCTTGGATAGTTATATGGGGTTACCATCCCTAGAACTAAGTTAGAACTATGGATACCTTAGTCATAGTTATAAGCCATTATTATAACTATTGATCCTTATATAGGGCTCCATATAGTTAGGACTATATATGGGTTCCATAGATTACTATAGTATCTATCTAAGTTACTATAGAGTTAACTACTATCATAGTTTGTATACTATTGTTAGGACTATATAGTTAATAGAATATGGTATAAAGTTCATAATCCTTATATAGGGCTCAGTTACAAGGATAAGGATCCTAGAGTTAGCATATATAGTCCTAACTATATATCCTAAACTCTCCTGAATATAGTATATATAGTTACTATGGCATAGGGTACATAGGTTTATATACTAGGGATCCTAGTATATGGCATATATAACCAGAGTTACAGCTAGTTATAACTATATTACTTAGTTATTATATATGTAGTTAGTTCACCTCTAACTACATATATAATAACTAAGTAATATAGTTATAACTAGTTGTAACTCTGGTTATACAATACAAATTTAGGGTCATATGGACAATGGTATTCATCAACTATGGGACAATGGTCTCCCATAGTAAAATCAAGGTAGTTAGACATAGTTTTCCTATCTAGTTGAGTGGAGGTATTTGATCTAATTATGGCAACGATGAACTAGGGACAATTAGTTAGACGGAAGAATTATATATGGAAGAATTATCTATGTAGTTTCTATTATTTTTGGTTTATGGTTAGGGTTTGGTATGGAGAATACACACAAGTTAGATAGAAAATTGAAATAAGTAGTTCGTAGTGTGTCGTAGTTTCTACGGTTTGGGGATAGCTTTAGACCTTCACACGTCTACTTAAATAGAAGAATCAAATACATAGTCTCTAGGATTAGGGTTCCTGCTATAACAACAATAGTTTAATTATTATGAAGAATTAAACACATAGTTAGATGGAAGAATTAGTTATGGAGGAATTATATATGGGTTTGGATTAGGGTTCCTGCTATAAGTTTTCAATGCCAACCAGGGAATCCCATCCATACCAACTATGTATGGAATGCACACAACTACTCAGATGGATTAATTAGATAAGCAGGCTTTACGGTTAGCAATAGACGCCAGAATACACACAACCCAAAACCAAAACATTATATGTAGTTGCCCTTAGTAAACCCTAATCCTATATGTAGTTTCTAGCTGGCATCCATATTCTTCATACCAAAACCTAAAGCTAAATTTTTTTATTATTCTATATTACTAGTTGTGTGTATTCTCAATACCAATTAAACATAGCAATTAAATTTGATCCTTTCGTCTAGCTAGTTGTGAGTATTCTCAATCCCAAACCCCAACCCAAAACCTTATCAATTACATATTTAATTCATCGTATAACTGCTTGTGTTTATTCTCCTTAGTAAACCCAAGAAACTAATTATTGGATTCTTTCATTTAAGTAGTTATCTGAATTATTGCGCAGAATGCAAACCCATAACCCTAAACTCCAACCCTAGAGTATAATCCTAGAGACTATGTATTCACACAACTAGTAGTTGGTATGGAAGTATGAAGGAAAGATCAAATACATAGTTACTAATTGTAAAACCATAGCTATGCATATTCTCCATCCCCATAATAGGTATGGGGATAGCTATGGAAGGATCAAATATGGATACCAACTAGAAACTACATATCTAATTAACTTCACACAACATACATATTTGATCCTTCCATAGCTATCATCCATATAATGTGTGTATGGATGAAATAAGAACAATTAGTTAGACGGAAGAATTATATTGTTGTGTTCCCGTATGGAACACGAACAAAATCAAACGCCATGGTGAAAAAGGGAGAAAAGAAGAAGAAAAGATAAGTAAGGAAAAACTGGACTCAATATTGCATGCCCCCGAAGGAGGAAGAAGACCTCCTTATAAAGAAGGAGAGGCGCGTCTAACTAGCCTGATTACAAGATATGACTTTTCAACTTCCTAGAATAATTATAGCATATGACCTTTCAGCTTCCTAGGTTGATTACAAGATGTGACCTTTCAGTTTCCTAGAATAATTAAAGCATACGACCTTTCAGCTTCCTAGACCTTTCAGCTACCAAGATACGGATCTGCGTACTGCCATTCACAACACTCCACCACGCTTCCGCTTCCGCCTTGTCCTCAAGGTGGCCAAGTAATAAAGTGCTCCCTAGTGACGATTGCAAAAGTGATATTGGAATCTTCAGAATGAATGCATGAATAGCATATGCCCAAGCAGGATAGGAGCAAAGGTCCCTTTGTTTAAAGAAAACTGGAAGCCTGGAAACAGTCATCGCCATATCGGGGACCCCATCAAGGAAAAATAGAGTAATTGCAGAAAATAGAGAACCCATGTAGAAACGTGCATTCAGCAAAGCTTTTAGAAGCCTTTTCTGGGCATAAAGAAAAACGTCAAATTTGAAGAAGTCCCCAATGACAATCAAATTGTTGGTTCCACTGGGTACTATATCAACGTCTGTCTTCAGCTTTTGAGCCAAAAGCTCAAGTTCACCCAGGTTTTGGAACAAGGATACATCTGCATTGCTGTAATCCATAAGCTGTTGGGGTGTTTTTACTGCAGAGCACACAAGATGAAAATGGGCTGAATCAACATCCTGGAGGAGGGGTATAATAAGAGTGGAACTCATCCCAGATCCTCTTATGGCACTGCCTGATTTTGATGAAGAGATAACATGAAGTAAGTAGAATTGCAAGAAGGCTTCAACATTTCCAATTCCCAACTCAGATTTAATTGTCACAACAGATACCTCGCCTTTCTTCCTGTTTGCAATAGTGGCTGCATATCCGTGCTCACCAAAGACATACTGGAGCTGAACAGTTAACAAGACCTTCTCTTCCTTTTTTATGATCTGCAGAATCAATCCTCTCATGTACTCAAAAATACCAAATGCCTCCTTTGCTTTCCCATGCACAGCAATCCTTTCAACCTGGGCTCCACACAAAAAGTAATCTTTCTCCTCCACAACATAAAAAACTCTTCCCTTCTCATCTACTGAACCACACTTGCCATACAGATCAGCCAGGGCAGTATTAACAGAAATAGCCATCTTTATCTTATCTCTGCTTATGTAAGTATGAATCCACTGACCCATATCCATAGCTCCCCATTGAGCACCATCAAGAAGAACCGCAACAACAGTGGCTTCATTAGGTTGAGTGTCCACGATCTGCATCATTCTGAACAATTCCAATGCCTCACAAAATCTGCGACTGAGCACGTGGTATGTTAGCACCATGGTCCCCGACACCACATTCTTCTTAAGTCTTCTATCAAAGTGTTTTCTCACAACTTCCACATCGCCCATATTTGCATACCCTGAAATCATGGCATTCCACGAGATCATGGCTCTCTCAGGCATTTCATCGAACACATGGTAGCATGAGAATGTTGAGAAGACAGCCTTTTCCAGAATTCGCCATGCTGCCATGCCCGGCCGTGCCCGCCTGGCCGGTGATGCTGGCCAAGGAAGCGGAGGCGGCGGCAGAGCTTTGGGCGACGTCGTGATGCCAGTAGACTACGGAAAGATCCCATCTTTAGGCAGCGGAGAAGGGAACGGTGGTAGCTATGAAAGCGATGAGGTTGTGGGTGTCAGCAGTGGGCTGGAGGACCTCCATCCTGTCGTTGGTAGCGACAGAGGAGGGCAAGATGATCGTGACGGCGGTGTCGATCGGGGCGGTAGTGGAGGAACCCGAATGGTAGTTGGCTTGAACAATGGGAACGCCATTGGAGGAAGGAGACACGGCGATGGATATGTGAACCACTCCATCTACATCATCAGCAAGTTCGTCCACCTCCTCCTCACCTTCTACGTCGTCCACATCAATCTCAACCAGAGTTGTCGACGGCAGGACCATCGTCTGAACGGTGGCGTTGGCGGCTGGGACCGAAGGGGGTGATCTTGGCGGCGGTCGGACGTCCAACGGAAGAGATGGATTGCTGCCCCAGCAGGGCCTGGTTGACGGATCGACATACGGACAGTCAACCCATTTTCCGGCACAAACAATAGTGGCGATTTGAGGAAACTGAAGGGGTCTCTGATTTTGACGGGGGTGGTGGTGTGGGTAGCCCCACTGCGGCTAGGAGGGGTACCAGGCGGCGGTGCCCGGCAACGGTGCCGGCGGCGGTGGAGGTGAGTCCCATTCCGGCCGGGAGGAAAACCAGGTGGCTCCTTTGCGTGGCCAGTAAGGATCAACCCGCTCTGATACCAATGTTGTGTTCCCGCATGAAACACGAACAAAATCAAACGCCATGGTGAAAAAGGGAGAAAAGAAGAAGAAAAGATTAGGAAAAATTTGACTCAATATTGCATGCCCCCGAAGGAGGAAGAAGACCTCCTTATAAAGAAGGAGAGGCACGTCTTCCTAGCCTGATTACAAGATATGACTTTTTAACTTCCTAGAATAATTATAACACATGACCTTTCAACTTCCTAGGTTGATTACAAGATGTGACCTTTCAGTTTCGTAGAATAATTAAAGCATACGACCTTTCAGCTTCCTAGACCTTTCAGCTACCAAGATACGAATCTGCGTACTGCCATTCACAACATATATATGTAATTACTTGGTTTTAGGGTTGTGGCTTCATATGGAGGAATACACACAACTAGTTAATTGGCAACTATAGGGTTAGAGTTTAGGAGTTTAGTGTGTTTTCGATTCTTCCATATTAATGCCAAACCTAAACCCCTATACCCTAAACTCTATGATCAAATACCTCTACTCAACTAGATAAATAGTTTCTAGTTGTATGTATTCCTCCATTCGTAAGTCCACTCAATTAGTCTTTAGAAATTACGTATTAATGTCATTGTCTATGTATTTAATTCTTCCTATCTAACTATGAGAATAAACAAAAGTAGTTAGATGGAAGAATTAAATATATAGACAATGGCATTAAATACGTAATTTATAGGGTTAATCCTAGAAATGTCCCTATGGGAATAACCTAACTTATTCCCTACTAGTTGCCAATTAACATTACGTATAATGTTGACTATAGTTGATTATTCCTTAATCTTCCATATATAATTCTTGTAGCAAAATTAGATATGGGTTCGGGTACGTATATCCCTATGGGAATAACCTAGCAGTTAATCTAGTTAATCCCATATGTTAGGATTAACCCTAATCCTAACATATCATAATAATCTAAGTTAGGATGTCTAAACTAAGCTAGGATGTAATAATCTAAGTTAGGATGACTACATCTTGTTGACATCTATAGTATATGTCTAGATTGGCAAGTATAGGGTTAGTTATCTAAGTTGGCACAAGGGAGGATTAACCCTAGGATTAATCTATAATAATCTAAGTTATTATGGCAATTATAGCTTGTAAATTCTAGATTGGCAACCATAGTACAGTGCATTGTATCATAGGTTAGAGTTTATAAATTAACCTATAGATTAACCTATGTCCTAGAGATTATGTATTTGATTATGATACAATGCATAATCTTATACGATTATAAGTTAGTTAGATTGGCAATCTTAGCTATTTGTAGATAGGGCATTAACTAACTATAGATAGATATATTATATAGTTAGTTAATGCCCTAACTATAGACGGAATATAGGACTATCTATAGACGTAATATTAGTCATATTCTTCACGCATCTACTTAAACAGAAGAATAGCCCTATATTAGTCATATTCTTCTAGGGTTAGAATACATACACGTAGGTAGTTACCCTAACTATGTAGGGTTAATCCTATAGTTTCCAATCTAGGATTAACCCTAACATTATATTCCTAGGACAAGAAATGGATAGATACATTGTTTATTATGTCTCTATCTATATCCGTGAAGAACTATTATACGTATCTAGGATGTAGTTTGTATAACCCAAAACCAGTTAATTTTCTATATACTAGGGTATTATACATATAGGACAACAAAATTGTAATACCCAAAAAAATTTTAAAATTTAGAAATTGGTAGGACGCGATCGATCGCGTCTAATGGTGATCGATCGTTCTTGCGGAAAATTTGCATTTTGTGTGTTTTCGGATTAATCCTTTTGAAATCTTTTCTAATGGGATTTATGAGGCTCATGAGTGACGTGGCCTACCCATTTGGCCCACGATTTAAGGGATCACATCGTGGGGCAATTGGACTTGTTATCCCTAATTCAAATCCGATTTGTATTTGAATGGAAATAGGATGTTGCAATTTTGGGAAATTGGCATAATTAGAGGGATTACACTTAGACATTAAAGGTAGGGTTATCATGACATGATCTAACCAAATTAATGGCGCCATGTATCAAAGGGGGGAGATCGTGCCAATTGATTTCAATTAGGGAGGTTACCTAATTGGTTATGGTAACTACCCTAATTGGCTTAAATCCCTACTAAATGGGATTTGTAACTGAAATTGGGTAATGGGATGATCACGTCCTTGGCTGAGATATTCTCTTGTGATGGGCAATTCATAGCCATTGGATGATATAATGATCTATGGTGGAGAATTAATAAGGAGGTTACCTATTTAAATCAGAAAAGGGAGAAGCCGACATCTTTTGGTGGCCTTGGGAGTCGTACAAGCAGAGGAGTAGTTCCATCAACCTTCTCTCTTAGTTCGACCAGGGGGCTTCACTTTGGTTCGTGCCTTAGTTCATGGGGAATACGCGAAGTAGAGGTGTGGTGCGAGATAGAACCGGTTTACGTGCAAAGTTGTATCGGTTCATCCATAAAGGTAGGATGTGTTTTACCTACTTCTTTTCACTTTATTGTCATGATATGATCTGAAATATTGGCATTTGAGTCCACTGATCTATGAATTTTATGATAGTATGATCCATTGGTGACAAAAGATAGGATTTTTATATATTGTTTGTACAAGCATGCACCATGTTATTGCTTGATGTTATATTCGATGTGCAAAGGCCTAGATAAGGATTCTTTCTTAAATTCCAGCGTCGAATTCATTATCTGTGAGCCTTAAATGATTGAGTTATTTGTTGTTTTTGAGGCTATGGTTTCATTCTTGGTTATTGCAAGATGTTCTAAGTCGGGAATCATCAATACGGGTAAATACATGTGGAACCAAGAAGATAAAAGGTCGTTGGTCTTAAATAATGAGAAGTCTGAGTCGAGACACCCTCTGTCATGTGTAAAGGTCATTCTTTTGTGGTGATGTCAGTACTCTAATTTCGTAATCTTGTCCCAATTTAGTCATCCTATTTAGGGTTATGATTGTTAATTGCAATTAAGTGCAAACACAGTTTTGGAAGAATAAAGATAACCTAAAACAGTGAATTCGTTTACTGATAAAACTATGCAGATATCATATCATTATGAGACTGAGTGATAGATAGTAATATCATGAGTTTATGTACATTAGTATCTGATTAGTATAATCGGACCTAATCAACCTAATTAGGCCTCGGCCAGGAATATTCTTGTGCTGACAGTCGATAATCGGAAATTCATAACTAATCGTAGGAAATTTAGAAAATTGCGTCGTCCATTGGGTTGGACAGTAGACTCATGGGGAAGTCTACAGTAAAAATTTTGTATTTGAACTCAAACAGAAAAAAATATGGTAAGGGTTGAAAGTGAACTATTATGCAAATAACAGTGCAGGAAATTAAGGAAATTCATACTAATAGTTAGTATTATGTAATTATATGAGGTTAAGGGTTAAGATAATCATTAATGAAGTTGGAAAGACTGGGGTAATGATTATTTCAGAGAGATTAATGTTCTGGAGTCAAGTATTGGGGTGGAGTCAAGTCAAACAGAGTCATGGTTCTGCATCATGCAATTTTACCATTAGAGGTGGTCACAAAAATTCCATTTAGGGTTTGTACTCTCGAACCCTAATTCCCAGGTTGCCTTGAATCATTATAGACTATTGTCAGATTCGGAAATTCCTATCTAGGGCTATGCACAAAGAATTTATCAAGCAGGTGAAGTTACTGTTATATTTCTGGTAAATCGAGTAAAGCATGAGGAAACAATTGCTTTGGTTACTCCTTCAGCGAGTCGAATGTTGATGAAGAGTTTTGACTTCTCATTCCTTTGTTGAATTGTTTGCTCATTCGTATATTAACATCTCAATGGTGCTTCTATGGGAGTCTATCCTTAATGGTTGAGAATTTTCTAGTGATTCTATTACAACCCCTATCTTTGTAAGATTACATTCAGTTATCTGAAAACTGATTTCTCCACAAGAGTGACTGATGAAAACTCTTCGAGTGGAAATCATAGTATGCTCAAGAGCCATTGCTAGATCCTCCGTGATCTCAGATATTTTACGACCCTCTGTAGTTCAGCCAATGACGGCAATGCGTGCGCTTTTAGACTATACGATATTACGGAAGGTCTACAGTCTCCGCCCATAGGGGAAGTGGACTGACTCGAGAGCAGAAGTTGGTGATTCCGTACACACTGTATATTTGGAGTCTATTTTAACTATTGTTTATACCCATACAAATGAATTGTTCGGAGTGTTGATTTATTATCATATTCTTAGCTCGAGATTGCTGATGTTCTAGTAAGTTGATTATTGAATCTCAAATTCAATATTTATTTGATGTTATAAGCTTTTTTGTTCACATTGGAGTCAGTTTATTATATTATTTTCTATCAATGGGATTTTGGCATCCTGCTGGGTATTTCTTTCGAAATACTCATGCATCCTCTGATGCAGGAATTAAGAAAGAATGAAGCAGAGCAGGTAAGAGTTTTTTATGCTGGAATGGATGGCTAAAGATTGGCATATGGAGACTTTTTTTTCCTGTTATTAGATAGTTTTGTTAAACTATTGTTGTTTTGTGGCCTCTGTGCATTGGATTTTGTTTCTGCTAATGGATTATGGTTATGATGTAATAAATTAAGTAGTTCTTATTAATGTTATGTTTAAAATTTGAGTACGTGAATGATGTTTAAGTCATTACGATTCTATGTGATCCCATGAATGTATAATGAGAATTAGAATGATCGAGTATTCGGTCGCATCCCGGATCTCAAACCTCTTGATGATTCTTGGAATGGTGCTTCCGCGCTCTAATCGAGGTTTTGAAATCTGGGGCGTGACAGCTTATTATGTCTCTATCTATATCCGTGAAGATCTATTATACGTATCTAGGATGTAGTCTGTATAACCCAAAACTAGTTAATTTTCCATAAGCTAGGGTATTATACATATAGGACAACAAAATAGTTGACTATACGTATCCATTTTGTCCTAAAATGGTTATACTAGTTAAAGTTCAATATCTATCCATTTCTACGTATCCCATGGTTATACTAGTTAATAGTTCTAGAACATAGTTCATAGTCCTATCTCCTAAACCCTATCATATAGTATATCATAGTTCATAGTTGCCCTAACTATGAACTATGATAGAATAAATAGTTATATGTGCCTATCTAAGTTCATAGTATTCCGATATGACATAAACTCTAATCTTGTTCTATGGACGATGCCTCATATGAACTATTTAGCTAATACAAACAATTAGCTAGATAGAACATCTTGCCCTTCCATAGAACATAGTCTACGTTATGATAGATACTATCATCATGTTCATCTAGATAGTCCCCAATTAGCTAGATGGACTAATTAATTTAGCAACTAGTTAGGAACATAGTTAGTTTAACCCTAACTTTGATATGCCTCATATGAGCATACACACATTAGGGTTAAACTAATGTTCCTAACTTAGTATAGGTTAACTATGTTCCTAACTCGTATACCTCTATTTAATTCATCCTCGATCCTGGTTCATCTAGATAGTTCATCTAGGTATAGCATTCATCTTGAATACATCATAGATGACTTGATACTGGTTCATCTACATAACTACCTGAACATTATCAGGTTATGTTCCTAACTATGTTAGGAACCAAAACAAGATAGTCCATGAACAAACATGAGATAACTATGTTCCTAACATAGTTAACTAAGTTCTTAACTAAATGATTTGGTTACTTCTCAAAGAATATATAGTAACTAAGGATATAGAATCAGGGAACATAGTGACATAACTAACCATAACTAGATACTATATCAACTAGTAATATAAACTATGAACATTATATTCTGAGTTCATGTTACTACAATAACGATGGAGTCCATCTAGATGGAGCATCATATAACCTTAGTTAAATATATCAACGATAGGTGATAGTTAGTAACAATAATTATGTATAGAAAGAAACTATCTCATTATTAGTTTCTCCAAAAATGTTTAGGGTAGTCTATATGACATATATGATCTTAACCTATAACATTATATTATAGGAATATAATGTTACTATAGACAGAACAACTATGTAGACTATGAACTATGATAACTACCAAGGTTTACTATGAAGACCATAGTTACGTAGAATCTATCTAACCATAGTTACGTAGAATAAAGAAACTTTCTTTTATGTCCATAAAAGGGCAAGGGCTCTTTTGTATACCCTTTCCCAAGCATAAATGGATTTTTAAGGGGCAAAAAAGGGACTTTATATTTTTTATAATTAAAAAAATAAATTTGAAGGAAAATGACTTTCTTTTAATTTTCATAGGTGCATCTCAACAACCCCCAAGTGTTAATGAGGTGAAACAAAGTAACTTTCGAAGTCTTGAGTCTCAGCTCATAGATTTCTCTTTAGAAGAACATCTAGAGAGCGAAGAAATCCCAGCAGTTGCTTTACAAGGACGAAGAAGCTGGCATGTCAGTTATTAAGGGGTTTTCTTTCTTTCTTGCTAACAAGGTCGGCTCTGTAATTGCAAGAACCCGTAACTATTGTAACTATGACTTGTTTGATACAGTATGTATCCAAAAAAATTTGTTCAATACGGCTTCAACATAGTTTCACTTACGGGCTGATTTAGTGGAAATCAACATTTCATTGGTTTTTTGCTTCTTCAATTATTCGGAAAACAATTGAATAATTGAAAAGTACATCTGCACATGGTCCTGATGTGGATCTGGTTGAAATCTTTCATAGGGTGAAGGTAGAGATCTTTCTTTAGTTTCTTTACAAACAATTAGCTAGATGTTGAAATCTTTCTTTAGTTTCTTTACAAACAATTAGCTAGATGGAACAAGATTAGAGTTTTTGATGGGATAATTTACTTAAGGTACTATGAACTAACTAGTTTGTAGAACATAGTCTACGTCCCTTATGTAAATTGTTTGTATACAAGCTAATACAAACAATTAGCCTATAAGTTAGAGTCAAAACCTATATCAACATGAGGGGAATATAGGTTTTGACTAATACAACGATGAGCTAATTGTTTGTATTAGCTTGTATAAAGTAAGTTATACTAGCATTAGAGTTCTATGGATACCTAATTACATAGTCTCTAGGGTATAATGTTTGATAGTATCTATCATATGAACCCTAGGATATCATATGATATAAACTCAAAACTAGGGTTAGTATCTATAAACTTAGATCTTGCCAAATTAATTTAACATTAAGTTATAGTGTTATGTTCCGCTTATTATAGTATTAGTAATGCCGGCCCAGCTTAGTGGAGTAGCCCAGCTGGCCCAGTTTAGGGGAATAGACCATCTTATTTTATTAATCTGTAATAAGGCCACAGGCCCATCTGATGGGAATAGCCCAGTGAGTAGTGTAGCCCAACGTGGGAACTATTTATATTAAGCTTATGCTCTTCTAATGGATTATGAATAAAGTATTACCCTAATCTCTATCTCTTCTTTCTCCTTCCCTGTCGTCCTCCTCTATTGCAGCTGCCAGCTGCCATTGAGGCCTCCCTTACCTCCATCGTTCTCCCTATCCTTCCTCCTCTTCTTCTTCCCTCTTCCCATCTTCATTACCCTCAATTTCCCCAATCCTCACTACCTATACTGTCCTAAATTGTCCAGCGATCAGAAGTTGAACACCAACCCACGGTTGAAGCAGCCGTGCAAGGAGACTCTCACGCTGAGGTGCCGCCCTCTTCTCCCAAGAGAACTGAGATTCGTGAGATGATGGCACGCCAAGATCAATTCTTGCAACTCTTTATGCAGCATCAGCAATAATACCATAAGGATATGGCACAGGTACTAGACTCCCTTGAACGCATGTCCTTGTCGACGACAGCGCCCCACCCTTCTCGTAGATCTTCTGAAAGAGGGGTGTTGCCACCACCGCTGAGTGGACCTTTTGCACGTTGCCCCCCTGTTACAGCCCGACGCATGGACAAGCACACCACTGCCATAGGATCGCAAACAGTCCCCACCATCCCCCAGCCCTTGAGTGCCGGCGCCTTTGGGTAGTTGGGTGTTCGTCAGAGTGCTGCAACGAACCCCATGGGTCAGCCCCATACTAATCGGGGTCCCGAAGACGAGGAACGTGACTTTGAATGGCCCCCTGTCCAGGCTGAGTCCAGTTGGACCAACCAAGGCTATTCACGCGATGAGCGCCAGACCCCCAGGCCAGCTGAGATGAGACTTGCGCGACTCCAGTTTCCCAAGTACTCCGGCGAGGATAATCCAGTGGACTGGGTGTACCAAGCTGAGAAGTTCTTCCGTTACCAAGACACACGATCAGACGAGGACAAATTAATGGTAACTTCCTTCCATCTCACCGACGATGCTTTGATTTGGTATCAGTATTTTGAGGTGGAACAACCGTGGCATACCTGGCAACAATTCATTATGGAGCTTTGTATTCAATTCGGGCCTACGGAGTATGCTGACTTCAATGAACTACTCAGTTCTTTACGGCAGACATTTACGGTGCGTGCTTATCAGAAGGAGTTCATGCGAATAGCCAGCCGGGTCTCGTCTTGGACTCAGGAGGCGCTTGTGAGTAAATTTATGCAAGGCTTAAAGCTCGAAATTTTGGATGCTATTCGTCACTACCCGTTCACCTCTATGGCTGAGGTGATTAAACATGCCCGGATTGCGGAGGAGCGACTTAATAGATAACGGAGGGCTTGGAGGCCCCCTACCCGACCAGCCTTATCCACCGCAACTCCGGCACTTCAGGTTGACTCTCATGCTACTCCTCCGCCTCAGCCGCCCATCCGCCGGTTGACACAAGCCCAAATGGAGGAGCACCGCTCTAAGGGTCTGTGCTATAATTGTGACGAACGCTTCGTCCCCGGCCATCGTTGCAAGAACCACACCCTCTTAGCCTTGGAGGGTCTATGGGACGAGGTCCTTGAGGATGAAGACAAAACGGGATTTGCACCAGACCCGCCCCCTGCTGATCAGCCCGAGATCTCCTTCCATGCCTTCTCGGGCGCCTATATGCCGCAGACTATGCGCGTCCAAGGAGCTATCAAGAAGCAGAAGGTATCTGTCCTTATCGATTCTGGTAGTACTCATAATTTTATCAATGATAAGGTTGCCTCACGGCTGGGATGTCCATTGCATGCCTCGTCTCCATTTGACGTCCGGATTGGTGATGGCTCCAACCTCCGTAGTGTTGGTCTGTGCCCCAGCGTTGAGTTGACTATCCAGGGTCACGCCTTCCTTCTGAACCTTTATTTATTGCCCACGCAAGGGGCTGATGTGGTCCTAGGCGTGCAGTGGCTATGTAACCTTGGGGATGTTGTTTGGAACTTCGACAACATGGCGATGCGGTATACCCTGGGTGGCCAATCTGTTCAGCTCTCGGGCGGGTTCCCAGGTACCCTCAATTCTATGATCTCATTGGATTCGCTCTCACATGGTGTTCCCCAGGGGTTCTTCTTGCAGTTATTATCATCGGAGCCCACGGCTCCATCGGAGGCCCCTCCTGATCTGGCAGCATTGCTTTCGGCCATCGAGGAGTTATTTCAGGAACCTTCCAGTCTTCCGCCGCCCCGATTTCATGATCACCATATCCCTATTGTGCCCGGGGCTGCTCCAGCTAATGTTCGCCCGTACAGATATCCCCATATTCAAAAAGCTGAGATTGAGAAGTTGGTCAAAGAGATGTTATTGAGCGGGATTATTCAGCCGAGTTCTAGTTCTTATTCGTCGCTAGTTCTGTTGGTCTGGAAGAAAGATGGTACATGGCATTTTTGTGTGGATTACCGCGCCTTAAACGCCATCACACTCAAGGACAAGTATCCGATTCCCGTCATTGAGGAATTGTTTGATGAATTGGCTCATGCTCGAGTTTTCTCCAAGCTGGATTTGCGTGCTGGGTACCGTCAGATTCGCATGCACCCTGTGGATGTCCACAAAACGGCTTTCTGTACTCATGATGGACATTTCGAATTTTTGGTGATGCCCTTCGGTCTTACTAATGCCCCAGCCACCTTTCAGGGCCTAATGAATGATATATTTCGGAACTTCTTGCGCCGCTTCGTCTTGGTCTTCTTTGACGACATCCTCGTCTATAGTCCTTCTTGGGATCGCCATCTCAAGCACCTGGGGGCTGTATTTGAGGTACTTCGTGCCCACTCTTTATTTATCAAACGTTCCAAATGCTCTTTTGGTTGTTCTTAGGTTGATTATCTCGGCCATATGATTACTAATGGCCAAGTCTCTACCGACCCTTCCAAAGTGGCTGCTATGGCTGCTTGGCCAGTTCCGACTTCTCTAAAAAGTCTTAGGGGATTTTTGGGGTTAACAGGGTACTATCGCAGATTCGTCGCTAATTATGGGACACTTGCGGCTCCTTTGAATGATCTACTCAAACGGGGGGCATTTGTTTGGTCCCATGGCGCCCAGCAGGCATTCGACACCTTGAAATCCGCTATGTGTGAGGCTCCTATTTTGGCTCTTCCGGATTTCACCAGGCCCTTTGTGGTGGAGACCGACGCCTCTGGCCATGGCCTTGGTGCAGTCCTCTTACAAGACAGCCACCCCATTGCCTTTTGGAGCAAGGCCTTGGCTGGCCGCTCACTGTCCCTCTCGGCTTATGAAAAGAAAATGTTGGCCATAGTTCATGCGGTGACCAAGTGGAGGCCGTATTTGTTGGGACGTCATTTTATCATTCGGACTGATCACCAGCCACTTAAATATTTCCTGGACCAACGTATTGCTACCCCTGCTCAGCAGCGTTGGGTGACTAAATTGCTGGGCTATGATTATGAATTGGTCTACAAGCGTGGGTCCGAGAATATTGTTGCAGATGCCTTGTCCCGTCAGTTTGATGATGCCGCTCTCTTGGCATGTCCGCCCCGGTGTTTCCTTTCCTTGCTGATTTACAGCAAGCCTACCAGCTCGATCCAGCAGCGGTTACCTTATTGGCTGTGTTTCAAGATCAGACTTTGGTCGATCCCTCTTATGTTTTATGGAATGGCATTATTTATTGGAAGGGTCGCTTGTGGGTCCCTGACTGTGAGCATATCCGCTATACTATACTGACTTATTTTCATTCTACCCCGACGGCTGGTCATGAAGGCTCCTTTCGGACCTATAAGCGGGTGTCTCAGTGTTGCTTATGGCGCAGGATTAAATGCTCGGTTCAGACGTTTGTGGCTGCATGTGAGGTGTGCCAACGTGCCAAGACCTCTACTATTACTCCGGCAGGCCTCTTGCAACCCTTGCCTATTCCAGATCAAATTGGGGAGGATGTCTCTATGGATTTCATTGAAGCTCTTCCTATGGTGCACGGGGAAATCTGTGGTGATGGTCGTGGTCGATCGGCTTTCTAAATACGCTCATTTTTCCGTCTTGGGCCACCCCTATACAGCCAAGACCGTTGCTGATCTATATGTCCGGGATGTGGCTAAACTGCACGGGATGCCACGTACTATTGTGTCGGACCACGACCGGGTGTTCATCTCCCAGTTTTGGCAGGAATTTTTTACCCTCCATGGTTCTCGGCTTCATATGAGTTCGGCATATCACCTGCAAATGGATGGACAAACGGAAGTTGTTAACCGCTGTCTCGAGCAATATCTTCATTGTTTTGTGGGGGAGAATCCACGCCGATGGCTTCAGTTCTTACCGTGGGCAGAATGGTCCTACAATACTGCTTACCATACTTCTACTGGGTTTACTGCTTTTCAGGTTGTCTATGGCCGCCTTCCTCCCACATTACTTCATTATGTGCCCCAGCGAGCTTCCGTCAGTGAGGTTGATCATCTGTTGCAGACCCGCGATGAAGTTTTATGCCAATTGAAGCAGATTTTATTCATTGCCCAAAACCGTATGAAGCAGATTTTATTCATTGCCCAAAACCGTATGAAGATGACCCGCGATGAAGATGAGTTTTTAGCCCAGTATCCTGATTGGGCACCTTGAGGTCAAGGCTAACAGCATAGCGTGGTGGAATGTTATGTTCCGCTTATTATAGTATTAGTAATGCCGGCCCAGCTTAGTGGAGTAGCCCAGCTGGCCTAGTTTAGGGGAATAGCCCATCTTATTTTATTAATCTGTAATAAGGCCACAGGCCCATCTGATGGGAATAGCCCAGTGAGTAGTGTAGCCCAACGTGGGAACTATTTATATTGAGCTTATGCTCTCCTAATGGATTATGAATAAAGTATTACCCTAATCTCTATCTCTTCTTTCTCCTTCCCTGTCGTCCTCCTCTATTGCAGCCGCCGGCTGCCATTGAGGCCTCCCTTACCTCCATCGTTCTCCCAATCCTTCCTCCTCTTCTTCTTCCCTCTTCCCATCTTCATTACCCTCAATTTTCCCAATCCTCACTACCTATACTGTCCTAAATTGTGGAGACATATCATATAGAGGAACATCTAAATACAAACATGAGACTATGAACCAGTATCGAGGATGAATTAAATGGAGGCATCTAGTTAACTAAATATGTGCATAAGTTATGGAGGTAGATGAGGCTCCATCGTTGAACATAGTTAGTTGAGGCATTTAGGGTTCATATAATGACAAGATGAACTAGGTAACTAGTTGCCAAATCAGTTTATGAATTGTTCATAACTTAGTTAACTAAGTTCATAAGGTAACTAAATTGCCTCCATGAACTAGATACTATATCATTGAAATGATGATATATCCTTAGTTACTAATCATATGAACCTGATTTTATATCCTCGTTCATCGTTCACTATGTAGGGAATTACATAGTCATGGTTGATATAGTCCTAGGAACAGTATATATGTTCTACATAGTTCCCTACATAATCTAGAAGGATTCAACAGAAACTACATAGCTCAGAGTTTATATTAATAATTATATCTATTATATAGACAATGGTATTCATGAACTTAGTTTTTAGAACATAGTTATCTAGATGAATAAACTACATTCCTAACCAAATTGCCAATTAACCCTAACTTATGAACTATAGTATAGTCATGTTTCATCTAGGACTATGTTCATCTAGATATCTCCATGAACTATGCCTCATATGAACATGTCTTCTAGACTATGTTTGTATGAACTATCTAATTGTTTGTATTAGGATATCCCTACTTCTAGAAAACTAGTTACATAGTTAGATAGTCCATAGAACATAGTCTACATATAGTACACTATGTAACTAGTTTCCAAATTAATTTGAACTTAGATAGTTCCTCTAATAATCTAAGTTAGGATGTCTAAGAGAACAAGAATAAAATATTAAGATCATATATGTCATTATCTATTCAAAACCACACATTATATGTCTAGGATCATATATGCCATATTTAGAAATGGAAACCACTGGTTATTCTAGTTAATAGTTATATAGTTAGTATCTATCAATTTCTAAACCCAAAACCACACATTACATAGTCCTATACGTCTATACTAGTTTCTTGTACCTAAACTAATAATGTAGAACTATTATATGTACCCATTTCTTGTCCTATATTATTCCTAGGAATATAATGTTAGGGTTAATCCCTAACATATAGATAGAGACATATAATAATAAGATAACTATGTATCTCATTTCTAAGTATCTATGTTAGGGTTAATCCCTAACAAATACAACTACATCCTAAAGGGCATTAGAATAGTTGTATTTGGTGGAATATAGGACTATGTTTAGGGTTAGAATACACACACGTAGGTAGTTACCCTAACTATAGATGGAAGCTTAGTTGGGAATAATATTTAGCATTGTTTATGACGAGAATGCAACCCTAACTATAGACGGAATATAGGACTATGTATTCCTAGGGTTAGGGTTAATGCATCTGGGTTAAATTCTAAGATACGTATTTATCTAAGTATGAGATTAAACAATGTATTTACTATGGGAATAAACGTAGTCCTAGGTTAACTAACTTAGATTAATCCTATGGGAATAGACATTTTGGATTGGCAACTATAGAGTTAGATAGATACGTAGATATGTATGTCTAGATTGACCTAGGTCCTAGTTTTCGAGCAATTTTAATCCTACTATAGATTTTAATAGAGGCAAATCTTTTAGACAAATAATAATCCGTCTATGTCAACTATCATAGGTTAGAGTTTAGGTATTTAACTTGTATAACTAGAATATACAAGTTATTGATGGAAGATTAATCCTAAAGTCTCCCTTGTCCTAGAGAGGATTAACTAATCCTATGCCTCATATATACGGTATAAATAGTCATAGGGAATATAGTTTAAGAATAACATACGAACATAGAACACGACATATATAATAATATAATGATGTCTCATAGAGGAACTAGTTATCCTTAGAGACTACTTATTATAATCCATATAATAGTCTCTAGGATTAGACTTTAGGGTTCCATCATTATATAACTAGTTCCTCTATAGAACATAATACATATAAGACTATATGATTACTAGTTCCTCTATAGAATATAATAGATATAAGACTATATGATAACTAGTTCCTCTATAGAACATAATATAGGATATGTTATATCCTAAGTTATTCTAGTTCCATCGTTGCCTAATCCTTTTATATCATAACATACTAGATATATGAGGTATAGAACATACATCCTCCGCAAACACAATATGATTGAGTTAACCATATATGGAAACTGTAGTATCTAGTGATCCTTCTACATGTTCCACTATGACTGTATCACTAGCAACTACTTATATAAACTCTAATCTATCTAAGTTAGGGTTACCCTATGCTCATGACGTCTAACTTACTAATCTGGTTAATAGAATGAGACTAGGTTATCCTCAGGTAACAGGTAATCATAAATACGGTAATCTAACTTAAGATTATATATGATCTTCTTATAGCAATATACTATATGAGTATATTAACTAGTACTCATATAGTTAGATTAATCTATAATTGTCCAAATACAATAGTTATGAGACTATGACTTAAGGGTTATAGGAGTATAATATTAGGGTTATACTATGTCTTCTTATCGGGTTAATCTATATAATATGTGTATACATATTAGGGAGAGTCTCATTCTATTATATATGTAGTTTATACGGGCTTTTTATTATAATCTATGCAAATATGGTATAAATACTGTAATTATGCCTCTATTATTATAGATTAACCCTAATTATATGGACTATGCCTGATATGGATTATGCCTCTACATATACTGTAACCTTATTATGAGTTAGGGTCCTGAATACTAGGATTACATATACTAGTGTAGTATAACTATAGTATATAGTTAATAGTTCACAGTTATATGTAATAAACCCTAGGATGTCTGTTAACCCAAGTTTAGGGTTATAACGTAGGGTTATAACCTAGTAGGGTTTTGGTATGAAAAATGCTCACAACTAGTTTGAAGGAAGAATTAGATAAGTAGGCTTAGGGTTAGGGTTTGACAATTAGCTAGACCAAAGTATTAAATACGTAAACAACTAGTTAGTTAGACGAACAACAAAATACATAACTTCTAGGGATTTAGCATTAGGTTTTGGTATGAACGATGCTCATAACTAGTTTGATGGAAGAATTAGATAAGTAGTTTCTACGGTTTGGGGATAGCTTTAGACCTTCACGCATCTACTTAAACAGAAGAATCATATACATAGTCTCTAGGATTTACTATAGGAATAAACAAAAGTAGTTAAACAGAAGAATCAAATAAGTTAGATGGGTTAGGGTTGCATGTATTCTCCATACCAGTTAGACAAAAAAATAAGTAGTTAAATAGAAATATTCAAATGCATAGTTTTCTAGGCTTAGGCTTAAGGTTAGGGTTTGGCATTAATTATTCACACAACTAGCTAGACAGAAGTATCAAATTCATAGTCTTTAAAATTCATGCTTGCAGTTTGGTATGGATAAAAACACACACCTTGTTGGATGGAAGAATAAAATACGTAGTTTCTAGTTTTTAGGTTTACATTTAGACGAAAGAATACACACAACTAGCTAGCTAGATGAAAAAATACACTCAACTAGTTACACGGAAGCAACAAATATGCAGTTTCCATGGTTTTGGTATGGTGAATACACATAACTACTTTGACAGAACAATTAAATAAATAGTTTTTAGGGTTTAGGGTTAGCGTTATATGGAGGGATACACACAATTACTTAGACGGAAGAATCAAGTACTTAGTTTTTATGGTTTTAGGTTAGGGTTTATTATGGAGAATAAATAATGTAGTTTGAAGGAAGAATTAAATATGTAGTTTCTATGGTATAGAGAATACACACAACTGTATTTCTCGGATTCTTCCATTTAATTGAACGGAAGTAAATGAAAGAATACACACACAACTGTCTTCGAATTTTATTCTTCGTTAGTAAAATTCTTTGTTAGTAATAACCATTTTAGTTTGGTTGTGTGTAGGGTAAATTATGCAATGCAATCAATTTGCTTTGTCCCAATACTATAGTAATAACCAAGATGACTCTACATCAGTATAAAGGTACCATGTCAGCATGTACTTAAAGCCATTAAGTGTCTAAAAATAAGTACTATAGTTGTGAATACATAGTAACACAATGTAATCCTTTACTTATTATAAATTCATTAGTTATTACATGTTGTAAGAATTCTTCCATCTAACTACATGTAGTAACACAACGTAATCCTAACCCTCTTCAACTAGTATAATACATACAGAAGGATTATGGTTTTGTTGTATCCCAGCACTTGGGGAGAGTTAATTCAGGAAAAGAAGGGGAAAGGGAAGACGAGATGAGGGAGGAATTCCTCTGCAAGCTGGGCGGCGGCTCAGACAGAGAAGGGACGACGGGGGTTAAGCAGGAGGAAGATGAGATTAGGGTAATCCCTTGCATAATCATCCAAAGAGGGCATAAGCCCCTTACATACTCTCCCACGTTGTGGGCTTGGGCTATTCCCTAAACTGAGCCGAAAGCCTTATTACATAATACTTAATAACTTGGGCTACTCCCCTAAGCCAACAATATAAATAAACCAAATAACATAAAGAAATGAACTAATACTGGAACACATCATTCCACCACGCTCCGCTGCTAGCCTTGACCTCAAGGCGACCACCCAGGATATTGAGCCAAAAACTCATCTTCACGGAGCCAGGAAGCATCCTCCAGTGGATAGCCTTGCCAAGTAATGAGAACCTCAATGATAATACGACTAGAACAACGCACACGACGAGACTCCACTATAGAAGCTGGCACCAACGGCAATTCCGGATAAACCGTAGGTAGGGATGGCGTAGCAACAATACGTAAAGGATCGTATCTGTGAATATAATGTTAAGATCATATATTCTCTAATAATCTAAGTTAGGATGTCTAAGATAATGAGAATATAATGTTAAGATCATATATTCTCTAATAATCTAAGTTAGGATGTCTAAGATAATGAGAATATAATGTTAAGATCATATATGTCATTATCTACTCAAAACCACACATTATATGTCTAGGATCATATATGTCATATTTAGAAATGGAAACCACTGGTTATACTAGTTAATAGTTCTATAGTTAGTATATATCAATTTCTAAACCCAAAACCAAACATTCCTATATTCCGTCTATAGTAGTTTCCTGTACCTAAACTAATAATGTAGAACTATTATACATATCCATTTCTTGTCCTATATTAGTCCTAAGGATATAATGTTAGGGTTAATCCTTAACATGTAGATAGAGACATATAATAATAGGATAACTATGTATCCCATTTCTAAGTATCTATGTTAGGGTTAATCCCTAACAAATACAACTACATCCTATAGGGCATTATAATAGTTGTATTAGGTGGAATATAGGACTATGTTTAGGGTTAGAATACACACACATAGGTAGTTACCCTAACCATAGATGGAATCTTAGTTGGCTGAACGCTTCAAGATGATGGCTCCTACTTCAAGGGTGAGGGTGAGCCAGAGGAGGCTAAGGAATGGATCACTGCTATCGAGAAAGTCTTTGACGTGATGGATAGGGTTATACCATATGGGTATTTATACTGTATTCTATGAGGCATAGGGTTAGGTTAATCCTCTTTAGGACAAGGGAGACTTTGGGATTAATTTTCCATCAATAACTTGTATATTCTAGTTATGCAAGTTAAATACGTAAACTCTAACCAATGATAGTTGACATAGATGGATTATTATATGTATACAAGATTGCCTCTATTAAAATCTAGACATACATATCTACGTATCTATAGTTGCCAATCTAAAATGTATATTTCCATAGGATTAATCTAAGTTAGTTAAACTAGGACTATGTTTATTCCCATAGTAAATACATTGTTTATTCCCATACTTAGATAGATACGTATCTAAGAATCTAACCTACATGCATTAACCCTAAACAATAGTCGTATATTCCGTCTATAGTTAGGGTTGCATTCTCGTTATAAACAATGCTAAAATATTGTTCCCAACTAAGATTCCGTCGATAGTTAGGGTAACTACCTACGTGTGTGTATTCTAACCCTAAACATAGTCCTTTATTCCACCTAATACAACTATTATACTGCCCTATAGGATGTAGTTGTATTTGTTAGGGATTAACCCTAACATAGATGTTTAGAAATGAGATACATAGTTATCCTATTATTATATGTCTCTATCTATATGTTAGGGATTAACCCCAACATTATAATCCTAGGACTAATATAGGACAAGAAATGGATACGTATAATAGTTCTACATTATTAGTTTAGGTACAAAGAAACTACTATAGATAGAATATAGGACAAGGTTATGTGTGGTTTTGGGTTTAGAAATGGATAGATACTAACTATAGAACTATTAACTAGTATAACCAGTGGTTTCCATTTCTAAATATGACATATATTATCCTAGACATATAATATGTGATTTTGAGTAGATAATGACATATATGATCTTAACATTATATTCTCGTTATCTTAGACATCCTAACTTAGATTATTAGAGCAACTATCTAGGTTCAAATTAATTTGGAAACTAGTTACATAGTGTACTATATGTAGACTATATTCTATAGAGTATCTAACTATGTAACTAGTTGTCTAGAAGAAGAGATATCCTAATACAAATAATTAGATAGTTCATACAAACATAGTCTAGAAGGTATCTAGATGAACATAGTCCTAAATGAAACATGACTATACTATAGTTCATAAGTTAGGGTTAATTGGCAATTTGGTTAGGAATATTCAGGAACGTAGTTTATTCATCTAGATAACTATGTTCTACAAACTAAGTTCACGAATGTCATTGTCCATATGATAGATATAATATACGTATCATATGTATACTATATATTCATGAAGGTAGATGAATGCATTCATGAATATATAGTATAGGAACATTGTATTCCCTGGTTCATATGAACCTAGATAGATATAGATATTATGTTGATAAGCCTCCATCGTTATTGTTAACCTAATAAGATAGTTTACTATAGTTTAAATGGAACTATGTTCTCCATCTAAATGATTAGTAACTAAGAGTATAATGCTCAACTATGGAGGTAGTTGACTACATATATGTTCATGAATTGTTATACTTAGTTCAGAGTTGTGGTCCATCGTTGTTACTTGTGCATATATACAGGGAGGAACCTCCATAGTCCAAATATATGCGTACCTGTTACTTGGGGATAACTATATGCACAATATAGTTAACATAGTATATTGGGTTAGGTTATAATCAACCATAAACCCATGAAGTTTAGGGTTAATAGATGAACATGATACATAGGTATTACTGAATTAATACCTATAACTTCATTATAACCATAGAATGTAGTCAACTACCATAGTTGACTACATTATTTAGTTAACCCTAATTATACGGACTATGCCTCATATGAACTAGTTTAACCATAAGATATCTTAAGTTATGGAGGTTTAACCTAATTATAAGTATTTATACCGTATTCTATTAACTAGATGAATAAGTTAATATTAACCCTAGGATTATGTCCTAGGAGTATAATAAACCCTTAAGTCATAGGAGTATGACTTCTAATACTTAAACTATACTATAATTACCATATAAGTTATTCATACTAGTACTGTCTCGAAGACATGTTCATAGAATCTAGAGTACTTACAAACAATTAGACTATGAATAACAGTACTAATTATAGAGGATAATTAGGCTATTATATATATAGTTATATAATAGATCCCAACTAACGTCATAGTCTCATTCTATTAACTAGTACTGTTAGATCATAACTACGGTAGCCTATAATCTAAGATTAAACTAGTTAGACATATCTCAATATTATATTAGGGTTACCATATAGTTAACTTAATGACAAGTAACCCTATTAGGGAGAGTTTATGGGTTATATATCTATCATATGAACTATGTTCAGGTTAACCCTAGAGTGAACTATTAACTATAGTTGCTAATTAACTATTTATACTACACTACCTGAACATATTTAGTTTACCCTATGTTCATGAACATATCCTAGGGTTAATGATGATATCCTAAGGTTACATATACTGTGAACTATTAACTAGGGTTTATTCAGGAGAACATCGATGGAGTTAACGATGGAGGTTTATATTAACAATTCATAAACATATATGTTCATAATTATTGTTACTAACTATCCATAAGTTAGTCCACTATATAGTGAACTATATAGTTAACTCCATCGATAACTAAGTATAACTATCCATAACCCCTATATGGTGGACTAAAACTATAGGGGTTATGGACTAACTTAGTCCGCCCTGTATATATGCACATATAGTTACTTATATATAAACATATGTACTTAGTTCATATATAAGTATAATTATACATACTTGTGATTAAGTTAACTCACACAATATGATAACCATGTTACATAGTTAGAGTTACCTATGGTTGATTATAACCTATGTAGTTACTAAACTAGTTTTACCAAAGAGTTGTGAGTATTCTTAGTTGGGATGGCAGCACCCTAAGATTATATGTAAGAAGCCACACACAACTAGTTAGACAGAAGAACTAATTAGATGAACTATGCCTCATATGAACTAGTTTAACCATAAGATATCTTAAGTTATGGAGTTTTAACCTAATTATAAGTATTTATACCGTATTCTATTAACCAGATTAATAAGTAAAGATTAACCATAGGATTATGCCCTAGGAGTATAATTAATCCTTAAGTCATAGGAGTATGACTTTTAATAACTTAAACTATACTATAATTACCAAATAAGTTATTCATACTAGTACTGTCTAGAAGACATGTTCATAGAGTCTATGGTAATTACAAACAATTAGACTATGAATAACAGTACTAATTATAGAGGATAATTAGGCTATTATATATATAGTTATATAATAGATCCCAACTAATATCGTAGTCTCATTCTATTAACTAGTACTGTTAGATCATAAATATGGTAGCAACGTATAATCTAAGATTAAACTAGTTAGACATATGCCAATATTATACTAGGGTTAACATATGGTTAACTTAATTACAAGTAACCCTATTAGGGAGAGTTTATGGGTTATATATCTATCATATGAACTATGTTCAGGTTAACCCTAGAGTGAACTATTATCTATAGTCGCCAATTAACTATTTATATTATACTACTTGAACCCTACGTTCATGAACACAGCCTAGAGTTTATCCTATGGTTAACGATGATATCCAAGGGTTAGATATACTGTGAACTATTAACTAGGGTTTATTCAGGATAATAACATCGATGGAGGTTTATATTAACAATGCATGAACATATATGTTCATTATTATTGTTACTAACTATCAATAAGTTAGTCCACTATATAGTGAACTATATAAACTCCATCGATAACTAAGTATAACTATCTATAACCCCTATATGGTGGACTAAAACTATAGGGGTTATGGACTGACTTAGTCCTCCCTGTATATATGCATATATAATTACTTATATATGAGCATATGTACTTAGTTCATACATAAGTATAATTATACATACTTGTGATTAAGTGAACTCACACAATATGATAACCATGTTACATAGTTAGAGTTACATATGGTTGATTATAACCTATGTAGTTACTAAACTAGTTTTACCAATGAGTTGTGAGCATTCTTAGTTAGGATGGCAGCACCCTAAGATTATATCGAAGAAGCCACACACAACTAGTTAGACAGAAAAATGAAATACGGAGTTTCTATGGTTAAAGGTCAGGGTGTTATTGAGAATACACACAACTAGTAATATATCTAACTAGTTTGTATTAGGGACAATGACATCAGTATTATGTCATTCTTTTTGGATGAGGAGTGAATTCTATAGAGTATGTATTTAGGATGACCATTAGACATGTTTAATGGTTAGGACCCATAGTACATCCTAGAGACTACGTATTTAATACATTCATGAACTATGTCCTCCTTGAATGCATTCATGGAGGATCGTATGTTCGTATTGTCCCTAACCCTAATACAAACTAATTACGTACAATGCATTGTATCCCTAACCCTAACCCTAATCCTCCATTTAGATATGGAGGATCATATGCCATTGTCCCTAATACAAACTAGTTACATATGGAGGATCATATGCCATTGTCCCTAATACAAACTAGTTACATATAGAGGATCATATGCCATTATCCCTAATACAAACTAGTTACATGTGGAGGATCGTTATATGATGTCATTGTAATACGTATAATGCATTGTACGTAACTAGTTTGTATTAGGAACAACGGCATTGTATCCCTCATCGTTGCTGGATGAGTTTATGTATTTAACTTTGTCTCCCATAGTAAAACCTAGGTAGCTTGACATAGTTTTCCTATGTAGTTGAGTGGAGGTATTTGATCAAAATATGACAACGATGAACCAGGGTTAGTTAATTAGATGGAAGAATTATATATGGAAGAATTAGATATGTAGTTTCTATGGTTTTGGGTTTATGTTAGGGTTTGGTATAGAAAATACACACTAGTTAGATGCAAAATTGAAATAAGTAGTTCATAGTGTGTTGTAGTTTCTATGGTTTGGGGATAGCTCTAGACCTTCACACATCTACTTAAACAGAAGAATCAAATACATAATCTCTACGATTTACTATAGGAATAAACAAAAATAGTTAGATGGAAGAATTAAATATATAGACAATGACATTAAATACGTAATTTCTAGGGTTCAGGGATTCTAGTTTGATGGAAGAATTAGATAAGTAGTTTCTACGGATGTACTTTACTCTTCCATCTTACTAGTTTTGTATGGCATATGGCAATCAAAACAAGATAGTCCATAACTAAGGATATATGTTATTATATGATTAATTTATAATTCATGAACGTAGTGGACTATCTAGTTCATGTTACTAACTAGTTTGGTTAGGGTTAAACTATATATATGTTCATGAATTATTATACTATGAATTATATATAGTTTAGATTACTCCATCTACATGGAGGTTATCCTAACCCATTTAGATTATTGCCTCCATAGTTCCCTACATAGGTAACAATAATTATGAACATAGTTCAGAGTTTCTGTTGAATCTTTCTACACTATAGGGAACTATGTAGAATATATATAATGTTCCTAAGACTATATCAACCATGACTATGTAGTTCCCTACATAGTGAACGATGAACGAGGATATAAAATCAAGTTCACATGATTAGTAACTAAGGATATATCATCATTTCAATGATATAGTATCTAGTTCATGGAGGCAATTTAGTTAACTTATGAACTTAGTTAACTATGTTATGAACAATTCATAAACTAATTTGGCAACTAGTTACATAGTTCATCTTGCCATTATATGAACCCTAAATGCCACCACTAACTATGTTCAACGATGAAGCCTCACTACCTCCATAACTTATGCACATATTTAGTTAACTATGTTCCAAACTAGATACCTCCATTTAATTCATCCTCGATCCTGATTCATAGTCTCATGCTTGTATTTAGATGTTCCTCCATAACTTAAGGTTAAATTAATTTGGCAAGATCTAAGTTTGTAGATATTAACCCTAGTTTAGAGTTTATATCATAGGATAGGGTTCATATGATAGATACTATCAAACATTATACCATAGAGACTATGTAACTAGTTGTCCATAGAACTCTAATGCTAGTATAACTTACTTTATACAAGCTAATACAAATAATTAGCTCATCGTTGTATTAGTCAAAACCTATATTCCGCCTAATGTTGATATAGGTTTTGACTCTAAATTATAGGCTAATTATTTGTATTAATTTGTATACAAACAATTTACACAAGGGACGTAGACTATGTTCTACAAACTAGTTAGTTCATAGTACCTTAAGTATATTATCCCATCAAAAACTCTAATCTTGTTCCATCTAGCTAATTGTTTGTAAACCTATATATAGATACATAGATTGATATACGTATCTATCTACGTAACTATGGTCTTCATAGTAAACCTAGGTAGTTATCATAGTTCATAGTCTACATAGTTGTTCCGTCTATAGTAACATTATCTTCCTATAATATAATGTTATAGGTTAAGATCATATATGTCATATAGACTACCCTAAACATTTTAGGATAAACTAGTAATGAGATAGTTTCTTTCCATACATAATTATTGTTACTAACTATCACCCATCGTTGATATAGTTAACTAAGTTATATGTTGCTCCATCTAGATGGACTCCATCGTTATTATAGTAACATGAACTCATAATATAATGTTCAGAGTTTATATTACTAGTTGATATAGTATCTAATTATGGATAGTTATGCCACTATTTTCCTTGATTCTATATCCTTAGTTACAATATATTCTTCGAGAAGTAATTAAATCATTTAGTTAAGAACTTAGTTAACTATGTTAGGAACATAGTTATCTCATGTTTGTTTTGGTTACTAGGGTATAGTTCATGGACTATCTTGTTTTGGTTCCTAACATAGTTAGGAATATAACCTGATAATGTTCAGGTAGTTATGTAGATGAACCGCCATCAAGTCATCAATGATGCATTGAAGATGAATGCCATATCTAGATGAACCAGGATGGAGGATGAATTAAATAGAGGTATAGTAGTTAGGAACATAGTTAACCTATACTAAGTTAGGAACATTAGTTTAACCCTAATGTGTGTATGCTCATATGAGGCATATCTAAGTTAGGGTTAAACTAACCATGTTCCTAACTAGTTGCCAAGTTAATTAGTCCATCTAAATAATTGGGGATTATCTAGATGAACATGATGATAATATCTATCATAACGTAGACTATGCTCTATGGAAGGGCAAGATGTTCCATCTAGCTAATTGTTTGTATTAGCTAAATAGTTCATATGAGGCATAGTCCATAGAACAAGATTAGAGTTTATGTCATATCGGAATACTATGAACTTAGATAGGTAGATATAACTATTTATTCTATCATAGTTCACAGTTAGGGCAACTATGAACTATGATATATATGATAGGGTTTAAGAGATAGGACTATAAACTATGTACTAAAACTATAAACTAGTATAATCATGGGATACGTAGAAATGGATAGATATTGAACTATTAACTAGTATAACCATGGGATACGTAGAAATGGATAGATATTGAACTATTAACTAGTATAACTATTTTAGGACAAAATGGATACGTATAATCAGCTATTTTGTTGTCCTATATATATAATACCCTAGTATATGGAAAATTAACTGGTTTTGAGTTATACAGACTACATCCTAGATACGTATAATAGTTCTTCACGGATATAGATAGAGAGATAATAAACAATGTATCTATCCATTTCTTGTCCTATATTAGTCCTAGGAATATAATGTTATGGTTAATCCTAGATTGGAAACTATAGGATTAACCCTGTCTATAGTTAGGGTAACTACACGTGTGTGTATTCCAACCCTAGAAGAATAAGACTAATATAGGACTATTCTTCTGTTTAAGTAGATGTGTGAAGAATAGGACTAATATTCCATCTATAGATAGATACATAGGACTAATATAGGACTATGTAACCCTAGGACTACATAGTCCTATATTCCGTCTATAGTTAGGGCATTAACTAACTACATAATGTATCTATCTATAGTTAGTTAATGCCCTAACTACACACAACTAAGATTGCCAATCTAACTAACTTATAATCGTATACAATCATGCATTGTATCATAATCAAATACATAGTCTCTAGGGCATAGGTTAATCTATAGGTTAATTTATAAACTCTAACCTATGATACAATGCATTGTACTATGTCTAACCTATAGTTGCCAATCTAGAATATACAAGCTATAGTTGTCATAATAACTTAGATTATCATAGACTAATCTTAGGGTTAATCCTCCCTTGTGCTAACTTAGATAACTAACCGTATAGTTGTCAATCTAGACATATACTATAGATGTCTACAAGATGTAGTCATACTAACTTAGATTATTAAATAGGAACCCTCCATTACATCCTAGCTTAGTTTAGACATCCTAACTTAGATTATTAGGATATGTTAGGATTAGGGTTAATCCTAACATATGGGATTAACTGCTAGGTTATTCCATAGGGATATACGTATCCTAACCCATATATAATTCTACTAGACAGAAGAATCATATATGGAAGATTAGGGAATAATCAACTATAGTTGTGTTGTATGGATCAACATTATACATTATGTTAATTGGCAACTAGTATTTGATTAGGGTTAGGGAATAAGTTAGGTTATTCCCATAGGACATTTCTAGGTATAACCTTAGAAATTATGTATTTGATGTTATTATCTATGTATTTAATTCTTCCATCTAACTAATTTTGTTTATTCCCATAGTAAATCCTAGAGGCTATGTATTTGATTCTTCTATTTAAGTAGATGCGTGAAGGTCTAAAGCTATCCCCAAACCATAACCTAAACCCTAGAAATTACGTATTTAATGCCATTGTGTATGTATTTAATTCTTCCATCTAACTACTTTTGTTTATTCCCATAGTTAGATAGGAAGAATTAAATACGTAGACAATGACACACAACTAGATACTACTTATCTAGTTGAGTGGAGGTATTGATCCTAGTGTTTAGGGAATAGGAGTTTAGGTTTGGCATTAATATGGAAGAATCGAAAACACACTAAACTCCTAAACTCTAATTCTATAGTTGCCAATTAACTAGTTGTGTGTATTCCTCCATATGAAACCACAACCCTAAAACCAAGTAATTACATATATAATTCTTCCGTCTAACTAATTGTTCTTATTTCATCCATACACATATTATATGGATGATAGCTATGGAAGGATCAAATATGGATACCACTAGAAAGTACATGTCTAATTAACTTTACACAGTATCCATATTTGATCCTTCCATAGGTATCCCCATACCAACTTTGGGGATGAAGAATATGCATAGCTATGGTTTTACAATCAGTAAGAAATGGAGAATATGCATAGCTATGGTTTTACAATTAGTAACTATGTATTTGATCTTTCCTTCTAACTAGTTCATCTTTCCTTCATACATCCATACTAACTACTAGTTGTGTGAATACATAGTCTCTAAGATTAGACTATAGGGTTAGAGTTTAGGGTTTTGGGTTTGCGTTCTGCGCAATAATTCAGATAACTACTTAAATGGAAGAATACAATAGTTAGTTTCTTGGGTTTACTAAGGAGAATAAACACAAGCATTTATACGATGAATTAAATATGTAGTTGATAAGGTTTTGGGTTACGGTTTGGGATGGAGAATACTCACAACTAGCTAGACGGAAGGATCAAATTTAATTGGTATTGAGAATACACACAACTACTAATATTGAAGAATCGAAAAATTTAGCATTAGGTTTTGGTATGAAGAATATGGATACCAACTAGAAACTACATATAGGATTAGGGTTTACTAAGGGCAACTACATATATACTGTTTTGGTTTTGGGTTATGTGTATTCTTGCGTCTATTGCTAATCGTAAAGCTTGCTTATCTAATTAATCCATCTGAGTAGTTGTGAGCATTCCATACATAGTTGGTATGGATGGGATTCCCTAGTTGGCATCGAGAACTTATAGCAGGAACCCTACTCCTAACCCATATGTAATTCTTCCATCTAACTATGTGTTTAATTCTTCATAACTATTAAACTTTTGTTATTATAGCAGGAACTTATAGCAGGAACCATAATCCTAGAGACTATGTATTTGATTCTTTTGTTTAAGTAGATGTGTGAAGGTCTAAAGCTATCCCCAAACCGTAGAAACTACTGTACACTATGAACTACTTATTTCAATTTTTAATCTAACTAGTGTGCATTCTCCATACCAAATCCTAACCACAAACCCAAAACAATAGAAACTACATAGATAATTCTTCCATATATAATTCTTCAGTCTAACTAATTATCTCTGGTTCATCGTTGTAATATTTTAATCAAATACCGCCACTCAACTAGATAGGAAAACTATGTCTCTAGGAATCAAATAAATAATCTCTAGGATAGTATATTTTAAACAAGGGCAAGATGATCAACCTTCCCTGGTTGTGTGTATTCCTCCATACGAAACCACAACCCTTGACTCCATCATAAACAAGGGCAAGATGATCAACCTTCCCTGGTTGTGTGTATTCCTCCATACGAAACCACAACCCTAAAACGAAGTAATTACATATATAATTCTTCCGTCTAACTAATTATTCTTAATTCATCCAACCAGACTGTAAACCTAAATGCTAGAACTATGTATTTCATTCTTTTTTCTAACTAGTTGTGTTTAGTCTTCACACCAAACTCTAACCCTAAACCCCCAAACACTACAAATTTAATTGTTCCATCTAGCTAATTGTTTGTATTCTTTATAACAAACCCTAAATCCAAAACCATAGAAACTACATATATAATGTTTCTGCCTCCCTGGTTGTGTTTATTCTCCATACTAAACCCTAATCCTTAACCCTAGATACTACATATTTGATTCTTCCATCCAACGAGTTGTGTGTATTCTCAATAACAAACATATGTTATCCACACCAAACATATAACCTAAACCCTAAAAACTATGTTTTCGATTCTTCCATATTACTAGTTGTGTGTATTCTCAATAACATTATATATGTAGTTTCTATGGCTTAGGGTTAGGGTTTGGCATGAAACTACATATATCCCTAATCCTTCCATAGCCTTTCTAGGGTTAGGGATATATGTTGTTTCTATTATTTTGGTATGAGGATAGCTATGGAAGGATCAAATATGTAGTATCTAGGGGTTCCCATAGTTGGTATGCGAACAATTAAATTTGTAGTCTTCAAACAAAAGCACTTACCTAGTTCAAACATAAGCACTTTCCGAGTCATGCTCAGGATGAGGAGTGAATTCTTATACCTGAAATAAGGGCAAGATGATCGTAGCAGTTCTACGGGTTATGTCTTCACAATAGAAAATACAACTGTTAGTTCACACATCTATACGGAGGGATACACATAACTAGTTTGTGTATACCCCATAGTATAAGTGTGTGAACCTATACGGGGCTATAGTTGCAACTATATCATAGTACAATGCATTGTCAGAAGGATCAAATACATAGTTTGAAGGAATACGTCCCTTGTGTATAATAGATGTCCCTTTAACAATTGGTTAATTCTTTACATATATTATTATAATGCAACTATAGTTGCCAATTATGGCATATCTAACCCTAGACTACATCCGCATAGGAATAACTTAGGGTTAATCTAAGTTGAATTATATATGGGTATACATATGTATAAGGGATGATGAACAAAGAGTATATTCCTATAATAGTTATACCATATCATAACCCATAATTGTATTGTAATGCTATAACTCTAATAAATAATACGGTATAACCCTAATATTGTACTCCTATTAGGGACATAAACCATATTAACCCTAGGATTAATCTATAATAATTAGATAGATACATATTTAGTTCATACATAATATAGTATATGGACTATGCCTCATATGAACATAACTTAAGTTAACATATTCAGGAGTTAGGGTTAACATATATCATAGGGTTACAGTATATGGGACCCTACATATACTGTAACCCTAGGATATCTGTTAGGGTTAATTTAGACATATACTATTAGGGAGAGAACTATTAACTAGGTTAACTCTGATATGTTCATAAACCATAATATATGATAGATACTAACTCTTGAATAGTATATGGTTATAATGTAGTCATAGGTTATAATGTAATATGTTAACGATGGAGACTATATAATATTGTTAACCCTAGAATAAACCCTAGATGAACATGATGATAGTATCTATCATCGTTAACCCTAGGATATCTATTATGAAGGTATCTAGATGAAAATGATACATAGTTGTCATGTTCATCTAGATAGTTCATAGAAGATATCCTAGGGTTCATATGATAGTTGACAATTAGTTCATACCCTATAAGATACTATGTACTAGTTTGTAGAACATAATCTACATAGTTTCTAGGGACATAGTTTGAAGAAAAGATCAAATACATTGTTTATTCCCATAGTAAATCCTAGAGACTATGTATTCGATTCTTCTGTTTAAGTAGATGCGTGAAGTTCATCTAGTTATGTGATCCTAGACATATAGAACTATTAACTAGTATAACCAGTGGTTTCCATTTCTAAATATGACATATATGATCCTAGACATATAATGAATCGTTTTGAGTAGATAATGACATATATGATCGTAACATTATATTCTCGTTATCTTAGACATCCTAACCTAGATTATTAGAGGAACTATCAAAGTTCAAATTAATTTGGCAACTAGTTACATAGTGTACTACTATATGTAAACTATGTTCTATGGACTTTCTAACTATGTAACTAGTTGTCTAGAAGTAGGGATATCCTAATACAAATAATTAGATAGTTCATACAAACATAGTCTAGAAGACATGTTCATATGAGGCATAGTTCATGGAGGTATGCCATAGTCCTAGATGAAACATGACTATACTATAGTTCATAAGTTAGGGTTAATTGGCAATTTGGTTAGGAACATAGTTAGGAACATTTAATAACATAGTTTATTCGTCTAGATAACTATGTTCTACAAACTAAGTTCATGAATGCCATTGTCCATATAATAGATATAATATACATATTATATGTATACTATATATTCATGAATATATAGTATAGGAACATTATACTCCCTGGTTCATATGAACCTAGATAGATATGGATATTATAATGATAAGCATCCATCGTTATTGTTAACCTAATAAGATAGTTTACTATAGTTTAAATAGAACTATGTTCTCCATCTAGATGATTAGTAACTAAGAGTATAATGCTCAACTATGGAGGTAGTTGACATGTTCATGAATTGTTATACTTAGTTCAGAGTTAGGGTCCATCGTTATTACTTGTGCATATATACAGGGAGGAACCTCCGTAGTGCAACTAAGTACCTGTTACTTGGGGATAACTATATGCACAATATAGTTAACATAGTATATTGGGTTACATAGTCTCCCTAATAGGTTATAATCAACCATATAACCCATGAAGTTTAGGGTCAATAGATGAACATGATACATAGGTATTACTGAATTAATACCTATAACTACATTATAACCATATAATGTAATCAACTACCATAGTTGACTACATTATTTAGTTAACCCTAATTATAAGTACTATGCCTCATATGAACTAGTTTAACCATAAGATATCTTAAGTTATGGAGGTTTAACCTAATTATAAGTATTTATACCGTATTCTATTAACCAAATTAATAAGTCGAGATTAACCCTAGGTTTATGTCCTAGGAGTATAATAAACCCTTAAGTCATAGGAGTATGAATTCTAATGACTTAAACTATACTATATAAGAAATTCATACTAGTACTGTCTAGAAGACATGTTCATAGAGTCTAGGGTAATTACAAACAATTAGACTGTATTTGATTATGATACAATATTAGAAGGACTATCTAGTATTGTCTAGAAGACATGTTCATATGGGTGATAGTCTTCTAGTCCGGCCAGCGTTAAATTAGCTCATCGGTTTCATGGTCCATATCCGATTACTGAACGCATTGGTCCGATTGCCTACCTCCTTCTCTTACCGGCGGATTCATCCGTTCACCCCGTTTTTCATGTCTCCCGACTCCGGCGTGTTATTGGTGATCCATCTCGTTTGGTCCCTACTCCACCTCCTCCGACCATTTTTGCCGACTTGCCTTTGGTTCCTGCCTTCAAGGTGGATTCTCGTCGCGTTCGTCGTGCTGGGCGTATTATCACCGAGGTTCTTATTGCTTGGCAGGGCCGGCCATTAGAGGAAGCTTCCTGGCTTTCAGAAGATGAGTTTTTAGCCCAGTATCCTGATTGGGCGCCTTGAGGTCAAGGCTAACAACGGAGCGTGGTGGAATGTTATGTTCCGCTTATTATAGTATTAGTAATGCCGGCCCAGCTTAGTGGAGTAGCCCAGCTGGCCCAGTTTAGGGGAATAGCCCATCTTATTTTATTAATCTGTAATAAGGCCACAGGCCCATCTGATGGGAATAGCCCAGTGAGTAGTGTAGCCCAACGTGGGAACTATTTATATTGAGCTTATGCTCTTCTAATGGATTATGAATAAAGTATTACCCTAATCTCTATCTCTTCTTTCTCCTTCCCTGTCGTCCTCCTCTATTGCAGCTGCCGGCTGCCATTGAGGCCTCCCTTACCTCCATCGTTCTCCCTATCCTTCCTCCTCTTCTTCTTCCCTCTTCCCATCTTCATTACCCTCAATTTCCCCAATCCTCACTACCTATACTGTCCTAAATTGTCCAGCGATCAGAAGTTGAACACCAACCCACGGTTGAAGCAGCCGTGCAAGGAGACTCTCACGCTGAGGTGCCGCCCTCTTCTCCCAAGAGAACTGAGATTCGTGAGATGATGGCACGCCAAGATCAATTCTTGCAACTCTTTATGCAGCATCAGCAATAATACCATAAGGATATGGCACAGGTACGAGACTCCCTTGAACGCCTGTCCTTGTCGACGACAGCGCCCCACCCTTCTGGTAGATCTTCTGAAAGAGGGGTGTTGCCACCACCGCTGAGTGGACCTTTTGCACGCTGCCCCCCTGTTACAGCCCGACGCATGGACCAGCACACCACTGCCATAGGATCGCAAACAGTCCCCACCATTCCCCAGCCCTTGAGTGCCGGCGCCTTTGGGTAGTTGGGTGTTCGTCAGAGTGCTGCAACGAACCCCTTGGGTCAGCCCCATACTGATCGGGGTCCCGGAGACGAGGAACGTGACTTTGAATGGCCCCCTGTCTAGGCTGAGTCCAGTTGGACCAACCAAGGCTATTCAAGCGATGAGCGCCAGACCCCCAGGCCAGCTGAGACGAGACTTGCGCGACTCCAGTTTCCCAAGTACACCGGTGAGGATAATCCAGTGGACTGGGTGTACCAAGCTGAGAAGTTCTTCCATTACCAAGACACACGATCAGACGAGGACAAATTAACGGTAACTTCCTTCCATCTCACCGACGATGCTTTGATTTGGTATCAGTATTTTGAGGCGGAACAACCGCGGCATACCAGGCAACAATTCATTATGGAGCTTTGTATTCAATTCGGGCCTACGGAGTATGCTGACTTCAATGAACTACTCAGTTCTTTACGGCAGACATCTACGGTGCGTGCTTATCAGATGGAGTTCATGCGAATAGCCAGCCGGGTCTCGTCTTGAACTCAGGAGGCCCTTGTGGGTAAATTTATGCAAGGCTTAAAGCTCGAAATTTCGGATGCTATTCGTCACTACGCGCGCACCTCTATCGCTGAGGTGATTAAACATGCCCGGATTGCGGAGGAGCGACTTAATAGACAACGGAGGGCTTGGAGGCCCCCTACCCGACCAGCCTTATCCACCGCACCTCCGGCACTTCAGGTTGACTCTCATGCTACTCCTCCGCCTCAGCCGCCCATCCGCCAGTTGACACAAGCCCAAATGGAGGGGCACCGCTCTAAGGGTCTGTGCTATAATTGTGACGAACGCTTCGTCCCCGGCCATCGTTGCAAGAACCACACCCTCTTAGCCTTGGAGGGTCTATGGGATGAGGTCCCTGAGGATGAAGACAAAAGGGGATTTGCACCAGACCCGCCCCCTGCTGATCAGCCCGAGATCTCCTTCCATGCCTTCTCGGGCGCCTATATGTCGCAGACTATGCGCGTCCAAGGAGCTATCAAGAAGTAGAAGGTATCTGTCCTTATCGATTCTGATAGTACTCATAATTTTATCAATGATAAGGTTGCCTCACGGCTGGGATGTCCATTGCATGCCTCGTCTCCATTTGACGTCCGGATTGGTGATGGCTCCAACCTCCGTAGTGTTGGTTTGTGCCCCAACGTTCAGTTGACTATCCAGGGTCACGCCTTCCTTCTGGACCTTTATTTATTGCCGACGCAAGGGGCTGATGTGGTCCTAGGCGTGCAGTGGCTATGTAACCTTGGGGATGTTGTTTGGAACTTCGACAACATGGCGATGCGGTATACCCTGGGTGGCCAATCGGTTCAGCTCTCGGGCGGGTTCCTAGGTACCCTCAATTCTATGATCTCATTGGATTCACTCTCACATGGTGTTCCCCAGGGGTTCTTCTTGCAGTTATTATCATCGGAGCCCACGGCTCTATCGGAGGCCCCTCCTGATCTGGCAGCATTGCTTTCGGCCTTCGAGGAGTTATTTCAGAAACCTTCCAGTCTTTCGCCGCCCCGATTTCATGATCACCATATCCCTATTGTGCCCGGGGCTGCTCCAGCTAATGTTCGCCCATACAGATATCCCCATATTCAAAAAGCTGAGATTGAGAAGTTGGTCAAAGAGATGTTATTGAGCGGGATTATTCAGCCGAGTTCTAGTTCTTATTCGTCGCCAGTTCTGTTGGTCTCGAAGAAAGATGGTACATGGCATTTTTGTGTGCATTACCGCGCCTTAAACGCCATCACACTCAAGGACAAGTATCCGATTCCCGTCATTGAGGAATTGTTTGATGAATTGGCTCATGCTCGAGATTTCTCCAAGCTGGATTTGCGTCCTGGGTACCATCAGATTCGCATGCACCCTGCGGATGTCCACAAAATGGCTTTCCGTACTCATGATGGACATTTCGAATTTTTGGTGATGCCCTTCGGTCTTACTATTGCCCCAACCACCTTTCAGGGCCTAAGGAATGATATATTTCGGGACTTCTTGCGCCGCTTCGTCTTGGTCTTCTTTGACGACATCCTCGTCTATAGTCCTTCGTGGGATCGCCATCTCGAGCACCTGCGGGCTGTATTTGAGGTACTTCGTGCCCACTCTTTATTTATCAAACGTTCCAAATGCTCTTGTGGTTTTTCTTAGGTTGATTATCTCGGCCATATGATTACTAATGGCCAAGTCTCTACCGACCCTTCCAAAGTGGCTGCTATGGCTGCTTGGCCAGTCCCGACTTCTCTAAAAAGTCTTAGGGGATTTTTGGGGTTAACAGGGTACTATCGCAGATTCGTCGCTGGTTATGGGACACTTGCGGCTCCTTTGAATGATCTACTCAAACGGGGGGCATTTGTTTGGTCCCATGGCGCCTAGCAGGCATTCGACACCTTGAAATCCGCTATGTGTGAGGCTCCTATTTTGGCTCTTCCGGATTTCACCAGCCCCTTTGTGGCGGAGACCGATGCCTCTGGCCATGGCCTTGGTGCAGTCCTCTTACAAGATGGCCACCCCATTGCCTTTTGGAGCAAGGCCTTGGCTGGCCGCTCGCTGTCCCTCTTGGCTTATGAAAAGAAAATGTTGGCCATAGTTCATGCGGTGACCAAGTGGAGGCCGTATTTGTTGGGACGTCATTTTATCATTCGGACTGATCACCAGCCACTTAAATATTTCCTGGACCAACGTATTGCTACCCCTGCTCAGCAGCGTTGGGTGACTAAATTGCTGGGCTATGATTATGAATTGGTCTACAAGCGTGGGTCCGAGAATATTGTTGCAGACGCCTTGTCCCGTCAGTTTGATGATGCCGCTCTCTTGGCATGTCCGCTCCGGTGTTTCCTTTCCTTCCTGATTTACAGCAAGCCTACCAGCTCGATCCAGCGGCGGTTACCTTATTGGCTGTGTTTCAAGATCAGAATTTGGACGATCCCTCTTATGTTTTACGGAATGGCATCATTTATTGGAAGGGTCGCTTGTGGGTCCCTGACTGTGAGCATATCCGCTATACTATACTGACTCATTTTCATTCTACCCCGACGGCTGGTCATGAAGGCTCCTTTCGGACCTATAAGTGGGTGTCTCAGTGTTGCTTATGGCGCAGGATTAAATGCTCGGTTCAGACATTTGTGGCTGCATGTGAGGTGTGCCAACGTGCCAAGGCCTCTACTATTACTCCGGTGGGCCTCTTGCAACCCTTGCCTATTCCAGATCAAATTTGGGAGGATGTCTCTATGGATTTCATTGAAGCTCTTCCTATGGTGCACGGGAAATCTGTGGTGATGGTCGTGGTCGATCGGCTTTCTAAATACGCTCATTTTTCCGCCTTGGGCCACCCCTATACGGCCAAGACCGTTGCTGATCTATATGTCCGGGATGTGGCTAAACTGCACGGGATGCCACGTACTATTGTGTCGGACCACGACCGGGTGTTCATCTCCCAGTTTTGGCAGGAATTTTTTACCCTCCATGGTTCTCGGCTTCATATGAGTTCAGCATATCACCTGCAAATGGATGGAAAATGGAAGTTGTTAACCGCTGTCTCGAGCAATATCTCCGTTGTTTTGTGGGGGAGAATCCAAGCCGATGGCTTCAGTTCTTACCGTGGGCAGAATGGTTCTACAATACTGCTTACCATACTTCTACTGGGTTTACTGCTTTTCAGGTTGTCTATGGCCGCCTTCCTCCCACATTACTTCATTATGTGCCCCAGCGAGCTTCCGTCAGTGAGGTTGATCATCTATTGCAGACTCGCGATGAAGTTTTATGCCAATTGAAGCAGATTTTATTCATTGCCGAAAACCGTATGAAGCAAGTTTATGACAAACACCATCGTGACCGGGAGTTTTAAGTCGGCGATTGGGTATATATCAGCTTTCTTCCTGCGCGCCAGTCCTCTTTATATCAGCCGGCCAGCGTTAAATTAGCTCATCGGTTTCATGGTCCGTATCCGATTACTGAACGCATTGGTCCGATTGCCTACCTCCTTCTCTTATTGGCGGATTCATCCGTTCACCCCGTTTTTCATGTCTCCCGACTCCGGCGTGTTATTGGTGATCCATCTCGTTTGGTCCCTACTCCACCTCCTCCGACCATTTCTGCCGACTTGCCTTTGGTTCCCGCCTTCAAGGTGGATTCTCGTCGCGTTCGTCGCGCTGGGCGTATTATCACCGAGGTTCTTATTGCTTGGCAGGGCCGGCCATTAGAGGAAGCTTCCTGGCTTTCAGAAGATGAGTTTTTAGCCCAGTATACTGATTGGGCGCCTTGAGGTCAAGGCTAACAGCGTAGCGTGGTGGAATGTTATGTTCCGCTTATTATAGTATTAGTAATGCCGGCCCAGCTTAGTGGAGTAGCCTAGCTGGCCCAGTTTAGGGGAATAGCCCATCTTATTTTATTAATCTGTAATAAGGCCACAGGCCCATCTGATGGGAATAGCCCAGTGAGTAGTGTAGCCCAACGTGGGAACTATTTATATTGAGCTTATGCTCTCCTAATGGATTATGAATAAAGTATTACCCTAATCTCTATCTCTTCTTTCTCCTTCCCTGTCGTCCTCCTCTATTGCAGCCGCCGGCTGCCATTGAGGCCTCCCTTACCTCCATCGTTCTCCCTATCCTTCCTCCTCTTCTTCTTCCCTCTTCCCATCTTCATTACCCTCAATTTCCCCAATCCTCACTACCTATACTGTCCTAAATTGTGGAGACATATCATATAGAGGAACATCTAAATACAAACATGAGACTATGAACCAGTATCGAGGATGAATTAAATGGAGGTATCTAGTTAACTAAATATGTGCATAAGTTATGGAGGTAGATGAGGCTCCATCGTTGAACATAGTTAGTTGAGGCATTTAGGGTTCATATAATGACAAGATGAACTATGTAACTAGTTGCCAAATCAGTTTATGAATTGTTCATAACTTAGTTAACTAAGTTCATAAGGTAACTAAATTGCCTCCATGAACTAGATACTATATCATTGAAATGATGATATATCCTTAGTTACTAATCATATGAACCTGATTTTATGTCCTCGTTCATCGTTCACTATGTAGGGAATTACATAGTCATGGTTGATATAGTCCTAGGAACATTATATATGTTCTACATAGTTCCCTACATAATCTAGAAGGATTCAACAGAAACTACATAGCTCAGAGTTTATATTAATAATTCATGAACATATATGTTCATAATTATTGTTACTTGTAGGGAACTACCTATGTAGGGAACTATGGAGGCAATAATCTAAATAGACCAAACTATATAAGTTCATAGTATATATATGCATCTTGATGGAGTAATCTAAACTATATAGTTCATAGTATATATATGCATCCAATTCATGAACATATATATAGGTTAACCCTAACCAAACTAGTTAGTAACATGAACTATATAACCCGCTATGTTCATGAACTATAAGTTAATCATATAATAACATATATCCTTAGTTATGCACTATCTTGTTTTGATTGCCATATGCCATACAGAACTAATTAGACAGAAGAATAAAGTATGTCCGTAGAAACTACTTATCTAATTCTTCCATCAAACTAGAATCCCTAGACCTTAGAAATTATGTATTTAATGCCATTGTCTATGTATTTAATTCTTCCATCTAACTACTTTTTTATTCCCATAGTAAATCTTAGAGATTATGTATTTGATTCCTCTGTTTAAGTAGATGCGTGAAGGTCTAAAGCTATCCCCAAACCATAGAAACCACTACACACTACGAACTACTTATTTCAATTTTCCATCTAACTAGTGTGTATTCTCTATACTAAACCCTAACCATAAACCCAAAACCATAGAAACTACATATCTAATTCTTCCATATATAATTCTTCCGTCTAACTAATTGTCCCTAGTTCATCGTTGTCATATTTGGATCAAATACCTCCACTCAACTAGATAGGAAAACTATGTCTAACTACCTAGGTTTTACTATGGGAGACATAGTTAAATACGTAAACTCATCCAATAACGATGAGGGATACAATTCCATTATCCCTAATACAACGTAACTACTTTGTATTAGGGACAATGGCATACGGTCCTCCATATGTAAATGGAGGATTAGGGTTAGGGTTAGGGTTACAATGCATTGTACATAACTAGTTTGTATTAGGGTTATGGACAATACGTACATATGATCCTCCATGAATGCATTCAAGGAGGACATAGTTCATGAATGTATTAAATACGTAGTCTCTAGGATTTACTATACCATTAAACATGTCTAATGGTCATCCTAAATACGTAGTCTCTAGAATTCACTCCTCATCCTAAAAGGATGACATAATATGGATGCCATTGTCCCTAATACAAACTAGTTAGACATATTACTAGTTGTGTGTATTCTCAATAATAAACCCCGACCTTTAACCACAGAAACTCCGTATTTCATTCTTCTGTCTAACTAGTTGTGTGTGGCTTCTTACATATAATCTTAGGGTGCTGCCATCCCAACTAAGAATACTCACAACTCTTTGGTAAAACTAGTTTAGTAACTACATAGGTTATAATCAACCATAGGTAACTCTAACTATGTAACATGGTTATCATATTGTTTGAGTTAACTTAATCACAAGTATGTATAATTATACTTATGTATGAACTAAGTACATATGCTCATATATAAGTAATTATATGTGCATATATACAGGGAGGACTAAGTCAGTCCATAACCCCTATAGTTTTAGTCCACCATATAGGGGTTATGGATAGTTATACTTAGTTATCGATAGAGTTTATATAGTTCACTAACTTATTGATAGTTAGTAACAATAATAATGAACTTATATGTTCATGCATTGTTAATATAAACCTCCATCGATGTTATTATCCTGAATAAACCCTAGTTAATAGTACACAGTATATCTAACCCTAGGATATCATCGTTAACCATAGGATAAACTCTAGGCTATGTTCATGAACGTAGGGTTCAAGTAGTATAATATAAATAGTTAATTGGTGACTATAGATAATAGTTCACTCTAGGGTTAACCTGAACATAGTTCATATGATAGATATATAACCCATAAACTCTCCCTAATAGGGTTACTTGTGATTAAGTTGACCATATGTTAATCCTAGTATAATATTGGCATATGTCGAACTAGTTTAATCTTAGATTATACGTTACCATATTTATGATCTAACAGTACTAGTTAATAGAATGAGACTACGATATTAGTTGGGATCTATTATATAACTATATATATAATAGCCTAATTATCCTCTATAATTAGTACTGTTATTCATAGTCTAATTGTTTGTAATTACCATAGACTCTATGAACATGTCTTCTAGACAGTACTAGTATGAATAACTTATTTGGTAATTATAGTATAGTTTATGTTATTAAAAGTCATACTCCTATGACTTAAGGATTAATTATACTCCTAGGGCATAATCCTATGGTTAATCTTTACTTATTAATCTGGTTAATAATAGAATAAGGTATAAATACTTATAATTAGGTTAAACCTTCATAACTTAAGATATCTTATGATTAAACTAGTTCATATGAGGCATAGTCCATCTAATTAGGTTAACTAAATAATGTAGTCAACTGTGGTAGTTGACTACATTATATGGTTATAATGTAGTTATAGGTATTAATTCAGTAATATCTATGTATCATATTCATCTATTGACCCTAAACTTCATGGGTTATATTGTTGATTATAACCTATTAGGGAGACTATGTAACCCAAGATACTATGTTAACTATATTGTGCATATAGTTATCCCCAAGTAACAGGTACTTAGTTGCACTATGGAGGTTCCTCCCTGCATATATGTACAAGTAACAATGATGGACCCTAACTCTGAACTAAGTATAACAATTCATGAACATATATGTAGTCAACTACCTCTATAGTTGAGCATTATACTCTTAGTTACTAATCATCTAGATGGAGGACATAGTTCCATTTAAACTATAGTAAACTATCTTGTCAGGTTAACAATAACGATGGAGGCTTATCATTATAATATCCATATCTATCTAGGTTCATATGAACCAGGGAATATAATGTTCCTATACTATATATTCATGAATGCATTCATCTACCTCATGAATATATAGTATACATATGATACGTATATTATATCTATTATATAGACAATGGTATTCATGAACTTAGTTTTTAGAACATAGTTATCCAGATGAATATACTACGTTCCTAACCAAATTACCAATTAACCCTAACTTATGAACTATAGTATAGTCATGTTTCATCTAGGACTATGTTCATCTAGATATCTCCATGAACTATGCCTCATATGAACATGTCTTCTAGACTATGTTTGTATGAACTATCTAATTGTTTGTATTAGGATATCCCTACTTCTAGACAACTAGTTACATAGTTAGATAGTCCATAGAACATAGTCTACATATAGTACACTATGTAACTAGTTTCCAAATTAATTTGAACTTAGATAGTTCCTCTAATAATCTAAGTTAGGATGTCTAAGAGAACAAGAATAAAATGTTAAGATCATATATGTCATTATCTACTCAAAACCACACATTATATGTCTAGGATCATATATGCCATATTTAGAAATGGAAACCACTGGTTATTCTAGTTAATAGTTATATAGTTAGTATCTATCAATTTCTAAACCCAAAACCACACATTACATAGTCCTATACGTCTATACTAGTTTCTTGTACCTAAACTAATAATGTAGAACTATTATATGTATCCATTTCTTGTCCTATATTATTCCTAGGAATATAATGTTAGGGTAAATCCCTAACATATAGATAGAGACATATAATAATAAGATAACTATGTATCTCATTTCTAAGTATCTATGTTAGGGTTAATCCCTAACAAATACAACTATTTCCTATAGGGCATTAGAATAGTTGTATTTGGTGGAATATAGGACTATGTTTAGGGTTAGAATACACACACGTAGGTAGTTACCCTAACTATAGATGGAAGCTTAGTTGGGAATAATATTTAGCATTGTTTATGACGAGAATGCAACCCTAACTATAGACGGAATATAGGACTATGTATTCCTAGGGTTAGGGTTAATGCATCTGGGTTAAATTCTAAGATACGTATTTATCTAAGTATGAGATTAAACAATGTATTTACTATGGGAATAAACGTAGTCCTTGGTTAACTAACTTAGATTAATCCTATGGGAATAGATATTTTAGATTGGCAACTATAGAGTTAGATAGATACGTAGATATGTATGTCTAGATTGACCTAGGTCCTAGTTTCCGAGCAATTTTAATCCTACTATAGATTTTAATAGAGGCAAATCTTTTAGACAAATAATAATCCGTCTATGTCAACTATCATAGTTTAGAGTTTACGTATTTAACTTGTATAACTAGAATATACAAGTTATTGACGGAAGATTAATCCTAAAGTCTCCCTTGTCCTAGAGAGGATTAACTAATCCTATGCCTCATAAATACGGTATAAATAGTCATAGGGAATATAGTTTAAGAATAACATACAAACATAGAACATGACATATATAATAAAATAATGATGTCTCATAGAGGAACTAGTTATCCTTATAGACTACTTATTATAATCCATATAATAGTCTCTAGGATTAGACTTTAGGGTTCCATCATTATATAACTAGTTCCTCTATAGAACATAATACATGTAAGACTATATGATTACTAGTTCCTCTATAGAATATAATACATATAAGACTATATGATAACTAGTTCCTCTATAGAACATAATATAGGATATATTATATCCTAAGTTATTCTAGTTCCATCGTTGCCTAATCCTTTTATATCATAACATACTAGATATATGAGGTATAGAACATACATCCTCCGCAAACACAATATGATTGAGTTAACCATATATGGAAACTGTAGTATCTAGTGATCCTACTACATGTTCCACTATGACTGTATCACTAGCAACTACTTATATAAACTCTAATCTATCTAAGTTAGGGTTACCCTATGCTCATGATGTCTAACTTACTAGTCTGGTTAATAGAATGAGACTAGGTTATCCTCAGGTAACAGGTAATCATAAATACGGTAATCTAACTTAAGATTATATATGATCTTCTTATAGCAATATACTATATGAGTATATTAACTAGTACTCATATAGTTAGATTAATCTATAATTGTCCAAATACAATAGTTATGAGACTATGACTTAAGGGTTATAGGAGTATAATATTAGGGTTATACTATGTCTTCTTATCGGGTTAATCTATATAATATGTGTATACATATTAGGGAGAGTCTCATTCTATTATATATGTAGTTTATACGGGCTTTTTATTATAATCTATGCAAATATGGTATAAATACTGTAATTATGCCTCTATTATTATAGGTTAACCCTAATTATATGGACTATGCCTGATATGGATTATGCCTCTACATATACTGTAACCTTAATATGAGTTAGGGTCCTGAATACTAGGATTACATATACTAGTGTAGTATAACTATAGTATATAGTTAATAGTTCACAGTTATATGTAATAAACCCTAGGATGTCTGTTAACCCAAGTTTAGGGTTATAACATAGGGTTATAACCTAGTAGGGTTTTGGTATGAAAAATGCTCACAACTAGTTTGAAGGAAGAATTAGATAAGTAGGCTTAGGGTTAGGGTTTGACAATTAGCTAGACCAAAGTATTAAATACGTAAACAACTAGTTAGTTAGACGAACAACAAAATACATAACTTCTAGGGGTTTAGCATTAGGTTTTGGTATGAACAATGCTCATAACTAGTTTGATGGAAGAATTAGATAAGTAGTTTCTACGGTTTGGGGATAGCTTTAGACCTTCACGCATCTACTTAAACAGAAGAATCATATACATAGTCTCTAGGATTTACTATAGGAACAAACAAAAGTAGTTAAACAGAAGAATCAAATAAGTTAGATGGGTTAGGGTTGCATGTATTCTCCATACCAGTTAGACAAAAAAATAAGTAGCTAAATAGAAATATTCAAATGCATAGTTTTCTAGGCTTAGGCTTAAGGTTAGGGTTTGGCATTAATTATTCACACAACTAGCTAGACAGAAGTATCAAATACATAGTCTTTAAAATTCATGCTTGCAGTTTGGTATGGATAAAAACACACACCTTGTTGGATGGAAGAATAAAATACGTAGTTTCTAGTTTTTAGGCTTACATTTAGACGAAAGAATACACACAACTAGCTAGCTAGATGAAAAAATACACTCAACTAGTTACACGGAAGCAACAAATATGCAGTTTCCATGGTTTTGGTATGGTGAATACACATAACTACTTTGACAGAACAATTAAATAAATAGTTTTTAGGGTTTAGGGTTAGCGTTATATGGAGGGATACACAAAATTACTTAGACGGAAGAATCAAGTACTTAGTTTTTATGGTTTTAGGTTAGGGTTTATTGTGGAGAATAAATAATGTAGTTTGAAGGAAGAATTAAATATGTAGTTTCTATGGTATAGAGAATACACACAACTATATTTCTCGGATTCTTCCATTTAATTGAACGGAAGTAAATGAAAGAATACACACACAACTATCTTCAAATTTTATTCTTCGTTAGTAAAATTCTTTGTTAGTAATAACCATTTTAGTTTGGTTGTGTGTAGGGTAAATTATGCAATGCAATCAATTTGCTTTGTCCCAATACTATAGTAATAACCAAGATGACTCTACATCAGTATAAAGGTACCATGTCAGCATGTACTTAAAACCATTAAGTGTCTAAAAATAAGTACTATAGTTGTGAATACATAGTAACACAATGTAATCCTTTACTTATTATAAATTCATTAGTTATTACATGTTGTAAGAATTCTTCCATCTAACTACATGTAGTAACACAACGTAATCCTAACCCTCTTCAACTAGTATAACACATACAGAAGGATTATGGTTTTGTTGTATCCCAGCACTTGGGGAGAGTTAATTCAGGAAAAGAAGGGGAAAGGGAAGACGAGATGAGGGAGGAATTCCTCTGCAAGCTGGGCGGCGGCTCAGACAGAGAAGGGACGACGGGGGTTAAGCAGGAGGAAGATGAGATTAGGGTAATCCCTTGCATAATCATCCAAAGAGGGCATAAGCCCCTTACATACTCTCCTACGTTGTGGGCTTGGGCTATTCCCTAAACTGGGCCGAAAGCCTTATTACATAATACTTAATAACTTGGGCTACTCCCCTAAGCCAACAATATAAATAAACCAAATAACATAAAGAAATGAACTAATACTGGAACACATCATTCCACCACGCTCCGCTGCTAGCCTTGACCTCAAGGCGACCACCCAGGATATTGAGCCAAAAACTCATCTTCACGGAGCCAGGAAGCATCCTCCAGTGGATAGCCTTGCCAAGTAATGAGAACCTCAATGAAAATACGACTAGAACGACGCACACGATGAGACTCCACTATAGAAGCTGGCACCAACGGCAATTCCAGATAAACCGTAGGTAGGGATGGCATAGCAACAATACGTAAAGGATCGTATATGTGAATATAATGTTAAGATCATATATTCTCTAATAATCTAAGTTAGGATGTCTAAGATAATGAGAATATAATGTTAAGATCATATATGTCATTATCTACTCAAAACCACACATTATATGTCTAGGATCATATATGTCATATTTAGAAATGGAAACCACTGGTTATACTAGTTAATAGTTCTATAGTTAGTATATATCAATTTCTAAACCCAAAACCAAACATTCCTATATTCCGTCTATAGTAGTTTCCTGTACCTAAACTAATAATGTAGAACTATTATACGTATCCATTTCTTGTCCTATATTAGTACTAAGAATATAATGTTAGGGTTAATCCTTAACATATAGATAGAGACATATAATAATAGGATAACTATGTATCCCATTTCTAAGTATCTATGTTAGGCTTAATCCCTAACAAATACAACTACATCCTATAGGGCATTATAATAGTTGTATTAGGCGGAATATAGGACTATGTTTAGGGTTAGAATACACACACATAAGTAGTTACCCTAACTATAGATGGAATCTTAGTTGGCTGAACGCTTCAAGAAGATGGCTCCTACTTCAAGGGTGAGGGTGAGCCAGAGGAGGCTAAGGAGTGGAGCACTGCTATCGAGAAAGTCTTTGACGTGATGGATAGGGTTATACCCTATGGGTATTTATACTGTATTCTATGAGGCATAGGGTTAGGTTAATCCTCTTTAGGACAAGGGAGACTTTGGGATTAATTTTCCATCAATAACTTGTATATTCTAGTTATACAAGTTAAATACTTACGTATTATATGTATACAAGATTGCCTCTATTAAAATCTAGACATACATATCTACGTATCTATAGTTGCCAATCTAAAATGTATATTTCCATAGGATTAATCTAAGTTAGTTAAACTAGGACTATGTTTATTCCCATAGTAAATACATTGTTTATTCCCATACTTAGATAGATACGTATCTAAGAATCTAACCTACATGCATTAACCCTAAACAATAGTCGTATATTCCGTCTATAGTTAGGGTTGCATTCTCGTTATAAACAATGCTAAAATATTATTCCCAACTAAGATTCCGTCGATAGTTAGGGTAACTACCTACGTGTGTGTATTCTAACCCTAAACATAGTCCTATATTCCACCTAATACAACTATTATAATGCCCTATAGGATGTAGTTGCATTTGTTAGGGATTAACCCTAACATAGATGTTTAGAAATGAGATACATAGTTATCCTATTATTATATGTCTCTATCTATATGTTAGGGATTAACCCCAACATTATAATCCTAGGACTAATATAGGACAAGAAATGGATACGTATAATAGTTCTACATTATTAGTTTAGGTACAAAGAAACTACTATAGATAGAATATAGGACTATGTTATGTGTGGTTTTGGGTTTAGAAATGGATAGATACTAACTATAGAACTATTAACTAGTATAACCAGTGGTTTCCATTTCTAAATATGACATATATTATCCTAGACATATAATATGTGGTTTTGAGTAGATAATGACATATATGATCTTAACATTATATTCTCGTTATCTTAGACATCCTAACTTAGATTAATAGAGCAACTATCTAAGTTCAAATTAATTTGGAAACGAGTTACATAGTGTACTATATATAGACTATATTCTATAGAGTATCTAACTATGTAACTAGTTGTCTAGAAGTAGAGATATCCTAATTCAAACAATTAGATAGTTCATACAAACATAGTCTAGAAGCTATCTAAATGAAACATGACTATACTATAGTTCATAAGTTAGGGTTAATTGGCAATTTAGTTAGGAATATTTAGGAACGTAGTTTATTCATCTAGATAACTATGTTCAACAAACTAAGTTCACGAATGTCATTGTCCACATGATAGATATAATATACGTATCATATGTATACTATATATTCATGAAGGTAGATGAATGCCTTCATGAATATAAAGTATACGAACATTGTATTCCCTGGTTCATATGAACCTAGATAGATATAGATATTATATTGATAAGCCTCCATCGTTATTGTTAACCTAATAAGATAGTTTACTATAGTTTAAATGGAACTATGTTCTCCATCTAAATGATTAGTAACTAAGAGTATAATGCTCAACTATGGAGGTAGTTGACTACATATATGTTCATGAATTGTTATACTTGGTTCGGAGTTATGGTCCATCGTTGTTACTTGTGCATATATACAGGGAGGAACCTCCATAGTCCAAATATATGCGTACTTGTTACTTGGGGATAACTATATGCACAATATAGTTAACATAGTATATTGGGTTAGGTTATAATCAACCATATAATCCATGAAGTTTATGGTCAATAGATGAATATGATACATAGGTATTACTGAATTAATACCTATAACTACATTTTAACCATATAATGTAGTCAACTACCATAGGTTACTACATTCTTTAGTTAACCCTAATTATATGGACTATGCCTCATATGAACTAGTTTAACCATAAGATATCTTAAGTTATGGAGGTTTAACCTAATTATAAGTATTTATACCATATTCTATTAACCAGATTAATAAGTCGAGATTAACCCTAGGTTTATGTCCTAGGAGTATAATAAACCCTTAAGTCATAGGAGTATGATTTCTAATGACTTAAACTATATTATATAAGAAATTCATACTAGTACTGTCTAGAAGCCATGTTCATAGAGTCTAGGGTAATTACAAACAATTAGATTGTATTTGATTATGATACAATTTTAGAAGGACTATAGTCCTAGATGAAACATGACTATACTATAGTTCATAAGTTAGGGTTGATTGGCAATTTGGTTAGGAACGTAGTTTATTCATCTAGATAACTATGTTCTACAAACTGAGTTCATTAATGCCATTGTCTATATAATAGATATAATATACGTATCATATGTATACTATATATTCATGAGGTAGATGAATGCATTCATGAATATATAGTATAGGAACATTGTATTCCCTGGTTCATATGAACCTAGATAGATATAGATATTATGTTGATAAGCCTCCATCGTTATTGTTAACCTAATAAGATAGTTTACTATAGTTTAAATGGAACTATGTTCTCCATCTAAATGATTAGTAACTAAGAGTATAATGCTCAACTATGGAGGTAGTTGACTACATATATGTTCATGAATTGTTATACTTAGTTCAGAGTTGTGGTCCATCGTTGTTACTTGTGCATATATACAGGGAGGAACCTCCATAGTCCAAATATATGCGTACCTGTTACTTGGGGATAACTATATGCACAATATAGTTAACATAGTATATTGGGTTATGTTATAATCAACCATATAATGCATTAAGTTTATGGTCAATAGATGAATATGATACATAGGTATTACTGAATTAATACCTATAACTACATTTTAACCATATAATGTAGTCAACTACCATAGTTGACTACATTATTTAGTTAACCCTAATTATATGGACTATGCCTCATATGAACTAGTTTAACCATAAGATATCTTAAGTTATGGAGGTTTAACCTAATTATAAGTATTTATACCGTATTCTATTAACTAGATTAATAAGTTAATATTAATCCTAGGATTATGTCCTAGGAGTATAATAAACCCTTAAGTCATAGGAGTATGACTTCTAATACTTAAACTATACTATAATTACCATATAAGTTATTCATACTAGTACTGTCTAGAAGACATGTTCATAGAATCTAGAGTAATTACAAACAATTAGACTATGAATAACATTACTAATTATAGAGGATAATTAGGCTATTATATATGTAGTTATATAATAGATCCCAACTAATGTCATAGTCTCATTCTATTTATTAACTAGTACTGTTAGATCATAACTACGGTAGCCTATAATCTAAGATTAAACTAGTTAGACATATGCCAATATTATATTAGGGTTACCATATAGTTAACTTAATGACAAGTAACCCTATTAGGGAGAGTTTATGGGTTATATATCTATCATATGAACTATGTTCAGGTTAACCCTAGAGTGAACTATTAACTATAGTTGCCAATTATATCCTAAGTTATTCTAGTTCCATCGTTGCCTGATCCTTTTATATCCTAATATACTAGACCATATACGTGGTATAGAACATACATCCTAGGCAGACACAATATGATTGAGTTAACCATATATGGAAACTGTAGTATCTAGTGATCCTTCTACATGTTCCAGACACAATAAAGACTACCTAGGGTTAAGGATGTTTATTCTAGACTATTATATATGTTATATAATGAGACATCATTATATTATTATATATATCGTATTCTATGTTTGTATGTTATTCTTAAACTATATTCCCTTTGGGTATTTATACCATATAGATGAGGCATAGGGTATTTATACCGTATCCCAACTAAGATTCCGTCTATAGTTAGGGTAACTACCTATGTGTATGTATTCTAACCCTAAACATAGTCCTATATTCCGCCTAAGCCTATAGGATGTAGTTGTATTTGTTAGGGATTAACCCTAACATAGATACTTAGAAATGGGATACATAGTTATCCTATTATTATATGTCTCTATCTATATGTTAAGGATTAACCCTAACATTATATTCCTAGGACTAATATAAGACAAGAAATAGAGACATATAATAGTTCTATATTATTAGTTTAGGTACAAGAAACTACTATAGACGGAATATAGGAATGTGTGGTTTTGGGTTTAGAAATGGATATATACTACCTATAGAACTATTAACTAGTATAACTAGTGGTTTCCATTTCTAAATATGACATATATGATCCTAGACATATAATGTGTGGTTTTGAGTAGATAATGACATATATGATCTTAACATTATATTCTCATTATCTTAGACATCCTAACTTAGATTATTAGAGGAACTATCTAAGTTCAAATTAATTTGGCAACTAGTTACATAGTGTACTATATGTAGACTATGTTCTATGGACTATCTAACTATGTAACTAGTTGTCTAGAAGTAGGGATATCTTAATACAAACAATTAGATAGTTCGTACAAACATAGTCTAGAAGACATGTTCATATGAGGCATAGCCATATGAGACATAGTTATGGTTTACTATAGGAGACATAGTCTATGCCTCATATGAACTAGCTCATAGTTGCATAGAGTATGACTCTATATAAGGGCAACTACTACTATAAACTCTAATCTATCTAAGTTAGGGTTACCCTATGCTCATGATGTCTAACTTATTAATCTGGTTAATAGAATGAGACTAGGATATCCCCAGGTAACAGGTAATCATAGATATGGTAATCTAACTTAAGATTATATATGATCTTATTATAGGAATAAACTATATGAGTATATTAACTAGTGCTCATATAGTTAGATTAATCTATAATTGTCCAAATACAATAGTTATGAGACTATGACTTAAGGGTTATAGGAGCATAACATTAGGGTTATACTATGTCTTCTTATCGGGTTAATCTATATAATATGTATATACATATTAGGGAGAGTCTCATTCTATTATATATGTAGTTTATACAGGCTTTCTATTATAACCTATGCCAATACGGTATAAATACTATAATTATGCCTCTATTATTATAGATTAACCCTAATTATATGGACTATGCCTGATATGGATTATGCCTCTACATATACTGTAACCCTATTATGAGTTAGGGTCCTTAATACTAGGATTACATATACTAGTGTAGTATAACTATAGTATATAGTTAATAGTTCACAGTTATATGTAATAAACCCTAGGATGTCTGTTAACCATAGTTTAGGGTTATAACATTGGGTTATAACCTCGTAGGGTTTTGGTATGAAGAATTCTCACAACTAGTTTGATGGAAGAATTAGATAAGTAGGCTTAGGGTTAGGGTTTGGCATTAATATGGAAGTATGGAGGAATACACACCATTAGTTAGACCAAAGTATTAAATACGTAAACAACCAATTAGTTAGACGAACAACAAAATACATAACTTCTAGGGGTTTAGCATTAGGTTTTGGTATGAACAATGCTCACAACTAGTTAGATGGAAGAAATAGATAAGTAGTTTCTATGGTTTGGGGATAGCTTTAGACCTTCACGCATCTACTTGAACAGAAGAATAAAAAACATAGTCTCTAGGATTTATTATAGGAATAAACAAAAGTAGTTAAACAGAAGAATCAAATAAGTTAGACGGGTTATGGTTGCGCATATTCTCCATACCAATTAGACGAAAAAATAAGTAGTTAAACAGAAAATTCAAGTACATAGTTTTCTAGTTAAAGGGTTAGGGTTTGGCATTAATTATTCACACAACTAGTTAGGCAGAAGTATCAAATACATAGTCTTTAAGATTGACGGTTGCAGTTTGGTATGGATAAAAACACACACCTAGTTGGATGGAAGAATAAAATACGTAGTTTCTAGTTTTTAGGTTTACATTTAGACGAAAGAATGCACACAACTAGCTAGCTAGACGGAAAAATACACTCAACTAGTTACACGGAAGCAACAAATATGCAGTTTCCATGGTTTTGGTTTTGGGTTTGGTATGATAAATACACATAACTAGTTTGACGGAACAATTAAATAAATAGTTTTTAGGGTTTAGGGTTAGCGTTATACGGAAGGATACACACAATTACTTAGACGGAAGAATCAAGTACTTAGTTTTTATGGTTTTGGTTTTGGGTTTACTGTGGAGAATAAATAATGTAGTTTGAAGGAAGAATTAAATATGTAGTTTCTATGGTTTATTGTTAGTGTTTGGTATGGAGAATACACCCATTTAGTTAGGCGGGAGAATCAAATACATGGTTTCAAGTGTTTTGGGTTAAGATTATGTGGAAAAAGCCACACACAACTAGTTAGATAGAAGAATGAAATACGGAGTTTCTATGGTTAAAGGCTGGGGTTTGTTATTGAGAATACACACAACTAGTAATATGGAAGAATCGAAAACATAGTTTTTAGGGATTAGGTTATATGTTTGGTGTGGATAATACACACAACTCGTTGGATGGAAGAATCAAATATGTAGTATCTAGGGGTTTAGGATTAGGGTTTAGTATGGAGAATAAACACAATCAGGGAGGCAGAAACATTATATATGTAGTTTCTATGGTTTTGGATTTAGGGTTTGTTATGAAGAATACAAACAATTAGCTAGATGGAACAATTAAATTTGCAGTGTTTAGGGGTTTCGGGTCAAATACATAGTTTCTAGGGACATACATGGATTAATTAGATAATAATACATGTATGTCTCTAGAATTCACTCCACATCCTAAAAGGATGACATAATACGGATTCATGATGAACCATATTACTTAGAACAATTGTCCCTAATCTAGAGACATCCTCATATATGAGGATATGATAAATAGTTAGATAGTCTATAGGGAACCTTAGATATAATACCTAGGATACCCTATTAGACATATTTGGAAGGATACCTAACATCATTATATAATGATATATAAGAACCATGTAGATATAATACAATGGCTATATAAGGATGTCTATTCTAGAGACATGGTTCTTCATATATTATATAAACATAGGAGAAATCGAGCTGCTAGGTGGCGGCGATGGTACACTGCCCATAGGATGGCGGCCACTTGACTCGAGCAGGGTCGGCCTTGTTCTGGCAGTAGCCGCTCATCAAAGGCAGTCGAAAAGCCCTGCTGTATAAAGGGAGGAAGCGCGGCTGACAGAGGCGGTCGAAGGTTGTTACGACCGGAGTGGGAATCTCGGACGTGGCAGTTCGGTGGTCCACCGGTGGACGATCGTCTCGACAAGGACGCCGGCGATGATGACTGGTCCGGTGGCAGCGATGTCGTCCGGGGCAGCAGCTAGCATGAAGGATGAGATGCAGCTAGCGGGTTGGAAAGTTGGTCGGTGTTCCAACGTGGATGGGGAAAGGACCCGACGGCGGATCCCGGCAACGGTGCCAACGGCGACAGAGCCATCAGTGGACTGACCGGTGGTCGAACGGCGGTGAACACTTCGTTCCTCGTTCCGGCAGATCGGAACTGCTCTGATACCAATGTTGTGTCCCGGCATGGGACACGAACAGGGCCAGGTACCATGGTCGGAGAAGGAAGAAGAGACAAGGAAGAAAAGGTAAAAGGAATAGTAATTTCTTATTGCATAACCTAAACTGAGGAGGATGACCTCCTTATAAAGGGAGAAAGGTGGCGCGATGCCCTAAGGGGACGTGCCACTAATTGGGCCATAACGTGCCTGGAATACATCCATTATTCAATCAAGCAAATCTACTAGCCTACTCAACTAGAGCCTAATCAATTATCAAGCATGATGTCCGTCCCTGTGACATATGTGTGCTGACGTCCTGGGCTTGACGTTCACAACAGATCCCAGGCCTCTATGATCACGTGCAACCAGAAATATCCGTCCACGCCTTTTCAGCCCCCTTCACTCCATGGACCATGCATGTCCAAGGACATCTCAAGCGACAACAGGTAGCTGTCTAATCGATAGTGGATCTACCCACAATTCTATCAATGACAAAGTGGCATAGCACTTGGGATGCTATGTGTCCGACTCCAAACCGTTTGACATATTGATCAGGGATGGAAAACACCTTCGCAGTGTGGGCATGTGCGCACAGGCAGAATTGATGATTCAGGGACACTCTTTCACCACCGATCTATTCTTATTACCAACGAAGGGGGCGGATGTGGTGTTAGGGGTCTAGTGGCTCTAGGAGTTGGGCGACGTAGTCTGGAACTTCTGGGATATAGTTATGGATTTTGAGGTGGGGGGCCAACGCGTGCGTCTCCATGGGTCACAGCCGGGCACACTGCATACTGCCCAGGAGGTTAGCTCTTTCTTTTGTTTTACACCTTAGGGCCTATTTCTCCAACAATGTACCACCGTGGATGTAAGTCAAACAGATATGCCGGACGATATGCTCACCCTCCTAGCCGAGCACGAAGATGTATTTTCAGAACCATCCAGCCTTCCCCCAGCCAGGAGCCACGACCACCACATTCCTATCATGCCAAGAGCATCACCTACCAACGTCCGACCCTTCCAGTATCCACGCATTCAAAAGGCGGAAACCGAACGTTAGTGGAAGAGATGCTGAAATCAGGTATTATCCGCCCTAGCACTAGTTCTTTCTCATCTCCGGTCTTGTTGGTTCGAAAGAAGGATGGTTCTTGGCGATTATGTGTTGATTACCGTGCCCTCAACGCGATTACCATGAAGGACAAATATCCTATTCCGGTGACCGAAGAGCTATTGGATGAATTGGCAGGGGCTGTAGTTTTCAGCAAGCTTGACTTGCGTTTGGGCTATCACCAAATTCGCATGCCGCCCCAAGATATCCACAAGACCGCATTTCGGACTCACAATGGGCACTTTGAGTTTCTCGTTATGCCTTTCGGACTGACCAACGCCCCAGCCACATTTCAAAGTTTGATGAATGATTTGTTTTGGCCCTACCTCCGCCGGTTTGTGTTGGTTTTCTTTGACGACATACTCATATACAGTTCTATTTTGAGAATGCATAAATTTGGATTTTTTACCTTAAATTGGGACGGGATTGAAATGAATTCGATAGGCAAATGGCTCGATTGGGAAGGTAACAATTGGAATTTGATGTTACATTCGAGATTGATTTGGAAGTTGCTCTGATTTTGGGGATGAAGAGAACTATTTGCCTATAAAAATAGAGTCGACTGTTCTGTTGGAGGGCAGTTCGTGGACAGAAAAGAAAATAGATAGATGGGGCAGTGCTGTTAGAGAAGAGAGACGACTGTAACAGTCAATTAGAGCTGATGAAATCCCCATTGAAATAGGCTTTTCCTTTTCCTCTTTTCATGTCTAGCTAATCTTTTTATCAAGGTTAAGATGAAGCCCTCGACTTGTATTATTACTTTCAGTTGTTTCATTTAATTATAGTTGATATGATTATTGCATATATGCTTAATATGATTTCATGATTTTTCATCTAGTGCTTGACCATAGACTAGTATGATTATGAATGAAATTTGATCTTAATAATTCCTGTGTCTGACCAAGGAACAAGAGTATGTTAATTTTATGCCCGACCAAGGATAAAATTAACTACATTAATTTATAGTGAATGAGCTTTTCATGTCCGACCAAGAACGTGTAGTGCATTCATTGGTAATTTGTGTGTCCAACTAAGAACACGAGTTATCGTGGCATATCAACTTATGGAAAAAATAATTGAGAGTAGTAATTGCATGTTTAGAGGTGGATTCGCTGCCTTGATATTCTCATCAATTTGATTTCTTATTAAAAATTAATTTCTTTAGTTCTATAAATCATTAAAAATTCAATTCTTTTACATCTAGAACTAGGTTAAATCAACTAAATCCTTTGGGTTCGACCTCATTTCTACTAGCCTATACGTAGTCTCGTGCGATTGCGAGTAAATAAGTAAAAATAATATCAATCAACCATCCAATGAGTTGTGGGTTAGGATGTGAACATGTTCACACAAGTTAAGATTATCTAATATAGACTATGAATAACAGTACTCTATACAAGTTATGTTATAGTATAACTTAGGGTCATCATGTCCATCTAGTATGGAAGACATGTATTATAGTACTCCTTATTAATCTAGTATCCTATTAAGTAGGGATATCCTAATACAAACAATTAGATAGTTCATACAAACATAGTCTAATAACTAGTATTTATAATTATAGTTCTACATTATTAGTTTAACATAGGATTAACCTCTATTATACGTACTAACTATAGATAGAATTAATAATGCAGTTATGATTATGACAATATAGTCCTTAGTTATATGTTATATCATAGGTTCATATAACTATGTAGTACCGTCTATTATATGTATAACTAAGGACTACTATAAGGTTTATAGTATAAGGACTATATACCATACATAGTAAACCTATGACTAGTTCATCTAGATAGTTCATCTAGATATGGCATATATAGGCTCATATACATATATGCCATATAGTCATATATGGTAACTAATTATAACCGGTTGTAACCCTACTATCTAACTAAACTCATCTATATTATACTTAGGTATCACCATAGATGACATGATGCTGGTTCATCTACATAACTACCTGAACATTATCAAGTTATGTTTAGTTAGGAACCTAAACAAGATAGTCCATGAACTATACCCAAGTAACCAAAACAAACATGAGATAACTATGTTCCTAACATAGTTAACTAAGTTCTTAACTAAATGATTTGGTTACTTCTCGAAGAATATATAGTAACTATGGATATAGAATCAGGGAACATAGTGACATAACTATCCATAACTAGATACTATATCAACTAGTAATATAAACTCTGAACATTATATTCTGAGTTCATGTTACTACAATAACGATGGTGTCCATCTCGATGGAGGAACATATAAGTTAACACATATCTATATAGTCATAAGGATTATGACTCCTTAAACTAGGGTTATCCATAGGACTCTAGGATCACTAGTTACTAGATTTTGGTTATATAGTTAGCATATATAATAATATATATGTACGACATATATAATAATCTATATATATACTATGTATATATACAACTTATATACTGTAGAGATATACTATATATATTGTCACGCCCCAAAATTCCCGGCCTCGTCGGAGTGCGGAAGACATTTTTTTTCTTTAAGGAGTATGTTTGAGGCCAGAAACACTGAGATATGACCGAACACTCGAACATCCCGTCTAATACATCACCATGAATAGATGTGTACTTGACATAACACAACTAAGTCTTTAAATAACATCATTAACACATATGAAATGAGAACTTAACGGTCTTAAATTAATCCATAATACAAGTCATCTAAAATAACTAAAAATCAAAATCATTAAAATGCTTTGGCCAATCATGCCAATAATATTAATACTAAATTTAAAATAATAAAGATAGCTTTATTTTCCACACCTGTCTTCGAGTCTTCGATTATCTGCACTTGCCATAGCTATACTTTCTTCATGCCTACATCAGAGGATGCATGAGTATTCCGAAGAAATACCCAGTAGAATACAAAAACCCATAAGAACATAATATACAATATAGGACAAAGAGTAGGGTTTAATATGAGACAGTTGAATAATCAAGAATATTTGAACTGAGCGACAAGAATTCCACTACAAGAGGAAATAACATCATCAATGAAGACTCCTAAACATCCAAAGTGTAAGGAGAGAAATTACCATAATCCAAGACTCCGAATATCAACGGTTACTGACTCTCAAGTATAGAGCAAGGACAATAAATTATACGACTCCAAACAAATGCCAGTGTAAGGAGATAATGGTCAAAATACTAAAGGCTCCATGCATCTATAGTGCAAGGAGTTACAATTTGTGCTCGCTGAATTTACCAACCCCGTGTGGTAAAATATACCAGAATCATGCTAGAGGTTCTCCCTTCGGAACCCGGCCACGCGTGTAGGCATGCTGGTCCCATCCGTGCTTACGGGCACAATGGGCGGAGACTGCAGACCTTCCGTAATATCATACTGCCTAAACGTACGTATTTGCCTCCCTTCGGGCAATAAGGAATCAAAATTCCATAAATATCGGAGGTCACGCTGGACATAGCAATGGCTCATGAGCATACTATGATTCCACTGAACAATTAGTGGAGAAATAGGTCAATGTCAAACTGGACAATGTTTCAACAATAGCAAAGGTCTCAACTTTTTGAGAATAGGGTAGCTCTTACTTTAATGACTCACTCATGGAGTATGAATAGAATATCAAAGACTCACTCATGATATAATTTGTTAATCGCATGGCTAATAGTAGTGGAAAACCAGGACGTGAGGGTTGGTCCTAGCGCTGGGCACAACCTAGCTATGACTCACTCTTTGAAGTATGAATAGAACAACAAAGACTCTCAACAACGTATGACTCACGTTCTGGAGTATGAATAGAATAGTAAAGACTCTCAACAATGACCATGTTACACATGCATAGCCCTAGATAAGACTTTTGAAGAAAGACTTGATCAAGAATTACCTTTGAAGACTCCAAGAAAACTCAATTTATATCATGAAGAATATCAAGTTCTGGTTTCAAAGAAGACTTGACTCAAATAGACTCAATAACAGGGTAACTGAAGTTTCTCAAACGAATGGAAGTGCATTGGTCAAATAAAAATAGATGGTTTGGTTTCCAATTGGTAACACGAATTGAGCCAATATCACCAGTGGACATATAAGACTTGATGAACATCAAACCACTCACCATTAGCCCTTGATACTATAGTATTATACTTAGTCCATCCTACTGTAATACTTACTAAAAGTCTTATATAATACATATAAAGTTCTTAGTATACTTATTATAGCATATGCTATTACTTTGATAATACATATAAAGTTCCTAGTATACTTATTATAGCATAGGTATGAGTATTCCGAAGAAAGTTCTTAGTATACTCAATATCACCAGTGGAACATATAAGACTTGAAGAACATCAAACCACTCACCATTAGCCCGTGATATTATAATATTATACTTAGTCCATCCTACTATAATACTTACTTAAAGTCTTATATAATACATATAAAGTTCTTAGTATACTTATTATAGCATAAGTTATTGCTTTGATAAAGTTTTCCCAACCTTTACCATAATAACAGTATTCTGTTTTTACACATTAGTCAATTTCCGACCCTTACCAACATCAAAACAGAAAGAATTAAACTCTGAAAATTTTACTGTGATTACTCCTATGCGTCTAGTTTAGAACCCAACAAACGGCATATTTTTATCACTTTTATATAATTAGTTACAAATATTTTAATGAAGGTCGTCAATGCAAAAACAGTTCTGGCCGAGACCCTTAATCATAGATCTAATCAAATTGTGAGTGTGTTTACGCCATAATCCGTTTAATAATACATAGTATACTTGAATATCTTCCATATCTTACTTATTCCATAACTTTATTAGGTATGATATGTCATAATATTTACAAGGATTGAGATGTACTTTCATTATCTTAATTCATCTCACAAACTTACCCCTTTTTCTAGTTGAATTAAGCAAATTGGACAACTAATTAAGGACGATAAAATTTCGACAGCAATGTCAGAGACCAAAAAAATATAAGAAAGCTTCAAAGAGGACTCCAAACAATTCAAATTTCCCATCATTGGGCTAGCATGTGTAACAATTAGGAATTGGAACATCAAGGTTCACACGATTGAGCAATAGCACGTAATAACTGAATAACTCAAAAGATTGATACTTAGCTATTGACTCTCATGAATATTCACAATCATAAATCAATACATTGACACAAGAACCACTTGAACAAGGTATGAAATTCAGATCAAAGAGTGTGGGAAAAATCATCCTACCTGGTCCAAACGTAGTATCTTCTTGCTTTCTCTCGAAGGCTTTTGATTCCTCTACACGATACCGCCCTTTAGCGCTTCGATCGTTGACTCTTGAGATGAAGGAAAAGGTGTAAAGCTTGCTGGAACAAAGGAGAAGGAGAAGGAGAAGGAGAAAGTCTTGGGACGTTCACAAAGGATTTGGCTGGAAAAATACCAGCCAGCCCTCTCTCTTGTGCTTATATAGACCCAAAACCTACTACAACTAGGATATCTCCAAATCAAGACTCCTTCCTAATCCAAACTCATACTACCAATTAAAAGCTCTCCCTCATTAGTAAAAGACGTTCAGCCATGTTAATCCATTGGTTTCCTCATTTAATTTGGATTTCAAATCTCTAATAAGATTCATTCACTATCTTAATCTTAATTACAGCACACTGTTATACGCGTAACAGTCCACTTCTGACTCTTCCCACGGTCAGAACAGTTGGACTTAGACTCTGAAATTGTTATTGGAGTTAGATCTATGAGTCTAGTTTCTAACCCCACTAATTTTATATTTTTCTTAATGTAATAGAATTAATGATGAATTATTTACTACAGACTGTCATCACAAAAATAGTACTGGCCGAGCTTATAATCTTAATCATACTTTACATATCTCGTTCCAAACTAGGAAACTACCATATCTAGGCCAACCAACTAGACGTCCCCTTCCTATTGGTTGATTAAAAAGTGAAATATTTATCTCTTTTCAATTAAGATTTATCTTCCCTAATTATCTCAACCGAACTGATACTTCCCAATCCTCCGCGATACTTACCATAATTATCGCTATTAGGTCAAATCGTAGATTTTGCTCCAAGATTTACTCCCACCAACCGAAGATCATCTTATGGCAAGGTTACCCACGTTCATAAATCACCCCTGGGCCAATGCCACGTGGCTTAGTGCCCAGGTCCTGCGTCTTGGCTTGAGTCCTACGCGCACAGGTCTCTAATGTCCTGTGGTTGCACTACTCGTTATACTAACACGTGTGCATCACTAACCACACATCAAAACCAAATTCACTTTACTAATTAAGAGTAATCTACTGAACACATGCCCTGGTGCCTCGCCCTACTCCTGGCATCAGGTGTTCTCAAACCCTGGCGCCAGGCTGGCCTCAGCGCCAGGTTGTGCCCAGCTCCTAGTTTTCTACTACTATTAGCTATGCGATTAACAAGTTATATCACATCATTAAATCAAATAACACATCAAAGCACAGCACATAACTAGAAATCAAATCAGAAAATGAAACTTTCCTATTTTAGACCAGTTTCCTAAAATAGATACTTTTAGTTAACGTACCAATTTTCTGGGTGTTACATATATACAACTATATAACCTAATCACAAGATAATTAGGAACATAACCTATAGTATACATGACTATCCCTAGGATTATGCGTTAGACTAAGGATACCTTAGTTTTCCTAAACTACATAGGGTACATATATTATAACTAGTGCATACTACCGTATGTTATGTATAACATTACAATGTCATAGAGTTAATCGTATACGATGATTAGGGTTTAACTTAGGGTTAATCGTATACGATGATTAGAGTTTAAGCTAGGCATATTGCTAAAGTAGGAACTATAGCCGTTTAACTTAGGATTATACAAGTTTCTATTAAGAATATAGATTTTAATAGAGGCAATCTATTAAACTCTATAGTTGCCAATCTAGAATATACAAGCTATATTCTATATAGCTTCTAGGGTAGTTAGACAGTTCCTAACTAAGATCGGAGCTATGTCTAACTAAACCCTATCCAAACTATCCTAGGGTTAGGTTAATGCATCTTAACCTAGGACTAATATAGGACTATGTATTCTAGATATAGGCCAAGATGAGGTATAGGTTAATTGAGAATCTTAAAGTAGGACTATGTTTGAACTTATACTATAGATGTCTACAGAATGTATGTTTAATTGGGACGTATTTATAATGTCCTAGAGTTATTAAAGGGACGTCTATTATACACAAGGGACGTGTTCCCTAACTTGGCAAGTTAATTATACATAGTTTACATATTTATAATGTCCTAGAGTTAGGAGACTAACTCTAGACATATATTATTATATTGCAACTATGATTAGGGTTAATCCAATTTGGGCATATCTAACCCTAGACTATATCCGCATAGGAATAACTTAGAGTTAATCGTATATGATGATTAGGGTTAATCTAAGTTGAATTATATATGGGTATAGGTCATGGAATGTCGGCCCGCCAATATATCGTCGATATATCAGTATCGGGCCCCACCAGATACACCGATACGAGCCAATCTCGTTTTTTAAAAAAATTCCAAATATCGGAGATATATCGGTTGACCGATATATGCCATTTTGAAAAGAAAAAAAACGTTTTTGAATTTTTTTTTGAAAAAAAAGGAAAAAAACAACTTTTCCCATTTGTTTCCCATTCTAATATGCATTTTTCTGCATATTTTGAAATCTATACTTTGTCTAAATTAGTATATCTCATTTTAGAAGTTAGATTGTGAAAATATATGGTAAAAACTAGTTTTCGACCACCGATATTTTTTCACAATATCTTCGATATATCTCCGATATTTCATCTCTTTGGTTGACCGATATTTTACCGATATCCGATACGACATTCCATGGTATAGATATGTATAATCGAATACGATTAATCCTAGTGAATTCTAGATAGGTATACGATGTGTTGTAACTAAGTTGTATACATATATCCCTATGGGAATAACATAGGAATAATCAACTATAGTTAGAAATTAATCCTAACTTAGATAGATACACAATAAACCTAACCTGCTAGGTTATTCCCATAGGGACATTATAATAATATTAGGGGTAGGGTATGTCCCTTGTAATCCTGCCCAGTATTAGTTTGTCCCAACTATTTGATTATTTGGGTTATTTGATTATAATGTCCCTTGTGTGATTACTAGTTAATTGGCAACTATAGTTGTGTGTATTCCTCCATAACTTAGATAGAGTTGTTTATGGGATTCCCTGATTGGCATCGAGAACTTATAGCAGGAACCCTAATCCTAACCCATATATAATTCTAGAATAGATATGATTTTGGGTTTATGGTTAGGGTTTAACCCTTACATTATAATAGTTATAATCCTAACTACATTATTATTATAGTCCTAATATGGACTATACCTCATTAGTCCATATTATGTATCCCATTTTGTCCTATAGAGGTTAATCCAGACTATAGGACTATGTTTAGGATAGTCTACAAGAAACATTATATGAAAAGACTACCCTAAACATTTTAGGACAAACTATATAATTTGCATAGTTTAACTATGTTATATAATAGGACTATGATATATAATATAGTTGATCCTAGACACATTATATGTCTAGGATCAACTATCAACTATGATAACTGTGTATCCCATTTTGTCCTAAAATGGTTATACTTGTCACGCCCCGAAATCCCATACCTCGATCGGAGTGCGGAAGCCAATCAATGATATACATTTGGAGGTAGAGATCCCGGGCGCGAGACCGAACAGTCGATTTCACCACCAATTACGATCATCTCAAAAGGATGTGTAATCGGTCATGCCCATAATCAGTGCAATACAAATACAAACATTAATGAATACTATGGAATGGAAATTTACTTAATAATACTGATAAAAAATGATAATCCATTTAAGAAAGTCAAATCAAATAAACCTATAAATCTATGGCACACAATTGCCATTAAATGTCATAAGCATCAAATAAGCAAAGCAAATAATATAAACTCTAAGTCTTCACGGCTCCTGCGACCGCTTCACTACTGCAACTTCCTGATCTCAAATTCCATTTGCGCCTGCATCAGAGGATGCATGAGTATTTCATAGAAACACTCAGTAGGATGTAAAAACCCACTGAATTAGGACAAACAATATGAATAGGATAAGAATAACAAAGGTTTATGAAGATGCCGCAACATCCGGACTAAACCAAGGATTTATACACCTGAAAGGTTAGTCGATAATAATTCCAACCCGCAAGTAGGGAAAACAACAATAAGGCTCCTACTACACATATGAGTAAGGAGGGAATGATAATCATATTAAAAAGCTCCAGACATTAAAAGTGAAAGGAGTACAATTTCTGCTCGCTGAACCGATCACCCGCAAGTGACTATACCAGAACCACCCTAGGGGTCCTCTTTTTGGAACCCTGCCATGCGTCTAGGATGCTGGCCCCACCAGTGCTTACGGACACGATGGGCGGAGATTGAAGACCTTCCGTAATGTCAACAATCTAACGTACGTATGTTGCCTCTTTTTGGGCAGTGTGGAACCGCAGTACCACAAATATTAGTGACCCCGCAAGATCAAGCAATGGCATAATGTGAGCATACTATGAATCCACTTCCGGAGAAGTCCCGCAAGACCTCTAGTGGAGGAATCAATCATAATAATTTAAAGAAATAGAGGCCGCAACGCTCTAACCACATAAGGTATCAATCACCGGAATGGACTCTCATACGGAGTATAAGTAGAAACGTCACACAAAGAGAATAACACAATCCATACATACGTTCATGCTCAGCCCTAGATGGAAATTCATATAGGTCTTATTGAAATATATAAATCAGAGACAAGGTATTAATGGGTCCTAGATGATTTGGATTCCAAATGGAACCTCAAACCGACACAAGCGCTTTATCTTCAAATACACGATTACGGTTTTCTTGACATAAGTATTACCCATCTATCATATTAACCATAACCCAACCTTACTGTGATAATCATAAGGATATAATCCAGTAATAGTTACTGACACGTCCTACCATCTTCACATCATATTAAGTGGTTTTACTTAAGTACTTAGTGTTTTCACTTGGATTCTGCTCACTGTCTTTTGCATAACAGTACAATTCCGGCGGCTCCCAGACTCTGTACAGTTAATATTATCTTCTGAAATTTTTACTGAGAGTACCCTTATGAGTCTAGTTTCTAACCCCACCGGTTTTATATTTTTCTGATATCATATGAATTAGTTATGAATTATTCACTGTCGACTGTCCGTGCAGAAATAGTTCTGGCCGAAAGTGAGAAACTTGATTAAACTTTAATTAACTTATACCGTACCACTTATAGATGATATTATACTCATGATAGATGATAGTACTCCCCTCCTAGATCAATTACAGATCCTGGAATTAACTAGAATTACCAAAAGATTCCCTTTTTATCATGTTTCTTCACATATAACACAATCTTAGACCATAATATCTTTCAACTACATTGATTTAAGCAAAACGATCATTAAGGTATAAGACTCAATCATTAGACATCATAATCAGAACAATATCAGAACTTTTATCTTCTGTAAAATTAATAAAGCATCCATCTTTGATGTGATTTACCATCTAGACATGAAGCATGAAGGCATATATGCATGTATCGCAATACACATGGAAAGACAAGACATAAATCATTAATCCCGCAAGATTCAAAGCAATACTCCAAGGAAATCAGTAAGAACACTCATCATATAGTGTGAGAAAAGAATAAGAAGAGAGGAAAAAACCATCCTACTCTTTATCACCAAAAGACGTCGCCTTTCTACGCGATGTTCGTCTCCTCCGCTTCCTTCAAAGCTTCCCGATCCAAGCTCTTGAGCAATTCCCACTAGAAGAGGTCTTCTAAGAGAGGGATGAACGTGGGAAGGAGAGGGGAAAGCCTCTGGACGTTCTAGGGTTTAGTTTTCAAAAGCACAAGCCTAGACTCTATGGGTTTATATAGAGTTTTTAGAAAATCTTTGCCCAATCAATTCTACCATATCTTGGGCACTTTCCACCAATGGGAGAGTCCCTAAATCACCCTAGGAACGTGCAATACAAGTTTAGTTAGGATATGACATCTTTCCCAATCAAATCCGCCTCAAAATTAGGTTAGAATTCGCCAAACCGCAACTGGCGATCGATCGTGCAATACGGCGATCGATCGTCCTGCGCTGTTTACAAACTGCGCGATGGCGCCGATCGTAGCCGATCGAAGCCGATCGATCGTGTTCCGTAAGCCGATCGATCGTTTATAGAGCGATCGATCGTTTTTATTCAATTTCCCATATCTTTTTACTCCGAACTCCAAATCACACAAAATTGGTGTCGATGGAAAGCTCTTCTCACCAGCTTTAATTTAAACAAAGCATCACACGTCAAATCAATCATTAAGAGGGTCAAATTTCAGTTTTAAGATACTTACTAATTTTCCGGATGTTACATCCTCCCCTCCTAAAAAGAACATTTCGTCCTCGAAATGCTGACTCTCAATCTTCAAAAAAGTATGGGTAGGATTTCCTCATTTCTCGTTCCGTTTCCCAAGTCATTTCCTCAGCCAACTGGTTTTGCCACAAAACTTTCACCAAAGGAATGATCTTTCTTCTAAGTACTTGATCCTTTCGGTCCAATATCTTCACAGGTTTTACTGGAAATGTCAAATCTGCTTCTAACTCCATCGTTGTGAAATCCAAAACATGTGATGGGTCTGGCACATATTTCCTCAGCATAGAAATATGGAAAGTATTATGTACTTCATCCAACTGCGGCGGTAACGCCAACCGATATGCAACTGGCCCAACTCGTTCCAAAATTTCAAATGGTCCAACAAACCTCGGACTCAACTTTCCTTTCTTACCAAATCTCATAATTCCTTTTGAAGGTGATACTTTCAGAAATACATGGTCTCCTACTTGAAATTCTAACTCTCTTCGCCTGTTGTCAGCGTAATTCTTTTGGCGACTCTGAGCCGTTTGCAATCTCTGTCTGATCTGTCTTACCTTTTCTGCACAGTATTGCACTAATTCTGATCTCAGCACTTGATTCTCTCCAACGTCTGTCCAACATGTAGGGGATCTACATGGTCTTCCATATAGTGCTTCAAATGGTGCCATTCCGATACTTGAATGATAACTGTTATTATAAGCAAATTCTATCAACGGTAAATGATCATCCCAATTACCTTTCCAGTCAATCGCACAGGCTCTTAGCATGTCCTCCAAGGTTTGAATCGTACGTTCTGATTGTCCATCACTCTGTGGATGAAATGCTGTACTAAAATTTAACTTGGTTCCCAACGCCTCTTGTATACTCTTCCATGTTCTCGATGTAAAACGAGGGTCTCGGTCAGACACAATAGATAACGGCGTACCGTGTAGTCTAACGATTTCTCTTATGTATAATTCTGCCAAGCTTTCCGGGTTTTGTTTCCATCTAATCGGAAGAAAGTGTGCTGACTTTGTGAGTCGATCCACTATAACCCAAATCGCATCTCGCTGTCTTTGAGTCTTTGGCAATGCCACAACAAAATCCATCGTCACATGCTCCCATTTCCACTGTGGAATCTCCAATGGTTGCAACATTCCAGCCGGTCTTTGATGTTCAGCCTTTACTTGTTGACAAGTTAAACATCTCGATACAAACTTGCCAATATCTCTTTTCATCCCATTCCACCAAACTGTCCTTTTTAAATCTTGATACATCTTCGTACCTCCAGGATGAATGTTAAACTGAGAGTGATGTGCTTCACGCAGAATTTCCTGTCTTAATTCCATGTCTTTAGGTACTACCAATCTTCCTCGGAATCGAATACTTCCGTCTGCTCCTTTTTCAAAATCCGACCTGTCCAATAATTTCTGTATCTGCGGGTTCTCCTTTTGCGCTTCAAGGATTTTATCAACCACCACTGATCTTATAGTAAGATTCCCAATGAATGATATCCTCCTTGAAGTCGGCCATTCCAAATGACATTCTCCCATTTTCTGCATCAGTTTCCACTCTTGTACTAACAAGTGAGCAATTATCCCAGTCTTTCTGCTTAATGCATCTGCTACCACATTAGCCTTGCCTGGATGGTAATGAATGGAAAAATCATAATCCTTCCGGTACTCTAACCACCTTCTCTGTCTCATATTCAGGTCCTTCTGGGAAAATATGTACTAACAAGTGAGCAATTTTCCGGATGTTACAATACTAGTTAGGACAAAATGGGATACATAGTTATCCTAACCCATATATAATTCTAAAAAAGATAGATACCTCATCTTGTCCTATATTAGTCCTATTCTTCTGTTTAAGTAGGTATGTGAAGGTCTAATGCAACCCTAACTATAGTTAGGATATGTAATATCTGGAAATTTTAAATACTTCAGCGGCAAATTTTGCTCAAGGTGAGTGTTTATTTGTCTTAAATTTTTTAACTTTGAATTGATTTCAAAAGATTTGTAAATTCAAAAATTTGTTGGACACGATCGATCACTTCACAACCGATCGATCGTTCTCTCGGTAAAACGCAGTTTTTGCGTGTGTGCCGATCGATCGTTGCGGTTTGAGGGATTTCAGATTTAATCTTTGGAAAATCTCTTTTAATTGGTTATAGTAGACATGTGGGTGGCGTGGCCTACTTAGTTGGCCCACGATTTGGGGGATCAAATCATGGGGAGATTGGTGTTGAAATTCCTAATTTGAATTGATTTTGAATTTGAGTTAAAATAGGAAGTTTTAATTATGGAAAATGGTGGAGGTAAAGAGATTTCTTTGAGACGCTAATGGAAGGATGATCATGGCATATTCAAATCCAAATGAAGGCGCCATGTGTCAAGGGGGGGATCATGTCAAATTAAATTCAATTTGGGAGGTTACCTAATTGGTTATGGTAACTAACCTAATTAGCATTAATCCCTACCTTGATGGGACTGTAGCCAAAATTGGAGTCAAGGATGACCACGTCTTGACTGAGATCTCCTTGAGGTGAACCAATTCATGGCCCTTAGATGAAAACGAGATCAAGGGTGGTGATTTATTGGGATAACAAAAGGTTTTATCTATTTAAACCTAAGAAAGGAGGGACCGGCATCTCTTTTGACCTTGGGAGTCATACAAAGGAGTTGTGCACTCGTCTTTCTCCTTCTTCTTTCAATCAGAAACTATTCTCCTTGGTTCAAGCCTTGGTTCGTAGAGAATCCGCAAGTGTAAGAAGCGGGGTGAAGAAAAGCTTGAAGCACGCTCAAAGTTTTGTCGGTTCATCAAAAGAGGTAGGATGTGTTTTGTTCCATGAGCTGAAGAAATTGTGTTTGAGTCCGCTGATCCATGATTTCTATGGTGGTGTTATTCATTGATGACAAGATTCTATTTTTATTTATTGTTTGTACATGCATGAACCATGGGAATGCTTGATGTTTATATTCGATGTGCAAAAGCCTAGATAAGGTTTTCTTTCAAATTTCCAGCGTCGAATCAGCTGGGTATGAGCCTCAAATGATTTGGTTATTTGCTGTTCTGAAATTGTAGTCTTAGTTTTTGGTATTTGTGAGATGTTCTAAGTCAGGAATTGTCAATACGGTTAATTACATGTAAAACAAAGAAGATAAGGACTTGTTAATCTTAAATCATGGTTAGTATCACGTAGATATATGAGTTTAAAGGTTAAGATAATCATTAATAAAGTTGGAAAGATTTGGGTAATGATTATTGCAGAGAGATTAATTTTCTGGAATCAAGTACCAAGATGGAGTCAAGCCAAACCGAGTCAATATTCCGAATCATGCAGTTTTACCGTTAGAAGTTGTCACATAGATTCCTATTAGGGTTTGTACTCTCAAATCCTAATTCTCCAGTTGTTTTGAACCATTAGAGACTACAGTCAGATTCAGAAATTCCTATCTAGGGCTATGCACAGAGAATTTATCAAGCAGGTAAAGTTACTGTTATATCCCCGACGGGTTAAGTTGAATGTTGATGAAGAGTTTTGACTTCTCATTCCTCTGTTGAATTGTTTGCTCATTGGGATATTGACATCTCAATGGTGCTCCTATGAGAGTCTATTATTGAAAGATGAGAAAATTTAGTAAGTCCGACACAACCACTGTCGTTGTAAGTTGATACCCAGTTCTCTGAAACTATTTTCTCCACAAGAGTTATCGATGGAAACTCTCCGAAGTGGAAATCATAGTATGCTCAAGAGCCATTGCTAGATCCTCAGTGATCTCAGATATTTTATGAACCTCTGTAGTTCAGCCGATGACGGCAACGCGTGTGCTTCTAGACTGTATGTTATTATGGAAGGTCTGCAGTATCTGCCCATTGTACTCGTAAGCACCGATGGGGCATCCCTAGACGTATGGCCGGGTTCCTCTGAAGAACCTCTAGGATGTTCTGGTACTGATGTCCATAGGGGAAGTGGACTGATATGATAGCAAAAGTTGACGATTCCTCTCACTCTATATGTTTGGAGTCTGAATTAACTATTATTTCTATCCGTACAAAATGAATGTTCGGAGTCTTGATTTATGATCATATTCTTTGCATGAGTTGCTAATGTTCTGGTAAGTTGATTATTGAACCTCCAAGTTCACATTTCTTTGATGTTATAAATTGTTCTATTCGAATTGGAGTCCATTTATTCTATTATTCTTTTATCGGTGGGATTTTGGCATCCTACTGGGTATTTCGTTTGAAATACTCATGCATCCTCTGATGCAGGAATTAAGAAAGAATGAGGTAGATCAGGTAAGAGCTTTTGATGCTGAGATGGGCAGATGAAGATTTTTCTTTTATTTAATAGTGGTGTTGAACTATTATTGTTTTATGGCCTCTGTGCCTAAGATTTTAATTACTGTTGATGGATTATTTTGTAATGTAATAATTCAAGTAGTTCTTTGATAATGTTACATTTAAGATTTGATTACGTGAATATTGTTCAGTCATTTCGAACCTGTATGATCCCATATTTTGGTTAATGGGAATGAGAACGATTGAGTATTCGGTCGTGTCCCAAATCTCAAACCTCATGTCAGTCTTAGATTGGTGGCTTCCGCGCTCTAATCGAAGTTTTCAAATTTGGGGCGTGACAGCTTGGCATCAGAGCATAGAATGACTTGAACAATTATTCATTGTACGAGAATTTTGAATAACATTATCTTGTTTGTGTGCGTGGAGCTCTAGAAGATTTAGAGAAGTAGTGAAGGATATACAGGAAGTAGCTCAATAGTGGTTAAACAGTTGGAAGCAAGGAAGCATAGGTCTGGGAACAGAAGAGGAGCCCTATCTGATAGATGTAGAGGAAGAACCAGAACCGGTGGTGGCAGTGCAACCCTTGGGGCTGGAGGTTCGGATTGAGTTCGCTGATGGATCATCACCTGAGCACATCATTATAGAAGAAAGGATTGTGAGGGATCATCCTGTGTACGCAAGGTTGAGACGGACGCAACGCTTGCCTATACCCTGTATAAGGAATTTAAGTCAATGAGGTATTGGTGGCCTTATATGACCAGATGGATGGTCTTGTCGCATCCTGAGTTGAGATTAGCTCTAACTCAGACAGCTTTAGAAATTCTTAATGATTATCTTTGAGAAGCTAGCATTTTTGGAAAACTGATTAGGAAACCCTAGATGATTAGAATTTTGAATAAACCCTAATCTATACGTCATGGAATTAGGTGTAATCATTATCTTTGAATTGAATAAAAAGCTTTTGGTTTGATTACTTGTTTGTGTTTCCTTTTGTTGGTTTGGTGTGATTGTCGCGCATAGGAGTCAATGGATCGAAGGATGAATTAAAATGAAACATTGTGTTAAATTCTAATTCATCTTCTTTCCTTGACGGTAGATAATTGAAGATGGTTGTTACTAGAGCTCGTAGTAGACGTTCCAGCATGGCACAAATCCCTTCGCAGGAGGAAGCTACAAGCCAAAACTTGTCAGATTTGGTGAGGCAAATTACTGCTGAGTTGAGGAATGGTGGAGGTAGTAGCAGCACTACCAAGGTAAAGGCGCCAACCCTAGAAAGGTTCAAGAGAGTGGGTCCAGCATTTTCGGGAGAGGATAATCTAGAGAAAGCCGAGCGTTGGGTGGTGGAAGTCGAACGCTTGTTTAAAGGGATGAAGGTACCTGCCGCTGAACAAGTGACCTTCGCGACTTATCTGTTTGTGGGTGAAGCAGTCTTCTGGTGGGAATCGGCGGAGCGAAACAACTTCGAAGCCAGACAGGACATTTCTTGGGAGGAATTCAAGGAGGTTTTTAATAAGAAATATTTTCCTCCGCATGTCCAGCGTCGGAAAGAAAAGGAATTTCTGGAGCTTGTCTAAGGATACATGTCTGTGTTGCAGTATGAGACTAAGTTCAAGCAGCTGTAGCGTTTCGGAACGGACGCCTGTCCGAACGATTTGGTGAAGGCGAGACGTTTCGTGGATGGACTTCGCGATGGGTTGAGAGCGAAGGTACTGGTTTCTCAACCTACCACTGTGGCAAAGGCGGTGGAATTAGCCTCGATTCTTGAGGACGATTTCAAAAGAACTCAAGGAAGGAAGGGGAGTTCGAGTAAAAGTCAGGATGGCAACTTTAAGCATGCTGGCTTCAAGAGGTTTGGGAATGGTGGTCGTTTCAACAACTGACCAGCGAAGCAGCAGCAGGTGACTCGTGGCAATGGTCTGACTCGAGTGGTGGTACCGTACCGCCAATCTCAGAGCAACAAAGGACAAGAAGCCACAGGCAAATGCAGGTTTTGTGGACAGCAGTCGCATGCTGGGAAGCCGTGTCCTCAGGACACCAGAAGATGCTACAGCTGCAATGAGATTGGGCATATCTCGCCTTACTACGCCAACCGTGCTAAGAAGTCAGGAGGGGAGTCAAGCAAGAAGGCTCAGGCGCGAGTCTTCGCTTTAAATGCTAAGGAGGTGCAGGCTTTGGATGATGTGATTGAAGGTACTCTACTCATCTTGGATAGATTTGCTAGGGTTTTGATTGATCCTGGATCATCATGATCCTTTATTTCTGTCGTGTTTACTGCGAGTGTAGAAAAGAAACCGTCTATACTAGATTGTGATATCTTTATTTCTACTCCTGTCGGAGACTCAATGGTAGCAACTGAGTATCTTGAAGATTCTTCTCTTGTGATAGGAGATGTTGTGTAGAATGCTAACCTTGTGTTGCTTGAAATGATTGACTTTGATGTGATTTTGGGGATGGAATGGTTAGCTAAGTTTGGTGCTACGGTAGATTGTGGCAAGAAGAGAGTTTACTTTAGAATTCCTAGAAAGAGAGAATTAGTGTTCCAAGGAATTCGAGCAAAGAAGGAAAATTGTTTAATTTCTGCAATGAAAGTTCAGAAATTAGTAGCTAAAGGTTGTAGAGCTTTTTTAGCGACTGTGATATCCGTCAAGAAGACTACCCCTAGTATAGAAGAAATTGAGGTGGTGAATGAATTCCTAGATGTCTTTCCGGAGGAGTTGCGTGGTTTGCCACCAAGAAGGGATATTGATTTTACTATAGATCTGATGTCGGCAACTACACCGATATCGAAAGCACCATATCATATGGCACCTGTTGAACTAAAAGAATTGAAGGATCAATTACAAGAGTTGTTGGGGAAATGCCTTATTCAGCCTAGCGTGTCTCCTTGGGGAGCACCAATTTTGTTCGTGAAGAAGAAGGATGGATCTATTCAGCCTAGCATTGATTACCGAATGCTGAATAAAGTAACAATAAAGAACATGTATCTGTTACCCAGGATCGATGATTTATTTGACCAGTTACAATCAACAAAATTTTTCTCAAGGATTGATTTGAGGTCTGGATACCATCAGCTAAGAATTAAGGAAGAAGACATATCCAAGACAGCATTCAGAACCAGATATGGACACTATGAGTTTCTTGTGATGCCGTTCGGATTGACGAATGCCCCTGCAGCATTTACGGATATGATGAATAGAATCTTGATGGAATTGTTGGATCAGTTCGTAATTGTGTTTGTAGATGATATTTTGGTATATTCTACAAGTCAGGAGGAGCACAGGAGACATCTGGCTCAGGTGTTACAGATCTTAAAGACAATCAGTTGTATGCAAAGTTTTTGCAAGTGTGAATTCTGGTTGGACAAGGTGAATTTCTTGGGTCATGTTATTTCTAAAGATGGAGTTTTTGTAGATCCGACAAAGGTGGAAGTTGTTCTTCATTGGGAGCAACCGAAGAATGTGACCGAGATAAGGAGTTTCTTTGGATTGGCATGATATTATCGAAGATTCATTGAGGGATTTTCTAGCTTAGCCTTGCCAATGACAAAATTAATAAGGAAGGGAGTAAAATTCAATTGGGACGATGCTTGTGGAAGAATTTCTAGGAGTTGAAAAGGAGATTGACTTCTGCACCGATTTTGAAACTACCATCAGGATCTGGTGGATTTGTTAATGCATCAAAAAGCGGACTAGGATGTGTGCTGATGATGATGATAAGGCAAGAGGCTCAACTTTTGGTTAGCATCGTTCAGTACTCATCAGAGGTACAAACTCAAGCAATGAGTTCACTTGTTCAATTGACTTATCGATATCAAATTCACAACCAAAATGGTTAAGCAGTCCTCTAAGGGATCTTGGGAATATGTTTGAAGAAAAGTTTCATGGACAAGTGTTTCAATCAGGTTTATGTCATTCACATCATCCATGTCAGGTGGTTGTTTGTTGATGTCAAAGATGTTTAATTCAACCTTCATATTCCCAAAAGAAATTTGCATCACTCCATTTCAACAATTAATGATAGCATTAAATGTAGCTAGAAATGGACGACCCAAAATGATAGGTATTTGACCACTTATGTTCGGAACAGGTTGAGTATCAAGGACAACAAAGTCCACAGAGAAATAAAATGTATCAACCTTAATCAAAACATCATCAACAACACCTCGAGGAATTTTAACTGAACGGTCAGCTAATTAAAGTGTCATTGAAGTGGGTTTTAGCTCTCCCAGGCCTAATTGCACATACACAGTGTAGGGCAATAAATTCACACTTGCCCCCAGATCTAAAAGGCTCGCTCAATTTGATGTTTCGCTATCATGCATGAAATTGTGGGACAACCAAGGTCCTTGTATTTGATAGGAAATTTACATTGAATGATAGAGCTGCCTTGTCTAGCTAGAAATGCTTTCTTAGGAACATTATTTTTCATTTTGACAGAGACTAGATCTTTCAAAATTTTAGCATATGAAGGCACTTGTTGAATTACATCTAGAAAAGGAATGTTTATTTAAACTTGTTTAAACACTTCTAAAATATCTCCATATTGTGCACCTTTTTTAGGATTGATCAGTCTTTGTGGGTAAGGTGCCTTAGGTACAAAATTCCTAGGTGGAGAATCACTGTCAACAACTAGAGAAGAATTAACTTCTTTAGTTTCTATTTCAGGCTTAGTGTTCTCACTTTCTTCTTGTTCAGACATTTCAATATTATTGTCAACTTGTTTTCCAGACATTTGAATGAAAGATTTTAGAGTGTCTTCTAATAATGATTGTTTTTGTGTAAGACACTGAGATTGAGTGGCAGGTTGTTGTTATTGGGTAGGAGGTTGAGACACAACTAGATAAGGTGAGTTATTCTGCCTAAACTGATTATGCATGGCATTCATAGGTGGTTGACTCTGTCTCCAAGAGAAATTTGGATGATTTCTCCAACTTGAATTGTAAGTTTCAGAAAAGGGATTTCCTATCGGCTTCCCATAATTATTCAGGACATTGACGTGTTCTGCATAACACTCTAGATATGTATTCATTGAAGGGCAGTTTAGAGATGTATGCATCAGGCTAGCACACACAGAGCATGCTTCATTCATGTTGAGAGCATTCATGCTTCGGTTCAAACTCAGGGCATCTATTTTCTTGGTTAGCGCATTGAGTTTGACCTCAACATCTACGTCCTCTTTGATCTCGTAGAGACCTCCCTTCTTAGGAGCTTGATGTTGTCTTTCCCTATGACTTGCAAAATCCCACTGTTGGGACTTTCAGCTAATCACTCTAAGAAATTATATGCAGCTTCACCTCCTAAATCTAAGAAAGCACCGCCATTCATTGATTCAATCATATTGCGGTGTGTTTGAGTTAAACCATTGTAGAAATGCTGAATTAACCTCCATGTTTCAAACCCATGATGTGGACATTTTAGTAACAAGTCTTTAAATCTTTCCCAGCTCTCATAAAATTTTTCATTTTCATCTTCCATGAAATCAGTAATTTCTCTTTTTAATTCATTAGTTTTGGCCATTGGGAAGAATTTGGACAAAAATTTGCTCACCAACATATCCCATGTTGTGATAGAATCAGCGGGAAGAGAATTCAACCATGCCTTAGCCTTGTCCTTCAAAGAGAAGGGGAAAAGGCGCAGATGAACAGACTCATCTGAGAAGTCTGTGAACTTAAACGTTGCACAAATTTCTAGAAAATCCTTTGCATGCATGTAAGGGTCCTCTCTGTTAAGACCATGATAATTTGGCAAGAGTTGAATTATTTGAGGTTTCAATTCAAAATGTTTTGCAGAGGTTGCAGGGAACACTATGCAAGATGGAGGGTTGATTGTGATTGGAGAAAATAACTCCCTCAGAGATTTCTCGGGTTGATCTTCCATTTTAACTGAAAGATCAATTTCAGTTTCACTTTTCTCTACTGGATTATAATTATTTCTAACCAAACGCAGTGTGTGATCACGTGGTCATACACAGTCAATCAACTCTCATGAAATTTTTTTGTTTTTGTTTTTATGACCTAAAATTAACTAGAAGGGTACAATTAGTCTTAGAATTGGATTTCCTACAAGTCTCTGGCAACAGCGCTGAAAACTTATTGTTGTTTTAATTAATCTCTTAATTTTACTCGCAAGTGTACAAATCGTATTTGGAGTACAGTCGCACAATTTTAAGAGGTCAAACCCACATGGACTTGTATGGTGGAAATCTAGTCGAACCCTAACTAAACCCTTGAACTAATTATGAAATTTCAGAAATTGATTAACTAATAAATGATTAATTAAATTAATTAATGAGACAAAAATCTAAACTTTATCAAATTAACAAGTACTAAGGCTTTGGAATCGGCATGCAGTAAATTATAGAGAACCCTAAACTTTAAATCATTTATCATTCTCCAAATACTCGTAACAATCTAGAATCCTATTCACGTTGTTACGGAAGATCTTACTTTAACGCACAAAAATTTAGCCAATCATATTCAATATAACACATGCATAATTCATAAAATTCATCTCCATTAAAAATAAAATTGACTTACAGGAATTTTCGGATTAAAAGAAAAACACAGTACTGTTTCTCCTTTATGTCTGTCGTTCCCAACAACTAATCGAACCGATTGACTCCAACGTAGTAACAACAGATGAAATGTCACGCCCTGAAATCCCATACCTCGATTGGAGTGCGGAAGCCAACAATTGAGATACAATTCGAGGTAGAGATCTCGGCACGCGACCGAACAGTCGATTTCCCAACCATTTACAATCATCTCAAAAGGATGTGTAACCGATTATGCCCGCAATCAGTGTAATACAATAACAAACATCAATAAATAGTATGAAATGAATTTACTTAATAATAATCCATTTAAGAAAGTCAAATAAAATAAACCTATAAGTCTATGGCATACAATTTCCAATAATGTCATAAGCATCAATAAAAGCAAAGCAATTAACTAAATAAGCTCCAAAACTCTTCACTGGTCCTGCGACAGCCTTTCCACTACTGCACTTTCTGATCTCAATTTTCATTCGTGCCTGCATCAGAGGATGCATGAGTATTTCATAGAAACACTCAGTAGGATGTAAAAACCCACTGAATTAAAACAAGCAGTATGAAGAGAATAAGAATAACAAAGGATTGTGAACATTCCCTAACATCTGGACTGAACCAAGGTCTATACACCTGAAAGGTTAGTCAATAATAACAATCCTAACTCACAAGTATAGGAAAACATCAATAAGACTCCGAACAAACATATGTGTAAGGAGAGAATAACAATCATATCAAAGGCTCCAGTGAAAGGAGTTACAATTTCTGCTCGCTGAACTGGTCACTCGCAAGTGACTAAAATAATATACCAGAACCACCCTAGGGGTCCCCTTGTGGAACCCTGCCATGCGTCTAGGATGCTGGCTCCACCAGTGCTTACGGACACGATGGGCGGAGACTGAGGACCTTCCGTAATGTCCACAATCTAACGTACGTATAGTGCCTCCCTTCAGGCAGTATGGAATCGCAACTCCACAAATATTGGTGACCTCGCAAGATCTAGCAATGGCTTAATTGAGCATACTATGAATCCACCATAGGGAGAGTCTCGCAAGATCTCCAGTGGAAGAAACAATCATGTAAACAATATGAATAATATATCAAAGGAATAGAGGTCACAACACTCTAAGATCATAAGGTATCTCTTACCAGAATACACTCTCTCACGGAGTATGGATAGAAGTGTCAAAGTCTTTGGTCAATACATAACTCACTCATTGGAATAGCATAGAATAACAAGCTTCTCAAAGGCATGCAAATTACTCTTAGAATAACAAGACAACCCAAACACTTTGAATAATAACAACTCACCCAAGGAGTACCATACAATCAATACATACCTTTCATGCTCAGCCCTAGATAGGAATTCCTTATACACATTGGAATTTTATAATACAAATATCAGAGATAAGAAAATCAAAGAATCTTAGATGATTTGAATTCCAAGTGGAATCACAAACCGACATCAACGCTTCAAGGTAGATAATTATAATTCTCTTGATCAAAGGATTATCCCTCCTAATTAGATTACTTCTAACCCAATTCTTACTATGATATTTCATAAGTATGTAGTTCAATTACTGGTATTGACACGTTAATTATTATCATATCATATTACATGATGTTATTTGTATACTTAATATTTTCTCTTAGATTCATCTCACTGCCTCCTGCACAACAGTCCCTTTCCGACGACTACTGTGCTCTGTACAGTAATACTTAACCTCTGAAATTTTTACTGATAATACCCTCATGAGGCTATTTCTAACCCTACTGATTTTATATTTTTCTGATTTTATTTGAATTAGTTATGAATTATTTACTACAATCTGTAAGCATAGGAAACAGTTCTGGCCGAGATTAAGACTCTTAATCAAACTTGATTATCTCACTTAATAACACATTATAGATGATAATATATCATTAACAGACTATATACTCCCCTCCTAGGTTAATTACAAACCCTAGGATTATCTGGAATTACTAAAGTACACACCTTTCTCATTTTCCTTTACATACAACACAGTTTTAAACATTAATACATCCCAAATAAGATAATTAATATAAGACACACATTAAGACACCAAAACTCAATGTGGATCATGGTCCATCAAGCAATATCAGAACTTCTAGTCTCTAGAAAATTAATAAAGCATCGGACTTTAGGAGTGAATTCCCCATCTAGAAACGGAACATGAATGCACATATGATTATGATGCACTACGCATAGAAATAATGACACAATTCATTCATCTCACAAAAATCAAAACAATACTATAAGGTACTGAATCAAAATACTTATAAATATCATATACAGAAGAGAGGAAAGGGGAAAAACCATCCTACACTTAATTCATAGAAGATTCCGCCTCTTTACGTGTTGCTTGTCTCCTCCGCTTCCTTTAAAGCTCCCGCTCCAAGCTCTTGCAAACTCCCACAAGAAGAAGCCTTATAGGAGGTGGGTGAATGTGGGAAGGAGAAGGGAAAGGTCTCTGGACGTTCTAGGGCTAAGTTTTGCAATAGCACAAGCCAACTCTCTAGGGTTTATATAGAGTTTGGGGAGAATCCCTTCTTAAACTAATTTTTCATATCATGGGCACTTCCCACCAATGAGAAGGCCTCCAGATCCCTCTAGACACGTGCAATATAAGTCCAGTTGGGATTTGGCATCTTTCCCATGCAAATCTACCCCAAAAATAAGCTAAAAATCGCAAAACCGCAACCGGTGATCGATCAGCGATACAGCGATCGATCGTTGTATGCGTTTTCCTACACTACCGCATTACAGCCGATCGATCGCAATTATTGCCGATCGATCGCTTTACCCGAAACAAAACAATAAATAATCACAGTAACTACGATCGATCGTTTTGATAGGCGATCGGTCGGTTCAATTTGCCGATCGATCGTCTGTTATGGCGATCGATCGCAGCCACGCCCAAAAAAATTCAATTTCTCATATCTTTTCACTCCGAACTCCAAATCGTGCATAGTTGGTGGCGTTGGAAAGCTCTTCTCACCAGATTTAATCCTCACAAAGCAAAACATACTCAAATCAAACATTAAGAGGGTCAAATTTCGGTTTTAATATACTTACTAATTTTTCGGGTGTTACATGAAAACCAAATGAAAAGAAAAAATCCTAAATTAAAATTTGGAACTGGAATTGTAAAAAACTACTCTCTCGGTCTCTCTATTTGCAACAATTGTAAGCAATTCGATACAATTTTAATCTAAGAACAACAGCTAAGATGAAAACAATATGATCAAGAGAAAAAAATCAAAACTTGAAAATGAAATATGCTTCGGTCCTCTATCAGCCGGCAATAGTTCGAACAGCTTGATACAACTCCAATGCAGTAACAACAAGAACCGGGAATGAAAAATACAGAGAAAAATGAAAACAGAACTGTAAAACAAAATGAAAAAGAACTGCTCTTGTCATTGTCTCGAGTCGTCGACCCCCTCGACTGTTGCTCTCTGCTCTGTTTTCATATATAAACCATCTTCAGCTTTCCTCAAATCAGAACCCTCAATCTTGTCAGAAAAATCCTTCCTTCACGTGTGCCTTCCAAATCAGTCAATTTGCATTCACATTGAATCCCGTCCAATTGCATAGAAAAAATTCCAACTTTGAACTCTCAATACAGAGCCCAAAACACCCAAAAATTAAGTCTTTCCTTTCTGCTACATGAATCGGACTTTTCTTCTTCTCCAATCAAAGCGAATTTGGGCACTTACCAGTTTGAAACAGGTCTGTAACTTGCCTTGCCCGATTTGGCTTTGTCAGACACGACCTTCCAAATTAAGCCTCTGTTGCTTGAACTCCTCGTGGTCGAGCCTCTTCCAGTGGTCGCCTTTGCCAAGACCTCCGTTGTTATAGCCATGATCGCAGCTATTCTTCTCCATAAGCGCTCGCCGTCAAGTGCTCCTCCGAGCCCAAGCCTCAGTTCGCTGCCATCGCTCGAGTAGAGCTTGAACTTCTGTTCTTCGACTGGAACACCCGAGCTTTGGCTCGGGTTTCCTTTTATTTATTTTATTTTATTCTTTTCTCTTACCAAACCGAACCGGTTCATGTTTTGCTTCTTCTTTTGCTTGGGTCAAAACCCGTTGTATCAACCTCAACTGTCGGATTGAATCTGAACACTCTGTACGTTAAAATCAAGACCCGTAGTCGCTTAAGTGAACATCAATGGTTAAGATCTTTTCTGCCTGTGATCTCTGCCTGTGATTGCAGCCCGAACACTTGAACCTATATAAATAAAATATGTGCCACATTAGTCATACTAAATAATTCATAAAATTATGGAACATATTTAAATTGAGTCATTTAGAGCGCATTATTTATTTAATTCCTAATTACTTAGCTAATTACTAAAACTCACTTTATTCCTTATTTTAACTAGAAATTAAGACTAACAGCAGGTAAAAAGGCATATAAGAATGTGTATTTTTCCTGCGTAACAATACTCTCCCACGTTGTGGGCCTGGGCTATTCCCCTAAACTGGGCCTGAAAGCCTTATTACATAATACTTAATAGCTTGGGCTACTCCCCTAGACTGGGCCTAAGGCCAACAACATAAATAAGCCAAATAACATAAAGAAATGAACTAATACTACTGGAACACATCAGAAATCCATGGAGACGTCTTCCCAGACCTGTTCCGGAATAGGCAACGGCTGCAAAAAGCCCGAAGGGGCTATAGTGGAAGCTTTGGCCCTTTGGCAAATCTCACATTCGGCCATAAAACGTTGAACTGCTTGTTTGATACCATGCCACATAAAGCATTGAGAGACACGCTTGTAAGTCCGGAAGTTGAGTGAAAATGCTCCAATATAGTACAATGAATGCTGTCACAATTGGGAACCCATAGCCGTTTCTTCCAATAAATAATGTTGTCCTGCAAGACAAAAGAAGGGATCGTCTGTGGATTGAGCCTGAAGGCAAGCCACCAAGGCAACCGTCGCAGGATCCTCATTATAAGCTCTCCGGAGATCAGCAAGGAATGGAAACAGTGGAGTGGCCATACTGAAATTGGTGGCCTCTTTGAATTAACGAGATAAAGCATCGGCGACAATATTATCTGAACCTCGTTTATAAGCCAGCTCGTAGTCATACCCGAGCAACTTAGTCACCCAATGTTGTTTATGTGCAGGCTATTGGCAGCTTGATGTATACCATGAACTGCACTCGACCTGATTTGGCTTTTGTAGTAAGCTTTGTGAGTCAATATCAAGCAAACCCAGGTATACAATATTAGCAGGCTATTTAGCGGGTGTTTAGATACCTATTGGGTACCAAAGATATGAAACTCACATAATAGGCTAAAAATCTGTCATTAGAAGGGTATAGTTATTTAGACTATGCTAGTTTTAAAGATGAAATAAAATCTATTGCTGGTTATGTTTTTATGTTTGGTGGCGGTGTTGTTGCATGGGTTAGTAAGAAGAAAAAGTGTGCTACTAAGTCCACTATGGAAGCTGAGTTTGTTGCATGTAGTTTAGCAGCTTCTGAGGCAGTGTGGATTAAAGAGTTTCTAGCTAGGCTACAGCTAGAACAATGAATTGATGCTCCTATCCAAATTTATTGTGATAATTTGACCACTATGTCGACACACTGTAATGGGGAGATCAGTTCTAGAGCAAAGCACATTGAGGTGCATTATTATTATATATTTGACATACTACAACGAAGAAAGTTGATTGTTAGTCATCTTCCTATGCTTGAGATGTTGGCTGATTCGTTAATTAAGGCCTTGACAACATATCTGTTTGTTAAACATGTTCATAGTTTTGGATTACGACAGGACTAGTGCACGAGTCACTGTTGAATAGTAAATATGAGCACTAAACCCATAGTGGGGGATGTTGGTTATAGGTATGGGTTAGGCCCATATTTATGTAACCTATTTGTACGAGGAGTCGGCCCTCTCATATGGTGCATGGACATGTGGAGTGTGCTAAGTTCCCATGGGCCAGGTGGGGTCCGCACTAGATGGAAGAGACACCTAATAGGACTGTTACGAGGAGTAATTGGGAAAAGGCAGTTACAGATAACCACTAGGAGAGTTAGTGGGATAGAGTTAGAAGGAATTAAGGAATAACTCTCCCAAATAAATAGGGAGGAGTTGAGAATGTGAATAGTACTTTGGGGACACCCGACGGCTGGTTCCCTCTCTCCTTTGGACTCTCTCTCATCCTCGTGCGTTTACTCTCACTCTCTCATCTTGCTCATGGGATTTGTGATTTGTGTCCTATTATCCCATACGACAAGGAACTAGGAGATCTCTATCTCAAGGAGAATAGAGACTCTCGTCCATGCAATTGAGTCCTTGGTGATCTCCGACATAACTCTATTCTTTTGAGTATTTATTCGTGGATTGATCTTAGGGCACAAAGGCCCAAAGGTTAGTAGTAATCAAATCGCTTAATTCTTATTATATTGAGATGATATAAGTGGTTGTTCATAATATTGCTCATATGTTCTTGCATATTTTTTGTTTGATATTGTGTGCAAGAGAAAGTGATTAAAAAGGGATATGATTTGGAGAATTTGGCATCATGACGGGCGATCCCTCGTGCTTCGGCTGCGCCTTTGAACCCATCACCAATTCCGTCTTGTCCTTGTCAAATGACCAGTACAATGCAGATGGGATGCCTTCGCCTTGTCGCTCTGGTCTTTGCCACCGACCGTCAGAGTGGTCGGTCGGGAAGCCCAGTAGCAGCATAAGGAGAGCTGCAAGGAGGGGTTTGGATCTTCCACTCAGAGTCGGTGGCGGGGTGGCCAGAATCCGGGGTGAGCAGGAACTTCGACTTGTCAAAGAGGTAGAAGGTGACGAGAGCCTGAGAGGATCGGGGAAAATGGGTACATAGGAGAGGCCGAGTGAGGTTAAAATCAGTGTTTTGATCTGATGGCTTATAATCTGTCTCTTTAACGGCAGAGATTAAATTAGCTGCTCCCATTAACAACTGTTGTTAAAAACCGCCGTTCATGATACCTTTTAGCGACATATTTTTTCTGTTGTTAAAATTCGTTGACAATTATATAAAGATTAATTATTAGCGACGAACTTTCATCTGCAGGTAAAAATCTGTCGCCCAGGTCTCTTAAGCGAACCCAATTTACATAGATTAGAATTCAATCTTTACTCTCAAGCATGCATTTTAATAATAGTATACATTTTTCAGTTACCGTATTTGGATAAAAATATTCTCAATTACCAAGTTCATATATCAACCTAGCAAATTGTCAAAAAAAAATTGCCTCATCCTTTTTATGGAAGAAAAAGGGATATACTAATGAGACCTTAACATAATATTTGTGGGAGATGCAGGATATTAGATTCTAACCTCTATCAATTCCAACCTATATATTTCTTTAAAAGCTATGATTTGAGTTGGAGTCGCAGACGTAGAGGGCACCTTCAATAAGGGTGTTCATGAGCCGAGTCAGCTCGTGAGTTTTTCCGACTCGACTCGAATTTTTGCTCAACTTGAGCCCACCTCAACTCGAGCTCAAGCCACCCTGTAACTCGACTCAGCTCAAATCAAAAAAACACGGCTCGAATTAACTCGAAGCTCGACTTGAGAATCAGCTCAAAAAATCAGCTAACTCAGAAATTTTACAAACCAATTTCGTGTAGAAAAGAAATCTTCCTTTAGCTGCCTTCAGTTCCTCTAAATTCGGCCAGTTTACGGCTCAAATTGTAAAAAAAAACCCAACCTTAAGCTCTTAAAACAGAGCCGAAATCACAAAAAAATGAAGCTTTCCAAACTGAGCCAAATCCGCCCCTTTTTGAAATCTCAATTTGAATTGAAATTTGATACTTACCATTCTAAAACAAACCTGCAACTTGTCTTTCCCAATTCAGCTCTCTTGCACGCGATTTTTCAAATCGAGAGCTTATCCTCGTGTGCAACAGTGCTCCCGAACATGGCCTCAGGCTGCCGTACTCTGGTCCTTGCGATCACAACGTCACCGTCGATCTCGCCCCCGATCGTGAGCTAGAGCCTATGGCCACCGTCGTCGTCGACTATCAGCCTCGCCTCGCCATCGACCTCCATCGGTTCTCCACAGTCGTAGCTTTGCTGTTCTTCATCATGAGTGCCCGAATCCATGCGAGATTTATTGGTCTGTCGTCGCCGTTGACCTCTCCTTAGACCTCGACAAGCAGCCGTCTGTCACCGTCGGCCTTCGTTGACCTCACCATGTTCTTCAGTCTCGGGCACTCTGTTTTGGTTGAAACACCGGAGCTTTCAGCTCGGGTTGTTTTATTTCTTTTTTTTTCTTTTGGTTGGGTTAAGACCCATTGTAACAACCCCATCCACTGGATCTAATCTGAATGGCTCTTCACTTAAAATAAAAAATCATAGTCTTCTGGGATGTAAATCAGCGACTTAGATCTTTTCTGCACGTGATCTCAATGTTTTTAATAAATTAGGCTCTTTAAAACCTGCCCACATATTCAAATGAGTTATTGGCTTTCCCTATGTTTATTTTCTTTGTATTTTTTGGTTTATTGTGTTATGTAGTAAATACTGACAACCAAACTACCGCAAAGCGCATAAAAAATTAGACCGATCATCGATCTCGATTGATGGTAGATTGGTAGGTTTGGTTCGACCGCAGGTGGAGCTGGATTGACCTGAGGTTGGATATTAGGAGGCAACATTAGTGAAGTTGACCAACGAGGTGTTTGTGTGATGAATAAAACAAGCTTCCCTTGAGCGGAGGTTCTGAGCTCAAACCCCACTCCATTGTACGATGGGTGGGCTCTGTATGCACCCAAGGGGATTAGCGGCGGGATATGGTGCTCTAAGAGGTCAGTTTCTGTTGTGTTCCAATTATTAAGTAGTCATCTTTTGGTTTATTTAGGCTGATTGTATTGCTGCCCTTTGGCCCAGCATAGGGGAATAGCCCAACTTCTTGCGTATTATGTAATAAGGTCACAGGCCCAATTAGAGGGAATAGCCCAGGGAATATCCCAAGCCCAAGACGTGGGAAAACTATGTAAAGAGCTTATGCTCTCTTGATTAGATTATTAAGAAAGTTTACCCTAAACCTAACACTTCACCCCCTTCGTCCTCCTCTAGCAGAGCCGCCATTAGGCCAGCAGAGGTCATCCTTCCTCCTTCACGTCTCGTCCTTCTCCAAATTTTGATATTTCCTTCTCTTCAATTGCTGAGATAACATTGGTATCAGAGCACCGATCCTTGGAAACGCAAGATGTCCTTTGCAATGGCGAAGAGCAACCAACGTTCAGATGTAGATCATCAGTCAATGGCTGAATCAACCATGCTAGGGGACTCCCACACTGAGGCGCCGCCCTCCTCTCCCAGGGGGGATGATCTTCACGAGATGATGGCAGCATCTATGGCGCGCCAGGACCAAATTCTTCAAGTCCTTCTACAGGGACAAAAACAATATCAAAAGGAATGATGATGTTCTACGAGTCCTTTGATCGCCTCTCTTTGTCCAAGACAACGCCCCCTCGTACATAACGGCTAGACAAAGGGGTTCTTCCACCCCCTTCGAGCGGTCCCTTTGCTCGATGTCCATTATTGTCGGCCCGGCACCAAGAACCAACCACCACCTTTTTTGGCACTTAGACGACAACTGCAGGGCCACACTTCATGGGCGCTGGGGTAGCAGGCATGCAAGGTGTTTGACATAATGCTATGTCGACTCCCTTCGTTCAAACACATGCTGGCCAGGTCCAGGAGACGAGGAACGTGATTTGGACTGAACAAATAACCAGGCTGAATCCAGTTGGACCAACCAGGGCCACTCGCGAGAAGAGCACCATGGCCCCAGGCCGGTAGCAGAGACACGGCCAGCAAGGTTCCAATTCCCCAAGTATTCAGGGGACAATAATCCGGTGGACTGGCTGTACCAAGCAGAAAAGTTCTTCTGATACTAGGACACACGATCTGATGATGACAAATTAACTATAACTTCCTTCCATCTCATTGGTGATGCTTTGATTTGGTACCAATCCTTTGAGGTAGAGCACCCTGGTCATTCATGGCAACAATTTACTCGTGAGTTATGCATTCAATTTGGACCTACGGAGTCTGCAGACTTTAATGAACTCATCAGCTCATTGCGACACACATCTACCTTGCGTGCCTATCAAATGGAATTCATGCGTATCACCAATCGCCTCTAGTATTGGACGCAGGAGGCCCTAGTGGGTAACTTCATGCATAGCCTAAAGTTAGAAATCTCAGATGCTATTCGTCATTACCCGTGCATGTCTATGGCTGAAATGATTAAGCATGCGCGGATTGCGAAAGAACACTTTAATCGTCAACGGTGGTCCTGGAGGCCCCCTTCGAGAGCGCCCATGCCGCCAGCCTCACAGGTACTTCCGGTTGACTCCCATGCTCTGCCTGTGTCGCTGCCAGCCATCCACCAATTGATACAAGGACAAATTAAAGAGCGTCGTTCTAAGGGCCTATGCTTTAACTGTGATGAACGCTTCGTTCCGGGTCATCGCCACAAGACCCGTACCCTTCTTGCCTTGGAAGGTATCTGGGACGAGGGCTCCGAGGATGAAGATGGGGCCGGATTTTCACCGCCCCCGCCATTCGACACTCAGCCTGAGATCTCTTTCCATGCTTTCTCAAGCGCGTTATGCCTCAGACCATGCGTGTCCAGGGCACTATAAAGAAGCAACAAGTGTCCGTCCTGATTGACTCTGACAGTACCCATAACTTTATCAACGACAAGGTGGCTATGAGGCTGGGATGCCCATTGCACGCCTCGTCCCCCTTTGATGTTCGGATTGGAGATGGTTCAAACCTTAGGAGCGCTGGTATGTGTCCAAGGGTGGAGCTGACTATATAAGGGCATGCATTCCTCTTGGATCTTTATTTATTGCCTACACAGGGGGCTGATGTGGTCCTAGGAGTGCAGTGGCTCTGTGATCTCGGAGATGTTATTTGGAATTTTGAGGCCATGACGATGCAGTTCTCTATTGGAGGCCATTCGATTCGGCTGTGTGGCACACTTCCAGGTTCTCTTCATTCTATTCTTTCTGTGGATTCCTTAATGTGCAGGGTTCATCAAGGGTTTTTCTTGCAAATGATATCCACGGAGGACACAGCCCCCTCGGTTGACCCTCCTAAGTTGGCTGCACTCCTCTCGGCTTTGACTAGTTGTTCCAGGAACCTACGAGTCTGCCGTCCCCTCGGTCCCATGACCACCATATTCCCATTATCCCAGGGCCTGCACCTGCCAATGTTCGGCCGTACAGGTATCCGTACATTCAAAAGGCAGAGATTGAGAAGTTGGTCAAAGAGATGCTGCTGATAGGAATCATTCGGCCAAGCTCCAGTTCCTATTCATCACTTGCCCTTCTTGTTCGGAAGAAGGATGGCACATGGCATTTTTGTGTGGACTACAAGGCTCTCAATGCCATTACACTCAAAGATAAGTACCCCATTCCCGTCATTGAAGAATTGCTAGATGAGTTATCGCATGCGCGGGTTTTTTCTAAACTGGACTTGCACGTTGGGTACCATCAGATTCGCATGCACCCTGAGGATGTCCACAAAACGGCCTTTTGCACTCATGATGGGCATTTTTAATTCATGGTTATGCCTTTCAGTCTCACTAATGCTCTGACCACATTCCAAGAACTTACGAATGACATATTTTGGGATTTCTTGCGCCGGTTTGTTCTCATTTTCTTCGACACCATCCTCGTCTATAGTTCTTTTTGGCAGCAACATATGGAGCACCTTCGCTCCATCTTTGAGGTACTTCGAGCCCACTCTTTATTTATCAAACAGTCTAAATGCTCTTTTGGTTGTTCTCAGGTTAACTATCTGGGCCATGTGATCTCCAATGGCCAAGTGTCCACTGACCCCTCCAAAGTGGCCGCTATGGTTAATTGGCCAATACCTCTCTGAAGGGTCTTAGGGGGTTTGTGGGTTTGACCAGCTACTACCGCAGGTTTGTTGCCAACTATGGCTCTCTCGCTGCCCCCTTGACCAGCCTACTCAAACAAGGCGCATTTGTATGGTCGTCCAGCAGGCCTTTGAAACTCTAAAAATTGCCATATGTTCAGCCCCTGTTTTGGCTCTCCCTGATTTCTCTCGGCCCTTCGTGGTTGAGACTGATGCTTCCGGCCACGGCCTCGGCACTGTACTGCTACAAGACGACCATCCGATAGCTTTTTGAAGCAAGGCATTGTCTGGCCGCTCATTGTCATTATCGGCCTATGAGGAAGAAATGTTGGCAATTGTACATGCGGTGACAAAGTGGAGGTCGTATTTATTGGGGAGCCATTTTATTATCCGAACGGACCACCAACCACTGAAATACTTCCTGGACCAGAGAATTGCCACTCCTACCTAGCAGCGTTGGGTGACAAAATTATTGGGGTACGATTATGAGCTAGTTTATAAACGCGGGTCCGAGAACTCCATCACAGATGCTTTATCTCGTCAGTTTGAGGAGGCCTCTTCTTTCGGTATGTCTGCTCCTCTCTTCCCTTTTCTTACGGATTTACGGAAAGCATATAACGAGGACCCGGCGACGGTTGCTTTATTGGATCGGCTTTAGGCCAAGTCTTCTGATGATCCATCTTTCACCTTAAAAGACCATATTATTTATTGGAAGGATCGGCTGTGGGTTCTGAATTGTGACAGCATTTGTCATACCATTTTGAAGCATTTTCATTCTACCCCTACAGCGGGTCATGAAGGTTCTTTCTGGACTTACAAACGGGTCTCGCAATTTTTTTTATTGCGTGGTATTAAGCGATCAGTTCAAAGATTCGTGGCCAAATGTGCGGTTTGCCAACGTGCCAATGCTTCTACTCTGACCCCTTCGGGTCTTTTGCAGCCGCTGCCTATCCCGAAGCAGGTTTGGGAGGATGTCTCTATGGATTTCATTGACGCACTACCAGTTGTACAAGGCAAATCAGTGGTGATGGTTGTGGTCGATCGGCTTTCCAAATATGCTCACTTTTCAGCCCTGGGCCACCCTTATACGACCAAGGTTGTTGCTGAGGTTTATGTCCGGGATGTGGCCAAACTTCACGGAATACCTCGCAGTATTGTTACGGACCGTGATCGGGTGTTTATCTCGCAGTTTTGGTAGGAGTTCTTCACTCTTCAGGGATCTCATCTCCTCATGAGTTCCGCATATCATCCACAAACAGATGGCTAACGGAAGTGGTTAACCGCTGCCTCGAGCAGTATTTACGATGTTTTGCAAGGGAGAATCCTAGGCGTTGGCTACAATTTCTTCCGTGGGCTGAATAGTCTTACAACACCACCTACCATACTTCTACCGGATTCTCTCCTTTTCAGATTGTCTATGGCCGACCTCCCCCAACAATTCTTCATTATGTACCTCAGCGGGCATCCGTCAGTGAGGTTGACTATCTCTTGCAAAACCGAGATGACATTTTGCGGCAATTGAAGTCCAATTTGGCCTTGGCCCAAAACCATATGAAACAGATTTATGATAAGCGCCATTCTAACCGTGAGTTTCAAACTGGTGATTGGGTATATGTCAGTTTTGTTCCTGCGCGTCAATCCTCCCTTTATCAACCGGCCTGCATAAAATGTGCCCATCAGTTTCATGGGCCCTATCAGGATGCCGAGTGCATTGGACCAGTAGCCTACAGACTGCAGCTTCCGGTAGATTCTACAGTTCATCTTGTTTTTCACGTCTCACGACTTTGCCGTGTTGTTGGTGATCCATCTCGCCTGGTACCTACTCTTCCTCTGTCCGTTTTAGCCAACTTACCATTGGTACCAGCTTCGATTGTGGATTCTCGTCGGGTGCTCATTCCAGTCGCATTATCACTGAGGTTCTTATTGCGTGGCAAGACCGACCACTGGAGGATGCTTCATGGCTTCCTGAGGATAGCTTTTTGGCCCAATATCTGGGTTGGACACCTTGAGGTCAAGGCTAGCAGCGAAGCGTAGGGGAATGTTGTGTTCCAGTTATTAAGTAGTCGTCTTTTGGTTTATTTAGGCTAATTGTATTGCTGGCCTTCGGCCCAGCTTAGGGGAATAGCCAACTTCTTGCGTATTATGTAATAAGGCCGCATGCCCAATTAGAGGGAATAGCCCAAGGAATATCCCAAGCCCAAGACGTGGGAAGTCTATGTAAATAGCTTATGCTCTCTTGATTGGATTATTCAGAAAGTTTACCCTCAACCTAATCTTCCTCACACTTCACCCCCTTCGTCCTCCTCTGGCTGAGCCGCCATTAGGCCAGCAGAGGTCATCCTTCCTCCTTCACGTCTCTTCCTTCTCCCTATTTCGATCTTTCCTTCTATTCAACTGCTGACACATAAGAGTTTCCTTGCCCCTTCTAGTTGGGTCCTAAGGACTAGCACACCCCTCGTTATAAAAAAAATTATTAGTGAAGCCCACTTCAAATATGTAATAAATATTATTTTGTGCACAATGAGTATAAAAAAACATGTAGTGCAGCTGGTTAGTGCTTTGATATAAAGCAATTGTCTTGGGGTTTGAATGCTAACAAAACCCAAAAATAAATTTTTGCCTAGAGTGGCTCACGAGCCCGCCCGAGCTGTTAAATTCTATAACGAGCCGAGCTCGAGTTGTTAAATCTTAGGCTCGAATTGAGCTGAGCTCGAGTTGCTAAATCTTAGGATCGACTCGAGCCGAGCCTAGCTCGAGCCCGAGTTTCTAAAAATCGAGCTCGAGTCGAGCTAAGTCAAAACTCGACTCGACTCGGCTCGTGAGCAGCCCTAACCTTCAATATGAGTCCAGTTGGGAGAAAATGGTTTCATTTTGTACCGAAAAAAAGGTGGATACAGAAAATAGAGTTTCATTTTGAACCAAAAAATAAATATATGACCTCATCTTAACGGCTCTTATTTTTGGAGTCTTATTTATATGTCACAATTAGACCCTCATAAAACCACGTAAGTTAGACCTACAAATCTTCTTGTTGGGGGGAAGTGTAGATTGAAGTGCAGCTTCTCTCCACCCTTTGCTTTTCGCTGTTGTTGACCTTTTGTGGTGGTGCTGGTATTGTCCTTGGGAGTATTTACTGTGATTTTGTAGTTCTTATGGCTAGACCTCATGAAGTGCTTGAAGGGTTTGCGAGCTGCAGTGGATGCGATTCAATCACCTGTTTGGTGTGGAATTCTTCCAAAAACTGTCTTGATTTGGAATCCCCTTGCACTCACAAACAATAACAACAATAGAGTACAAGATTATGAACAATATATACGAACAAGAATTTAAATCTTGTATAATCAAATTAAATGAAGGAATGAGTACTACTAAACTGCGGCCTTTGTGCCAAAGATTATACTGTTCATCGTAGAGAAATAAGAATATGTCGAAGATCACCACCAACCGTTCGTGTATGGATCTCCCTATGTTTCTCCCTTGAACAAATCTCCAAGATTAATCCAAGTCGCCCAAAAGCCGATTGAGAAACAAACGCACCACCCCAAGGAGAGAGAGATGTCCAATGAGAGAGAGAGTGCAATGTGAGGAGAGAGAGAGGCGTGTTACTGTTCATGCACACAAACCAAGGCAAATCATGAGAGTCAAGTAGTGGACGGTTACACGCCCCTCCTTATTCTCTTTTGATTACAATTTCGTTTACAGATTTGACTAATTCAAAATCCCTCCAATTACTCATCTCCGTTATTCCATAATTAGGGTGTAAATCCCAATTACTCCCCTAATTATCCATCTCTCTATTTGGTAAACTCAAACCAAATAAGGACTTTTTCTATAACGGTTATTAGCATTAGGTGTCTCTTCCAATTAAGTATGGACCCACCTGGGCCTACAGGAGCCTAATCTCTCCACACGTCCACACACCACATGGGAGGATTGACTCCTCTAAAACTAAGACAAGTAATATGGGACACAAACCCATATATTACTTTGTTACATTATTTTCTATGGAGATCCAAGCTTGATTGTTTATGATCATTTTGGCAAGATCATCTTCCCAAGATTCTATTGGAGGGATTTTGCTCCAACTGTGGGAGCAGTGGCTTCATCTGTGAGAGTCTGTTGTGTTTTTAATGTTTATATATATGTTGTATGTTGTTTGGCTCATTTTCCTCTGCTCCTGTTGGTTTTGAGGAGGAACTCGCTTGTAATTTCGTTGGTTCCTTAATTTAAGTGTTTTCATGAACAACAAAAAAATATTCATTGGTGACTTGGCGTAAATAAGAGTCCAATTGTGACGTTAATAAGCATCGTTGATGCTTGGTGCTAGATTAGGGCGGAATAAAGAAATTGTAGGGCCCATCTTTAGATACTAAGAAAGGCTACAAATTATGTGACAAGTATAATAATAATTGCACAAAAATAATAACTCAAACAATATGGTTCAGAAGAACTCTTATCTAATTTTAATCACTAAAGCTAAGCCTTTGTCTGAATTTATTATTACCATAAGGTTTTTCAAAGTGAATTGAATTACTTCACTTATATCAGTGCTATGGTTCATCGAAAATAAATCTAAGTGGACTCCTTTAGGAAAAAGTAACTAAATTAGGTTTTTTGTAATAATTAACCCCATTGATTCACGTGTTCAAGAACTTTTCCTAACTTATAAAAAAAGAACTTTTTTAACCAAATGGTTGAGTTATATTAACCAATATGTACGTGCATTATACATGTGCAATTTACAAGTAATCATTAATTGAAAACATTACACATGCATGTTGGCATATGCCCAGGCTGCCACGCCATTGGATAGAAATCCAACAGCGTGCATTAAAGCCTGCCAGCCCCATGTTAACATGCTTTGTCAGATCAAGATCCAACGGCTCTGGCTGCCCCAACATATGCCAATGAACATGTACTGGGGCACATACTAAAAGCAACGGGACTCTTTAATTTGTGAAACCAATTCACGAAATAACTTTTCACTTTAATTTTGCCCACACAATTTTGGTATTTACAATTGCACTTTCAGTTTTCTCCCTGATAAAGAACCATACTCTATTGGAGTCAGCTCACCCCATTTACACAGACGGGTCGGTTTTATAGTCGGGTGGGGATTGGAGACAACTCATCCTAGGCATTATTGGGCATCAAATTTGAAAGTACTCATATGGGAGGGAGGGTGGAACTTTAAAGCTCAAATTCTTCCCCAGCTCCGAAGACCAATTCTACTCTATGTAGGGTTAGGTCCAAAAGGCTAGAAGTAGTTTTAGCTTATCAAATCAATTTTTATAATGATTTTAGCTGATCAATTAAGTGAGACTTATAGGAACTGAGAACCATGACAATATGACTAAGATAGGAAAGATTCAACAATAGTACCATTGTGATTTCTAGATAAGTTTAAAAAATACTGCATCTATTTGAAATTCGAAAATGTTAAATAGCATGTGCACATTCAGACGTGTTCAAAGCATGTGCAGGGGCCCACATAATCTGATGGCTTCTATCATACACATGCTTTGAACACTTCTTTTAAAACACAGTGTTTCTCATTTTTCTTGAAATTTTAAATAATCGTACCAATCAACCTTACTTTTTTTACCATGGGAAAGTATGTTTTTTGTTCATTTTTTATTTACACGTGAACATTTGTTGTGTATGTTTTTTTTGGGTAAATTAAATTGAATAAAGCCCAAGAAAGGAAAGGCAGTATAGAAGTAGGTGAAGCACCTAACAAGACCTTAAAAAAAAGACTAATAAAAAGAGCTAATAAAATAAATAGACTAAGAAATCACAATGATTGAATACAGTAGCTCGAAAAGAAGAAACATTAACTGCCACTTTAACTTGATTGATGATTAGACTTATAACCGAATCAGGAGTAAATGAAGATTCATAAAAAATTCTCTTATTTCTTTCATGCCTAATTATAGAGATAAAGGTATTAAAGATATATTTTAGGAAGAGCCCATCATACTTGTTGGATGTACAGAATTGAAGAAATCCAATCAATCTCATCTTGAAAATGTGAAACTTGATGAATAATATCACACTTATGAAGAAGGGTTGCCCAAATAGATTTGCTAAAAGGGCACTAAAAATGATATGATTAACACTTTCCAAGTTAGAGCAACAAAAAACACATCTGTTAGGAATCATTAGGCCTCACTTTTGCCAATTATCTATAGTCATGAGACCATTAGATAGGGCTAGCCAAGAGACAGATGCTTGTCTATAGATGCATTGTTTAAACCAAACTAAAGACCACCAAACCACATGCGCATGTTTTTATTGAATGAAATTCCAAGAAGCTTTATAACAAAACTTCTCTGAGGGCTTGAGCCAATGATAGAATCTTCGTCTTGTGTGAGAATTGGCAGGTGAGTATCAAGAAATTCCCAAACCTCTATGGTGCGAGTAGTGGCAGCAACAAAATTTCAATGCCCCTCAGAGATTGAATCGGCAATAGTACTATGAATATTACCTCCAAGAAGGACCATGTTTCTAAGACCAAATTAGGTAATGAGAGGCAGGTTGTCCGCCCATGGATCAAACCACATGCGAATACTATTGCCATTACTAATTGAATAGTGAAACCTTTGCATCATAAACTCTCAAAGGGACATAATAGAATTCCAAGCACGAGAGGCATGCGGAATATAAGCTATCCAATAATGCCTATGAATGGTAGTAGCTATTGATGGATTGTAGTACTATTGTGTTTGCGTATGAATGGTAGTAGCTATTGATGGAAGCCAATGAAAAATTATTTATACCAGAATAGAAAGTATAAATGTGTACTCTCCATTAATCTCCTCCTCTTGCCTTGAATCAGCATTAATATACTCACAGAACAATGATAAATCTGATTTAAGTTTTACACTTCAACGAATCATATCTCCTTTATTTCTAGTCCTTTTCGTTTTTTGTTTGTTCTTCCTTATTTTTAATGTTTTTCCTATAATGATGATATCATAAGGATTATGAAATAATATCTAAAAAATACAACAAAATCCACGATAAATAGCATGCGGTGTCCAACATAGTTAGGCTATCATCATGACATGAAGGAGGATGAAAAATAAGGAAAAACAAAACAAAAATAGGCAAAAACGGATCAGAAATGAGATAGATATGAATCGTTGAAGTTTGTCCCAGAAAAATAACTATACATTCGATAGCAGTCGAAAATATGATAGCCCATTTTATGGGACATACTTCAACGATTCATATCTCCTTCATTTCTGATCCATTTTTGCCCATTTTTTTGTTCATCCTTATTTTTTTTGTTCTTTCTTATCATGATGATATTCTAATGATCCTGAGATAATATCTAAAAAAATAAAACAAAATCTACGATAAATAACATGGTGTCTCAACATCTTTATGATATCATCATTATAAGAAAGAGCACTTAAAATAATGAAGATTGAAAAAATAGGTGAAAAACAGAGCAGAAATGAAGGAGATATAAATTATTAAAGCTTGTCCTAAAAAAATTGCTATCGTGTATTCGATTACACTATAGCAGTGCAATTGATTACATGATGGCCCTGGCTATTGTGTATTTGATTACTCGATAGCTTGGGGCTATTATGTAATCAAATACATGATAGCCATCCTATCGTGTACTCGATTACATGATAGCTAATTGATTACTGAAATACACGACAACATTTTATTGGGACAAGCATTAACTATTCATATCTTCATCATTTCTCATCTGTTTTCGCCCATTTTTTGTTCTTCCTTATTTTTAATACCCTTTCTTGTCATGATGATATCATAAGGATCTTGAGATAATATCTAAAAACTACAGCAAAATCTATGATAAATAGCATGCAATGTCCCAACATGGTTAAGCAATCATCATGACAAGAAAGAACACTAAAAATAAGGAAGAATGAAAAAAATAGGCAAAAACGGATCAAAATGAAGGAAATATGAATTGTTAAAGCTTGTCCCAAAAAATGCTATCGTGTATTCGATTACAGGATAGTAGTGATATCATTTAATCGATTACACGATAGCATTATTTTGGGACAAGCTTTAACTATTCATATCTCCTTTATTTTTGATCCGTTTTTTTCCTATATATTTTTATTCTTCCTTATTTTTAGTGCTCTTTTTTATAATAAAGATATCATATGGATGTTGAGACATCGCATGCTATTTATCATGGATTTTATGATATTTTTTTAGATATCATCTCAAGATCATTATGATATGATCATGATAAGAAAGAGCATTAAAAATAAGAAGAAAAAAAATGGCATAAACGGATTAGAAATGAAAGAGATGTGATATCTGAAACCTTCCAATGGATCATTCAACAAAACAGGCTTTTTCTTCCCTTTTTCTCATGACTAACTAATTACTTTGTACAAAGACTAGATGAAGCCCTGACTGAATTGCTTATGACTCTCATATTTGATTGCAATTGTAAAGGAGATATCTTTATTTCTTTATTCCATGTGCTTAATACAATTTTGGTATGGTTGTTCTACTTATCAAGAGAGAGAGAGGAGGAGGAGGAGAGTGAATTGTTAGTGAGATCAAACTAAGGAATTGCTAATGTTCGAGAGGTCTTAGGAAATTCCAATGTACTATATTGAATAAAGATTGAATTTTTATTGTTGATCTTTGCTTGAGAAAGAGAGATCCGCTGATTTAGAGTTAATTGTTCAGTTGCATGTTCGAGAGGGCTGCACACTTTTTACAATTATACGTGACTTCGAAAGGAGCACGGATAATTTATCACTTAGAATTGTACGAGTTCAACGGAGAGGAAAACTATTTTGTTAGGGTGGATTCGAAATCTTAGTATCTTTCACGTTAGATCTTTTTTGCATAAAGTTTCTTGTTTTGTTTAATTAAAAATTATAATTTTTTGTTAAAATTTGCTAAGCATAATCTTAGAATTAAGTTGAATTTCATACCAAGTCCTTTGAGCTTGACCTCATAGCCGCTAGTCTATAACTAGGCTCATACAATTGCGAGTAAAATAAAGTAAAAACAAGACAATCACACTCACTACACTACCTGAACATATTTAGTTTACCCTATGTTTTTGAACATATCCTAGGGTTAATGATGATATCCTAAGGTTACATATACTGTGAACTATTAACTAGGGTTTATTCAGGAGAACATCGATGGAGTTAACGATGGAGGTTTATATTAACAATTCATAAACATATATGTTCATAATTATTGTTACTAACTATCCATAAGTTAGTCCACTATATAGTGAACTATATAGTTAACTCCATCGATAACTAAGTATAACTATCCATAACCCCTATATGGTGGACTAAAACTATAGGGGTTATGGACTAACTTAGTCCTCCCTGTATAGATGCACATATAGTTGCTTATATATAAACATATGTGCTTAGTTCATATATAAGTATAATTATACATACTTGTGATTAAGTTAACTCACACAATATGATAACCATGTTACATAGTTAGAGTTACCTATGGTTGATTATAACCTATGCAGTTACTAAACTAGTTTTACCAAAGAGTTGTGAGTATTCTTAGTTGGGATGGCAGCACCCTAAGATTATATATAAGAAGCCACACTACTAGTTAGACAGAAGAACTAATTAGATGGACTATGCCTCATATGAACTAGTTTAACCATAAGATATCTTAAGTTATGGAGGTTTAACCTAATTATAAGTATTTATACTGTATTCTATTAACCAGATTAATAAGTAAAGATTAACCATAGGATTATGCCCTAGGAGTATAATTAATCCTTAAGTCATAGGAGTATGACTTTTAATAACTTAAACTATACTATAATTACCAAATAAGTTATTCATACTAGTACTGTCTAGAAGACATGTTCATAGAGTCTATGGTAATTACAAACAATTATACTATGAATAACAGTACTAATTATAGAGGATAATTAGGCTATTATATATGTAGTTATATAATAGATCCCAACTAATATCGTAGTCTCATTCTATTAACTAGTACTGTTAGATCATAAATATGGTAACAACGTATAATCTAAGATTAAACTAGTTAGACATATGCCAATATTATACTAGGGTTAACATATGGTTAACTTAATCACAAGTAACCCTATTAGGGAGAGTTTATGGGTTATATATCTATCATATGAACTATGTTCAGGTTAACCCTAGAGTGAACTATTATCTATAGTCGCCAATTAACTATTTATATTATACTACTTGAACCCTATGTTCATGAACATAGCCTAGAGTTTATCCTATGGTTAACGATGATATCCTAGGGTTAGATATACTGTGAACTATTAACTAGGGTTTATTCAGGATAATAACATCGATGGAGGTTTATATTAACAATGCATGAACATATATGTTCATTATTATTGTTACTAACTATCAATAAGTTAGTCCACTATATAGTGAACTATATAAACTCCATCGATAACTAAGTATAACTATCTATAACCCCTATATGGTGGACTAAAACTATAGGGGTTATGGACTGACTTAGTCCTCCCTGTATATATGCATATATAATTACTTATATATGAGCATATGTACTTAGTTCATACATAAGTATAATTATACATACTTGTGATTAAGTTAACTCACACAATATGATAACCATGTTCATAGTTAGAGTTACATATGGTTGATTATAACCTATGTAGTTACTAAACTAGTTTTACCAATGAGTTGTGAGCATTCTTAGTTAGGATGGCAGCACCCTAAGATTATATCGAAGAAGCCACACACAACTAGTTAGACAGAAAAATGAAATACGGAGTTTCTATGGTTAAAGGTCAGGGTGTTATTGAGAATACACACAACTAGTAATATATCTAACTAGTTTGTATTAGGGACAATGACATCAGTATTATGTCATTCTTTTTGGATGAGGAGTGAATTCTATAGAGTATGTATTTAGGATGACCATTAGACATGTTTAATGGTTAGGACCCATAGTACATCCTAGAGACTACGTATTTAATACATTCATGAACTATGTCCTCCTTGAATGCATTCATGGAGGATCGTATGTTCGTATTGTCCCTAACCCTAATACGAACTAATTGCGTACAATGCATTGTATCCCTAACCCTAACCCTAATCCTCCATTTACATATGGAGGATCATATGCCATTGTCCCTAACACAAACTAGTTATATATGGAGGATCATATGCCATTGTCCCTAATACAAACTAGTTACATATGGAGGATCATATGCCATTATCCCTAATACAAACTAGTTACATGTGGAGGCTCGTTTGTAATACGTACAATGCATTGTACGTAACTAGTTTGTATTAGGAACAATGGCATTGTATCCCTCATCGTTGCTGGATGAGTTTATGTATTTAACTTTGTCTCCCATAGTAAAACCTAGGTAGCTTGACATAGTTTTCCTATCTAGTTGAGTGGAGGTATTTGATCAAAATATGACAACGATGAACCAGGGTTAGTTAATTAGATGGAAGAATTATATATGGAAGAATTAGATATGTAGTTTCTATGGTTTTGGGTTTATGTTAGGGTTTGGTATAGAAAATACACACTAGTTAGATGGAAAATTGAAATAAGTAGTTCATAGTGTGTTGTAGTTTCTACGGTTTGGGGATAGCTAATAATGTAGAACTATTATATGTATCTATTTCTTGTCCTATATTATTCCTAGGAATATAATGTTAGGGTTAATCCCTAACATATAGATAGAGACATATAATAATATGATAACTATGTATCTCATTTCTAAGTATCTATGTTAGAGTTAATCCCTAACAAATACAACTACATCCTATAGGGCATTATAATAGTTGTATTAGGCAGAATATACGACTATGTTTAGGGTTAGAATACACACACGTAGGTAGTTACCCTAACTATAGACGGAATCATAGTTAGGAATAATATTTAGCATTGATTATAACGAGAATGCAACCGTAACTATAGGACTATGTATTCCTAGGGTTAGGGTTAATGCATCTCGGTTAGATTCTTAGATACGTATTTATCTAAGTATGAGAATAAACAATGTATTTACTATGGGAATAAACATAGTCCTAGGTTAACTAACTTAGATTAATCCTATGGGAATATACATTTTAGATTGGCAACTATAAAGTTAGATAGATACGTAGATATGTATTTCTAGATTGACCTAGGTCCTAGTTTCCGAGCAATTTTAATCCTACAATAGATTTTAATAGAGGCAATCTATTAGACAAATAATAATCCGTCTATGTCAACTATCATAGGTTAGTGTTTTCGTATTTAACTTGTATAACTAGAATATACAAGTTATTGACGGAAGATTAATCCTAAAGTCTCCCTTGTCCTAGAGAGGATTAACCTAACACTATGCCTCATAGAATACGACATATATAATAATATAATGATGTCTCATAGAGGAACTAGTTATCCCTATAGACTACTTATTATAGTCCATATAATAGTGTCTAGGATTAGGGTTCCATCATTATATAACTAGTTCCTCTATAGAACATAATAGATATAAGACTATATGATAACTAGTTCCTCTATAGAACATAATAGATATAAAACTATATGATAACTAGTTCCTCTATACCATTCACCACGGAGGAACGGAGCTTTATCAAGATCTCAAGCATAATTTCTAGTGGAATGGGATGAAGAGAGATATTGGTAAATTTGTGTCGAAATGTTTAACTTGTCAACAAGTGAAGGCAGAACATCAAAGACCATCTGGTTTGTTGCAATTGTTGGAGATTCCACAGAGGAAATGGGAACATATCACGATGGACTTTGCAGTAGTGTTGCTGAAAACTCAGAAACAAAAGGATGCAATCTAGGTTATAGTAGATTGATTAACTAAGGTAACACATTTTCTCCCAATTATATGGAAGCAAAATCCAGAAAATCTAACTCAGTTGTATATCAGGGAGATTGTAGGACTTCATGGTACGCTGTTATCTGTTGTGTCAGACAGAGATACTCGGTTTACTTCCTGTATGTGGAAGAGTATACAAAAAACATTGGGACCAAGTTGAACTTTAGTATTGCTTTCTATCTGCAGAGTGACGGTTAGTCGGAGCAAACCATACAGACATTGGAAGGAATGTGTGATTGATTGGAAAGGCATTTGGGATGACCATTTACCATTAATTGAATCTGCTTATAATATTAGTTATCATTCAAGCATAGGTATGACACCATTTGAAGCTTTGTACGGACGACCATGTAAGACACCTACTAGTTGGGATGGTGTTGGAGAAAACCAAGTATTAAGATCAGAATTGGTACAGTATTGTGCAGAGAAGGTAAAATATATCAGACAGAGATTGCAGACTGCACGAAGCCGACAAAAGAGTTACGCGGATTGTTGATGCAGAGAACTGAAATTTTAGTAAGGAGACCATGTATTTTTTAAAGTCTCACTTCAAAAGGAGTTATACGTTTTGGTTAAAGGGGAAAGTTGAGTCCACGATTTGTTGGATCATTTTAGATTTTGGAACAGGTTGGACCGGTTGTATATCGTCTAGCCTTACCCCCTCAGCGTGCAGATGTACATAGTACATTCTATGTCTCAATGGAAATATATTTCATATCCTTTTCATGTTTTGGATTATTCAACAATAGAATTGGAAGCAGACTTAACTTTTCCAGTAATACCCACAAGGATTTTGGATAGGAAACAACAAGTGTTACGACGAAAAACTATTCATTTGGTGAAAGTGTTATGGTAGAATCAGCTCTCGTGGGAGATAACTTGGGAAAAAGAAAGTGATATGAGGAAGTATTACCCTAAACTCCTTAGTGATTAAGTTGCTGCATTTCGAGGACAAAATGTTCTTTTTAGGAGGTGAGGATGTTACAAGACGAAAATCTGTAAAAATAATTATTTATATGATCGACCTAAATTAGGAAAGTCTAGTTGCCAATTTGAATTCTTGTGAATGATTTGATTTTGATGTATGATTAAGTTTATGTGTTGCATTAGAATGTATTTTGTAGAATACTCGGTTGACTCAGGAGTCCCAGGCACTGAGGTTGTGCCTGGCGAAAGGGTCAGAGTAGAGCCTGACACTAGGGTGAGGTCAAGACCCAGTGCTAGGCTCGCGTGGGGTGCAACATTTCGTATAGGACTTCTGATTGACATATTAGAATTAAAGGTAGTTTCCTAATTAAGCTTGAAGTAATATTGGAAGTTACCAATTAGAGTAAAAGTTCAGACTTGTAACCAATTACTGGGCATCAAACTTACTTGGGCGCTAGGCATTGATGATAGAATCAACATCTTTTAGATGGTTATCTTGCGTGATTAGAAGTGATTTACAATAAAGGTTACCGAACGGTAATTGTAGAAAGTGATAGTGGATCAAGAGTGTGTTGAGAGTCCTAAATGAACTGGACACTTACAGGACTGGGCATCAGATAGGATAGAGGTGTTAAGATTCTTGTGATCGGAGCGACCAATAGGAAGAGACACCACCATAGGAGGGGCGCTAGGAAATTCTGAGTTGGTTAGGCAGTTACTTGTTTTAGAGTTGCGATAGACTTGAAAAGTGGTTATACAATGGGAATTGAATTTGGAATCCAAACCAACTTGGTGGTAATGATGACTGGACGCCAATGCATATGAGGAGAATGTGGGTAATGGATGATTGAGATCAAAAGGAAGTTAAATCAAAGGTTAAAGATAGTCCTAGTCGAACTAGGAAACCCTAATCCTATTTAAACTAGGATTAGGGCTGGCCGGCCATTACTTATTGGCCTACCAGTGCCCTTGCTCTCTTCGTACTTTCTTCTTCTCTCTCTCACATCCTCTCTCAGACCTCTCTTTCTCTCTCTCTCTCTCTCTCTCCATCTTCCTTTTTTCGTTTGCTGGTCGGAGAGGTGAGGCGAGGCGAAATGGAGTTCGTGGAGGATCGAATTCACTAAAGCGAGAAGAAACTTCTACAGAAAGGTAGGATGGTTTTTACATAACTTCGACTAGGTTTTCATTCTTTTGATGCCTAGATTCCTACGTATTTGAAGTCAGATAAGGTCATGTCTTTGCTGATATTATGATTCTTGAATGAGTTCTAAAAGTATTGTGATTATATGCTCTATTGTCGTACTTATGAATCGAATTGGTTAATGAAATCTTGTTGGCATTACTCATATTGAATTGGTGAGAAGCCTGATCACTTGTTGCTTCCTTGTCATTATTTTTTTTCTTACTCTTGACCTTACTGTCCGTTCATAATATTTATAATTTGTGAAGCTATTATATATGTATGAAAGCCAGTAATGTTAACTTAACCGTGCATCTTTCTAGCTAGTATATGTTCTGTATCACATGAAAAACATGATAACTACTGTTGGACTAAGTTGAATTATTAATTTAAGTATTGTCCTTAATTAAAATTAAACAGTTGACCTCGGGTGAAATTAATGCTTTCGACCAGAACTATTTCTGTGCCGACAGCCTAATCTAAAAAGGTCATAACTAAACCTACAGTTATCGGAATAATATGCCATCAATTGCATCGGATTCTAGACTCATAGGAGAATCTACTGTAAAAATCTTACATTCTAATTACTCACGTGCTATCCATGGGAATTTCATAAACCTTACTAATCTGTTTTGGACATAACCTTGTTTTCTACTTATACTACCATTTGTATTAACCTTGTAAACTAGATAACCAATAGTAAAGTAATGAAACTAATACTATATGCATAAATCACTGTAAGATGAAGTGTCCCTATTTATTATAAGAGTCCTTAAAGCATTACAACTTTCTGTCAAGGTCAAGACTTGCAGTACAATTGTGTCTTTCTCAAGGGTTTCTCATTCAATTTTAATTACGTGTAATATATTGTTGTTGTTGGAGCACTACTGTTAAAGTTATTATTTAATGAGTTGGTTGGAACCAGAAGAGTTAGTCGTCACATGGATCATGTGAGGCTCTATATACTAGTGACATCTCTGTTTCACATAATGATTGCCGAGTCAGTTTGACATATCAGTATTGCTCTATAAATTCTCCACGAGAGACCTTGCGAGGATCTCTATGAAGTGGATTCATAGTATGCTCGAAGAGCCATGATTAGATCTTGTGAGATTTTCGTTATTAATTGGAACCTTGCGAGGCTCCTGCCCAGCTAACGGCATATACGTACATTTTTAAGCTATTGAGACATTACGGAAGGTCTAGTAGTCTCTGCCCATTGTGTCTGTAAGCACTGATCGGGCCAGTATCCTAGGCACATGGCCGGGTTCCTGCACGAGAACCTCTAGGGTAATTGAGTAAGTAACCACTTGAGAGTGGTGTTGATTGAGAGAAGAAATTGTACCTCCATAGACTTTAGTTGTCTTGGAGTCTTGGTAAATATTGATATTTCCCATTTGATGAAAACTTTATATTTCTAATTATGGAATTGCTGATGATTCAGTTCTTATCATATTGTTCCTATCCCTTATCATGTCTTGAGTATCCTTATTCTGTTGTGGTTTTTGTATCCTACTGGGTATTTCTTCGAAATACTCATGCATCCTGTGATGCAGGTATAGATATGGATTAAGCGTGGAAAAGTTGCAGGAAGTGAATGAACTCGAAGCCTGCAATAGAAGAGTTTTACTTTAAAATTTTAGTTTGAAACTTGTAATAATGTTGGCATGTGGGCCAAACTTTTAAATTACTGTATTTTCATTAAAACATATGGATCTTTTGTTTCAGTTTTTTAATAAGTTTTGTTTTCAGGCTATGTTATTTCAATTATGCGTCTTTTTATAATGGTATAATTAAAGAAGATGTTGTATTTCAGTCGCATTCCAAAACTTCTAGCTTCCTTATATACATCATCTCAACGGTTTTCTCACTCCGATGAAGCCAAAAATTTTGGGTGTGACAAAAATCATTGCATTTAAGCTCATCATTATTCACACAAGCATCATTCACATCATTATCACAAGCAATTTAAATTTCATGGCTAAACATATCATCACAAGGCATATCAGACGAAGAATCAATATTAGCAAAGAAAGCCATGAATTACAATTTTTATTGAGTTCCTCGTCATCCCCAGAGTCTGATAGAGTGCCTTTCAATGCTTTCTTCTTATTGCTTTTCTCTTTCTTAGATGTATCACTCTCTTCCAAACATTCAACTTACCTTGTTCAGCTGAACTTCTTTCTACAACTGGAATTGAGCAAACCTTAAATTCTTTGCAGCTCAATTCTTCAATATATTAATTCCAAACTCAACCATACCACATGTATTGAACCAACTTTATATAGAATTAACTAATGACTTGAAAGATACATATGCACAAGACATAGTTTTGTATAGGAATAAGCCAATCTTTCAAATCTCACGCTTATAGAAACATGTACTTTAGTAACCACTCCCACAATGATTACAAGGGGGTAGAGGTCACGAGGTGCTAGAACTAGATGGGAGCTCCTCTGGTTCAAGGGGTGGCTGGTCAGCAACTAGGACTAGATGGGGAGCACCTCCTTAGAAAGCTAAGCCTTAATTGGCTGGTCTATAGGACGACGTTAGATGCCCATGACGCCTGCTACCATGTCCAAGTCCACCATCTGGCTCATATGTCTGTCTTCTCTCCAAGCATGAAGAGGTTTTGATCTGTGGCATAGTCAATCATGGCCTAGTACATAATGCAACCACAAGAAGGGAAGCAAGACCACCCTAATCCAAGAGTCCCATTGTGCATGTAGCCTCCAGACTGTCCCTCATACATAGTAAATAGGCATTGTCGCCAACCTGTGTAGGAGTCTCTGCAGATGCCCGTCTTCTTTGAATCCTTCTCCATCAAGGGGTTTTGATCCTTGAGACCCCTCACCCCAGGCTCATGTGGAGCAGCATGTCCTCCTCGGCCGCCTACGGGTGGAGGATGCATGTGGACACTCTAGTGCTGGTGTTCCTCTGTGGGGCTCATGAAGTACCCCTTGTACCTGATAAACACATAATTTATACACATTATATACCCAAATACATTAGTTTTCTAGCCCTAATTATGAGTTATCTAAGTTAGTTAGAAATTATTTAGGTTAAGTAAAGAATTAGGAGTTTACATGATTAATTGTGCTTAATTGAATAATTTAGATGCATTTAATTTATTGAATAGAAATATTTTAATGTGTACTTAAATTGAATCTAATTATTTTTATGAAGATTTGAAGAGCTCAAGTTGCGGATCGTGGAATTATTGCATGCCAATTGGATTTATATGCAAAGAGATTAATTTCTAAAAGATCCAACGGTTAGAAGGCCAATGGTGGGTTTTAAAAGCTTCAAAATACATTAAAGCGGAAAATATAGAGCAGAGATGATTTGAACCATTGATTTTCAAAAAGAGAAGACAGGTTCTGAGTTATAAGGTGAGAAGACGCACAAATGAGATCTAACGAATGAGAATGAGATGACGAGTTTTGGAATAAAAAAAACCAAACACAGCCTCAACGTTGGGCTCGGGAGTTCGAAGAGAGAAAAACTAAAGAAGAAATTTGTTTGTCCATTTGAAGAGAAGGAAGAGGCCTTTTCAGGCTTGACGCTTGAGGATAAACTCGGACTTTCGGTGTGATTTGGATTTGGAGAAAGGAATGGATTTGATTTGGGATGCTTATAAAAGCTGAATAGAAGGAGAAAACGAGAGAGGGTGTTTTGCACAGTAGAAAATAGAGGAAGAGGAGTCGGTCGAAGGAGAAAGAAAGAAGCTTGCAACAGTTTTTGGTTGGCTGATTTTTTTTTTGCTACAATACTGCTACAGTAAAAACACACTAGGAAGACCATGAATAGTGATCTATGAACAGTAATTTTTCTACAATGTTTCTGCTACAGTGCTGCCGATGAGTTTTTTCAAATAATTTTTTTTCATCTTATGATCATGAATATCTAATTTCTTTTTAGGTTAGGGCTATGATGTTGTTTTAATGAAGCGTCTGATAAACTCCTAAACATAAGTTTAATCTTTATGGATTGATATTCTATTATACCTCGTGTTAAATTGATAAAATGTTGATATTTGATTAAACGTGATATTTGGATACGTGTAACCCTTGGGTGACCGACCTAGTGCCGTTATCCATTGTTTTTTCATAAGTATTGTTTATGAGCAATAATACTTGTGAATTTATTACTTATTCTATGCTTTAATCTATCTATCTATTCAATCGCATAATCTTTATTTTAATTACCTTAGTTTTTTTTATCAATTTACTGTTGTGAGATCCAATTTCATACTTTAGTTATAATTAATTATTTAAGATTCTAATTTTTCCAAACACGCTCCTTGTGGTTCGACACTTGACTCACCAAGTTAACTTTTATTACTTCGCTATCTGCACTTGAGTAAACAATATTTAAGTTGTAGTAGCAGTACCTACTGCAACTGAGGGACAACAATGAGGCCATAGGCGCAGAGGGTCTCTTGAATTGGGGTGGTCTTGTCTCCATTCCTGGTAGTGCACACTATGTACTGAGCAATTACAGTCTATGCCATAGATTGAGGGTCCTTCCAGCTTGGTAGAGACAACGGATAGATGAGCGAGAATGTGAACTTGAGCATACTAATGGGTATCATGAGCATCCAGTGTCGTCCTATAGCCTGCCCCATCAAGGCTGAGCTTTCCGGGCCATTACTGTCACTATAAGCTCTTACATTTCATAACTCCAGCAACATGTTGGCTTACTTGCAGTGAATTCCAATGCCTTACGTGGCTCCTGCGATACACTTGGATCTATTGTGATCCCCATTTCGATTCAAATCCAAGTGCCATTTGGAGAGACTTTGGAGTGTGTCGTATATTAACAGGTTTCTTTCTATGTAAAGATATCTATAAGGGTGCGTTTGGGAACGTGGATTTGGATTTTGCAAAAGGATATAAGAATACTTAGATTTCTAAATTACTGAAGATAAGGATTTGTATTTATGCATTCACTATTTGGCAACTGATGGGATTTAACTGTGGATTTACAAATCCGCATGTATTGTTAAATTTCTTGTTTGGGAACTTATATTGGTAGATTCAGAGTTAGATTTGGATTTGAACTTTAGGTACACCCATCTAAAGCTCTCAGCAGTCCCATGGAAAGCTCCTTGTTGGGTTTAATCCCCCTTCCTTCATCGCATGCATAAGTAATTCCCCGCTAGACGAGAAATTAAGATTTGTATCAAAATGATCAAATCTTATAGTAATACAACTAACATCATTACAAGGGCTCCTATCATGAAGATCTGACTTACTTAAACAACATTATCATTAATCTTACATCAGCTCACTCTAGCAACCAAAATATGACCAACCAACATCAAGAAGATGACTGCAGTTCACATCTCTCACTAGAAGAAAATAACATGAGAAAAAAAATAGTCTCCTTCTCCTGCATTATTAGATTTTCTCTCAATTTCAGCATTTTAGGAAAGTGACTCCTCATCTCACTACAATTCTCAGCACCATCTCATCAAACATAAAATATCTAAGTTCCAAAGCATAAGAGTTTTTTCCAGCTACAACACAATGCCCAAAAGTAGAAGTCTTTCATCATTCAACATTGCAGATTAATCAATTTACCTAACAACAAATTGATAAGCTTATAGAAGCTCAAGTACTTCACACAAGCAAAAATCCACATGTCATTTTAATAAATTGACATCACAATCATTTAATCACCTACAAGCAAAAGTTAAAAAGTTGATGAATCATCAAGTAGTTCGTAGTAAGTTAAATCTAAAGGTTGCATTGCCATGAACAAAAGTTTTCATTAGGTAGTTTATCTTGGTTTAGATATAAGTAGTTTCAAGTTGTTCCCATGTCTAAAGATGAGGTTGGTCAAGGAGATCGTTTATCAAAATCACATTTTCTTCAACACTAAAACTTAAAAACATCTCAATTAAGGACGGATCACCTTCAAGGTGAAGCCTTCGTTGTGCATCTACCACTTGTAGCCTAGTGAGACCTGGGACAGTAGAAAGCAACTCATATTGTCACGCCCCAAATTTCCAACCCCAATATACGCGGAAGCGATAAGCCAGTGAAGGTAACGGGGTCACAAATCTGGGACGGACCGAATACTCGATTCATCACCATAAATCCCAACGCATATGCGGGAATAGCCGGATCAACATGACGTAAATAATTGTTCCAATATTACAGAAATAACAAGAACTAGATAAAACTAACCATCTTAATCAATTCAAATAATCCCAAGAAAACAAATAAATAAAGCAAGTGACACGCAGGCCACAAAATAACTAAATATCAAAATATCCACTATCATCAATTAAAATAAATTCTACGCAAACAAGTCTTCATGACTTCTATGAGCACCAACCTCCACGTCACAAGAATACTGATCACACCTCTTCAGCTCTACGCCCTGCATCAGAAGATGCGTGAGTATTCTAGAAGAAATACTCAGTAGGATGCTAGAAAAACTCACAGTAGAAACAGACAATAAAGGAACCAATACCAACCAGGTCCGATAACTCAGAATAACATGACGCAGATGGTACTTACCAGGAAAAGATACCGCACCCAAAATATCTCATCGATCAGGGTGGAAATAAATTACAATAATCATTATGACTCCAGACTTCCAAAGAGTAAGGAGATAAACAAAATATCTGATCTAGACAACCAAAGTGTCAAAGATGTCAATTTCTGCTCTCTGATCAGTCCACTTCCTCTATGGACTTCAATACCAGAACATCCTAGAGGTTCTACGTAGGAACCCGGCCAAGCGTCTAGGGATGCTGGCCCCATCGGTGCTTACGGGCACAATGGGCGGAGATTGCAGACCTTCCGTAATGTCTAACAATCTAAAGCGCACGCGTTGCCGTACTCGGCTGAACTACATAGGTTCATAATCATCGGAGACCACTCTGGGTCTAGCTATGGCTCGTGAGCATACTATGATCCAACCTAAGAGTGTTCAACAAAGCTCTTAGTGGAGAAGCAGTTTACATGGAACTGTGTTTGTCTAACCACAACCAAGGGTATTTTCGTGAATTAATAATTTCAGAAATTAGACTCTCGAAGGAGTGTAATGGAATTCTCTGCATTCAACAGTGACTGACTCTCAAGAGATTAACCAACAATCGGTTTGTGCCTATGCACGAGCTAACTCTAACTCGAACTCTTCGGTGTCGACTCGTCAACGTCATCACCATGCACTATTACAATCAAGATCATCCCTGGATTACAAGACTTCTGAATCGATGCCCCAAGAACTTTAATGGTAGAATTGAAATGAATAACCCTAATCTAATGTCAAGGTTTCAAGAGATCGAAGATGCGCGATGCTAGGCACCGCGAGCAATGACATAAATGACCACGACATTTGGAATAGAGACGATACTCCACACGTATAGTATCATAAGTACCCTCTGGAATTCTTACCCCATATGTTATATAAAAATAATATATGTATATATTTATATATACAAGTAGTTTTAGTATTGCGTTTTATTGTAAACCGTGAAAGGACACTGTTATGGACACAACAGCTCCATTCCCGGCGTTCTTCCAGTCTACACAGAACTTATCAGTCCCTGAAATTTTTATTTCAGACAGCCACGTGTCTTTAGATCATTACTCAATTTACAGTATATTTTTCTGAATTTTCTACAATTAGTTATGAATTTTTGAATGCAGTCTGTCAGCGCAGGATACATCCTGGCCGAGAACACTACACTAAGCAATAATCCGACTTTCACTTGTTGTTACTAATTCTAATCACAACTAAGGTCTTTTAGACTTAAAACCCTCTTACATTAGGCCATTATTACTTCTGGACAGACCATTAATTATATATTAACTCACCTATTAACCCCTTCTTAAAAACTGTTTCACATCATAGCCTTAAGAGTTCGTTAACCGGTAAACTAGACAACTTTTCCCGGACACTTAGACTTCAGATCAGTCCTGTCAGAGGTCTTAAGGTCCCCGAACCATGACTCTTAAGCCTCATCACGTTCATCTTGTTAGTACATCCATTAGTCTCTTTTAGATCGTCTTATTACCCATATACCACATCAATTAGGGTAAACACTACATAAAGTAGACAACTTTATCCGGACACAAAACAAAACCATGAACCACGACTTGAGGCACATAAGAACGTACCAAACCAGTAGAATTACCTTTAAAAGCTTGCTGCTTTTGGATTAGAAACACAAGACTTATACCAATCAATACATCAATTAGGTAGATACATAGACAAATGTGAGATTGGGTGACTAATAACAAGAAAGAAGACAACTTTTCTTAAACAGACCCTCATCTACACAAATCAGAGAACAATACTCAATATTAGACATCAGATACATGACTCACATAAGTCGAAATAGACATGTACTATCAGGGACGACTTGATCAAATTGTGCATGGGAGTTACGCATCGAGAAAGCAATCGGTATATCAATAATTGCATAAATTTCAGCAAATAAAACAATTAATCCAGGACAATAAGGACGCTCATGAATACACACAACATCAGAACGTAGTACACATATAAAGATCGAAAATTTAATGAGAACATGCTGTGAGAAAAAGAACATCTTACCGATGATCTAATTGCACACGATTCCTTGCGATCTCCACACGATCCAACACACACCACTTGCACACACCACGAGGAGAGGCCTACTGGTGGGTGAGATGGAAGAGGGAGGACGTGGCAAATGAAAGGAAAATCACCACGAAATTGGAGGAGAGGGCTGCCGGTTCCCAAAGGGATGGCCGGCCCTCTCAAAGTAGCTTTAAATAACTCATGCTTTGCGATCTCCACCGCCCATCTCCACTTCATCCACGGGTCAAGGATCATCCCAGCCTTTCCTAAAACCACCAGCAAGATCTCCTCTAATCCCAAGATCCTTTGATTTGATTGCATTAAGGTAGGATTTTATCTTCCCTCAAAATCTTACCAAATTACTAATGTAACTTACCAAGTAAAAAGAAATCTTTTGGGGACTAGACTTGGCGCCAAATACCAGCAAGGAAGGGCCACTTCAAACTCCCAAAAGGGACGTCCAACCCATAATTCAATTATGCTTTGATTAGCCAAATTAAATCCTTCATTATCTTGATTCCCAATTAAGTTTCAATTAGGGTTTTGGCACCAACACAATTTACCACGTTTAGAACCCTTAAACAGAGTAAATCAGGCAAGATACGTCCCAAAGAAATCCCCCAAAATCAGCCCAAGACGTTTCCCAATCCACCGGCGATCGATCGGTCCGTATACGCGATCGATTGTCTTGCGATCGATGCCTTACAAAAACGATCGATCATCTCCCGATCGATGCCGTTTGAAGGCGATCGATCGGTCTGACGGAAAATCTTAAATTTCAATTATTTAATGAAATTTCTAGAATTCAAAATTACTCCCAATTAGTAGTGAAATCCCACTTTATTAATATATAAAAAAATACGGTTGCTACAAATATATTGCTGAAGATGATGGCTTGTAGTCTTGTTTCACCCTGTCAAGTACTCTTTCAACGAGCATGCTACTTCACCTATTGCACTTGCTAAATGATCCTTTTTACCCCTTTTTTTAGGAACTATTTGTGTTGAGGAAGATGGTGCTGCATCACGCAACCGTCTTCTTGTTGGCTCTGAAATAAATCCAATGCTTGCTTCTCCCTCAGGATCACTTAGTTGCTCCCCTCCTTCATCTTTGGGTATATCATCAAAGTGTTCTGCACCCTCGCCATTGGCTCTATCTTTACCGAACAGTGTCACGATATCTTCCCAATTCTCTAGCACCTTGTCTCTATAACCCTTGGCTTTGAGATTTTTCTGCATAAACAATATAAAAATTGAAGTGAGCACAATAATATGACTGTCTAAAAAAATCTACAAACTTGTATCTTATAAAATCCCAATTCTCATAGCAAGAATTTGATGACAGGTTATAGATCCATAGCATCGAGAAACTGACATATGCTCAAAGCAAGAATTTGATGGCAAGATATAGATCCATAGCATCTACAATTTGCAGTGAATATCTCATTTTTCTTGTTGGTAGAGAAAAAGAATACCTGCAATAAGGATTCCTAGCTAAATGATATGCAATAAGGATTCCTGAAGAAGACAATGACTAAGATTGCAACCTTTAGAAAACTAATAAGAGATTTGAACATAGCAGAACAAATAATTACCAAAGACTAGCTCCATCGTCATGACTCATCTGCTTGAAAGTAAAACAAGTAATTGAGGAAGAGGACCCATTTAAAAGGATCAAGTTCACTTTTTTCATCCTCCCCCTATGACTTTTATTGCATACAAGGGGCCGAAAGATCGTCCCGTTGCGGGTGGGCAGACATTCAGAATTTTTCATGATTTTAAGAGAAGTCCATATTCACGCAAACAAACCCACGGGATTCATCAAGTCATGCAACTCATACATAATCTGCATCAAAAACTAACACATAAAATCATACCTTCTATCCATTATTTACTAATTCAAGCTATACAAAAGCAAAATATTAAAAAAAAAGGAACAAAAGAAAAACATAACACTAGAATTAGAAAAGCCACCTCTATCCATTATTTACTGGTTCAAGCTATACCTCACAATAAACCTTCCACACATCTTCATCTTCCACGAATACCATTTTCTTCATATCATCCCAAGTGAATCCACTTTGATGAATAATGTCGGTTACAGTAGCATAATCTTGCTTCAATAACTTCAGTTGTGCTTGATATGCTTTGATGTAAGAGACATGCCAAATTCCTTATTCAAATTATCCCCACAAGTCTGGTAAGCTTGTGGCTTCCATCCGTTGTCTCATTCCCTGATTAGTCTAATCATGTAGTTGTGATATCAAATAGTTAACCATCCGTTTTGACCATCTTTTATAGTCACGTGTTGTAATTCATGCAAATTGAGACTGAATTTGCTTTTCCTTCCCCATTCCTGCTTCATACAAAGGCACTGTAATGTTAAGACCTGTTGAAGCTTATAAGTTTAAAAAGACAACCATATCATTTAAAATTAAATGAGATAACATATTGGTGGAAATATAGAAGCCAACATATTTGTTCTTAAAGCTAATCCAAGAACTTTTTTGGCTTAGACAATAACACAAAACAGATGAAGTGCGAAAAAAGTTAAGAAAAAATATAAAAGCAAAAACAGAGGCTAAAACTAGAAATTAAAAAGATTACAATTATAAAGGATTTGACACATACAATAATAGAGGATTAACATCATCAGCCACGTGGGACCTTAATGTTAAATGTCAAGTAGATATTCTATCATATGATTAATATAAGAAAATATTAACAGTCAAGCAAGATGACCAAGTCATTTTGATCATCTATGCAAGACAAACAATGGCAAGACATTGAAGATAATAAAAAAGCCCATAGGTCTAGATTTTAAATTAACATCATAAAAGAAAGCAAATGTATATCAATGTTAACTCAGTAAGAAATATGTACACATCATGCATTGGATATGATGGGGCAAAAGCACATAGTCAAAAACTTCCAATGCTTTATACCCATATTTGTTACTCTTATCCTGGATTATTTCCAAATAGAATATCAACCCTATCCGCATTCGACTTATGAGGTAAGACATCTAACACTACAAGTACAAAGCTTGACTGTCTTCTCAAGAAAATCAAATAGCCAAATTTGCAGTAGAAGGTAGTCGTAGAATTCATAAGCAAACAATGTAATTAAGCTAAACCATATGGCAGAGTTTAAGTAGATTTGCTACAAAAAACAAGGCAACAGTACCAACAAAATTACAATCTTATTGTAATGCAGACAAGCTCCATTGGACAGAAGGAGTAGAAGACCAAGAAATCTTCACTAAACAAGCAGATAAATTGGTTTACTGATACCACAGAACACGCGAACCCAACTTACAAACTAAAAATAATAACCCCATAGATATGACATGAAAATTTTAGCTGACAGTTTGTAATGACAGCCGTCCAATAGACCAAAATACAGATCAACCCGTTTAACTCCATGGAATTTAAAAATCACATACCATAAATTATTCAACAACAGATTCCACTAGACCTCCAATCACCAAAATAAACCTTTTCATATCTTTATTCCTAGATGCAAAAACTAGATGAAATTCAATGCATTAACCCACAGCTATCAATAGCAAATCTTAGACCAACCAGATGCAAAAATGTTAGAATCTAATCAACTTAAAAAGTGATCCAAAAAACTTTATTGAAAATAAAAAAATAAAATATTGAAGAATAGAAATAGTCTTGAACTTAAAACTCTGTAGAATTAAATAATCACATACATTAATTTATACAAGAACAGATTTACACAACATATGAGAGCATAGAAAATAGGTTGATATAATCTTAAGTTAACATCTCTAGCATTCAATATCCAATAACAGAGCAACCTTCTGTTGTGACCCATAAGGATCACAAGTACTGGAATCCGTAAAAGAGGAGAAGAAGAGATTTGAGAGGGAAGGAATAGTTCTTAATATTGCATACCCAAAAGGAGGAAGACGTCCTCCTTATAAGGAAGGAGAGGCGCGTCTTCCAAGACTAATTACAAGATGTGACTTTTCATATTCCTAGACTGACTCTTCATCTTCCTAGACTGATTACAACATTCCTGACCTTTCATATTCCTAGACTGACTCTTCATCTTCCGAGACTGACTCTTCATCTTCCTAGACTGATTACAACATTCCACCACGCTCCGCTGCAGCCTTGTCCTCAAGGCGTCCATGATGGAAATCGTGCCAGAAAGTCATCCTCGAGGAGCCAGGTTGCATCTTCTAATGGCTGACCCTGCCAAGCGACTAACACCTCCATCACAATGCGGCCCGAACGACGAACACGGCGGCGATCGATAATAAATGCAGGGGATGGAACTTCCGAAGCCGCTGGTTCAATGAGTGGAACAAGTGCAACTTTAGCCACAGAAAGGGGATCACCCATAAACTGATGGAGACGAGACACATGGAAGACCGGATGTACCAAGGAGCCCGGTGGCAAAGCAAGACGATACGCCACCGGCCCAATGCGCTCAATCACTTCATAAGGTCCATGATAATGATGGGCCAGTTTGCTGTTGTCAATAGAAGCTAAGGAAGTTTGGCATAAGGGACACATAGACCAGTGAGCCCACCTGAAATACGCGATCAGTATGGTGGCGATCATAAACCTGTTTCATACGATTCTAAGCCGATTGTAAGTTGCGCCGAAGTTGCCGCAACACCTCATCACGAGTTTGAAGCATATAATCCACTTCAGCAGTAGCTGAACGATGGGGAACATAAGAAAGGACCGTCGGCGGAGGACGACCGTACACAACCTCGAAGGGAGTAAAGCCCGCACGAGTATGGTAGGCGGTGTTGTAGGACCACTCAGCCCATGGTAGGAGCTGAAGCCAACGGCGGGGTTGTTCGCCCACGAAACACCTCAAATACTGCTCTAAACAGCGATTCACCACCTCCGTTTGCCCATCTGTCTGTGGATGGTAGGCTGTACTCATATGTAATTGCGTACCTTGGAGAGCAAAGAATTCACGCCAGAAATTAGACAAGAAGACACGGTCGCGGTCGGACACAATGGTCTTGGGCATACCATGGAGCATAGCGACCTCACGCACATAGACCTCTGCAACCGTACGAGCCGTAAAAGGATGGCTCAAGGCACAAAAGTGAGCATATTTTGATAGCCGGTCAACAACTACCAAGATGACGGATTTGCCCTGAACGAGTGGTAAAGCTTCAATGAAATCCATAGAAACATCCTCCCAAATATTAGCCAGAATAGGTAATGGCTGAAGAAGGCCGGCAGGAGACGTGGTCATGGACTTGGAACGTTGGCAAATGTCACAAGTGGATACATAATCCTGCACGGCACGACGTAGCCCTTTCCACAGAAAACTCTGGCTCACCCTCTTATATGTGCGAAATGATCCCTCATGGCCTGCACTGGGTGTGTCATGGAAATGTGAAATGATGCGTCGACGCAAGTCAGCATAATTGGGCACCCACAAGCGATCCTTCCAAAACAACAGGTTATGCCGCCACACATAGGGGGGTTCAGCGGCTGGTTGAGCTTGGATACGACGGACCAACTCCTTGGTGGGCAGGTCCTCCGCGTATGCTTGTTGAAGGTCTGGAATGAACGGACAAGTGGGGCCAGATAAGACCATACAAGAGTCTAGCATGGGTCGTCGAGAGAGTGCATCTGCAACAGTGTTCTCGGCTCCTTTCTTATAAATAATCTCATAATCATCACCCAACAGCTTGCAGATCCATCGTTGCTGGGCCGGAGTAGACACCCTTTGCTCTAAGAAATATTTCAGAGGTTGATGGTCGGTCCGTATGGTAAACCGCCGGCCCAACAGATATGGGCGCCATTTGGTCACAGCATGAGTAATGGCTAACATCTCCCGTTCATAGGCCGATAAGGAAAGAGTGCGGCCCGACAAAGCTTTGCTCAGAAAAGCAATTGGACGGTCCTGTTGCAAGAGGACGGCCCCAAGACCAGTACCAGAAGCATCAGTCTCCACCACAAACGGAAGATTGAAGTTAGGAAGTCCCAATACTGGCGCATGGACCATAGCCTGTTTGAGTCGGTCGAAGGCCATTTGTGCCTCATTGGCCCAGTTGAAGGCACCCTTCTTTAACAAAGCCGTGAGTGGTGCTGCAATAGTTCCATAGTGACTAATAAAACGGCGATAATAGCCCATCAGCCCTAAGAAGCCGCGCAATGCCTTGACGCACTTGGGAGCCGGCCAGGATAACATGGTGGCTACTTTGGAAGGGTCTGTGGCGACACGTCACATGAGATGATATGACCAAGGTATTCCACCTGAGAACTGCCAAACGAACACTTTGAACGTTTTAGAAATAAAGAATTAGCTCTTAGGAGCGAGAAGACCGACCTGAGGTGACCCAAATGCTCCTCCCAAGTTCTGCTGTAGATAAGAATGTCGTCGAAGAATACCAATACAAACTGTCGGAGAAATGGCTGGAAAATGTCATTCATCAAACTCTGGAAAGTCGCGGGGGCATTGGTCAGCCCAAATGGCATTACCAAAAATTCGAAGTGGCCATCATGGGTCCGGAACGCAGTTTTGTGCGTATCCGAAACCTGCATCCTGATTTGGTGATACCCAGAATGCAAGTCAAGCTTGCTAAAGACCTGTGCGCTTGCTAATTCGTCAAGCAATTCTTCAATCACCGGAATAGGGTATTTGTCTTTGACGGTAATAGCATTCAGGGCGCGATAATCCACGCAGAAGCGCCAGGTGCCATCTTTCTTACGCACAAGCAAAACTGGTGAAGAAAAGGAACTGTTGCTGGGACAAATAATACCTGTGGTCAGCATATCTCCCACCAGCCGCTTGATCTCAGCCTTCTGAATGTGGGGGTAGCGGTATGGTCGGATGTTCGTCGGCTGAGCCCCTGGAACCAGAGGAATGTGATGGTCATGAGCCCGCTGGGGAGGAAGGCCGGTGGGCTCAGAGAAGATATCCGCATGTTCCTCCAGGAGTATACGCATGTCCAGAGGAAGTTCCCCTTGCTCCACATCCCCCATTGATCGCTGTTGTAGAAACATACCTTGAGGTGTGAACTGTCTGAAGGAGTCTACGGCCTGGGCTGAGTGAAGGGTGCCGGGCTGGGTTCCCCGTATACGGACCCTTTTCCCTTTGACGTCAAAGTCCATGGTTAGCTCGCGGAAGTTCCACATTACATCGCCCAATTCTTGGAGCCATTGCACGCCTAACACCACATCCGCTCCTTTGGTGGGAAGGAGAAACAGGTCGGTGGTAAAGGTATGCTCTTGAATGGTGAGGGAGGCTTGAGCACACACACCTGAGCTTCAGAGATGTTTGCCATCGCCAATAAGGACATCAAATGGGGTGGCGTCAGAAACATAGCAACCCAGTCGATGAGCCACCCTGTCATTAATGAAATTATGTGTCGAACCACTGTCAATCAGAATTGCCACTGGCTGTTGTTTTAACATGCCTTGCACACGCATGGTGCGTGGAGTAAAAGTGCCGGAATCTCTGGCTGGAATGGGTCACATACAGGGGTGAAGTCCTCAGCTGGAGCAGGTTCCTCTTCCTCAACCTCCTCAATAAGTAAGCTGCCCCGAGCCGCACATTGATGGCCCTGGACATACTTTTCATCGCAGTTGAAACATAGGCCCTTGGCCCTCCGATCTGCCATTTGAGCTTGGGTTAAGCGGCAAATAGGAGTGGGAATGGAGCCTGACAAGGGGGTCCGGTTGGGACTGGCGCTGACAACAGGAGCCGCTGACGATGAGGGTTGACTAAGTGGCCGTGGGCTCCAGGCCCCTCGCCCTCCGCGCTTCTGACGACCCAATTTCTCTTCCTCAATTCGGGCATGCCGCACCACATCCCGCATTGTGTGGCAAGGAAAATGGCGCATTTCATCCGCTATCTCAGGCTTCAATCCGCGCTTGAATGTACCGACTAATGCCGCCACCGGCCAGTCCGGTAACCTGTTAGCAATTTTCATGAATTCCGAGTAATATGCCCTTACCGAAGTTGTTTGTTTCAAGGTGGACAGCATCTCATTGAAGTCTTGGAACTCGTTCGGTCCGAATTGAATACACAGTTCGTCAGAGAAAGACACCCATGTGGGAAAGCGGATCTCCTTTTCGAACGCTTGATACCATATGGAGTCATCACCATCCAGGTGGAACGCTGCCACTCGTAAGCGTTCCTCATCCGAGTAGGTGCCTTGGTAGGAGAAAAATTTGTCAGCTTTATAGAGCCATTCAACAGGGTCGTCTTCTCCATTGTACCGTGGAAATTGCAAGCAAGCCAATCGGGGCTCGGCGCTGTTTCGTTGGCCTCCGCGAGGCATCTGGGGTTCGTCCCAAGCATCGTCCAACTCGTCATGCAAGGCCCGGTCACAGTTGTTCATTGTAGCATTTCGTCAAACACCTTGCGTATCCCTTGTGGTGGCGCTCTGGCGCCCTCCGTCGGCATTGGAGTTGAGTGAGCCCAACTGAATCCCATAAGGTAGGGACTGTCCGCTGGCCTTGCCGAGTAGAGAGGCTCCCATGCCAGGGAATCCATCTTGGCGGCTGGAGCTGCCCATCTCTCGTGGTGGTGGAGTCACGGCGGCTGATTTGAGAGGCTGAGAAGGAGCCTGAGCAAGCTTAATCTCCCGGAGCTCCTTTTGAATCTCCGTTAGGACGGACAGCAAGGCAGCCTGGGTAGGATCGGGATTAGCTTTTGGGCTCGCAGGATCCTTGGCGATCTCCGGCTCCGGAGGAGCTTCTTGAGTCATTGTGGGTGGCTTGCGAGGAGGCATGAATTCCCATGGATCAACGCTCTGATACCAATGTTGTGACCCGTAAGGATCACAAGTACTGGAATCCGTAAAAGAGGAGAAGAAGAGATTTGAGAGGGAAGGAATAGTTCTTAATATTGCATTCCCAAAAGGAGGAAGACGTCCTCCTTATAAGGAAGGAGAGGCGCGTCTTCCAAGACTGATTACAAGATGTGACTTTTCATATTCCTAGACTGACTCTTCATCTTCCTAGACTGATTACAACATTCCTGACCTTTCATATTCCTAGACTGACTCTTCATCTTCCGAGACTGACTCTTCATCTTCCTAGACCGATTACAACACCTTCCATGATTGTAGTCAGCTCAATTATCTAAGTGACTCCATGTATTCTTTTATCAACTTCCTAAAAGGCACGCACCAGGGAAGGCAGAACAAGCTTTAAAATCGTTTAAAAAGGTAAAGCCAGACTAGTTCACACAAATGCCATTAGCACATCAGAGCATATCTCAGGACTAATGGCATAATGGAGCAAGAATTACACTTATACAACGTTCATTATGCAAGGTATAAGTGTAATTCTTACAAGGTATTCCCTCCGGTCTTTAATATCCGCTTAACTTTAATATCCGCGAATAAGTGGTATGAATGTTTTATGTTTTTATTATGTGGGCTTCTCCATTTCCTTGACTCTCATTTTTAGATAGTATCATATTTTTACTGAGGATATCCAGAAAACTAATTCTCTATAGCCAGAAACAATATTCTACTCACCTGACTTTGTTTTCCATGTGCAACCACATTTTTCACAACTTCAAGCGTTCTTATCAACTATCAAATATCAAAAGTCTGCTGAAGTGAATCGCCATTTTATAGTGTAAATAACAATTACTTTGAGTTTATTAAGAACCCCACTAGCTTCGTTTGATCCACTGCCTGCACAGATTGTGAGTTAATCTCCTTTTTTTGGTACGTAAGCTATGTTAATATCATAATTATTTTTCTTAATTATGATTGTTAATTTGATGACTCATTTATAAGTGTCTTAGAGTGGTAGGCTAGTATAAGGAGAGCTCACTCCAAAAGAGGAAGAAGTCCACTCAAGATAAGAGCTACTTCAAGAAGCCCTCTATAAGAAGAACGGCCCACAAAAATGAAGAACTACCTCATGGGATAAAAATCCCAACAAAGAAATCAAGGCCCATGACCAATACATTACTTAAAAGCAATTTATTGAAGGCCCAACATGAAGTCACACAAGAGGAGTGCATATTTTTTAAAGGATCAACTCACAACCATTAGATCATCTATAGTTGTCCTCTAGGCCCATAACTTTTAGGTCATATTGGTTGGGTTCAAAATATTTCAAAGAAAACTCACTATCTAAAGTGATACAAGGACACAACCATAGATAATTGATCTATTGGTTGAACTAACTTAATCTAAGGTGATCCAAAACCATCCCAAGGAGGACTTTTGCCTATAAATAGTCCTCTATCCTTCTCCTCTTGAGGTATGGATTTTTACTAGCCTCTTGTGCTTAACTTGTTTCTCCTCATCTATAGCTAAGTTCTTAAATGCAAAGTCATTCCATCAATGGATCTTCACCTTCTCTATTTTGTATAGCTTACTTCTTGAGTTCCTACTCCATATGAAGTCTATACCTAAAAAAAGAGCATATTTTTCTATCTTATAGAGAATATGAATAGTAGATCCATGGAACACCCACCTTGTTCTTAAGCTATTAAGTTTTTCTTATGTTATCATTGAGTCATAGCTTAAGGAAGTACATATCCTTTTATTGGTTTCACTGGGTTTTCCAAGGAGCCAATGCAACTTGCCACTAGCAGAAGTGATTGTGCTTGTGGGTTATTCTTCTTCCCTTTCAAGTGTTTTTTACCTCACCGGAATCTATCCACATAACTTGAGGAAGAAAGAATGTTCCATATGGACTAGGTTTCTTAGTTATTCTAGGATCCAACCTTAGAGAAACTAATCCCTTATCCAAAAAGCCTCTACAATTTCAGAGCATCATTAGTTGAATCAAAGGTGGACAATAGAAGGCTATTAGCTCAAGACTAGTTTGAGCAAACCGGGTAGGATATCTCACATCCTCCCTTCAAGGGTAAGTACTCTAGTCACTTATCCATTCTAGAGTAAGGACTCTTAAATCTCTCATTTACTTGTGTTAGATTGTGGAGGGTCGAACCACTCATTTGAGAGAGTTGGTTCGGTGTGACCCATAGTGATTGTGGAATTACTCTTGTATGGTTCCCGGTGATCCAAACAAAACAAGTAGGTGTATGAGGTTGTGGGTGAACTAAAACCCCTCACTAATAGATGTCAGAGGTCCCTTGGATTAGGTGCTCCGAGAGTGGACATACTCGTTGAAGCGAGTTGCTTGGCGGGAAACCACTATGAATCTTTGTGTAATTGGTTGTGTTTGCTCATCTTGCATATTGTTTCATACACACACACACATTCCACACCTCTTAAGTCTCTCTCACTCATGCGCTTCCAATTTCTTGGTAATGTGAAAATGTTGTATTGAATTATTGTTTAAATTAACAATATCTATTAGTAAAATAGAGTGAGATTTTTAAGTAGTTGTCCTAGGATTAAATAGCACTTTCAAGTGGTATCTTGAGTGTGATCTAAGTGCTCTTGATGGCTAGATTTGAGAGCTCATCCACTACCAAACCTCCTCTATTTGATGGTAGTAACTATGCATATTGGAAAAGTCGCATGAAGACTTTTTTGAAGGCTCGTGATGAATTGGCATGGTACTGCATAGAAAATGGTTGGAAACCATCCACTGAAACCATAGAAACAGATGGAGTTACTATTGAGCGTCCCTTAAATATACTTAGGTGGTCTGAGATGGATGAAAAATTGAGTATGGGAAATAACAAAGCCCTTAGTGTTATATCTTGTGCTATATCCCCTGATGAGTATAAACGTATATGTTTGTCTGATAGTGCTAAGGAAGCTTGGGATATTTTAGAAGTGTCTCATGAAGGAGCTAGTTTAGATAAGAAATCTAAACTCCAACTCCTTGTAACTAGGTTTGAAAATATCAAAATGGGAGAAGATGAAACATTTATGGAATTCTATTCTAAACTTAATGATATTGTAAATTTCATGTGGGATCTTGGTAAAAAACTACCTGAACTGAAATTGTTGACAAAATTCTTAGGTTTCTTCCACTTAGATTTTCTCCTAAAGTGACAGCCATTGAGGAATGTAGAAATACTGACCTAATGAAAGTAGAAGACTTAGTTGGCTCTTTACAAACCCATGAATTACAATTTCCCACACAGTCTAAATAATCTATAGCTTTGAAATCCTTTAGCAAATAAAGTCAAGAGTCGGATGATGAGGTGGATGAAGAAATTGCTTTCCTTGCTAAAAAGTTTGCTAAACATTTTAATGGAAGATTTAGAGGGAAGAGATTTTCTAAAACTAAACCCATAGACAACTCAAAAAGAGAAAGTAAATCAACTTCAAGAAGCATTGAATGTTATAATTGTCGTGGTTTTGGTCATATTGCTATTGAGTGCCCATCAAAGCTAAAATTTAAGAAAAAGGAAATAGCAACTAAAGCTTCATGAATCCTTAGAAACTGAGGAGGACTCAGAACTCAGAAGATTCATCTAACCAAGATGAGGTAGAATCTTTAAAAGACTTTATGACTTCCTCATCAATCACAAATGACTTATCCAAGGTAGAAATGCCAAAAAAAGAATCATCTCAAAGTGATTCAGATTCACTTACCTCTGACAATGATAATAATGACCCTCAAAAGTTCATATAATTCTTTATTCAAAGAAAGCACTAAAATGGCTAAGAAGATCACTATGCTAAAAAGGGAACATCTTAGGCTCAAGAAAGAACTTGACTTTGCTATGAATGATAAGCAAACACAAGAAATTGATAAGTTGAAAAATAAATTAAAAATTAGTGAGCAGATGCAAAAAAAGAAATTAAAAGAAGTTATCTCTGAAAACTCAACTCTAAAAGAAGAACTTAACAAATCTAAGGATAGTCTAATTGAGAAACTTTCTCAAAGTAGTTAAACTCTTCAACATATGGTAAGGCTAGGAAAGAGTCCAATGGATAAGAATGGGCTTGGTCACATTGGTATAAGCAAGTTTAAAGGTAAAACTCAAACTATCTTTGTAAAAGAAAGACTTAACAAGTCATCAATTGAAGAGGAACACCAAAGAATCAATCCTAGACCTATCATAAGGAAAGAAAAATCTATCTTAGGAGAATCATCTCAAGATAAAAGTGAACAATTCAATGGGGGATATAATACAAATAAAAGTTCTAGGAAAAATAATGATTACACCAAAAGTGAACTTCTAGAATTTATTAATTCCTCACATGATGTTGTTCCTACTTGACTTATTTTTGTGACCACTAGGATGGCTCAACTTTTTGAAGAGATTGCTAAAATAAACATAAAGCATAGAGATACTCAAACAAATCTTAAGAGCAAGGAAAGCAAGAGTAAAACAACCACCTCAAGAAGTTCATCTTCTAAGTATAAAATAGGGAGAACATCTAACACCAATGTGTAGAGACCTAAAACAAAGGAAAGGGGTCTAGCTGTTCACATAACCCTCTTAGCAGAGAATTCCCCTAGATGGTACTTGAATAGTGGGTGCTCTAGGCACATAACTGGAGAAAAAAAAATTTCTGAGCTAAAAGAATTTGATGGAGGATCGGTCACCTTTGGAGATGGAAGTACTCCAAAATTCATTGGCAAAGGAACTCTAAGAGTCCCAAACATGCCCCACCTTAAGGATGTACTATGTGTTGAAGGGCTGAAACACAATCTTCTCAGTACTTCCCAAATTTGTGACCAAAATCACTATGTAAGCTTTGAGAGTAATAGTTGTAAGATCACCAATAAGAAAGAAGAAACCATTATGAGAGGTGTTAGAACTACTGACAATTGCTATATAGTTAAAGAAATATTTCAACCAAACTCTTCTCAATGCTACATAACGCAAATAGATTAAGCTTTCACAAATGAACATTGGATTAATGCCATACAAGAAGAGCTAAATCAATTTCTTAGAAATGAGGTATGGTACCTAGTTCCTAGAAAAAATGATATAAATGTCATAGGAACTAAGTGGATTTTTAAGAACAAAAGTGATGAAAATAGGAAGGTAGTTAGAAATAAGGCTAGATTAGTTGCTCAAGTGTACACCCAAATTGAGGGTATAGACTTTGAGGAAACCTTAGCCTCTATAGCTAGGTTAGAGTCTATTAGGATCTTGATGGCCATTGCTTGTCATTTACAATTTAAATTATATCAAATAGGTGTTAAAATTGTCTTTTTAAACAGAGTACTTAAAGAGGAAGTATATGTTGAACAAGCAAAAGGATTCATTGATCTTAAACTTCCTCATCATGTATATAGGCTCAAAAAGACACTTTATGGTCTAAAACAAACACCACGTGCATGATATGAGAGATTGACCTCATTCTTGGTCAATACAAATTTTTGTCGAGGAAGTGTTGATAAAACACTTTTTGTGCAAAAGACCAAAAATTCCATTTTGATTGCTCAAATATATGTAGATGATATTGTGTTTGGATCTACTAATGAGAAAAGAGCTATTGAGTTTGCCAACCTTATGAAATCAAAATTTTAAATGAGTATGGTCGGAGAACTTTCCTTCTTTCTATGTTTTCAGGTAAAACAATTAAAAGAAGGAATTTTCGTGTCTCAACCAAATACGCTATGGAGCTAGTCAAGCATTTTGGTCTTGACTCTGGTAGATATGTAGCCACTCCTATGAGTACCACATTAAAGCTAAGCAAGGATAGTGATGGAAAAAGTGTAGATTCTTATCTGACTGCTAGCAGACCTGACATATCTTTTAGTGTAGGAGCATGTACGCGTTTTCAAGCTGATCCTAAAGAATCCCATTTAATTGTTGTTAAACGAATTATCAGGTATATAGCATAAACCTTAAATCTAGGGCCTGGTATCCATATGACACTTGTACTGCTCTAGTTGGATACTCAGATGCATATTGGCCAGACAACTTAGTTGATAGAAAATCCACAAGTGGTGGATGCTTTTATGCTGGAAACTGACTAGTTGCCTGACATAGCAAGAGGAAAGCTTCTATTTCTCTGTCTACTGCAGAAGCCGAGTAAATTGCCACAGATAGTTATTGTGCTTAATTATTATGAATGAAGTAAATGTTTCTAGATTATGGAATCCAACAAGGGACCATGAGCGTATACTGTGACAACACTAGTGCTATAAATATTTTCAAAAATCTTGTTCAACATTCATGCACTAAGCACATTGATATTAGGCATCATTTCATCCGTGAATTAGTTGAGGATAATATAGTTGCACTAGAATATATTTCTACTGATAATCTACTAGCTGATATTATGACTAAACCACTGGGCTCCCTGAGATTTACTAATATTCAAAAGTCCATTGAAATTTATGCTAGTTAGATTAGTTTTGTATTTTTTTCTTTTTCTTTTCTTTTGGTTTTATGGTTTTTGCTTCTGTTGCATGGTTAATTTTTTTAAAAAAAAATATAGTAGTTGTCTGGGTTTTGAAAAGTCACGGTCAAATTTTATTGGGTACTATCACCAAAAGTGACACACACAACATGAGGGGTATAATGACAACTATTTGTAGGGATCTCCCCAACTCACTATGGGTTATAGATATGAAAGTCAGTTTACTTGTGTTAAAACCCAGGAACAAATGCACAATTCATTATCTTCTCCAAGTGCATGCCGTAGCTCTGTTCTGTTGCACCTTTACCCAAATCTGAAAATTATGGATGACGAGACTTCCCTGGAACTCCGACAACATCTGATCTGGCCGCTTATCATCATTTCTTTTGGCAACATGTTCTTATACTTCAAATTTTTTTCCGCTGAAATTCAAAACCAAACCAAAACCAGCGGTCTTGTTGCTTTAGCAACTCCTTTCTTTCCCATTGGTCCAGCACCTCTGAACCTCAGGCTGCACCAAACAGACCTGAACACCACTCTATTGGATTAAAGTAAAGCTTGCCGGTCGGCAAAATCACAAAACTCTTGCTATTGCTCATGTCCTCCCAAGGTACCGAGTGTTGCACGCCCTTTTCGTGCGCACCATATACCCGAGCCTTACAAACTAGTCGGAGATTTCTCTTCGGATGGTTATCTTGCTCTACCACTTTGGCTCCGGACATCACATTTGCTTTGCTTCTTTGATTATGAAGCATTTTCAAAGCTTCATGAAGGCACTGGGTGTCAAGGGCTATCCATATGGGTACCCCATGACTCAAATTGCAATGCAACGCCTCGAGCTAGCTCCTCTGCCCTGTGAGCCCATGCTAACCCCGGAGATTGTAGACATTGAAGCTCTTTGCTCGGCCTCATCCACATCAAGCAGCAAGGGGTTCCAACTTTTCCACTTTCCCGCCGAGGAGTATGGTCCAATGTGCCCGATTCCGCCATTAGTCGACTCCATGTTACCACTAGTTCCATTGACAGAACCTATGTCACCTCCGGTGGTGCTAGTAGAGGACTTCCTCCTCCCTTTTGATGCCTCAGACCTTGGTTTCAACCCACCACCAACACCGACAGCACCTCAAGATGGAGGCGCATCCATATTTGACCACGAGCTGTCTACCATGCAAGCTGAACACGCCTTGCTGTCCAGCCGACTCTCAGCCCTTGAAGGGATGGCTCCGACCTCCATACACTTGTGTCTGGCCTCACATCAAGTGTCCAACACCTTTGAAATGATCTCGCCTCCGAAATTGGCCGTCTTGCACGGCCCAAAATTTCAGTCCTTGATTAAAGTGCGGAAGTCATCAATTATACTAATGTTTTTTAAGCTAGAAACCCTGAACGTGACCGAATACTCGATCAACTTGTCAATTACGCCATCTTGAAAGGACGTGTAATCAACACCACACATTCAGTCTTAGGGTGCGTTTGGAAGCTGAAAAAAAACCATCTTTCAGGCCTAAAAAAACCTATCAGGCCTAAAAAGCGTTTGGTTAGTGAAAATACTGAAAATGGTCGATGACGGTGATAGGTGAAAATTTTCACCTTTCACCCCTGAAACGTGATTCTCACAGGCTGACAAATCCGTCATCGCTCCTCTTCAACGAAAAAAAATCAGCACCATCTCCCTTCTCTCTCCCGAATCATATCTCCTTCATTTTTAAACTGTTTTTATCCATTTTTTTGTTCTTCCTTATTTTTGATGTTCTTTCTAATCATCATGATATCCTAATGACCTTGATATCCTATCAAAAAAATATTATAAAATCTATGATAAATAGTACGCAGTGGCTCAACATCTTTATGATATCATCATTATAAGAAAGAACACTAAAAGTGAATAAAAAAAGGCAAAAACGGACTAAAAATTAGCGAAATATGTTAATGTCATAGTTATTTTCCCTAATTATGATTGTCAATTTGATGACATTTGTAAGTGTCTTAGAGTGGTAGGCTAGTTTAATGAGAGCTCACTTCAAAAAAGGAAGAAGTCTACTCAAGATAAGAGTTATTTCAAAAAGCCCACTATAAGAAGAACGACCCACATAAATGAAGAACTACTTTAAAGGATAGGAATCCCAACAAAGAAATCAAGGCCCATGACCAAGACACTACTTAAAGGCAACTTATTGAAGGCCCAACATGAAGTCACACAAGAGGAGTGCATATATTCTAAAGGATCAACTCACAACAATTAGATCATCCATAGTTGTCCTCTAGGCCCATAGCTTTTAGATCATATTGGTTGGGTTCAAAATATTCCAAGAAAAATCCACTATCCAAAGTGATCAAAGGACACAACCATAGATCATTTATCTATTGGTTGAACCAACCTAATCCAAAGTGATCCAAGGACACAACCATAGATAATTGATCTATTAGTTGAACCAACCTAATCCAAGGTGATCTAAAACCATCCCAAGAAGTACTATTGCCTATAAATAGATTTATACTAGCCTCTTAGGGTATGGATTTTGACTAGCCTCTTAAGCTTAGCTTGTTTCTCCTCATCTATAGCTAAGTTCTTAAGTGGAAAGTCAGTCCATCAATGGATCTTCACTTTCTCTCTTTTGTATAGCTTACTTCTTGAGTTCTCACTCCATATGAAGTCTATACCTAAAAAGAGAGCATATTTTTCTATCTCATAGACAATATGAATAGTGGATCCATGGAACACCTGATCTGTACATTAAATATGCATTTTATTATCTCCTAAACTTATGTTTCTGCTAGTGTTTGTTTAGAATAACTGCTACTTTAATATAGTTTTTGGTTTTTGTAGGAAACGAGAGCAAAACGCAGAAATGGGATAAAACGCGACTCTAATGATTGAATATTTACAACTTCGATTGCATATCTCTGATGGGACTGACTTAAGCTTCATGTTAAAGTACACGAAGTCAGCTTTCCAACGCCACTGACTGTTCGCAATTCGGAGTTCGGAGCAAAAAGTTATGATCATTTGAAATATCGCGCGCGAAAGAGACACAATGAAAGAGAATATCCGTTCAGATTATATCCAGCGGCTGAGATCAATACGACGGGTTTTAAAGAAGAAAAAGAAAAAAAAAGAAAAGAAAATGAGCGATGAACCGGCTGGTTCAGTGCCGGTTCAGATGAAATAAAAAAAAATAAAAAACAATAAAAAAACCCGGCCCGAGCCGAAGCTCGGGCGCTCGGGCTTCGCCTGTTTCAGAACAGAGCGATGCTCTGTTCTTGATAAATCCCGCCGGAAAAGTCTGGGGCGGCGGACGACGGGTACGGCGACGGCTGAGGAGGGCCACCGGCGGTTCGACAGCAGTGAGGAGGCCATCGACGAGGGCAGAATACGGCGGAAATGGGAGGAGCATCCCACGGAACAGAGCCGTGCTAAATCAGGAAACAAAAATAAACAGGCGTGCTCGATTTGGAAGCTTTTCGATTTGGGATAAATTAGGACTGATTCTTTGATTAGGAATGACGAAGGCTATAAAAACCCAAGTGACAGAGGAAAAAAACACAGAGCATGAAAGACGAAAACAGCCGACAGAAGCGCTGGACAGAAAGAGCGAAGAAAAACAGAGCGACCGCCGGGCGAAAACCAGAGGAAAAACAGCCCTTTTTCCGGCGTGATTCTGGCCGGAAGAAGAGGTGGGTCTTCGCCGGAGCAAGAGGAGTCGAACGCCGGGAGAAAGAACTGATTTTGGGCCGAATTTGGATCTGCTACAGTGCTGATTTGAAATTGCAACAGTGCGTGTCTCAACGAAGAAGACAGTGAATAGTGCGCGTGAATAGTGCCCGTGAATAGTGCAAATGACCAATTCGACGAATCAGGCTTTTTCTTCCCTTATTTTCATGTCTAGCTAATTTCATTGTACTAAGATTAGATGAAGCCCTACTGATTGTTTGACTCTCAATACTTATTTGCAATTCTAAAGTTGTGATTTTTATTCCATATGCTTATTATTTTGCTATGATTATTCTGTTGCTCGAGAGAGGGTAGAGTAATTGTTAGTTAAGGGTTTGTTAATGTTCGAGAGATCTTAGCAAATTCCAAGGTGTTATTTGAATAAAAATTGCATTTTTATGATTGGTCTTTGCTCGAGAGAGGGAGATTGATTAAATTAGATTTAATTGTTTAGTTGCATGTTCGAGAGGGCTGCACACATTACGATTATTCGTGACTTCGAGAGGGGCACGGGTAATTGATCACTTAGAATTGTACGGGTTTAACGGAGAGGATAGCCATTTGGTTTGGGTGGATTCGAAGTCTTAGTATATTTCTCATCATATTATTTTCTCATAAATTTCATTGCTTTGTTAGAATTAGAACTTTTCATTCTGTTATAACTAGTTTCATAAAAATCAAATCTTTCATTAGAATTAAGTTGAATCAGTCCAAGTCCTTTGGGTTCGACCTCGTTACCACTAGACTATACGTAGTCTCGTGCGATTGCGAGTAAAAAAGTAGAAAAATCAATCAATCAATTGGCGCCGTTGCCGGGGAGTCACTGTCTAAGACAATATTAACGGAACCTTCTGTTCCCGAAGCACCATTCGTACAATGTCTAGACCCACCTTCCCCTTTGATTGTTGAACGTGACTTGGAGTATTCTATCGATCGCCCATTCGATTCATTATTTGAGAGTCCTCTCCAACATGTGTTAATAGAGGAGGCCACTAAGGCCAAAGTAGGTGATGTGGAAGAGGAGCCATTCATTTTGAAATTCTCTAATGACCTCTTCCCATGGCTAATGAAGGGGAACCTATTCCTAAAGCTTACCCGCCCACCACTCCACCCTTTCATTTCACGACATGATCCTTACTTAGGTAATAAGGATAGGAGTGTGTGGGGTAATCATTTAATTGATCCAGGTTGACTTATTGGGGTTACGTCTGGCTGAAGACGTAAAACTTAGCGCTCTTGGGAGGCAGCCCAAATTTTATTTTCTTGTTTGTTTTCTATTTTATTTTTATTTTTATTGTAGGTTAATTCTCACCTATGTGGGGATGCTACAGTCGAGGTTTGGAGGTGTATTTAATTTTTCCATATTTATATTATCTCTTCATTCTTCGCTTATGTGTTTCATGCTTTACATCTACAATGAGGCTCTCCATTAAGGTGACTTCCTTCCTCACTCCTTTTCTTTTACTATTCATTGTAGTATTATTTTGGTCAACATTGAGGACAATGTTTAGTTTAGGTTTGGGGGTGTAGAAAAGAAGTGTTTATCATATGTTTCTGTTTATGAAAAAAAAATTAAAAATTTAAAAAAAAAAAATTTGAAAAAAAAAAGATAGTTTTTAGGTTGTTTGCTAGTATTTTTATAGGTTTTGATAGTTTATCCCGTAATGATGCATTTTACAATTCTTAAGAGATTAATTTACATTGGAAGTGTGAGTAAGTATACTGGAGGATAGAGAACTTAACTGAGCAGTATCTTTCTGTTACAGTCCTCTTGGAACCTGTGCTTGAGCTAAGAAAACTCACTCACACACATTAGTACATAAAGTAATACCTTATAGAGATTTGTTGAATACTAATCTTCAGTGGGATGTCTTTAGTCAGAGTCATTGGATGATATGTGGTTGTCCTTTGAGCTTAAAAGATCATGATAGACCATTTACTTGGCTATGGCAAGGGCTGGAACCGGAAATAGGTTGAGAGTATAATACAGCCTGGACAAAATAAAGATGTGCTGAAAATATGAATGCTGAAAATGAAAAAAAAAATGAAAACAAAATGAAAGAAAGGGGCTGCTTGACTTTATAGGATTAACTTAGGCTGATGCTCAGGCCCGAAGCGGTCTCTTAAAACCTAATGCCCTAAGCCAACTGGCTGGGAGTCATTGGCCTGAGTCATTGCTAAACCTAAGCATCTTGAAGTCAGGCCTTACACAGTCCTAGCGAGAAAAAAAAAGTCTGTGGTGTATTATCCTCTCAAATCTAGAATGTTGGACCCGAATGAGGTGCGCAGATTTGTGCTATCATGAACCTAAAGATTGGGATGACTACGTAGATTCTGATGTTCTTTGGTTAATGGGTAACACTGGATATGTGTAAGACAGAAATTTAGAATGTATTGCTACAATGTTCTACACTTTTACTATTTACAGTATAATGCTATATCATATTGAGCAGAAATTTCCAAGATGAAAGTGTGGAATAAAACCACTTACTTGAGGGCTTCTATATCCCTGTTGATTATGAACCAAGTACGTGTGGTTAATTCTCTTAAGCATTGTAGTCTGCATTTGAAGGGATAATAGGTTTTTTTGTTTTGCAGTATTTTTTTTATTTGTTTTTACATTTAGGTTAATTAGGTTAATTCCATAAATACATGTTTGTGGGTAGCATGGCTGCAAACCCTCACGAGACAACACTCGTCCTACTAGGGACACCTTGAGGTTTAACGGCTTGTTGCATACGCTCAATGCAATCGTGTTCCCTACGAAAGTGGTGTTTACTTTTATGCATTAGTTCCTTAGTTAGTTTGTTTGATTTTATTTTTGTTTTGTTTTGCTAGGGACTAGCAAAATCTAGGTTTGGGGGTGTGATCTGTACATTAAATATGCATTTTATTATCTCCTAAACTTATGTTTCTGCTAGTGTTTGTTTAGAATAACTGCTACTTTAATATAGTTTTTGGTTTTTGTAGGAAACGAGAGCAAAACGCAGAAATGGGATAAAACGCGACTCTAATGATTGAATATTTACAACTTCGATTGCATATCTCTGATGGGACTGATTTAAGATTCATGTTAAAGTACACGAAGTCAGCTTTCCAACGCCACTGACTGTTCGCAATTCGGAGTTCGGAGCAAAAAGTTATGATCATTTGAAATATCGCGCGCGAAAGAGACACAATGAAAGAGAATATCCGTTCAGATTATATCCAGCGGCTGAGATCAATACGACGGGTTTTAAAGAAGAAAAAGAAAAAAAAAAGAAAAGAAAATGAGCGATGAACCGGCTGGTTCAGTGCCGGTTCAGATGAAATAAAAAAAATTAAAAAAATTAAAAAACCCGGCCCGAGCCGAAGCTCGGGCGCTCGGGCTTCGCCTGTTTCAGAACAGAGCGATGCTCTGTTCTTGATAAATCCCGCCGGAAAAGTCTGGGGCGGCGGACGACGGGTACGGCGACGGCTGAGGAGGGCCACCGGCGGTTCGACAGCAGTGAGGAGGCCATCGACGAGGGCAGAATACGGCGGAAATGGGAGGAGCATCCCACGGAACAGAGCCGTCCTAAATCAGGAAACAAAAATAAACAGGCGTGCTCGATTTGGAAGCTTTTCGATTTGGGATAAATTAGGACTGATTCTTTGATTAGGAATGACGAAGGCTATAAAAACCCAAGTGGCAGAGGAAAAAAACACAGAGCTTGAAAGACGAAAACAGCCGACAGAAGCGCTAGACAGAAAGAGCGAAGAAAAACAGAGCGACCGCCGGGCGAAAACCAGAGGAAAAACAGCCCTTTTTCCGGCGTGATTGTGGCCGGAAGAAGAGGTGGGTCTTCGCCGGAGCAAGAGGAGTCGAACGCCGGGAGAAAGAACCGATTTTGGGCCGAATTTGGATCTGCTACAGTGCTGATTTGAAATTGCAACAGTGCGTGTCTCAACGAAGAAGACAGTGAATAGTGCGCGTGAATAGTGCCCGTGAATAGTGCAAATGACCAATTCGACGAATCAGGCTTTTTCTTCCCTTATTTTCATGTCTAGCTAATTTCATTGTACTAAGATTAGATGAAGCCCTACTGATTGTTTGACTCTCAATACTTATTTGCAATTCTAAAGTTGTGATTTTTATTCCATATGCTTATTATTTTGCTATGATTATTCTGTTGCTCGAGAGAGGGTAGAGTAATTGTTAGTTAAGGGTTTGTTAATGTTCGAGAGATCTTAGCAAATTCCAAGGTGTTATTTGAATAAAAATTGCATTTTTATGATTGGTCTTTGCTCGAGAGAGGGAGATTGATTAAATTAGATTTAATTGTTTAGTTGCATGTTCGAGAGGGCTGCACACATTACGATTATTCGTGACTTCGAGAGGGGCACGGGTAATTGATCACTTAGAATTGTACGGGTTTAACGGAGAGGATAGCCATTTGGTTTGGGTGGATTCGAAGTCTTAGTATATTTCTCATCATATTATTTTCTCATAAATTTCATTGCTTTGTTAGAATTAGAACTTTTCATTCTGTTATAACTAGTTTCATAAAAATCAAATCTTTCATTAGAATTAAGTTGAATCAGTCCAAGTCCTTTGGGTTCGACCTCGTTACCACTAGACTATACGTAGTCTCGTGCGATTGCGAGTAAAAAAGTAGAAAAATCAATCAATCAACACCCACCTTGTTCTTAAGCTATTAAGTTTTCTCATGTTATCATTGAGTCATAGCTTAAGAAAGCACATATCCTTTTATTGGTTTCACTTGGTTTTCCATGGAGCCAAGGCTACTTGCCACTAGTAGAAATAATTGTGCTTGTGGGTTATTCCTCTTCCCTTTCAAGTTTTTTTCACTGGAATCTATCCACATAACTTGAGGAAGAAAGAATGTTCCATATGACCTAGGTTTCTTAGTTATTCTAGGATCCAACCTTAGAGAAACTAATCCCTTGTCTAAAAAGCCTCTACAATTTCAGAGCATCATTAGTTGAATCAAGGGTGGACAATGGAAGGCTATTAGCTCAAGACTAGTTTGAGCAAACCGGGTAGGATATCTCACATCCTGCCTTCAAGGGTAAGTACTCTTAAATCTCTCACTTACTTGTGTTAGATTATGGAGTAGACCATAGAGTCGAACCACTCATTTGAGAGAGTTGGGTCGGTGTGACCCATAGTGAGTGAGGAATTACTCTTGTATAGTTCCCGGTGATCCAAACAAAACCGGTAGGTGTATGAGGTTGTGGGTGAACTAAAAACCCTCACTTAGTGAATGTCGGAGGTCCCTTAGATTTGGTGCTCCGAGAGTGGACGTACCCATTGAAGCAAGTTGTTGGCGGGGAACCACTATAAATCTTTGTCTGATTGCTTGTGTTTGGTCATCTTACATATTGTTTAGCACACGTACATCCACACCTCTTAAATATCTCTCACTCATGCGTTTCTTGATAATGTGAAAATGTTGTATTAAATAATTGTTTAAATTAACAATATCTGTTAGTAAAATAGAGTGAGATTTTTAAGAGGTTATCCTATTCACCCCTCTCTAGGACTAAAGAGAACTTTCCAGCTGTTATCTAGTAAAGAACAATATTTAGGTGTTACTCCCTCTATCCCATGTTAATAGCTTTATTGGAAAAAGAAAGAATTTTATTGAATGGTGAGATCCACAACTAAGAGAATGAAAAAGCTGAAATCACTTGTAAGAAGCATGATGAAATATATGTGAATGCATTTACACGTCGGAACACCACAACATGCTCGCTCGAGGTTTTTCCATATTACCTGGCCAATGAGCCCGGATTGCCATATGACCTGGTATTTCTGGGCTCATCTCATATAACCTAGTTTCGGCACCTGATTTGCCCTCCTCAACCCTAACCTTAAAACACCTTATGTGACGTTTTCATATTACGTGGTTTTAAGTTTTACACTTCACCGAATCATATCTCCTTCATTTTTAGTCCATTTTTGCCCATTTTTTTGTTCTTCCTTATTTTTATTGCACTTTCTCATCATTATGATATCTTAATTACCTTGATATCATATTGAAAAAAATACTATAAAATCTACGATAAATAGCATGCGGTGTCTCCACATCTTTATGATACCATCATTATAAGAAAGAGCAAAAAAATAAGGATGAATGAAAATAAATAGGCAAAAAATGGATAAGAAATGAGAGATATATGCAGAGTTGAAGTTTGTCCCATCAAAATAGCTATTGTGTTCGAACTATCGTGTAATCGAATACACGATAGCCCTGCTCGAATTCGATAGCCCTGCTATCGTATAATTGTAACACCCAAAAAATGAGTAAGTATCTAAAACCTAAATTTGACCCTCTTAGTGTTAGATTTGGTTGTGTTTTGCCTTGTGGAAATTAAAGTTGGTGAGAAGAGCTTTCCAACGCCACCTATTATGCACGATTTGGAGTTCGGAGTAAAACGATATGAGAAATTGAATTTTGATTTAACGTGACAGCGATCAATCACCATAAGAGCCGATCGATCGGAAAGCTTGAACCGATCGACGCCGTATCAAAACGATCGATCATAGTTACTGTGATTTTTGAATGTTTTGTTTCGCGCAAAGCAATCGATCGGCAGTAATGGTGATCGATCGGCTGTAACGCGGTAGTGTAAAACAACGCATACGACGATCGGTCGCCGTATAGCCGATCGATCGCCGGTTGCGGTTTTGTGATTTCTAGCGTATTTTTGGGGTGGATTTTCTTGGGAAAGATACCAAATCCCAATGGGACTTGATTTGCACGTCTCTAGGAGGATTGTGAAGCCTTCCCATTGGTTGAAAGTGTCCATGATTTGGAAGATTAGTTTAAGATTGGATTCTCCCCCAACTCTATATAAACACTAGAGAATTGGCTTGTGCTAACCCTAGAATGTCCAGAGACTTTTCCCTTCTCCTTCCCACGTTCACCCATCTCCTTGGAGGCTTGTTCTTGTGGGAGTTTGCGAGAGCTTGGAGCGGGAGCTTTGGAAGAAGCAGAAAAGACGAGTAACGCGTAGAAAGGCGAAATCTTTGGAGGATTAAATAGGATAGTTTTTCCCCTCTTCTCTATTCTGATTTTATGCTTTTGACAAGTGTTTTAATTCAACACCTTAGTTATTGTTTGGATTCTTGTGAGATGAATGTATTATGTCCCTATTTCTATGCGTAGTGCATCATAACTCATATGTGCATTCATGTTTCACTTCTAGATGGGAATTCGCATATAAAGTCTAATGCTTTATTAAATTTTCCAGAGACTAGAAGTTCTGATATTGTTTAGTTGATCATGATCCATGTTGAATTTGTGCCTTTAAGGTGTATCTTACATTAATTGTCTTATTTGGGGTGTATTAATGATTACAAACTATGTTATATATATAAGAACACAAGAAAGGAGTGAACTTTGGTAATTCCAGATAATTCTTGGTTCTGTAATTGGTCTAGGAGGGGAGTATATGGTCTGTTATTGATGTATTATTATTTATAATGTGTCACTAAGTAAGATAATCAAGTTTAATAAAGAGTCATAATCTCGGCCAGAACTGTTTTTGTGCTGACAGTCGGTGGCAAATAATTCATAACTAATTAAACTAAAATCGGAAAAATATAAAATTAGTGGGGTTAGAAACTAGACTCAAGAAGGTATTACCAGTAAAAAGTTTCAGGGGTTAAGTCTTACCGTACAGAGCACAGTAGTCGTTGGAATAGGACTATTGTGCAGGAGGCAGTGAGCTGAATCTGAGAGAAAATACTAAGTATACAAATAACATCATGTAATATGATATGATATTGATTAATATGTCAATACCAGTAATCGAATTATATACTTATGGAATATCACAGTAAGGATTGGGTTAGAAGTAATCTAATTAGGAGGGATAATCCTTGAGCAAATGATTCATAACTATCTATTTCAAAAGCGTTGATGTCAGTTTGATATTCTAGTTGGAATTCAAATTATCTAAGAATTCTTCAATTTCTCATCTCTGATATTTGTATTATAAAACTCTAATGTGAATGAAGAATTCCTATCTAGGGCTGAGCATGAAAGGTATGTATTGATTGTATGTTACTCCTTCTGTGAGTTGTTATTATTCGAAGTGTTTGAGTTATCTTGTTATTCTATACTACTCCAAGGAGTGAGCTATGTGTTGACCAAAGCCTTTGATACTTCTATCCATACTCCATGAGAGAGTCTATTATGGTGAGAGATACCTTATGTTCTTAGAGTGTTGTGACCTCTATTCATTTGAGATATTGCTCATATTGATTACATGATTGTTTCTTCCACTGGAGACCTTGCAAGACTCTCCCCAAGGTGGTTTCATAGTATGCTCAATTAAGCCATTGCTAGATCTTGCGAGGTCACCTATATTTATGAAATTGCGATTCCATACTGCCCGAAGGGAGGCACTATGCGTACATTAGATTGTGGACATTATGAAAGGTCCTCAGCCTCCGCCCATCGTGTCCGTAAGCACTGGTGGGACCAGCATCCTAGACGCATGGCAGGGTTCTAAAGAGAGGACCCCTAGGGTGGTTCTGGTATATTATTTTAGTCACTTGCGAGCGACCAGGTTAGCGAGTAGAAATTGTAACTCCTTTCACTTTAGATGTCTGGAGCCTTTGTTATGATTGTTATCCTCTCCTTACTCATATGTGTAGTAGGAGCCTTATGGATATTTTTCCTATATTTGCGAGATGGAATTGTTGTTGACTAACCTTGCAGGTGTATAGACCTCGGTTAAGTTCAGATGTTGTGGAAATGTCTATGACCTTTGTTATTCTTATTCTCTTCATACTGCTTGTTTTAATTCAGTGGGTTTTTACATCCTACTGAGTGTTTATATGAAATACTCATGCATCCTCTGATGCAGGCGCAAACGAAAAGTGAGATCAGGAAGTGCAGTAGTTGAATGGCGGATTGCAGGCGCCGAGAAGAGATTAACGACGATTTAGTTATTTGCTTTACTTTTATTGATGCTTATGACATTATTGGCAATTGTGTGCCATAGACTTTTAGGTTTATTTTATTTGACTTTCTTAAATAGATTATTATTAAGTAAATTCATTTTATAGTTTTCATTGATGTCTATTATTGTATTACATTGATTGCGGGCATAATCGGTTACACGTCCTTTTGAGATGATTGTAATCGGTTGGAAAAATTGACTGTTCGGTCGCGTGCCCGGGATCTCTACCTCAAATTGTATCCCTTTTGTTGGCTTCCACACTCCGATCGAGGTATGGGATTTCGGGGCGTGACAGCGTGGTATCGGAGCCCTCAAAGTCAGTCTAATACAGTAAGCACATTGCTAAATTATGAGATGAAATAGTAGAACTTGATAGAAAGTAAAAGGGGTATCTAGAAGAACTTACTATATGAGAGTGGATTCATGGATAGAACCTGAAACCTTATTTTAGAATACTAATAATGACGTTTCTTGTGTAGGTTAAAATGGCTAGAACAAGAAGCGGTAGGATCTATGAGAGACAAACAAGACGCCATTAGGCAATGGCTTGGGGATTGGAAGAAGAAAGACATAGGGAGTGGAACTGAAGATGACCCATTACAGATTGATATAGAAGAAGTCCAGAACCCAGTGGCTGAAGTAGAACCCCTACCCATAGATGACCCAGAGTGGGATCCTTACTTGGATTATGTGCCAGGTATGGAGATCGAAGGATATCAGCAAGAAGAGATTCGAGTAGAGTTTACCGATGTATCTCCTCCTATAGTTGTGATGGTAGAGGCCAAAATTGTGAGAAAGCACCCTATTTATGTTCGGGCTAAAGATGATACAGCACTGTCTGACATTCTGTACCATAGGTTTAAATCTTTGGGTTACAGGTGGCCATACATGATGATGTGGGAAATTCTATGGCATAAGTACTTGAGACTTGCACCAACCTGGTTATCTTTAGACATACTGGATGATTACCTCTGAAGGCAAGAGCGTAGGAAGGGTGACTAAGAGAAAGAGTTAGGATAGATTTTAGTTTCATAAATCTTTTGTAATAAAAACCCTGGTTTATAAGGGATCTCAGTGTAAGAATCTTCTTAATGAAATAAAAGAATTATTTGCTTTAATGCTTGCCTTGTGATTGTTTTATTTTTTGTGTTTTGTGTGAGCGATGCTAGGAGTCAAAGGAATGAGAGGTGAATTACAAATTGAGCTATATGTAAGATTTCTAATTCATCTCCTTTCTTTGACTGTAGATACGCGAGAATGGTGAATTCTGGAAATCGTGGACGGCGAACCAATGCGAACCCTAACCCTTCGCAGGAAGAGGGAGCCAGTCAGAATATGTCTGATATGGTTAGGCAATTGGCGGGTGAATTGCGAAATGGTGGAAGTAATAATAATAATGCTAAGGCGCCCACACTCGAGCGATTTAAGAGGGCTGGGCCTCAGTTTTCTGGTGAGGATGACCCAGAAAAGGCGGAACGTTGGTTAGTTGAAGTAGAGAGGCTGTTCAAGGGCATGAAGATACCCGAGGCTGATGGGGTGATTTATGCTACTTTCCTATTTGTTGGTGAGGCGGTATTTTGGTGGGAGTCTGCCGAGCGCAACAACTTTACTGCGAATCAGGAGATCTCTTGGGAAGAATTTAAGGAAGTGTTCAATATCAAGTACTTTCCTTCCCATATTCAGCAACGCAAGGAGAAAGAATTCTTAGAGTTAGTGCAAGGATCGATGACTGTGCTTCAGTATGAGACGAAGTTCGAACAACTTCAACGATTTGCTACTAATGCTTGCCCTAATGAATTGATTAAAGCGCAACGTTTTGTGGATGGATTGAAGGACGGCTTAAGGTCAAGGGTGTTAGTCTCCCAACCCACGACAGTAGCAAAAGCGGTCGAGCTAGCTTCCATTTTGGAGGATGACTTTAAAAGAACCCTGGAGAGGAGGACCAATCAAGTCAAAACCCAAGAGAATAAGCTGAAACGTTATGGAGATAAGTGTTTTAACAATAATGTTAATCGTGGGAATCAGAGACCTTTTAAGCAGCAAAGGCAGCAGCAGCAAAACCGGATGAATGGTGCACAATGTCAACAGTTTCGAGGCAATGACAACGGTAATATGGCTAGAGGTCGTTGCAGGATTTGTGGACAGGATTCGCATGGAGGAAAGCCGTGTCCTACGGATCCACGGAGATGCTACTTGTGCAATGAGATTGGGCATATCACACCTTATTGCCCTAACCGTGGAAAGAAGACCGGAACTGATACGAATAAGAAGACTCAGGCGAGAATCTTTGCTCTATCATCCGAAGATGCGCGTGGTTCAGATGAGGTTATTAAAGGTACTCTTCTTATCCTCAATCGTTTTGCTAGAGTATTAATAGACTCGGGAGCGTCGCGATCTTTTATTTCTTCGGTGTTTGCTTTAAGCCTAGATAAGTCATTGTCTAGACTGAGTGATGATTTGGTGATTTCTACTCCTATGGGAGATTCGGTGATAGCAACCGAATATATTAAAAACTCTCCTATGCTTATAGAAGATAGGATTTTGCTTGCTAATCTTGTGTTGATTGATATGTGTGATTTTGATGTAATCTTGGGAATGGATTGGTTATCAAAATATAATGCACTAGTGGATTGTACTAAAAAGAGAGTTCATTTTAAAATTCCTAGAGAGAAAGAACTATTGTTTCAGGGAATCCGGTTTAGAAAAGGAGATTGTTTGATATCAGCTGTTAAAGCTCAAAAATTACTGGCTAAAGGTTGTAGAGCCTATTTAGCTAATGTGACACCTGTTGAGATGCCTAACATGAGAGTTGAGGATTTTGAGGTAGTGAAGGATTTTCCCGAAGTCTTTCCTGATGAGTTACCTGGTTTGCCACCAAAGAGAGAGGTTGATTTTACGATTGAATTGATACCAGGAACAGCACCTATTTCGAAAGCACCATATAGAATGGCGCCAGCTGAGTTGAAAGAATTGAAAGTACAGTTATAGGAGTTGTTGGATAAGAGATTCATACGGCCTAGTGTTTCCCCTTGGGGCGCACCTGTATTGTTTGTAAAGAAGAAAGATGGATCGATGAGATTGTGTATTGACTATCGTATGTTGAATCAAGTCACGGTGAAGAATAAATACCCTTTGCCTAGAATAGATGACTTGTTCGATCAGTTGCAATCAGCAAAAGTATTTTCAAGGATTGATTTGAGATCTGGATACCATCAATTAAGGATCAAGGAGGAGGATATATCCAAGACAGCATTCAGGACCAGGTATGGTCACTATGAATTCCTGGTGATGCCTTTTGGTTTGACTAATGCACCAGTAGCATTTATGGACATGATGAACAGAATTTTTGTGGACTTATTAGATCGGATTGTGATAGTCTTTGTGGACGATATTTTGGTGTATTCGGCAAGTTGGGAGGAATACAGAACTCACTTGACTCTTGTGTTACAAATATTGAAGGATAATCAATTATATGCTAAGCTGAATAAGTGTGAATTTTGGTTGAACAAGGTGAATTTTCTTGGACATGTCATATCAGAAGATGGAGTTTCAGTTGATCCAACGAAGGTAGAGGCAGTGTTAAAATGGGAACAACCAAAGAATGTGACAGAGATTCGAAGTTTCTTGGGATTGGCAGGTTACTATAGAAGATTCATTGAAGGATTTTCAAGTCTAGCTTTGCCAATGACGAAGTTGACCAGAAAAGGAGTGAAGTTTATATGGAATGATGAATGTGATAAAAGTTTCAAGGAATTGAAGAAGAGATTAACATCAGCACCGATCTTGACTTTACCGTCGGGAACTAGAGGATTCGTTATATACAGTGATGCTTCAAAGAGTGGACTCGGATGTGTACTAATGCAACACGGACATGTTGTGGCGTACGCATCAAGACAACTGAAAATTCATGAGTAGAATTACCCAACACATGACCTGGAACTAGCAGCAGTAGTTTTTGCTTTAAAAATTTGGAGACACTATTTGTATGGGGAAACTTTTGAAGTATACATAGATCACAAAAGTTTGAAGTATATCTTTTCTCAGAAGGACCTGAATATGAGACAGAGAAGGTGGTTAGAGTACTTGAAGGACTATGATTTTTCCATTAATTACCATCCAGGCAAGGCGAATGTGGTAGCAGATGCATTAAGCAGAAAGACTGGGATGATTGCTCACATGTTAGTGCAAGAGTGGAAACTGATGCAGAAAATGGGAGAATGTCATTTGGAATGGCTGACTTCAAGGAGGATATCATTTATTGGGAATCTTTCTATAAGATCAGTAGTGTTTGATAAAATCCTTGAAGCACAAAAGAAGAACCCTCAGATACAGAAATTATTGGACAGGACGGATTTTGGAAAAGGAGCAGATGGAAGTATTCGATTCCGAGGAAGATTGGTAGTACCTAAAGACATGAAATTAAGACAGGAAATTCTGCGTGAAGCACATCACTCTCAGTATAACATTCATCCTGGAGGTACGAAGATGTATCAAGATTTAAAGAGGACGGTTTGGTGGAATGGGATGAAAAGAGATATTGGCAAGTTTGTATCGAGATGCTTAACTTGTCAACAAGTAAAGGCTGAACATCAAAGACCGGCTGGAATGTTGCAACCGCTGGAAATTCCACAGTGGAAATGGGAGCACGTTACAATGGATTTTGTGGTGACATTGCCAAAGACTCAAAGACAGCGAGATGCGATTTGGGTTATAGTGGATCGACTCACAAAGTCAGCACACTTTCTTTCTATTAGATGGAAACAAAACCCGAAAAGCTTGGCAGAGTTATACATCAGAGAAATTGTTAGGTTACATGGTACGTCGTTATCTATTTTGTCTGACCGAGCCCCTCGGTTTACATTAAGAACATGGAAGAGTATACAAGAGGCGTTGGGAACCAAGTTAAATTTTAGTACAGCATTTCATCCTCAGAGTGACGTACAATCAGAACGCACAATTCAAACCTTGGAACACATGCTAAGAGCCTGTGCGATTGACTGGAAAGGTAATTGGGATGATCATTTACCATTGATAGAGTTTGCATATAATAACAGTTATCATTCGAGTATCGGAATGGCACCGTTTGAAGAACTATATGGAAGACCATGTAGATCCTCTATATGTTGGACAGACGTTGGAGAGAATCAAGTGCTGAGATCAGAATTGGTGCAATACTGTGCAGAAAAGGTAAGACAGATCAGACAGAGACTACAAACGGCTCAAAGTCGCCAAAAGAATTACGTGGACAATAGACGGAGAGAGTTGGAATTTCAAGAAGGAGTCCATGTATTTTTGAAAGTATTGCCTTCAAAAGGAATTATGAGATTTGATAAGAAAGGAAAGTTGAGTCCAAGGTTCGTTGGACCATTTGAAATTTTGGAGCGAGTTGGGCCAGTTGCATATCGGTTGGCTTTACCGCCACAGTTGGATGAAGTGCATAATACTTTCCATATCTCCATGTTGAGGAAGTATGTGCCAGACCCATCACATGTTTTGGATTTCGCAACGATGGAGTTACAAGCAGATTTGACATTTCCGGTAAAACCTGTTAAAATATTGGACAGAAAAGATCAAGTACTTAGACGAAAGACTATTCCTTTGGTGAAAGTTTTGTGGCAAAAAATCCTACCCTCACCTTTTTGAAGATTGAGTAATGGCATTTCGTGGAAGAAATGTTCTTTTTAGGAGGGGAGGATGTGACACCCAAAAAATTAGTAAGTATCTAAAACCCAAATTTGACCCTCTTAATGTTTGATTTGGTCGTGTTTTGCGTTCGGAGTGAAAAGATATGAGAAATTGAATTTTGATTAAGCGTGACAGCGATCGATCGCCGTAAGAGCCGATCGATCGGAAAGCTTGAACCGATCGACGCCGTATCAAAACGATCGATCGTAGTTACTGTGATTTGTGAATGTTTTGTTTCACGTAAAGCGATCGATCGGCAGTAATGGCGATCGATCGGCTGTAATGCGGTAGTGTAAAACAACGCATACGACGATCGATCGTCGTATAGCCGATCGATCGCTGGTTGCGATTTTGTGATTTCTAGCGTATTTTTGGGGTGGATTTGCTTGGGAAAGGTACCAAATCCCAATGGGACTTGATTTGCACGTCTCTAGGAGGATTGTGAAGCCTTCCCATTGGTTGAAAGTGTCCGTGATTTGGAAGATTAGTTTAAGATTGGATTCTCCCCCAACTCTATATAGACACTAGAGAATTGGCTTGTGCTAACCCTAGAACGTCCAGAGACTTTTCCCTTCTCCTTCCCACGTTCACCCATCTCCTTGGAGGCTTGTTCTTGTGGGAGTTTGCGAGAGCTTGGAGCGGGAGATTTGGAAGAAGCGAAAGAGACGAGTAATGCGTAGAAAGGCGAAATCTTTGGAGGATTAAATAGGATGGTTTTTCCCCTCTTCTCTATTCTGATTTTATGCTTTTGACAAGTGTTTTAATTCAGCACCTTAGTTATTGTTTGGATTCTTGTGAGATGAATGTATTATGTCCCTATTTCTGTGCGTAGTGCATCATAAATCATATATGCATTCATGTTTCACTTCTAGATGGGAATTCACATATAAAGTCTAATGCTTTATTAAATTTTCCAGAGACTAGAAGTTCTGATATTGTTTAGTTGATCATGATCCATGTTAAATTTGTGCCTTTAAGGTGTGTCTTATATTAATTGTCTTATTTGGGGTGTATTAATGATTACAAACTATGTTATATATATAAGAACACAAGAAAGGAGTGAACTTTAGTAATTCCAGATAATTCTTGGTTCTGTAATTGGTCTAGGAGGGGAGTATATGGTCTGTTATTGATGTATTATTATTTATAATGTGTCAGTAAGTAAGATCATCAAGTTTAATAAAGAGTCTTAATCTCGGCCAGAACTGTTTTTGTGCTAACAGTCGGTAGTAAATAATTCATAACTAATATAAATAAAATCGGAAAAATATAAAATCAATGGGGTTAGAAATTAGATTCACTAGGGTATTATCAGTAAAAATTTCAGGGGTTAAGTCTTACTGTACAGAGCACAATAGCCGTCGGAAGAGGACTGTTGTGCAGGAGGCAGTGAGCTGAATCTGAGAGAAAATACTAAGTATACAAATAACATCATGTAATATGATATGATAATGATTAATATGTTAATGCCAGTAATTGAATTATATACTTATGGAATATCACAGTAAGAATTGGGTTAGAAGTAATCTAATTAGGAGGGATAATCCTTTGAGCAAGTGATTCATAACTATCTATTTTAAAGGCGTTGATGTCGGTTTGATATTCTACTTGGAATTCAAATTATCTAAGAATTCTTCAATTGCTCATCTCTGATATTTGTATTATAAAACTCTAATGTGAATGAAGAATTCCTATCTAGGGCTGAGCATGAAAGGTATGTATTGATTGTATGTTACTCCTTCTGGGAGTTGTTATTATTCGAAGTGTTTGAGTTGTCTTGTTATTCTATGGTACTCCAAGGAGTGAGCTATGTGTTGACCAAAGCCTTTGATACTTCTATCCATACTCCATGAGAGAGTCTATTATGGTGAGAGATACCTTATGTTCTTAGAGTGTTGTGACCTCTATTCATTTGAGATATTGCTCATATTGATTACATGATTGTTTCTTCCACTGGAGACCTTGCGAGACTCTCCCCATGGTGGTTTCATAGTATGCTCAATTAAGCCATTGCTAGATCTTGCGAGGTCACCTATATTTATGAAATTGCGATTCCATACTGCCCGAAGGGAGGCACTATGCGTACGTTAGATTGTGGACATTACGGAAGGTCCTCAGTCTCTGCCCATCGTGTCCGTAAGCACTGGTGGGGCTAGCATCGTAGACGCATGGCAGGGTTCCAAAGAGAGGACCCCTAGGGTGGTTCTGGTATATTATTTTAGTCACTTGCGAGCGACCAGGTTAGCGAGCAGAAATTGTAACTCCTTTCACTTTGGATGTCTGGAGCCTTTGATATGATTGTTATTCTCTCCTTACACATATGTTTGTTCGGAGCCCTTTTGATGTTTTCCTATACTTGCGAGTTGGAATTGTTGTTGACTAACCTTGCAGGTGCATAGACCTCGGTTCAGTTTAGATGTTGTGAGATGTTCACCATCCTTTGTTATTCTTATTCTCTTCATACTGATTGTTTTAATTCAGTAGGTTTTTACATCCTACTAAGTGTTTCTATGAAATACTCATGCATCCTCTGATGCAGGCGCAAACGAAAAGTGAGATCAGAAAGTGCAGTAATTGAATGGCGGATTATAGGCGCCGAGAAGAGATTAAAGACGATCTAGCTATTTGCTTTGCTTTTATTGATGCTTATGACATTATTGGCAATTGTGTGGTATAGACTTATAGGTTTATTTTATTTGACTTTCTTAAATAGATTATTATTAAGTAAATTCATTTTATAGTTTTCATTGATGTCTATTATTGTATTACACTGATTGCAGGCATAATCGGTTACACGGTCTTTTGAGATGGTTGTAATCGGTTGGAAAAATCGACTGTTCGGTCACGTGCCCGGGATCTCTACCTCGAATTGTATCCTTTTTGTTGGCTTCCGCACTCCGATCGAGGTATGGGATTTCGGGGCGTGACAATAATCGCCCATTAAAATGGGACAACCTTTAACAATTCATATCTCTTTAATTTCTGATCTATTTTTGCCCATTTTTTTTTCTTCCTTATTTTTAATGCACTTTCTGAGCATCATGATATCCTAATGATCATGATATCCTATAAAAAAATACCACAAAATCTATGATAAATAGCACGCAGTAGCTCAACATCTTTATAATATCATTATTATAAAAAGAGCACTAAAAATAATAAAAAATGAAAAAATGGACGAAAATGGATGAGAAGAGATATGCATCGTTGAAGTTTGTCCCACTAAAAGCTATCATGTAATCTATTACATGATAGCAGAGTGCTATCGTATAATCGGGCTATCGTGTAATGGAAGACACGATAGCCCAACTATCGTTTAATTGATTGCACAATAGCCATTACATGATAGCCAAAACATAGCACAATGCTATCGTGTAAATCACTTCACACAGTAAATAGTATTTATACTTCACCGAATCATATCTCCTTCATTTTTAGTCCATTTTTGCCTCTTTTTTTGTTCTTCCTTATTTATAATGCTCTTTCTAATCATCATGATATCCTAATGATCTTGATATCTTATCAAAAAAATACCACAAAATCCACAATAAATAGCATGCGGTGGCTCAACATCTTTATGATATTATCATTATAAGAGAAAGCACTAAAAATAAGGAAGAATAAAAAAATAGACAAAAACAGATCAGGAATGAGAGAGATATGTATCGTTGAAGTTTGTTCCACTAAAAGCTATCGCGTAATCGATTGCACGATAGCACAGTGCTATCGATTACACAGTAAATAGTATTTACATTTCTCCAAATCATATCTCCATAATTTCAAGTCTGTTTTTGCCCATTTTTCTGTTCTTCCTTATTTTTAATGCTCTTTTTTATCATCATGATATCCTATGATTTTGAGAACCTATCAAAAAAAATTCCATAAAATCCATGTTAAAAAGTATGTTGTGGCTCAACATCTTTATGATATCATCATTATAAGAAACAACACTGAAAATAAGGAAGAATGAAATTTTGTTTTTGATGAAAACGGATCAGAAATGAGAGATCTGCATCATCGAAGTTTCTCCCACTAAAAGTTGTTGTGTAATCATAGTAAATAGTGGGATAAACTTCAACGATGTATATCTATCTAATTTCTCACCCGTTTTCGTCCATTTTTTTATTCTTCTTTATTTTTAGTATTTTTTCTTATAATGATGATATTATAAAGATATTGAGCAACCGCATGCTATTTATCGTGGATTTTGTGGTATTTGTTTTTAGGATATCAAGATCATTAGAATATCATGATGATAAGAAAGAATAAGGAAGAAAAAAAAGGGCAAAGATGGACTAGAAATGATTGAGATATGATTCGGTGAAGTGTAAATACTATTTACTATGATTCACATGATGGCACTGTGATATTGTGTAATCGATTACACGATAGCCCAAGGCTATGGTATAATTGATTATACGATAGCTTTTAGTGGGACGAACTTTAACGATGCATATCTCTCTTATTTCTGATTCATTTTCGTCTATTTTGTTATTCTTTGTTATTTTTAGTGCTCTTTTTTATAATGATGATATCATAAAGATGGTGAGCCACCGTATGCTATTTATCATAGATTTTGTGGTATTTTTTTCGATAGGATATCAAGATCATTAGGATATCATGATGATAAAAAAGAGTATTAAAAATAAAGAAGAAAAAACAAAGAATGGGTGAAAATGGATAAAAAATGAAGGAGATATAAATCGTTAAAGTTTGTCCCATTTTAATGGACGATTATACGATAGCAGTAATCGATTTGACGATAGCAGGGCTATCGTGTATTCGATTTAAACGCACGATAGATATTTTAGTGGGATAAACTTTAACGAAGCATATCTCTCTCATTTCTGATCCGTTTTCTCCTATTTTTTTCATTCTTCATTAGTTTTAGTGCTCTTTCTTATAATTATGATATCATAAAGATGTTAAAATACCGCATGCTATTTATCGTAGATTTTGTGGTATTTTTTTGATATGATATCAAAGTCTTTAAGATGTCATGATGATGAAAAAGAGCATTAAAAATAAGAAAGAAAAAAAAAGGCAAAAATGGACTAAAAATGAAGGAGATATGATTCGGTGAAGTATACAACTTAAAACCAGGTTTAGGGTTAGGGTTGAGGACGGCAAAATGGGCAAATCAGGTGCCGAAACCAGGTTATATGATATGAGCCAGAAAAAATTAGGTAATATGACAATCCGGGCTCATTGGCCATGTAACATGGAAAAACCTCTTCTCGCTCACAAGGGCAAGGAGATGTGCTTGGTTATGCCTGCAAGGGGCCCGCAAGTAACTTGCGCGCATGAACTGAATGCCGCCCATGACCGCACTGCATACATAGCAAGCACATGTATTTCTACTAATATAAAAAAGAGGATGTAACAAATTTTTCACTTTCAGGTCAAGCGGCTTCTCAATTTAGCTCAAATTCAATACATGCAATGGGTGCCGATAAGTTTTTACTCACTTCCGTCACTTTTATTTGAGACTGACACATAATTTGTCAACTTTATTGAGTTGTATGCTCCACGTTAAAAGCCTAAGCTTTCCGAACGAACGAGCGAGTCATCTTTCCCAACAAGCGAGTGCCTTTCATCGTGAAGGCCTCTCGGCCTCCAATCACTGCCGGGTGTTAGAGTGAAGAATAATTAGGGAACAATATCGTCAACACTTGGTACGTATATTTTTCTAATTATCTCGATTAAAAGTGACCAGAGGGAGTAGGTGAAACCTTAACTAGCACTGAATGAATGCTCACATATCAAGATGGATTTTTTTTTGTTCTTTTTTGGAAAATGACTCTATTTACTGGGAATCTTGAAGCTGCAATTCAATTCTTGTACCAAAAAACATTGTTGCATTTCAATTCCATGGTTCTGGTGTTGCCGTGTTGCCCTTACTTTCCTATTGTTTTTTTGGGAGCCGCTTACCAACTATTATAACCATTTGAATAGTTCCATTTCTTCTTTCTAAGAAGAAGAAAAAATCCAAGTCCACTAACGTTCTAGAGACAAATTGATTTCTCAAACGAGAAGAGCTATTTTTTTTACCATAAGCATATTTGCAGCTCGACACCACTGATCTTGACCAATCGGATTGATCCAGACTAGTGGGCCACACTTATCTCACAAAATCATTAATTGAAACGGTTCACATGTGCTTGACACATGCATGTTGGCATACCGCGACGTTGGATCAAATCCAATATCGTGCATTAAAACCTACCAGCCCTATGTTAACATGCCTTGTCAGATCCAGATCGAGTGGCTCTGGGCACCCCGACAGATGCCAATGCACGTGCACTAGGGCACATACTAAAAGCAATAAGACTCTTCAATTTGTGAAACCAATGCATGAAATAACTTTTCACTTTAATTTGCCCGGAAAATTTGTGTGTTCAAAAGAACACTTTCATTTTTCCCGGTAAAGAACCATAGTCTATTGGCATCAGGTTGACTAGTTCACGACACCTGTTTTTAATCAGCCCACCCCATACTATACACAGACGGGTCAATTTTATAGTCGGGTGGGGTCGGAGACTACTCATCCATAGGGATTATTGGCTGCAAGAAAAATGGTCCTGGTGTTGTCCTTTGCATTCCTTTCGTATTTTTGGTAGAGCAATTATTATCACCACTTGAATAGTTCCATTTCTTCGTTCTAAGAAGAAAATCTCAAAGTTCACTAACGTTCTAGAGACAAATTGACTTGACAAACGAGAGAAGCTATTTTTTTAGGTTTTGTGATCATCTTAAGAAAGCGCCCTCCCATCATAAGCATATTTAGGGAAAATGTATGCGCATAGTGGTCAAACAGGCACACCCTGTTGAGCTGTGTGTTTGGCCTGGCCTCCAAGTATGTAAAAAAATAACACTCCATTTTCGGTAAGCGGCCCATACCAAATTCGAATTTAGACTATTTTTTTTTATAATTGAGAATTTTGACTAATTTATCCTTACTTTTAATAGCTAATTCTAATTACTACCCTTAATCATGTTTGGATGAATTAAGTTCCGAGAAAATATGGATTTCAGTTGGAAGCTCATTAGATAAAAGACGGAATGTAGGGAGTCTAATTAAACACAATGACAGGATTTTCAATAAATACATTTCCTTTTCTCTAATTATGGGCACACTTCTTCCTACGTATTAACTACCTTAATTCACCCATGTCTTATACAAATCCATCAATGTGCCTAAATTATAGGAGAGAGCTAAACTATAAGAGGGCCGGTAGCCTCAGAGCGCCCGGAGAGAAGCTCTCTCCGGGCGCTTTGATCTCAACCGTCAGATGAGATTCGACGGTTGAGGGGTCTTTTTTTAAATTACCCCCTCCCTTGTCGCTCGGCGCCACCCTCCCTCCCTACCTCACTCGCAGCTCGGTGCCGGCATAATCAATTTTTCTATCTACCTTTTTCCATTTTGGTTTTGGATGGCATTTTCTGTTGTTCAGTAATACTCCATTACTGCCGGCCGGACGACATCCAAAGTAAAAACCTCTCCCCCCTAGACATCACTACTGAGGCCAATAGTAGTTCAACCCAGTCGGGGGTTGTGGCATGTGGGTTGCTCGATTCCAAAGCAGGGTCACGCCAAACCTGCTTTGGGAGGGGTAGCCATGGGATAAAGAAGCATAAAGAGGACGAGTTACACAGCACTTGATCACAAAGAATCAACGGCACGTCTAACATAGAAACACTTACTGTTACATGCTTTTGCAACAATCAACACATAGAACAAATGAACAACGAATGTTTTATTCATTTCACACTGATGATTACATTCAGGGAAGAAAAAAAAAAGAACTAAGACCATTAATAACATATTGAAAGGAAGAACAACTAAAACCAAGCAGAGACAGAGAAGAAGACAGAAAAAAGAAGAAGAAGAAGATTGTTTCTAAGGCACAATCTTGTAACCCTTCATCTTGTCAATCCATGACAAGAAGGAGTTGTTGGTGTCTCAGCGCCGGCCACAGATGCTTCCACTTGAACACATCCCAATTGCTACAATTGAACGCCTCCTTCCTCGCATATGGATCCACCGCTACCCATATATGCTGCTCAGCGATCAGGTCAACGTCCGAAGCATCGGAGAATCCCTCCTAGACAACCCGCGTGCCCGGGAATTTCAGCGGCCGGTTCAGCTTCCGGCATATCACTGCGTAAATGCATAGCGAGCCTATCAGGTTCATCAGGCTGTTCGGCGAGATGCCCAGGAGACGTAGAAGACATGGGTCACGTCTGTGAGCGGGGCGAGCTTCACCATGGCATCATCCTCATCGGATATATCACACTGAACATGGATGACGGCCGGGTGGTCGGCGGAGGGGAGGATCTCGGCGAGGCTATTACCGACGATGCCCGTGACGCAGACCACCAGGCCCACGCTCGGGTAGCTCTTGGGCCCATCGTCTTCCTCAAACTTCTTCTGCCAAAACACACACAACAAACAACCCAAAACAAGAGAATCAGATGAGATGAATTCAACAAAATGAATCAAATTTGAAGAAGAAAATGGAGAACAAAAGGAGAATCTGGAAATGGGTGGATGATGGTACCCTGGCAGCTCCGATCGCTCCAGGCCACCACTGATCGTTTAAATATAAACCCTTGCAAGTGCACAAGGCAATTGTACTACGGTGAGTATGGAAAGGGTTGTCAAACCTCAGGGACGGATTAATATTCTACCAAATTCAAGAGAAAAGCAGCAGTTTTTAATTAATCTAGAGAAAAGCAATGAACTTTAACTAAACTAAGCTGAGATTAATCAATAGGAGAAGTACCAAGGCTTTGAATCCACCACAATAGACTAGTGTATCGTCTCTCTCTCTCTTTTGAATTCAGATTTCCAGTTGGCTAGTGTATTCCTCTCGGACATACACTTGTCAATTCAAATTATAGTGCCCTCCTCTCGGATGTAACACATAAATCTATTAAAACATGGAACTGTGATCTATCTCTCTCGAGTATAAACCAATGAGACTTTATTAATATGTAACACTTCAGGGCCCTTACGTTCCTCTCGGACACGCAAGTGCTCTTTCAGATTGAAATCCACAAAGATCCACTCTTGTCTCTCTTGAGTACAAAGAATAAACTCTAATGAATTAACTTTTATTGCATAACAAAGATTCATACCCTAACTAGAATAAAAACATAATATGAGAGAAAGAAACAATACAACCAATCAGTTGGGTTTCATCTATGCCTTGGAAGAGTGTCTAGCCAAGCATGGGAAGAGAATTCATCAACAAGTTCTTCATCTTCTTCTTCTTCTTCTTCTTCCTTTCCTCTAGCCTCCAAGGACTCCAAAAGAACTCAAAACTCTATTCTTGCATACCCCATACGTTCTCCCTTAAGGCATATATATAGGGGTGAAGGAAAGCCCTCAAATCCCCTTCCAAATCCGAGTCAAAATAGGGTTAAATTGCGTTTTCCGTATGCACCGATCGATCGCCCGTATAGCCCGATCGATCGCCTTGCGAACGCTGCCGAACGAAGCCGTTTTCCTTTGTTAATTGCTTCCGATCGATCGTATGGCGAACGACGCCGGACGAAACCGATCGATCGTTTTTACTGTCTTCAAAACTTCGCGCTAGACCAAAAATTCCAGTAGATACGATCGATCGTTTTGGTGTCCGATCGATCGTTTTCTCCAATGTAGTGTTTTCAAGCGGAAGACGCGATCGATCGCGTAAGGATGCGGTCGATCGTTTTTACTGTCCAGAATCTTCAAATGACTATAACTTTTTGCTCCAAACTCCGAATTGCGCGTGGTTGGTGGCGTTGGAAAGCTGACATCCTGAACTTTAACATGAGACCTGAATCAGTCCAATCCGATATTTGTACACGGAGTTATGATAATTTGACCATTAAAGTCCGTTTTCGCCATATTTTTGCATCTTTGCTCTCATTTCCTACAAAAACCAAAAACTATATTTAAAGTAGTAGTTATTCTAACCAAACACTAGCAGAAACATAAGTTTAGGAGATAATAAAATGCATATTTCATGTATAGATCACACCCCCAAACCTAGATTTTGCTAGTCCCTAGCAAAACAAAACAAAACAAAATCAAACAAACTAAGGAACTAATGCATAAAAGTAAACACAACTTTCGTAGGGGACACGATTGCATTGAGCGTATGCAACAAGCCGTTAAACCTCTGGGTGTCCCCAGTAGGACGAGTGTTGTCTCGTGAGGGTTTGCAGCCATGCTACCCACAAACATGTATTTATTAAACTAATTAACCTAGTGCAAAAACAAAAATTAAAACATTGCAAAACACACAAACCTATTATCCCGACAAATACACACTACAATGCTTAAGAGAATTAACCACACGTACTTGGTTCATAATCAACAGGAATATAGAAGCCCTCAAGTAAGTGGTTTTATTCCACACTTTCATCTTGGAAATTTCTGCTCAAATATTATATAGCATGATAACATAAATAGTAGAAAGTGTAGAACATAGTAGCAATACAATCTAAATTTCTGTTTATACAGATCCAGTGTTACCCATTAACCAAAGAACATCAGAATCTACATAGTCATCGTAATCTTTAGGTTCATGATAGCACAGATCTACGCGCCTCCTTCGGGTCCAACATTCTAGATTTGAGAGGATAATACACCACAGACTTTTTTTTTTTTCGCTAGGACTGTGTAAGGCCTGACTTCAAGATGCTTAGGTTTAGCAATGACTCAGGCCAATGACTCCCAGCCAATTCGGCTTAGGGCATTAGGTTTTAAGAGACCGCTTCGGGCCCGAGCATCAGCCTAAGTTAATCCTGTAAAGTCAAGCAGCCCCTTTCTTTCATTTTGTTTTCATTTTTTCACATTTTCATTTTCAGCACATATATTTCAGCACATCTTTATTTTGTCCAGGCTGTATTATACTCTCAACCTATTTCCGGTTCCAATCCCTTGCCATAGCCAAGAAAATGGTCTATCATGATCTTTTAAGCTCAACAGACAACTACACATCATCCAATGACTATGACTAAAGACATCCCACTGTAGATTAGCATTCAACAAATCTCTAGATAGTATTACTTTATGTACTAGTGTGTGTAAGTGAATTTTCTTAGTTCAAGCACCTGTTCCAAGAGGACTGTAACAGAAAGATATGCTCAGTTAAGTGTATCTATCCTCCAGTATACTTACTCACACTTCCAATGTAAATTAATCTCCTAAGAATTGTAATATGCATTATTACGGGATAAACTATCAAAACCTAAGAAAAAGTACTAACAAGTAACTTTAAAAACTACTCAATTTTATTTTCAATTTCTTTTTCTGATTTTACAATGAAGCACATCCTCTCCCCCAAACCTAATACAAGCATTGCCCTCAATGCACAGCAAAAGATAAAAAGGCAATGATCTGAGATAAGTAAAGGAGAAAAGAGGAAGGAAAACCACCATAAAAGAAAGGACTAAGAGTCCTGGTCGTCGCCATCGCCATCGTCCGTAGGAGGGAAACGCCAATCATGGAGAAAGTCAACAATAGAGTCTAGGCGTAACGTGATAGCATTTTGGGACTCTTGATATGCTTGCTGGGTTGCAAGAATCTATTGCTGTGTAGCCCGAATCTCCTGCACATGGCCAGTGAGATCAGTGATCTGCTGCTGAATAGATTCCCAAGGAGGCTGCTGAGTAGGCTGACTCGTAGGTGGCTCGGCCTGCTCCTCAGCACGGCGAGCCTGTGGCCAAGTATGTATACGTGTGTGGGCGATCATACGGTTAAAGGCGTCAACTCCAATTGGACCGAGTCCACGAGATAAACGTGCATGCTCTAGAAAACGGACCCCACTGGTCTGGAATATGCGCTCAAGAATGAAAGGATACGGTAGCCGTTCATCCTTTCTCCCCACCATCATCTGCTTCATCCGCCCAAAGACGAATGAAGGTAAATCAAGGTCACCCCGCCTAGCCTCGTCGCCGAATACATAAAGTAGCTCAGTCATCGTGCGGTCAACTTTCTCCTTCCTGGCGGACCATACATCATGTTGGAAAATGAGAAAGGCAAATCGGAACTCCGGTAGCATGCTGATGGCCTGGAGATATGTGGTCAGGCAAGGTCCTATAGGCGACCCTGTCAAGCGACCCGTAACAATGCGATGCATGGGAAGTTTATAACCACTGAAATCTGGATGCCGAATAGTACCTCGCTCGCAGCCCATAGCTCGAGCTATGTCAGCAGCCCGGATGCGTAAAGGAGTGCCACACACCAAACTGCGAATGGCAACTTGTTCCTGATCCTCGTGGTCTTCTATAGTGCCATTCAAATAGAACTCTCTGACGGCGTCCTCGTGCACCAAGTGAGGCACATTCCCCGTCGTAGAAGCAATACGGGTGAAGTAATTCACCCAATCTGGCCGAGCCTTTATCCAGCCTTGGGTTGGTAGATCAGGAATATATGGATTTAGGAGAACCTGGCGCTCATATTGAAGTGGCCGTGGTGGCGGAGTAGCAGTAGGTGGAGGTGCAGGGGTGGAAGCAACATGTCGTGAAGTGGAAGCTTCACTCCTTGGGCGTTTGTGAGCAGAGGATTTCTGAGGCATCGTTCCTGAAAACCAAAGGTCATAATAAAAACCCTTATAAAGATAACTAATGCACAAAGAAGTATAGATCATCAGCACAGCAGGCATATCACAAATAATGGCATAGGAAAGCTCGTTGGCATTTTTTTTTTGAAAAATAAAAATAAAAATAAATAAAATAATAAATAAATAAATACAAATCGGAGATAGCAATCATGAACATGCAATGGAATCAGCAATCAAAAGTATGCATGAGAGGAATCGAAAATCCGGAATGTCTCACTTTCAGAAAAAAAAAATTTTTTTTTTCGATTGAAAAACAGAACTGTTCACGCACAAAAATCATAAGATTTGGCGAAAATGCTGAGAATCAAAGGCTGAACTCATACACAAGTATCACAATAATCAATTTAAGAGCAAGTATGAGACAGATTTCAAAAGTACCTAACAGAAACTAAGAAAAATCAATTTTTTTTCGTTTCGGCTTACCGGAATAAAAGCTCGGGATTGCGATGAAAAGAGACGGAAATCTCTAAAACGGCCACCGGAAATGGATTCTCCGTGCAAAACTTCGTCGGGGGCCGGAGTCTTAGCTCAAACTGGGGTCGGAGGCGGCGGTGGCGAGCGAAAATAGGATTCGTTCGCCGCGGCCGCGCAGATTTTAAAGACGAAGAAGACGACCCGCGATCGATCGCATAAAAAGCCGATCGATCGTTTTAACCGATGATGATCGGCGCCCGTCAGATCACAGATGAACGGCGTTGATGATCTGCAGATACGATCGTAGTGCGATCGATCGATCGTTTTTTTTTTTTTTAAACTCTAATGAATTAAGCAGAAAAACCTCCCCCAAATGTATTATGCACATTGCCCCAATGTAAATAAAAATAAAGAAGATGAAAAGGGAAGAATACACCTGATTACGTGGGTTGCCTCCCACCAAGCGCTAAGTTTAACGTCTTCAGCCAGACGTTGATCCATGCTCATGTTGTACTTGTTGGAGCAGCAAAATATACCGGCATCTCATCCTGGTCACTAACTGCCTCCAAATAAGGTTTCAAGCGATGGCCATTTACTTTGAATGTGCTCCCATCTTTTGGATTTCGGATCTCAACAGCACCATGTGGAAACACTTCGGTCATAGTAAAAGGTCCAGACCACCGAGTGCGAAGCTTCCCAGGAAATAAGTGCAGCCGAGAGTTATAGAGCAACACCTTCTGATCAGGCTGAAAGGATTTCCTGGAAATCATCTTGTCATGAACCGCCTTAGTTCGCATTTTGAAGAGCTTGGCATTCTCATATGCATCAAGGCGCATTTCCTCTAATTCACTCAGTTGGAGCTTGCGCTGTTCACCGGCCTTATCCATGTCGAAGTTGTATGCCTTAATAGCCCAGTAAGCCCGGTGCTCCAACTCAAGAGGTAAATGGCAAGCTTTGCCATATACCAATCTATACGGAGACATGCCAATCGGGGTCTTGAAAGCTGTCCGGTAGGCCCATAATGCATCATTGAGTCTCAAGGACCAATCTTTTCTGTCGGGGCGAACCGTCTTCTCGAGAATCTGCTTGATTTGGCGATTGGAGACCTCCACCTGGCCACTGGTCTGAGGATGATATGGTGTGGCAACCTTGTGGGTGACGGAATATTTCTTGAGAAGAGCTTCAAATGACCTGTTACAAAAGTGAGAACCTCCGTCACTAATGATAGCTCGAGGAGTTCCAAACCTGCTGAAAATGTTAGCTTTCAGAAATTCCAGCACAACTTTATGATCATTGGTCCTAGTGGCAACAGCTTCAATCCACTTAGACACATAATCAACAGCAACAAGAATAAATGTATGACCAAAAGATGGCGGAAAAGGTCCCATGAAATCAATACCCCATACATCAAATAAATCAACAATCAATATAGGTTGTAGAGGCATCATATTCCTTTTAGACAAGGCTCCCAATTTTTGACACCTATCGCAAGATTGACAATAAGCATGGGCATCTTTAAATAGAGTTGGCCAATAAAAACCACTTTGAAGTACTTTGGCCGCAGTTTTCTTACCACCGAAGTGTCCACCACAGGCCCGAGAGTGACAAAAAGATAAAATGCTATGAAACTCACTCTCTGGAACACATCGTCTTATGACTTGATCCGCACATATCTTAAATAGATCAGGGTCATCCCAATAGTAATGTTTGACTCGTGAGAAAAACAAGTCTTTGTCATGTTTAGTCCAAAAGGTGGGGATTTGACCCACAGCAAGATAATTCACGATATTTGCGTACCAAGGTGGAGCAGTAGTTGAGACAGCAAAAAGCTGCTCATCAGGGAATGAATCCCTCAGAGGGTCATGGCTGTGCAAATCAGGAATAGGAATTCTGGATAGATGATCAGCCACAACATTCTCAGAACCTTTTTTATCTTTAATTTCAAAGTCAAACTCCTGAAGAAGTAAGATCCATCGGATCAGCCTTGGCTTGGCATCCTTCTTGGAAAGGAGGTATCGTAAGGCCGCATGGTCAGAAAAAATGATGATCTTACTACCCAGGAGGTATGACCGGAACTTATCTAATGCAAACACAACAGCAAGCAGCTCTTTTTCAGTGGTAGTATAATTCAATTGAGCGTCAGTGAGCATCTTGCTCGCATAATATATAACATGAGGAATCTTGTTAAGGCGTTGGCCTAACACTGCCCCTACAGCAAAATTAGAGGCATCGCACATGATTTCGAAGGGCAGTGTGTAGTCAGGGGGCTTAATAATGGGGGAACTCGAGAGGAGGGTTTTTAATGTGGTAAAGGCCGTTTTGCAAGAATCATCAAATTCAAATGGCACATCCTGACCTAAGAGGTGACAGAGTGGACGTGATATCTTACTAAAATCTTTGATAAATCGGCGATAAAACCCGGCATGGCCAAGGAAAGACCGTATTTGCTTCACTGAGGTAGGAGGTGGTAAATTAGCAATTAGGTCAACCTTGGCCTTATCAACCTCTATACCCCTTTTTGATATAACATGTCCAAGCACAATCCCCTGTTGAACCATGAAATGGCTCTTTTCCCAACTTAACACTAAGTTTGTTTCCTCACATCTTTTTAAAACCATAGTGAGGTTCTGCAAGCATTCATCAAAACAAGTGCCAAATACCGAAAAATCATCCATAAAAACTTCCAAAAATTTATCAATCATGTCGGAAAAGATTGACATCATGCAACGTTGAAATGTCGCCGGAGCATTGCAAAGACCAAAAGGCATCCTTCGGTATGCAAATGTACCGAAGGGGCATGTAAATGTTGTCTTCTCCTGATCCCCTGGGAAAACTGGCACTTGATTATATCCGGAGTACCCATCTAAGAAGCAATAAAACTCTTGGCCCGCTAGTTTCTCCAGGATCTGGTCAATGAAAGGGAGAGGGAAATGGTCTTTACGGGTGTTAGAGTTCAACTTCCTATAGTCAATGCACACCCGCCAGCCCATGGTTTCTCTTATTGACACAAGTTCACCCTCTGAGTTTGGTTTCACTGTGATGCCCGATTTCTTGGGAACAACCTGGATGGGGCTCACCCACTCACTGTCAGAGATAGGGTATATAATTCCAGCATCTAACAATTTCACTACCTCCTTCATCACCACTTCTCTCATGTGTGGGTTCAACCGTCGCTGCCCCTCCCTAGAAGATTTAGCCTGGTCCTCCAGGTTTATGCGATGCATGCACACAGAGGGGTCGATACCCCGGAGGTCAGCTACTGTCCATCCTATAGCTCGCCGGTGTGAGGTAAGAATCTCTAATAACTGGGTTTCCTGGTCACTAGATAAACTTGAGGAGATAATCACAGGAAGGGTGTCATTAGGACCCAGAAAGGCATATTTCAGCGAGCTAGGTAGGGTTTTCAGATCAAGTGTGGGAGGAGACTCTATGGAAGGTTTGAGTGGTGGAGAGGTGGACACAGGCAGAGGGTCGGGGCGGGGTCTCCATGGGATATGGTCAGGGTGTAAGGCAGCCACTAAATGGTGATGGACCTCTTCAAGGTCTGGTGTGCCCTCATAGGTATCAATCCAGTCATAGAAAAGGGTGTGCTCGAGGGCATCCTTAAGCACAGCAAATGGGAGGTATTCCTGGACCAGGTCATCTAGGTCGTCAACCATAAGGCATTCAACTTCACTCGAGGGTTGTTGGGAAGCACTAAAGATGTTTAATTTAACTTTCATGTTCCCGAATGAGACGTTCATGAGACCCGACCTACAATTGATGGTGGCATCAGCGGTAGCTAGGAAAGGCCGGCCAAGGATAACAGGAATTTGGGACTTGGAGTTGGCAACAGGTTCCATGTCTAGAACGACAAAGTCAACAGGAAAGTAGAACCGGTCAACTCCAACAAGAACGTCTTCTATAATACCTCTAGGTCTGCGAATGGATCGATCTGCTAACTGTAGGGTGACTGAGGTGGGCTGCAACTCTCCTAGGCCAAGTTGTTGATAGACTGAGTATGGGAGGAGATTGACACTGGCTCCTAGATCTAAGAGGGCTCTGCTAATGGTATGGTCACCTATGACAATGGATATAACAGGGGTTCTAGGGTCCTTGAATTTAGGTGGCACATCACTGGTTAGTAAAGAGCTTACTTGGTTGGTCAAAAAGACCTTTTGGGTGACATGGGATTTGGTTTTCCTCTTTTGGGTACACAGGTCTTTCAGGAACTTGGCATACGCAGGTACTTGTTTGATGGCATCTAAGAGGGGAAGATTGATCTTAACCTGCTTGAACACCTCTAACATTTCCTCCATTCGTTGGTGGGACTTACTAAACGGGGAGGGTTGGTTGAGGCATTGAGGAAAAGGAGCCCTAGGAATATAGGATTTTTCATTGGTGGGCTCAGCTGGGACATCCTTCTGTGGTGGAAGACTAACAGGATCAGACATAGTAGGAGTGGGTTGGTTCTGTTTCTCAAGGGGAGTGTCCTCACTCGCAATGGTTGGGTCCCTAACCTGATTGTCAACTTGTTTTCCATTTCTTAGGGTCGTAACAGCTTGCACCTGCTCATTTGGATAATGGGAACCTTCAAAGGCGAACTGGCCTCTAGGGTTCTGCTATGGTTGGCTGGGCAAGGTTCCTACTTCCCTACGGTTCATAGATTGGGCCAACTGTCCTAATTGGGTTTCTATTTTGGCAATGGATTGTGTATGGGAATGGACAAGCTGGGCCTGGGTTCTTAGCTCACCTGTCAGCTCTCTGTGTTTAGTTTCTATCTTGGCGTCCACTTTGGCTTCCATCGCATTAAAAGCTGAGAGGAGGGTAGATTGAGTGGCCAGCAATTGGCTCATCTGATCTTCAAAGGATGGCTTCTTATTGGTTTGGCCAAAGGGAGGATTGGTGGCTGGTTGGTAAGGCTGAGTTGGGTGTTGGATTTCGGGTCTTGGGGCCTGATTGAAAGTGGTCCCCTGGTTAGGTTGTTTCCAGGCGAAATTGGGATGATTTCGCCACCCCGGGTTGTAGGTATTTGAATAGGGGTTATTGGCTCTAGGGTATCCTTGTGCAAAGTTGGCTTGCTCCTGTACAAGATCAGGATACTGGAAAGCTGAAGGGCAGTCAACTACAGTGTGCATGGGGCTGGCACAGATGGCACAGGCATCGTGGGAGGTAGGGGTCTGACATGGGAGCTGTGAGAAAAATCGGTCAAATCTCTCGGTCAGGGATGCCACTTGGTGTTCTAGACTGTTGGTGGGCTTAACATCATACATGCCTCCCCTTGAGGCACTCCTACCCGGCAGATGGCCTTCAGTTCTGTAGAGGGTAGCACTATGTAGAGAATTTTCACTTAGGTCCTCTAGTAGGTCCTAGGCATCATCAGGGGTTTTTTTCATGAATGTGCCTCCACAGGAGGCATCAATCAGGGTCTTGTGCTGATCGCACACACCCTCATGAATCGCTGCACTAGCTGCCACTTGGGCACATCATGGTGGGGACAGGATCGGAGGAGGGATTTCATTCTTTCCCAACTTTCATGGAATTGCTCATTTGGTTGCTGGGTAAAAGTAATGATTTCGTTGCGGATCTTATTAGTCCGCCCCACAGAAAAATACTTCTTTAGGAATTCAGCTTGTAGTTCCTCCCAAGTAGAAATAGAGTTGTGTGCAAGGGAGTAGAGCCATTCCTTGGCCCTGTCTTTTAAAGTGAATGGGAAAAGTCTAAGGCGCACCTGGTCATCCGATAATGTGAGTTTGAATGTGGTGTTAACCTCCAAGAAATTTTGGGGATGCCTATAAGGATTCTCATTAAGTTGGCCGTGATAAGTGGGCAGCATTTGGATGATGTTTGGTTTAATTTCAAAATTGGCCACGGTAGCAGGTAGTAGGATACAGGAAGGGGAGGTGTAGGCTGTTGGACGGTAGTAATCTTGCAGGGTTCGGGCATGGGGAATTAATGGATCCTGGTTTAGACCAGTACCATCCCCGAGGTTCATGTTGTTCGCCATATGTTGGATTTCAGGAATTGATTGTCTAGGAGTTCTCAAAATTCTGTAGAGTCGCTCAGGATCAGGGTCGAAGGCTAGGTCGGGGTTCAGGGAACGACGACCATGCATGCACAAATAAAATCAAACAAAACCTGTACAGTCCTAATAGCGATAACTAGCAAACATCAACCCTAGATAGCGACAACTAGCAACCTAATGGCGACAACTAGCACGTCATGCAATCCCACAAAGAAAAGGAAAACACCAAGCACCCAAATTTATTCTAAAAGAGGGTTAAGAGAGTGCAAACAGTGGGAAGGGATGGCCCTTCCAACGATGACGAAAATCCGCGTCCTCTCTTAATCCTGCAAAAAGGAAGAAGAACGAAATTACGCTACTGAGAGTAAATCTAAATTTAATGAAACTACTATAAAACTAACTATGCTAAGAATTTAGTAAACTATTGTGCCGTCCCCGGCAGCGGCGCCAAAAACTTGATCGTTTAAATATAAACCCTTGCAAGTGCACAAGGCAATTGTACTACGGTGAGTATGGAAAGGGTTGTCGAACCTCAGGGACGGATTAATATTCTACCAAATTCAAGAGAAAAGCAGCCGTTTTTAATTAATCTAGAGAAAAGCAATGAACTTTAACTAAACTAAGCTGAGATTAATCAATAGGAGAAGTACCAAGGCTTTGAATCCACCACAATAGACTAGTGTATCGTCTCTCTCTCTCTTTTGAATTCAGATTTCCAGTTGGCTAGTGTATTCCTCTCAGACATACACTTGTCAATTCAAATTATAGTGCCCTCCTCTCGGATGTAACACATAAATCTATTAAAACATGGAACTGTGATCTATCTCTCTCGAGTATAAACCAATGAGACTTTATTAATATGTAACACTTCAGAGCCCTTACGTTCCTCTTGGACACGCAAGTGCTCTTTCAGATTGAAATCCACAAAGATCCACTCTTGTCTCTCTCGAGTACAAAGAATAAACTCTAATGAATTAACTTTTATTGCATAACAAAGATTCATACACCAACTAGAATAAAAACATAATATGAGAGAAAGAAACAATACAACCAATCAGTTGGGTTTCATCTACGCCTTAGAAGAGAGTCTAGCCAAGCATGGGAAGAGAATTCATCAACAAGTTCTTCATCTTCTTCTTCTTCTTCTTCCTTTGCTCTAGCCTCCAAGGACTCCAAAAGAACTCAAAACTCTATTCTTGCATACCCCATACGTTCTCCCTTAAGGCATATATATAGGGGTGAAGGAAAGCCCTCAAATCCCCTTTCCGTATGCACCGATCGATCGCCCGTATAGCCCGATCGATCGCCTTGCGAACGCTGCCGAACGAAGCCGTTTTCCTTTGTTAATTGCTTCCGATCGATCGTATGGCGAACGACGCCGGACGAAACCGATCGATCGTTTTTACTGTCTTCAAAACTTCGCGCTAGACCAAAAATTCCAGTAGATACGATCGATCGTTTTGGTGTCCGATCGATCGTTTTCTCCAATGTAGTGTTTTCAAGCGGAAGACGCGATCGATCGCGTAAGGATGCGGTCGATCGTTTTTACTGTCTGGAATCTTCAAATGACTATAACTTTTTGCTCCAAACTCCGAATTGCGCGTGGTTGGTGGCGTTGGAAAGCTGACATCTTAAACTTTAACATGAGACCTGAATCAGTCCAATCCGATATTTGTACACAGAGTTATGATAATTTGACCATTAAAGTCCGTTTTCGCCATATTTTTGCATCTTTGCTCTCATTTCCTACAAAAACCAAAAACTATATTTAAAGTAGTAGTTATTCTAACCAAACACTAGCAGAAACATAAGTTTAGGAGATAATAAAATGCATATTTCATGTATAGATCAACCACCAGCTCATTTTGCTCTGTATTTCCTTACTTTTGTGTTGTACAGCAGCGAGGGAGGGAGGATGGGGGCGGCGCCGATCGCTCTCGCGAGGGAGGCAGTGGGTAGGGTTAAAAAATACCCCTCAACCGTCGGATCTCATCCGAATTTTAAAAATAAGAATGACCGGAGAGAGCTTCTCTCCCGTCGCCCAGATACTACCTTTTTCCTCTTAATGGGAGCCCTTATGAAAACAAAACAGAATAGTATCCTGCGTATATTCACGTGCTTAAACATAGCAGGGAAAGAGAGAGGGAATTTCCGTTTTAAAAAAATCTAACTTTCTAGGTGGTCTAACAAAACAAAAATTTTCTAGGAGTATTTAATTGATGCCTCAATTAGACCTTCATTTTCGTTTTAATTCATGTGCCAACCACTACAACACACTTCCTCTTTAGTGACGGAAAAAACTATCGCTAAAGATACCAAATCTATTACTCATTTTTTAAAGGATTTTTTCCGTTGTTATAACTGGTGCTAAGGGTGTGAACGGGCCGAGCCGGCTTGCGAGCTAATCTGGCTTAGCTCAGATCGGCTCGACTCGTGTCGGGCTCGCTTGTTCTCATCCCACTATGAGCCAAGCCTTAGCGCAATGATACTCAGTGCGGCTCGAACAAGCTTGCGAGCCGGTTCGAACTCAGCTCATTATTATATGTATATATATATATATATATATATAGAGAGAGAGAGAGAGGGGGGGATGATATAGTGAGCCACATCCTTTTGTGAGCCAGATGAGCCCCATTAATATTGGCTGCTCGATGTTGATCTCACGACTAACGTTCTCGCATTGGACAGCCAATCAGAATTAAATCCCATATTTCCTAGATTGCCCTGCCCCAACCCGACAGACTGACTGCTTTCCCTTTCCCTTCCTCCCTCACCTCCCTCTCCCTCTTTGCCCCCTCCTCCACCGACCCCGATCGCGCCACCCTTTGAGCACCATCGTAATTCCGTCGTGGTCGAGATCGACGGAGCCTGCATTGGCGGCGACATTGACCTTGTCATGGCCAACACAACCTCACCTCCTTCCGCTCCCTCTCTACCCCCTCCTCCCCCAACCCCGACCGCCCACGAGCACCTGGTCTTGGAACACAGGTTGAGATGGAATTTGCTGATGGAAGTGCATTTAATCTCTGTGCTGAGTTCCTAAGAATACAACGGCCAGCCGCAGACAGCAAAATCAGATCAGTGGGTGGTGAAAAGGTAGTAGCTTTTCAAACCAAAGGTCTTAGCAGGGACCCTCGTCCCAGAAAATAGAAAAGAAGCTGCATACGTGAAATGTACAGAATTTTCCAAGCCAAGGTCAGAGAAACAGAAAATCTTGAAGGAGTTCTTATTTCTTTAAGTCTTGAGTCTCGACTGCAGCTGTGTGACCTACGTCTCAAAGAGGTAGAGAAATGGAAATGTAGTACCAACTTTCCAGGATCTTTTTCTGTAGCATACATGTTCGACTGTTGAACCAGAGAGAATGGATTTATAGTTGACAGCCTAGAAAAGATTGTTCCTTCCCTCAATGTTCCTGATAGTTGATCTTGGATTGAATGATTTCTCTACTTACGAACTAATGCATTATTCCCCCAATAATATAGCTGTTCAAATGTTCGAATTGGAAGCTCATATTTACCAAGCAACTGTTTGAATTTTTTTTTAAAAAAAAATCTAGTTCAGACCATCAGAAGTGTAAGCACAACTTAAATTAATCGTCCTGACATTAGAAGCGACCCAGAAACCAAACCGCAGAGAGGAACTTTAATCTGTCACTAGACTGCACAGCTTGGTGAGTGCTATATACCCTGTGTAATTGCGATCTAGCGGCTAATTTGCCAAAAAAAAAGTCTCTTATAATGGTCAACATATTCCCTAGTGCAAGGATCAGAGATCTAGAGGACAAATTCATATCGCAGGTCAAAATTCAAATGGCACTGGATCCAACATTAAAATAACAAGTCAGAAGTGCAATCTTGTAATCTTTTAAATTTACAGAAAATGCTTGACAGGAGATATGGACAACATTCAAATGGTACATAAACTTCCACTAAAAGGCAGTTTCAGACCCCATCTGATCTAAAAAATGTCATAATAGTTCAATTAAAAGCCTTTCACAAATCAATAACACGTGATAACTTTTGAATTCTATTTAGCAAAGAATCTCCTTGCTTGATTGTTTCTTGATACAGCACATTCTTTGCATCAGGTCGATTTGTTTCAATAACAGCAACTACACGGTCAATCTTTGTATGAAGTTTCCCTGCTGCAATGAACCGAGATAGCTCCCTAAGCCGCTGCCATAGCTTCCATTGTGACACTCTTATAAGACTTCAAAAACTGTGAATAAACAACAGTCCTTGCTTCTCTCATGTAATAGCGGAAGTGGGGCAGGAGATAGCGATCCAGTTTTATCTGCTCTGTCAACCCAGCTGGAAGAATAATAAAAGACAACTCAGTATAAACATTGAAAAGTGCAATCCTGTAATCTTTCAAATTTACAGAAAATGCTTGACAGGAGATATGGACAACACGGTCAATCAACATTAAGATTCAAGTTAAAAAACTTACCAAATGCCACAAAGAATGACTTGTACTGACACGCATATAGGGAATTCAAGAATTAAGACAGATTGGGGATTTTATTAATCACAGTTAAAATCTCAGGATATTGAATCAAGGAAAACATCAGCTACCTTTTTAAAGTTCCTTGTGAACATGAAGTAGATGCCCTCATACACTTTCAAACAGTTTTTCCTCTCCCAATCACCTCCCCCCTCAAATAAGCAACCAATTGCATATGTGAACCATTATGGTTTTAAAACATTTATAAAGAGTAGAAAATTGCATTTAAAGTAAATAAGGAAAGAAGAGCATCTAGATGTCAAAGTTATTTAATTGAATCAATAACTAATAGCACATTAGTGCCAAGAAAGAATATAATTGGATCAATTAGAATGCAAATACATTTTTCATTAGACGTCACAATTGGATCAATTAGAATGCAAGAATGCTTGGGGTTACCAAATCTGAATGAGTGAAGTAGTTTCAATTAGACGTCACAATTGCCACGAATCATTAATTTCATCCAAAGAGCTGACTTCTTCTTTCCTGCATGCAAATACATTTTCATTAATAGTAAATATGCATATATATGCATGAAAATAAGCAAATTATGCAATTTATTACCTTGATGCAATAACCACAGGACGATTTCGCATGTCATGTCCTTGCCCACGAGGATGGCAACCTTTACATAGCCTTCCACCTTAGTAGCAATTTCCATGACCACCTCTTTTCCACTTTTAAGGCGCTTTCCTGAACCCTTGGTTTTTGAAATGTGAGGGGGATAAACATTGATCTCTTTGACCATTGGCTTAGAATTGGGCTGAGATTCATTACTATTCTCTTCTAGGGCGCTCTCTTTCAAATACTAGCCAATATTCATAATGTAACACCCGAAAATTCTGTAAGTTTACCAAAACTGCTATTTTAGGATACTATTCTAAAATAGGAAAGTTTTGCTGCCTGTTTTGAAATCTTTTAATTTGGTGTGTCGAATTGGTTTTGTGATGCTTTTAGAAGAGTGGAATTGATAAACCAGATTAGGCTATACACCAGGGCGCGAGGACTAGCCCTGGCGCTGGGTTCAATCTGGCGCTGAGGCTGGCCTGGCGCCAGGGGCTGTGTGCACCTGACGCCAGGAGTGGAGGCCAGGTGCCAGGGTGTGAGACCAGTGTGTATAGACTTATTTGAGTATTTTGAGTTATTAAATTGAATTAGTGATGTAGTACAAGGGTTGTGCAGTATTATTCAGCACATTTCATTCGTGGGACATCAGAGTCGTCCATCTGTGTGCCACACACTAGACATAGGAGCACCTGTAGGCCTGAGCCACGTGGGCACAGCGCCCTGGGCTTTGTGCAGGAGTTGGTATTTGGTTAGCAGAAAGAGAATCAAGGAGAAGAGGGAATTTCAAATTCTTTCCAAATCCGGTTTTAAAAGGAATAAATATCTAGTCCAAAATCCGGTTTGTGTGTTAATTGATTTGTGATTCTTTCTAATTGGAATTTAAGGAATCTTAAGGGCTGGATTGTGAACATGATTAGTGGCTAATAGATTGATGATTTGCCACGTGGCCTTGAGGGAGATCATGTTTGGAGTGGAATTAGGGAGGTTACACTCTTAGTTTGGTAACCGATATCATTATTCAAATTCTCTACCAATTAAGAAGTTGTAACTAACCATAAATCAAGGAAACTGATTTAGAGGGATAAGGGCAACCACGTTGGAGCATAAATCATGCCTTTTAGAGGATGAAACTCAGCCATTAGATGAGATTTGATCTATGTGATAGATTGTTCTAATTGAGGAAACTGCCTTAAGTAGAAAATTAGGGTTGTAGACCACCTTGATTGGGGGAAAACTCTAATTAATGGTGAGATAATTGGGGAGCACGTCTTGGCAAATGGAGATTCTCATAGCTGGACCTTATGGTGATCGTTGGATTGGAAGATGATCAACGGTGGAGATCTAACCTAGGTGAGTGGGCTGTTACTATTTAAACCTACCCAAGAAGGAGATGCCCACTCTTTTGGACATCTTGGGAGTTGTGCAAGGGTCTCGTACTCTCTTCTCTCCCATCAAGCCAGTAGCCGTCCCCCTCTCTAGTGGCAGTGGTGGTGGCGATTCGACGAGAACGAGGGTGGTGCAACCGGTGATCGAAACTCGCGTAGAAGTTTCAAATCGTCAAAGAGGTAGGATGCACTATTTTTACAACAACTTGATTCTTTGAATATTCATGAGTATGATCCTTCTTACATGCTGGAATAAGGTTATAATGTTGATGATTAAATATTGATATGATCTCATGCAATGAGTTGTCTTGGATATGCATGTATTCTTAACGCATGATAAAAAATGTTTCTTTTGTGTATCAAGTGTTTGTTCTTCACGTACAAGCCTTAGAATGCATTCCCATGAGGCTATACTATTCAATCCTTGTCATAACTTGCTGTTGTGTGTCATATCCCATTCTGTCCAGTAAAAGATGGCAGCTTGTTGAGTGATCAAGTCGTTTCATACTATATTAGTATTCTCGATCCAATTTTGATAATCGATTTGAGTTTCCTATACAATTCTTGATCTAACTCTTATGAAATTAAATTCTATTGCCTCTAATTCTTCAGCTTACCTTCTGGGATTCATGTCAGATTGTATTTGGTGTTGACAAGTGTCTGTGATTAATTGTCCTATTCGTGTTCTTTCGGGATTGGTGAAGAGATTGTCGTATAACCTAATAAGCTGAAAAGTTATTCATTAAAAGTAAGAAAATCATATTGATTCAGAGTTGAGGAGGTTCTGTAAAATGTTTGGAGGGTGTGTATATGATGTTAGTAATTGATTAATTACGAGTTTAGTATCAGATAATCAAAGGGGATTAAGATAACTGCTCTCGGCCAGGACTGTTCCTGCACCGACCAGCAGTGATCGGAAATTTATAAGTAATTCAATATAACTCAGAAAATTATGAAATTAGATGGATTAGAGACTAGACAGATAAGAATAATTAGGATAAAAATTTCATAATTTAATACGTACTGGATAAATAGTGGGAGTGGTTAGAATTCAGCTATTTTGCATGGGGTAGAGCACTGTGTGAATGTTAAAACCCTAATTAAGTTGTATACTATATACTATAAGTATCCCTATACGTAGTAATACGACCTGATTATTATATTATAACACTCTGAGGGTAAAGGGTACTATAATACCAGATCATATGTGTATAAACAGTGAGTCAGGGGTTCTGTCCAAAATTAATTATCTTGTTGAGTCCAAGTCCTTGAGCGACCCATTGTTCAAGAATTCTCTTGTGAAAAACTAAAGATCTTGTACACTGCGTGTGACCTATTCTTGATATTGGTAACCTCGTATTCTGGTTCATGGGAATTATCATATCTAGAGGCTATGTCACACCCCAAATTTCCAAAACCCAAATTACGCGGAAGTGTCAATCCAATGACGGTTATAGGGTAGGAAACCTGAGACGGACCGAATACTCGAGTCTACGCTTATCCCATTTAAATATTATGGGACTTGCAGGATCATCATGACTTAAACAATATTTACTTACAAAAGGTAGAATAACTGAAAGAAAATCTAATTATCTATTACAATAACCGAAACACACTTAAATTGTTCAACAAAAAACAATTGGCACGCAGGCCGCAAGTTCAAATATCAAAATATAGCAAAACATAAGAGACGAGTCTTCAAAGCTCCAACATCAAATCACGCCGCTGGATGTTATTACTTCAGCTCCGCTTTAATTCCTGCATCAGAGGATGCGTGAGTATTTCATAGGAAATACCCAGTAGGATACAGAAAACCCACACTGGAATAATAAGAGAAGACTCCAATAGGTAAAGATTAACAGACTCAGATTTAGCAAGGACTGAGTTCACTTACCAGAAACCATCTGTCATCCGAGACACAACAAGGTCAAGGAAAAATAACTCAAAGACTCCAAACTTTCATAGTGTAGTGAAGGTAATAAGCATCGGACATCTAAAGTGTCAAGGTGCAATTTCTGCTCTCAAATCTTCATCAATACCAGAACATCCTAGAGGTTCTTCAGAGGAACCTTGCCATGCGTCTAGGGATGCTGGCCCCATCGGTGCTTACGGGCACAATGGGCGGAGATTGCAGACCTTCTGTAATGTCATACAATCTAAGCGCACGCGGTTGCCGTCATCGGCTGAACTACAGAGGCTCATAAAATCTGAGATCTCGCAAGATCTAGCAATGGCTCGTGAGCATACTATGATTCCGACTAAGAGCCCTCATAAATGCTACTTAGCGGAGAAACAATTCTTGGAAACGACTAGCCCTATTGTCAAAAGGCTTAGAACAAGACTTTCTAAATTTTGACTCTTCATAGGAGTGAAAAGCAAATGGCAGACTATATCCGAAACGACTCACTAAGAGTGTTAATATGAAATAGTCTGGAATCTCAAATGAGACCCGACTATAAAGAGACACATCACAAGGTTTTTCAAAAGTTCATATCTGCCGTCATCAAAGTCGTACCTAAACCTAGAATTGATAATCCCCGACTCAGAATAATTGAATGACGTGTCTAAGATAGACCACGTCAGAGACATCGAATACAACCTCAAGTTTGAATACTCTAGAGTCATGAATAGACCAAGAGAAGAACTCAAAGGACTATTATTATGAGACACTTCATTTGGCTCTAAGACCCTTAATATACATTTAGGGTTACTGTTCTCAGTATCTCATAAATCATTTTATATATGATTTAAGTCTTAAATATCAACTTTAATTCAAACTCCTTAAGTTTATTTAGATTTTAAGTCTTTTAAATTCAGAAACTGTGTTCTGTCCAAAACAGAACAGCTCTCTTTATCTGGTTACTGCGTTCTGCACAAATTGATTCAATCTAAGAAATTTTTATCTTGAATAGCCTCAGATGTCTATTTTTCAGATTGATAAACATCTTAATTTTCAGATTACTGTATAATTAGTTATCATTTTTCGAATGAGGTCTGTCTGCGCAGGATTTCTCCTAGCCGAGACCAATTAACTTATGTTATACTTAATTTACTAATGCATAAACTTTAGTAACTCCTTATTAGCCTTTTCTGACTTTAGTTTACTATTACTTAAGATTTTTACAGAGCCCTATTGGTTCTGAAAACTCAGCTTATGATTCAGCTTTTTCATAAACTTTACAACCCGATTACTAAGTTACTTTCTTATCTCATTATTGAAGTGATACTAGCATATAATCCCGGACAACATTAGAAATTGAGACATACTGACATTAAGTTGAACCATAACTGAAAACACAGAGAAAAGATCTTACAAGGAATAATCTCGTAGTTACATTATTTGATTATCTATTTAGTTGATATTTTTCAAGTAGTAATAGCTATAACAACACATGTATAGATCATGAAATATAAGACACGGAAATGCACCGAAGTGCCCAAAGATCAAATCTTTAATCAAGAAAGAGCATGAGTATGCATTGAATAGCATCATCACATGCGAATGGAATACGAGCATGATTTAACATAGAAATCCAAAACTAACTTTCATTGGACAACATACGTAGAAATAATTGAGATGAAACACTAATGCTATTGAGTCATGAAACAAGAGGGAATTATCAATCTAGGTTTGGCATTACAAATTCTAGGTAACTTCAAGGCATCAACATTCAATCATACATTTCAACAATATCTTTATCAAAGAAGAAAAGTAGTGAAAAAAGAAGCATCCTACTTGGTTGAAGATACCGAACTCTTCCCGAGCACTCTTGACTCCGACAACGTCGCACCACCACCACGCCGGTCGACCTTGCTTGGACCGCCACGAACCACCGGAGATGGGTTGCCGCCGGTCGGAAAAGAAAGAGAGAGAGAGAGAGAGAGACTAGGAGATGCTTGAATGGCTTAAGCCCCCAAGCCAAAAACCGCCCCCCCCCCCCCTACTAGGCCCTATTTATAGATTTTCTAGTTGATTTTCCACCCTTGATCATCCCCTCAAATCAGTGGCTCATATTGCACTAGAAAATTCTAGAATTTCCAACTTTCAAAGTGACTCTTGGGTTAACAAGAAATGAGTTAATGGGGTCAATTAGTGTTATCTATCAACCACTTCCATTAACCCATCTCTCAACCACCTCCACCAAGGCCAACTCGACCCAAGCACAAATGGGTTAGGGTTTTCTTTTTTTTTAGAATTTCCATTAATCACCACTTACCCACTTAGGTAATATCTAATTCATATTTTTGATTATTCTCAAATTAACTATATTCCCAAAAATAACACAAACTTCACATATACCTATCCGATATTCTTAGGTCAAATGAAGCCAAACCAACATGCCACGCCAACCAAGAATCATATAATCCAATAAAATCTCCGATTAAGATAAATTCAAAAATCACAAATTTTACGGCGTTCGATCGATTCTGGCGGGAACTTGAATTTTCAAAAGATTTTCGAAAACTTAAATAAATGCATACCTTTGAGCAAAGAAATTCCTCTTTAAATACTATAAAATTTATGATCGTCACATCCTCCCCTCCTTAAAGAACATTTCGTCCTCGAAATGCCGAAAATTAAACATAAAAAAGTTGAGGGTAGGCTTTCTTCATCTCCTCTTCTGATTCCCATGTCATTTCCTCGGAGTGCTAGTTTTGCCACAGAACCTTCACCAATGGAATAGTCTTTTTTCGTAGCACCTGATCCTTCTTGTCCAAAATCTTGATAGGTCTCATCGGAAAAGATAAATCTGCCTCTAGCTCCATTGTTGTATAGTCCAACACATGAGACTCATCCGGTACATACTTCCTTAGCATCGATACATGAAATGTATTGTGTACATCTGCCAGCTATGGGGGTAAGGCCAATCTGTAGGCAACCAGCCCGACCCGCTCCAAGATCTCAAACGGTCCAACAAACCTCGGGCTCAGCTTCCCTTTCTTACCAAATCTCATAACTCCCTTTGATGGAGAAACTTTCAAGAATACCTTGTCGCCCTCTTGAAACTCCAAATCTCATCTTCGGTTATCTGCATAACTCTTCTGTCTGCTCTGCGCTGTCTGTAATCTTTGTCGAATTTGCTTTACCTTCTCTGCACAATACTGTACCAAATCTGACTTCAACACTTGACTTTCTCCGACCTCTGTCTAGCACGTTGGTGATCTGCACGGTCTTCCATAAAGAGCTTCAAATGGTGCCATTCCAATACTAGAGTGATAGCTATTGTTGTAGGCAAACTCGATCAATGGTAGATGATCATCCCAGTTGCCCTTCCAGTCGATTGCACACGCTCGGAGCATGTCCTCTAAGGTTTGAATGGTCCTTTCTGACTGCCCATCGCTCTGAGGGTGAAAAGCTGTGCTAAAATTGAGTTTAGTGCCCAGCGCTTCCTGAATTCCTTTCCACATCCTGGATGTAAATCTTGGATCTCGATTTGGCACAATCGATATCAGCGTACCATGCAATCTCACTATTTCCCTGATATACAACTCTGCTAAACTCTCCGGATTCTGCTTCCATCTTATTGGTAGAAAATGAGCCGTCTTAGACAATCGATCGACGATCACCCATATTGCATCCTTCTGTCTTTGAGTCTTCGGTAAGGCCACCACAAAATCCATTGTAATATGGTCCCACTTCCATTGCGGAATCTCCAAAGGTTGTAACAATCCCGCTGGTCTCTGGTGTTCTGCCTTTACTTGCTGACAAGTCAAACATTTGGACACGAACTTTCCAATGTCTCGCTTCATTCCGTTCCACCAGAAGTTTCTCTTTAAATCTTGAAATAACTTGGTGCTTCCTGGATGAATTGCATAATGTGAGTTGTGCGCTTCTCGAAGAAGTTCTTGTCTCAATTCCGCATCCTTCGGCACGACCAATCTTCCTTGAAATAAGATACTCCCGTCAGCTCCTTTTGTGAAATTTGGCTTTTCCAGCAGCTTTTGCATCTGAGGGTTACTCTTCTACGCTTCCAACACCTTCTCATAGATTGACGATCACACCGAGATGTTTCCTAGAAATGAAGTTCTCTGAGTAGTTGGCCATTCCAGATTATACTTTCCCAAATCTTCCATCATACGCCATTCTTGCACCATCATATGCGCCATGGTTCCCGTCTTTCTACTTAGTGCATCTACAACCACATTCGCCTTTCCTGGATGATAGTGAATGGAGAAGTCATAGTCCTTTAAGTACTCCAACCATCGTCTCTGTCTCATGTTCAAATCCTTCTGAGAGAAGATATACTTCAGACTCTTGTGATCTGTGAATACTTCAAAGGTTTCACCATAAGATAGTGCCTCCAAATCTTCAAAGCAAACACGACCGCCGCCAGCTCCAAATCGTGAGTTGGATAATTCTGCTCATGGATCTTCAGTTGTCTCGACGCATACGCCACTACATGTCCGTTCTGCATCAATACGCAACCCAGACCGCATTTCGACGCATCGCTATAGATGACGAACCCTCCTGATCCTGATGGAAGTTTCAGAATCGGTGCAGAAGTTAGTCTCCTCTTCAGCTCCTGGAAACTCTTTTCACAATCAGCATTCCAGTTGAACTTCACTCCCTTTCTTGTTAACTTGGTCATTGGCAAGGCTAAGCTGGAGAATCCTTCGATAAATCGTCGGTAATAACCTGCCAATCCCAAAAAGCTTCTGATCTCAGTTACACTCTTTGGTCGCTCCCAATGAAGAATCGCTTCTACTTTTGTCGGATCCACTGAGACTCCATCTTTCGTTATAACATGACCCAAAAAGTTAACCTTATCCAACCAAAACTCGCACTTGCTATACTTGGCATACAATTGATTCTCTCGCAGAATTTGCAACACTTGCGCCAAATGCCTTCTGTGCTCCTCCTGATTTGTAGAGTAGACCAATATATCATCCACGAACACGATCACGAACTGATCCAACAACACCTTAAAGATTCTGTTCATCAAATCCATAAATGTTGCAGGGGCATTGGTCAGACCAAACGGCATCACTAAGAATTCATAATGTCCGTATCTGGTTCTGAATGCTGTCTTTGAAATATCTTCTTCCTTGATCCTTAATTGATGGTATCCTGACCTCAAATCGATTCTTGAGAAAACTTTCGCTGACTGGAGTTGATCAAACAAGTCGTCGATCCTTGGTAACGGATACTTGTTCTTTATGGTTACTTGGTTCAGCATCTGGTAATCAATACATAACCTCATAGATCCATCTTTCTTCTTCACGAACAAGACTGGTGCTCCCCAAGGTGACACACTCGGACGAATCAACCGTTTATCCAGTAACTCCTGAAGTTGTTCCTTCAATTCCTTCAACTCAGCAGGTGCCATCCGATACGGTGCCTTCGATATCGGCGCTGTCCCCGGTATCAGGTCTATAGTGAAGTCAACATCCCGTCTTGGTGGCAAACCAGGGAACTCCTCCGGAAAGACATCGATAAATTCGTTTACTACCTCAATTTCTTCTATACTAGGGGTAGTTTTCTCGACTGATAGAACAGTCGCTAAAAAGGCTTTACAACCTTTAGCTACTAGTTTCTGCACTTTCATTGCAGAAATTAGACGATTATCTTTTCTCACTCGAATACCCTGGAACAACAGTTCTCTCTTCCCTGAGATTCTAAAGTAAACTCTCTTCTTACTACAATCTACTGTAGCACAAAACTTAGCTAACCAATCCATACCGAGAATAACATCAAAATCAACCATATCAAGCAACACCAAATTAGCATGCAATACCACACCATCAATCACGACAGAAGATCCTTCCAGATACTCAGTAGCCACGACTGAGTCTCCGACAGGAGTAGAAATAGAGAGATCACACTCCAGTCTAGAAGGTTGCCGCTCTAGACTCACAGCAAACACCACAGAAATAAAGGATTTTGACGATCCAGGATCAATCAAAACCCTAGCCAGTCTATCCAAAACAAGAAGAGTACCTTCGATCACATCATCCGAAGCGTGAGCCTCTTCTGCCGAGGTCAAAGCGAAGACTCTAGCTTGGCCCTTCTTGCTGGTCTCCCCTCCTGGCTTCAAGTTACGGTTGGGACAATGCGGCGAGATGTGTCCGACTTCGTTGCAGTTGTAGCATCTCCGAGTGTCTTTTGGACACGGCTTCCCTGCATGCGACTGCTGTCCACAGAATGTGCACCTGCCTCCGGCATCCGAACCATTACCACTCTGGGGCTGTCGGTAAGGAACCACTGCTTTACCTTGACCATAGCCGTGATTCCCTTGAGGTTGATACTTCTGTCGCTTAGCCTGATGATTGTTGAATCTGCCACCACTCCCAAAGCGCTTGAAACCAGAGTTCTTGGAGTTGTTTTCCGAACCTTTGATAGATCCACTTTTACGCTCCTGAGTCCTCTTGTAATCATCCTCCAGTATTGATGCTAATTCCACAGCTTTGGCCACCGTGGTTGGCTGTGAAACCAGAACCTTAGATCTTAAGCCATCGCGCAAACCATCCACAAATCTTCTTGCTTTAACCAACTCATTTGGACAGGCATCTGATGCAAAGCGTTGAAGCTGCTTGAACTTCGTCTCGTACTGAAGAACAGACATGGATCCCTGGACTAGTTCCAGAAACTCCTTCTCCTTTCTGCGCTGAATATGCAGAGGAAAATACTTTTTGTTGAAGACTTCTTTAAATTCTGTCCATGAAATCTCTTGCCCTGCTTCAAAGTTATTACGTTCCGCCGATTCCCACCAAAACACAGCTTCGCCGACAAAGAGATATGTCGCGAACACAACTATTTCCTCTTCTGGAACCTTCATTCCTTTGAATAATCGTTCCACCTCAACTATCCAACGCTCCGCCTTCTCCGGGTTATCTTCTCCAGAAAAAGCTGGTCCCGCTCTTTTAAACCTCTCTAGTGTTGGTGCCTTCACCTTAGGTGTACCGCTACTGCTTCCACCATTCCTTAGTTCCCTTGCCAATTCTCTTACTATATCCGTCAGATTCTGGCTAGATGCCTCTTCCAGCGAGGAATTTGGCACAGCACCCGATCGCCTTCCTCGATTTCCAGTTGTCGCCATCACAGAAAATCTACAGCCAGGGAAAGAAGGAGAATTAGAACTTAACACCAATATTTCATTTTAATTCATCCTCCAATCCATGACTCCTAGTCGCAAAATCGCAAACACAAAACAGAACACACAAGGCAAACACCACAAACAAGAGGAAAGATAACTTTTATTAATTCCACTAAGAGATTACACCTAAGCCCTGGATAAACAGGGTTACTCAAGATTCTACTCAATTTAAAGATTCCTATTCGAGTCCCTGAACACCACATCTCAGAGGTACTCGTCTAAAATTGCTAAGGACACATGCATAGGTGCAAACACTAGAAAATCTCCATACCAATCTATCTCCCATTCGGCCATGTGAGGCCACCTATAACCTAGGGATTTAAACCTAAGATAAAGTGTATAAAAAAGATCTGAATCGTTCCTCGCACGAACGTATACTGGATGTTCTAGAACTGTTCGAAACTCCTGGTTGATCACGACCACATGCTCCTCTTCAGGGTCCTCCTCCGGGTCTTCTTCCGGATCTTCCTCTGGGTCTTCCTCCGGATCCTCTTCCGGATCTTCCTCTGGGTCCACCTCATCTGGTTCTTCTTCTACATCAATCAAGGCTCTTCCTCAGTTCCGTGTCCCATGATCTCCAACTTCCAGTCGTTCAGCCATTGTCGAGCCGCCTCCTGCTGGTCCTTCTCGTAGATCCGTCCGCTACGCGTTAACACCATGCCTAAAGAAAAGGGTTTATTAGTTTCTAGGTTCTCTCTTTCTAAGGTTTCAAATTCTTACACAAAGTTATCCTAATCTTTGTACAGTAAACAATTATTTAAGGCATTATGAAGCTCTGATACCAAGCTGTCACACCCCAAATTTCCAAGACCCAAATTACGCGGAAGCGTCAATCCAATGACGGTTATAGGGTAGGAAACCTGAGACGGACCGAATACTCGAGTCTACGCTTATCCCATTTAAATATTATGGGACTTGCAGGATCGTCATGACTTAAACAATATTTACTTACAAAAGGTAGAATAACTGAAAGAAAATCTAATTATCTATTACAATAACCGAAACACACTTAAATTGTTCAACAAAAAATAATTGGCACGCATGCCGCAAGTTCAAATATCAAAATATAGCAAAACATAAGAGACGAGTCTTCAAAGCTCCAACATCAAATCACGCCGCTGGATGCTATTACTTCAGCTCCGCTTTAATTCCTGCATCAGAGGAATTACTAAGTTACTTTCTTATCTCATTATTGAAGTGATACTAGCATATAATCCCGGACAACATTAGAAATTGAGACATACTGACATTAAGTTGAACCATAACTGAAAACACAGAGAAAAGATCTTACAAGGAATAATCTCGTAGTTACATTATTTGATTACCTATTTAGTTGATATTTTTCAAGTAGTAATAGCTATAACAACACATGTATAGATCATGAAATATAAGACACGGAAATGCACCGAAGTGCCCAAAGATCAAATCTTTAATCAAGAAAGAGCATGAGTATGCATTGAATAGCATCATCACATGCGAATGGAATACGAGCATGATTTAACATAGAAATCCAAAACTAACTTTCATTGGACAACATACGTAGAAATAATTGAGATGAAACACTAATGCGATTGAGTCATGAAACAAGAGGGAATTATCAATCTAGGTTCGGCATTACAAATTCTAGGTAACTTCAAGGCATCAACATTCAATCATACATTTCAACAATATCTTTATCAAAGAAGAAAAGTAGTGAAAAAAGAAGCATCCTACTTGGTTGAAGATACCGAACTCTTCCCGAGCACTCTTGACTCCGACAACGTCGCACCACCACCACGCCGGTCGACCTTGCTTGGACCGCCACGAACCACCGGAGATGGGTTGCCGCCGGTCGGAAAAGAAAGAGAGAGAGAGAGAGACTAGGAGATGCTTGAATGGCTTAAGCCCCCAAGCCAAAAACCGCCCCCCCCCCTAACTAAGCCCTATTTATAGATTTTCTAGTTGATTTTCCACCCTTGATCATCCCCTCAAATCAGTGGCTCATATTGCACTAGAAAATTCCAGAATTTCCAACTTTCAAAGTGACTCTTGGGTTAACAAGAAATGAGTTAATGGGGTCAATTAGTGTTATCTATCAACCACTTCCATTAACCCATCTCTCAACCACCTCCACCAAGGCCAACTCGACCCAAGCACAAATGGGTTAGGGTTTTCTTTTTTTTTAGAATTTCCATTAATCACCACTTACCCACTTAGGTAAAATCTAATTCATATTTTTTATTATTCTCGAATTAACTATATTCCCAAAAATAACACAAACTTCACATATACCTATCCGATATTCTTAGGTCAAATGAAGCCAAACCAACATGCCACGCCAACCAAGAATCATATAATCCAATAAAATCTCCGATTAAGATAAATTCAAAAATCACAAATTTTACGGCGTTCGATCGATTCTGGCAGGAACTTGAATTTTCAAAAGATTTTCGAAAACTTAAATAAATGCATACCTTTGAGCAAAGAAATTCCTCTTTAAATACTATAAAATTTACGGCCGTCACAGGCTAAGTGCGTTGAGGTGATTTAGTATTTCGATTCTCGATGAGTCATGATTGGAGTCATATGATGTTGATCATTCTAAGTGTTTGAGTACTCCGATGTGAGTCTTTTCTGATGACCTTGATAAAGTTATTGTCTTACTCCTCTGAGAGTCTTTCTTTGATGATGTTGGTCTGGGTCTCTGTTTGAGAGAACCCTGGTTAATTCAAGATGAATTCAGTTCTATGTAAACTGGTTCTCAACTAGGAGTTCTGATGAACACTCTTAGTTGGATTCATAGTATGCTCACGAGCCATTGCTAGATCCTTTGTGATCTCAGATGATATATAAACCTCTATAGTTCAGCCGATGACAGCAACGTGTGCACTTTAGACTGTATGATATTACGGAAGGTCTACAGTCTCAGCCCATTGTGCCCGTAAGTACCGATAGGGCCAACATCCCTAGACACATGGCCGGGTTCCTCTGTAGAACCTCTAGGATGATCTGGTAATTGATGTCCATAGGGGAAGTGGACTGAACAGAGAGTAGAAATTGTTATCCCCGACACTCAATATGTTTGGACTCAGTATTCTTATTGATCTTCCCGACGCTCTGTACGTTTGGGATCTGAGTTAATGTTATTGATTCTTGACCGTTGATGGTCTATGATGATGATTATTGTCCAGGTAAGTGAACTATGTATTTGCTCAACCTGATCTGCTTAAATGTGTCTTTAATTCTCATTTTAACAGTATTCCTATTGTTATTATCTGTTGTGGGTTTTTCTTGGCTCCAACTGGGTATTTCTTTCGAAATACTCATGTATCTCTCGATGCAGGAATCAATGTGGAAAGGAACTAGCAAGGTACGTGCTATAGAGCCTAATGGTGGAAAGCTGATAGAAGTGAATCTAATTATTGTTTTTAATTTTTTGTTCGTGGAGAACTGATCAGCCGGTGTGCTAAATTTTAAAGTGGATGTTTGATGTTTTGTGATAATCATGTTATTGTAATAGAGTAGTTAAACATGAAGTTTGTTATTATTTAAGATTTTTGTAAAACGGAAATTGGTTAAGCATTCTGGAATGAGAACGTTATGTGATTGAGTATTCGGTCACGTCCTGGGCTTCAGCCTCATGACCTTAAATGAGTTAGTGCTTCCGCGCATTATTCGAGATTTTGAAATTCGGGGCGTGACATATAATGATATCGTCCACATTTTTAAGTTGTTCGTCACTTGAAACACATGCCATGTCCATCCACTGATATACAAGAGATTAAAGCCTTCTTTTTGTACGCAAAACTTTGGGTACTTGTTCCAAAAAAGCATAAAATTCTAATCCATCTCTATCTTCTGCAGCTTCTTTTGTTATGTCCTTGGTCCATCTTCTTAATAACAATTCATTAGGTAAACTATCAATACCATTATTCCTTAGGACAAGCAAAATATGTCTACATGGAATGCCTTTTGTCTCAAACATCTTACAAGAACATAGTGCATATCCTTGAGCCCTTAAAAACTTAACCTCCCTTGTGGAACTCACATCCCTCGGCCATGTGACTTCATAAAAACTTGACGGTCCATCATAATTTTTTAATATTGAAAGATAAAATGCACTCTTTTTCAATTCGGGCTTAAACCATTTAGTAAAGATATCACGACTATAGAGGTCACCCATTTGCCTCTCAATATTAAAAGGAGTCATTAAAGATGGCTTTGTAGTTTGATACTTAAAATCTACAGTCAACTCATTATGCCTAGTCTTTTCACACCCCTCTCAAACCATTGAACGAATTCCATTAATGTTTTTTCTTATTCACATATTTATCTATGAAAGAATTAACACTCTCATTACGCTGAGTGCTCCTAATACCCGCCAAGAAAATACCTTTCAAGAAAGCAGGAACCCATTTTTCTCTAATATCATACAATGAGCGAAGCCAACCATTGTCTTCTAATTCATTCTCCATCATAATCCTAGTCCATTCTTCCTCAAAATCATCTTTCGTTTTAGAATTTCATACACATGAATAAATTGGGTCCTTAAATGAATTTTTAAATGCAATTGCCCATAGCTTCTTAGTTACCTTCTCTAAAATGTGCCACATGCAAAACCTATGAATGGCTTGGGGAAAGACCGTCTTAATCGCACTCTCCATGGCAACATCCTGATCTGTAATAATTGCTCTTGGTTGTTTTTGACACATGCAATCTAAGAATTTTTAAACAACCATTGAAAAGCTTCAATTTTTTCATCCCTCATAAATGCACACCCAAAATTAATTGACTGAAAGTGGTGATTGACACCGGTGAATGGAGCAAAAATTAAACAATATTTATTAGTGTCATATGTAGTGTAAAAAACAAGGACATCTCCAAATAGATGATAATCACGCCTACAACGACCATTAGCCCAAAAACAACAAACTAATTTATGATCTTCATCAACTTCATAAGCATAATAAAATGATTCATTCATCTCTTTCAACTCATCAAAATGTGCCAAAAGGTCATGGCCATCAACTTCTTCATTTTCATTTCTAATTTGGGACACATAATGTAAGGACCGTAACCTTTGAACCGGTTTATTTTAATATTAGTCATTGGTTAATCATGTGGTTTAAGTGATTTACGATTTAACTCGGTTGTTTTTGAAAATAAATGAATTTATAATAGTTTTAATCAAAACTAATTTCACAATAATGAGTTTCAAGCGATTTTAGATCAAACCTGCATTTTTGGAATTTTTCACTAATTTTCCGAAAATTAGGGTTTGACGGGACCCCGGCGGGCCCCGCCGTCAAAAATTAGGTTTTTGTGACCAAAATGCCCCATACATTACAAAAAGTCATTACAAAAATTTTCAGAATTTTTTGGACTTAATTTCGGATTAAAATCGCTAAATTATCCAATTTTAGCCAAAAACCTTATTTTTACCCCAAACTTTAATTAAGGCTACCCCAAATTTTTCTATAAAAGGAAAGTGCTGTGCCCTTTCCTAATTTGGGAATTTGTAACACTTAGAAAATTAGTAAGTATTTAAAACCCAAATTTGACCCTCTTAGTATTTGATTTGGTGTGTTTTGCCTTGTGGAAATTAAAGTTGGTGAGAAGAGCTTTCCAACGCCACCTATTATGCGCGATTTGGAGTTCGGAGTAAAAAGATATAAGAAATTGAATTTTAATTTAACGTGACAGCGATCGATCGCCTTAAGATCCGATCGATCGGCAAGTTGAACCGATCGACGCCATATCAAAACAATCGATCATAGTTACTGTGATTTGTGAATGTTTTGTTTCGCGTAAAGCGATCGATCGGCAGTAATGGCGATCGATCGGCTGTAACGCGGTAGTGTAAAACAACGCATACGACGATCGATCGCTGTATAGCCGATCGATCAGCGGTTGCGGTTTTGTGATTTCTAGCGTATTTTGGGGGTGGATTTGCTTGGGAAAGATACCAAATCCCAATTGGACTTGTTTTGCACATCTCTAGGAAGATTGTGAAGCCTTCCCATTGGTTGAAAGTGTCCATGATTTGGAAGATTAGTTTAAGATTGGATATTCCTCCAACTCTATATAAACACTAGAAAATTGGCTTGTGCTAACACTAGAACGTCAAGAGACTTTTCCCTTCTTGACTCCAACTTCCAGTCGAAAAGGCGACTTTCCCCTTTACGCGTAAAAAGGCGAAATCTTTGGAGGATTAAGTAGGACGGTTTTTCCCCTCTTTTCTATTCTGATTTTATGCTTTTGACAAGTGTTTTAATTCAGCACCTTAGTTATTGTTTGGATTCTTGTGAGATGAATGTATTATGTCCCTATTTCTATGCGTAGTGCATCATAAATCATATGTGCATTCATGTTTCACTTCTAGATGGGAATTCGCATATAAAGTCTAATGCTTTATTAAATTTTCCAGAGACTAAAAGTTCTGATATTGTTTAGTTGATCATGATCCATGTTGAATTTGTGCCTTTAAGGTATGTCTTACATTAATTGTCTTATTTGGAGTGTATTAATAATTACAAACTATGTTATATATATAAGAACACAAGAAAGGAGTGAACTTTAGTAATTTCAGATAATTCTTGGTTCTGTAATTGGTCTAGGAGGGGAGTATATGGTCTGTTATTGATGTATTATTATTTATAATGTGTCACTAAGTAAGATCATCAAGTTTAATAAAGAGTCTTAATCTCGGCCAGAACTGTTTCTGTGCTCACAGTCGGTAGTAAATAATTCATAACTAATTCAAATAAAATTGGAAAAATATAAAATCAGTGGGGTCAGAAATTAGATTCACGAGGGTATTATCAGTAAAAATTTTAGGGGTTAAGTCTTAATGTACAGAGCATAGTAGCCGTCGGAAGAGGACTATTGTGCAGGAGGCAGTGAGCTGAATCTGAGAGAAAATACTAAGTATACAAATAACATCATGTAATATGATATGATAATGATTAATATGTTAATACCAATAATTTAATTATATACTTATGGAATATCACAGTAAGAATTGGGTTAGAAGTAATCTAATTAGGAGGGATAATCCTTTGAGCAAGTGATTCATAACTATCTATTTTCAAGGCGTTGATGTCGGTTTGATATTCTACTTGGAATTCAAATCATCTAAGAATTCTTTAATTTCTCATCTCTGATATTTATATTATAAAACTCTAATGTGAATGAAGAATTCCTATCTAGGGCTGAGCATGAAAGGTATGTATTGATTGTATGTTACTCCTTGGGTGAGTTGTTATTATTCGAAGTGTTTGGGTTGTCATATTATTCTATGTTATCCTAATGAGTGAGTTATGTGTTGACCAAAGACTTTGATGCTTCTATCCATGCTCCCTGAGAGAGTCTATTCTGGTAAGAGATACCTTATGATCTTAGAGTGTTGTGACCTCTATTCCTTTGAGATATTGCTCATATTGATTACATGATTGTTTCTTCCACTAGAGACCTTGCGAGACTCTCCCCATGGTGGTTTCATAGTATGCTCAATTAAGCCATTGCTAGATCTTGCGAAGTCACTTATATTTATGAAATTGCGATTCCATACTGCCCAAAGGGAGGCACTATACGTACATTAGATTGTGGACATTACGGAAGGTCCTCAGTCTCCACCCATCGTGTCCGTAAGCACTGGTGGGGCCAGCATCGTAGACGCATGGCAAGGTTCCAAAGAGAGGACCCCTAGGGTGGTTCTGGTATATTATTTTAGTCACTTGCGAGCGACCAGGTTAGCGAGCAAAAATTGTAACTCCTTTCACTTTCGATGTCTGGAGCCTTTGATATGATTGTTATTCTCTCCTTACACATATGTTTGTTCAGAGCCCTTTTGATGTTTTCCTATACTTGCGAGTTGGAATTGTTGTTGACTAACCTTGCAGGTGCATAGACCTCGGTTCAGTTTAGGTGTTGTGAGATGTTCACCATCCTTTTTTATTCTTATTCTCTTCATGCTGCTTGTTTTAATTCAATGGGTTTTTACATCCTACTGAGTGTTTTTATGAAATACTCATGCATCCTCTGATGCAGGCGTAAACGAAAGTGAGATCAGGAAGTGTAGTAGTTGAATGGCGGATTGCAGACGCTGAGAAGAGATTAAAGACGATTTAGTTATTTACTTTGCTTTTATTGATGCTTATGACATTAGTGGCAATTGTGTGCCAAAGACTTATAGGTTTATTTTATTTAACTTTCTTAAATGGATTATTATTAAGTAAATTTATTTTATAGTATTCATTGATGTCTATTATTGTATTACAGTGATTGCGGGCATAATTGGTTACACGTCCTTTTGAGATGATTGTAATATGTTGGAAAAATCGACTGTTTGGTCGCGTGCCCGGGATCTCTACTTCGAATTGTATCACTTTTGTTGGCTTCCGCACTCCGATCGAGGTATGGGATTTCGGGGCGTGACATCTTTCCCCTTGCTTAAAGAGGAAGGGATTAAAGGTATTTTGCCTAATCTTTGTTATTTTCTTTAAAAATCTTTAATCATTTCTTAATCTTGATTTATTCAATGTTTTAATCTATTTTGAAAGCATAAAAAAATTATTATTTTATACTTATCTACTAAGCCTAATCTTCAAAATCATATGTCTATGTTTTTAAAAGGCCCTAGATCTAAGGTTTAGCATTTATTTTTCAAAGCTTAATAATGATTAATAGAGTATTAATATAAAATCATTTTGTTTGAAAGGTATTTAAGGTGGTTCAAGGTTTCTCTCATCAAATCAAGGTAATGGGTTCTTCGATCTCAGTTTTGGGTAGTGAATGGCTTGTTTTAATAGTTTTTACTTGAATGGGTGTTCTTGTTTAGGGCTCTAATGGTGGGTTTAATAAATGCTAATCTTTTTCTACGATTTCTTAGGGTTTCATCTTAGAATGATATGTGGATATGTTCTGGAATGTTTGATGGGTTTTTATTAATGTTTGAGGCATATATTAAAATTTCAAAATGTGTTAATAGAGTCTCAGTTTTTGAAATTTTGAAAATGGGAGAGATGACCCACGATCATTTTCTCGGTTTTGATTTACAGCCCGATTTTCAAATAAGTATAACTTTTTACTCCGAACTCCAAATTGAGCGTGGTTAGTGGCGTTGGAAAGCTGACTTCGTGAAAGTTAAAATGAATTTTTAATCAATCTAATCTGATATCTATACACGAAGTTATGAAGATTTAAATATTAGAGTTACTTTTTACCCTATTATTGTATTTTACTCTTGTTTTCTTATAAAAACCAAAAACTACATTAAAGTACCCCTAATTCTAATCAAACACCATCTTACGGGCCGTCTCACTAACAGAGTTACGCATAAACAGTTTTGAGCAAGAGTAAATCAGAGGAATAAATGTAGAGTCTAACTCAAAGTAGACCGACAAGTCATAAAACCCACAAAATACAAATTTGAGCCAACACACTAGCTCAAATCAAAAGGGTCTACAAGTCTAAACATACCAAATATAACAACTCCAAAAGATAAACAAATCAAGTCTAAGGCATCCACACCCAATCCCGCTCTCTCTACGATCGCTCCTCAAATAGAGGATCCTGTCCGTCTGCGTGTCGCACCACGTAGCCCCAAAACAAAACAAAGAAAGAGGGGTGAGTATAAAACTCAGTAGTGGTTTTGTATAATTGACAATAATCAGAAATCACAAGGCATCATAACATAGTTGAAAATCCATAATCGACATGATTATTCCATTATCTAGTCATGCATGTACAACACATAAACCTGCATAACCATATCACATTCACATGCTATCATATCATGCATTCATAACACATAATCCTGCAACATGATATCTCATCCACATACTTCCATCCAATCAGGCATTTATATCTCATAAATTCACCCTGCATATCCAAAGTAACCAACACATGGTATAATCATGCATTCATATCTCATAAATTCACCCTGCATGTCCAATGTAACCAAAACATGGTGCAATCATGCATAACATCGCAATAAGTATATATCATCACAACGGTGAATGCCTCCATCAAGGAGTAACACAATCTGCCATAAAGGCGGGACACAGTCAAGGCCCGAAGGCGTATCATGGTCCGGTTCTTACATAGGAACAAGGGGGTGGTCAATCCCAATGTGCTGCTCGCCCTGGACAACCCTGGCCAAGGATGCCCGAATCTCAAATAGAGAAACTAGAGCAGGTGTGTTCGCCCTGGGTAGTCTCCTGCGGTGGGGGAGAGCCCGAATCTCATCCTGAGAAACTAGAACACGTGGTAGCTGGTGCACAAGAGCCTACCACCCAGGTGCTCAGTGTCTGATTTTTGACCTCTCAACTCCGCAAGGCGAGTCCATCCCTCGCCCCCACATATCTCAATCAAACTCAACTCGGGGAGTGAACCTGTTCCAGGAGGGAACGAAATCGAAAACATGTCCTTTCGGACCAACCAAGTTTCGATTAACCCATCGATCGATTAATCCGGTATACAATCTCACACATTGCATACAATCGATCAATTCCGTTTAAACAACGATAAAACTTCATCCATGAAGTCCGATACATGATGCATGCTATCATGGTACATCCGCGAGCAATCCTACATGGGTTCTAACACATGGAACGTGCTCCCAATCCATCCGCTCATGCATCATAATCAAAGCATATATCAACTACAGTATCATGATAAACTCCCTAATATGTGTGTGTTCATGCACATTCTAATCACATGGCAATATGCTTTGACATAACCTCATAAGGCATTAAATGTATTCTTAAATCCCAGTTCAAATCACAATTCTCAATAAAACCATACTTGACATAAAAGAGCACATCTCATAGTTCACAATATCATAACTTTGCCGAAAATATGCTTATTCACAAGGATTTCACCATGATATAATTTCAATATCAACATGTGTCATTATCAACATGTGCAATAGTATCACATACCCTACTTAGCTTAATCCATCCTACAAGCATGCTCTTTTACCATACAATAAACCATAACATGATCACCTCAATTATTCATAAGCAATATAATCTACACATGAATGATACATTTCATAAGCCATTTAACCTATATTAAGTCTTCCGCTATATCTCTTAACGTCACCCCCGTGTGCCGGTTTGACTCTTGGACCGTTTTCGGTTCGAATCGGGTGGTGCCCGGAGCGTGACACATAATTTCTAATGTCCCTCTCTGTAAAACCAATATTAGAAGGACCAACCGCTTCAATTTCAAGAATACTCATGAATTGTGAAGTTAGTATATTTGCCTCACTACAAGTTTGGAATAAAGCTTTCTGTGTTGCGGATACTTCTCGTTGTCTCAAATGATGAACTTTCCTGGGCGATGTACATAAATGACTATGCTCCTCTACAAACCTAGAGATTTTATATTTTCCATCTTCTACTTTACAAACCCTCAATTAGGCAGGACATTGTTCTCTCATAATCGAATGACATTTCCTATTCCCCTTTTCCTTCAAAAACAAACCCTTCTCATTTGACTGTTTCAAGACACTAATCCCTTGTTTATAACAACACCACTTCCTTCCAACTATTTCATGGGACCATTTCTATCCAAGTGTGTACTGCTCTTATGGATACTAAACCATGTGCTTTTAGCATATCTGTTATAAAACCTATGAACATCATCCAATGAATTGAAAGTCATTCCAATCACAGGTCTTAGTTCATTTTCAATTGGAGGGACATATAAAATTTTACCCTTTGCAGGAGACTTGTTTGTGATCAGTGGGGCATTTGATTCCTCCATTTTTATGTGAGCTAGTTAAAGACATACTCAGATAGTCAGACAAGGTCGATGACTAAAAATCAGACGTCCAAATTCTAAACCAATTAGTTTGGGCAGGGAAAGGAGAATGAGAAATAAATGTCAATACTCAGATAGTCGATCCACTTACCAGTTGAATTATAAAATCATTCTTAAATTTGGCTTCTGACTCTATTTCCTGCGCCACCTGCAGAGTGGCAATACTTGATCAAGAACCATTAAAGCTCAGTAAAACCATTAAAGCTTGACTGTTATAAAAATTTTGTACATAATCATGAAAATCATCATTTCACAGCTGCTATAAACCATTAAAGCTCAGTAAACCATTAAAAGAGTTATACTTGTTGATGGAAAAAGAAAAATATAGACATGAAAATTGCAGCACGTCAAACAGATCAAGCAAGCTCTAGAGGCCTGCACTAAGTGGGCTCCCCTCTTTGACAAGAATAAACAAACCTCCTCATCTCTAGAAATTTGCAAATCCTCGTCCAGGTATGTAGTGACAAGCCACGACTGGGACCTTTCCCTAGGAATTGGGACTTTTAAAGGTTGTTGTCCCTGAGATTGTCCATGAAATATTCACCACTACATCCTCTAAAGGCTTTAGAGTCCTCTCGAATGGTGTCAAATCTACGATTCTGGGTTTCTTGTTCTCCTCGAGGCGGCCAATCAGGTAATGGGTCACAGGTAGAGAAGGATTGGAGTCTTGTTGTAGGCCGTGATGAGATCGATGTGGCCGCCGATCCAGGCTCCGTCGATCTCGGCCACGACGGGTTTGCAGTGGCGTGCGAAGGGCGGCTCGATCGGGTCAGGGGAGGAGGGGGCAGAGACGGAGAGGGAGGTGTGGTTCGACCTCGATGCAGGCCGTGATGAGGTCAATGTCGCCGTGACGAGATCGACGGGTTTGCAGTGGCTCTTGAACGGCGGCGCGATCGGGGTCGGGGGAGGAGGGGGCAGAGAGGGAAAGGGAGGTGAGGGAGGAAGGGAAAGTGAAAGCAGTCAGTCTGTCGGGTTGGGGAAGGGCAATCCAAGAAATACAGGATTTAATTCTGATTGACTGTCCAGCGCGAGAATGTTAGTTGTGAGATCAACATCGAGCGACCAATATTAACGGGGCTCATCTGGCTCACAAAAGGATGTGGCTCACTATATCATCCCTCTCATATATATATATATATATATATATATATATATAGGGAAAACTTTAAATGAGATCGCTCTCATATTGCTTATATGAGGCCACTTTGAATCGTAGCCGTTGGATCTTGATCTCACGGTTATAAATATCCATAATGATCTCACCCACTCTTTGATGTGACACACTCACCTACCCACTGATTTGATATCCACCATCCGATCAAAATCTAACGGCAATAAAGATTGGCCTCATGCTCCTTATATGAGAACGATCTCATGTAAACTTACCCCATATATATATATATATATATATATATATATATATAAGGGAAAAGTTTAAATGAGATCGCTCTCATTTGGCTTATATGAGGTTTATTCAATTCATAGCCTTTGGATCTTGATCTAATTGCTATAAACAGCTAAAGGTAACTATCTACCCACTGATTTGATACCTACCATCGGATCGGAATGCAACCACCCAAAAGATTGACCTCATGCTTCTTACATGAGAACGATCTCATGTAAACCGTCCTCATATATAAATATATGATAAATATAATTATAAGATTCGAGCCTGGGTCAAGCCTGAGCCTAGTAGGCACTCGAGCTCTAGCCGGGAAGGTTGGAGCTATAAACGAGCCGATCTCGAGCTCAATTTTGAACATTCAAGCTCGAGCTGAGCCATGGCCAAGCTTGACTCGTTTACACCCCTAGTTTTATTAGTGACGGTTTTTTGTCCACCGCTAATGGGCGTAATTAAAAAATAAAAGACCGCAATACGTTGCTGGTCTAACCCCAAAATAGGTTGACAAATTGTAATATATACTCGATAAGTCCGAGGTCGAACCACAGGGAATGATGTAGGATTATTCTACTCCAAACTAATTTAAACACTACTTAGCTTAGCAAATTAAGATTCGTATCAGGAAATTTTATAAAGAAATTGTAATTTAACTAACTACTAAAATAACGATTAAAAATTCAATTAAAACTAATAAAAGATAGGAAAGATAATCGATGAGAGATATCAAAGCTTCAAGGATCAATTATCTAATTAATATCTACGTCTATTTAATTACGCAATTAGATTCGAATAATGATTTGACCTAATCAGAAGATATTTCATTCACGTTCATCATAACCATTAACATAAAAATATCGATCGAATATCTATCATTAACAAGCATAGTCTACTAATCACAGGGAATTATAAGCATTCGCCGTACCTTACGTTAACGACAAATCAAATAATTGTATAGATTATGACTATTTCCAAAACATCGCATTCAATCAAATAAGCATTAAAAATACTTCTTTATAGACGTAAAAATACCAACTAAATAACGTCACCTTTAGCTTTCAAAAAAGATTTAGCTATTCATATTCAAGAGAAAAATCAAATTTAGAAGAAATTGCATCAAAGAAAAAACACTGTTGCAGATCACTGTACACGGGTACTGGAGCAAATTTGCAATCACTGTTCACCGAAACAAAAACAGTCCAAATTCTTCACTTTCTTCTTCTAATCTCTTCTCTTCTCTCTTCCTAATCTTCCTCTTCAATTCTCGTCTTCGATTCCACCCAAGAACACGACAAAATCACAAAGACAAAACTTTGTTTAGTTCTGAAAAACAGAGTCCAGCAGTTCGTCAGCTCGTCCAAAATCCTTTCAAAAATTCCTTTTTTCTCTTCTTCGATTCTTCCTTTATTTATAGGCTTCGAGAGAGAGTCCTCTTCGCGTCAATTCCTCTTCTAGATAAGCCCAAATCCGTCGCTTTAGTCAAGCACGACTCTGTTGCTAACAGAGTCCCAAATCGAGCCGTCGTCTTCTGTTTCATATTTCTATTCCGACACGACTGCCGCTGAGCTCCGCCGCCTCTTGTCGATCAGCCCACCATCTCGAGCTTCCGTTCTTTCTAGCTCAAGCTCCGCCATGGCCATGTCCGTCGCCCGAACAGAGCCCACCTCTGTCGCCATCTCGATCGCCGCCCAGCCGCCGGTGTTTCGAGCTTCCTCTATTCTACTCCGGTCGCCCAGCCGTGACCCATCGCCGGCCAGCTCCGTTCCAGCTCGTCACCTTGCCGGCCCGCCTGATCCTGCCGGACCTCCTCTGTCATACCGGCGCTCGAGCAGATGCTCGAGCGCCGTGTCTTGTTTGACACCCGAGCCGACGGCTCGGGTTTTTTTTTATTTCCTGACCCAAACCGGACCAGCCCGGTTCTCATCCTTTTCTCTTTTTTTTTTCTTTTTCTTTAATAAAACCTGTCGTAACGATCTCCACTGCTAATTCTCATCCGAACGTCCGTATTTAAATTTTGCGCCTGTCTTCCTTTAAGTAGCTAATCAATGGTTCAGATTCTTCAATACGCGTGATATCAGCTCATGGGTCACTTTGGCATTTCAAAACACGTCTAATGCGCTTGTCTGCTACTGATCTGCCATTCACATTTTTAAACCTGTAATAACAAAACCAAACTAAATTTAGACGCATAATAAAAATATGATTCATTAAATTCAATAATGCCTCTAAAATAATTAATTAGAGTAAATTAATTAATAATCCCCTAATTACTACCCTAATCACAAATAACCCATTTTATTCATGTAATATCACAAAAACTACACTAGCATATAGGTAAATAAGGCATATAAATGTGTATATTTTATGCTTATCAAATACCCCCAAACCTATATTTTGCTAGTCCTCGAGCAAAACAAACAAAACAAAATCACACAAAATAAAACTAAAGTAAATTAAACTAGAAAAATAAATACCACTTTCGTAGGGAACACGATTGCATTGAGCGTATGCAACAAGCCGTTAAACCTCTAGGTGTCCCTAGTAAGACGAGTTTTGTCTCGTGAGGGTTTACAGCCATGTTACCCACAAACATGTACTTATGAAATTAACCTTATTAATCTAAGTACAAAAATAAAATAAACACTTCAAAACAAACAATCCTATTATCCCTTAAAATGCAGACCACAATGTTTAAGAAAATCAACCACATGTACTTGCATTTATAATCAACTGGAATATAGAAGCCCTCAAGTAAGTGGTTTTATTCTACACCTTCATCTTGGAAATTTCTGCTCAATATAATATGAAATGATAATATAATAGTAAAAGTGTAGAACATTGTAGCAATACACCCTGAATTTCTGTTTTACACATATCCAGTGTTACCCATTAACCAAAGAACATCAGAATTAACATAGTCATCGTAATCTTTAGGTTCATGAAAGCACAAATCTGCGCGCCTCCTTCAGGTCCAACATTCTAGATTTGAGAGGATAATACACCATAGACTTTTTTTTTTCTTTTTTTTTTCAGCAGGACTGTGTAAGGCCTAACTTCAAGATGCTTAGGTTTAGCAATGACTCAGGCCAATGACTCCCAGCACAGTTGGCTTAGGGCATTAGGTTTTAAGAGACCGCTTCGGGCCCAAGGATCAGCCTAAGTTAATCCTATAAAGTCAAGCAGCCCCTTTCTTTTCGTTTTGTTTTCATTTTTTTTTTCATCATCATTTTTTTCTTTTCATCAACATTCATATTTTCCAGCAATCTTATCATGTCCAGGTTGTATTATACTCTCAACCTATTTCCGGTTCCAAGCCCTTGCCATGGCTAAGTAAATGGTCTATCATGATCTTTTAAGCTCAACAAATAACTACATATCATCCAATGACGATGACTAAAGACATCCCACTGAAGATTAATATTCAACAAATCTCTAGAGGGTATTACTTTATGTACTAGTGTGTGTGAGTGAGTTTTATTAGCTCAAGCACATGATCCAAGAAAAACAGAAAGATATGCTCAGTTAAGTGTTTCTATCCTCCAATATACTTACTCACATTTCCAATGTAAATTAATCTCTTAAAAATTGAAATATACATCAAGAAGGGATAAACTATCAAAACCTATAAAAAAAAATACTAACAAACAACTGAAAACTAATCAAATGTTTATTTGTTTTTTTTATTTCTATTTTTTAATTTTTTTAAATTTTTTTTGAAAATAAACAATGTTATTCCTATATACCCCCAAACCTAAACTAAACATTGTCTTCAATGTTAAGAATGAAATGAAGGATAAAATAAAAAAATAAATAAAATCAAGGATAGATGTTACCTGGAGAACTGCAAATTGCTAAAATCCCATGCGAGTGAAAAACATCAACAAATAAGAAGATGAGAGCAATCACAATATCCAACAAGAAAACATCATCTAACTAAATAGATAACCTAAAACAAATTAAAAGTTGGGCTGCCTCCGAGGAGCACTAAGTTTCTTGTCTTCAGCCAGATGTAACCCCATTGTTTTTTCAAATTATCCAGGATCTTTTAACCCAACATTCATTCCACCTGTGGTCCTACTCTGCACATCAGGATTAATTAAAGCAACCGCAAGTGGATCATCATGACAGATATATGGGAATGCATCCTCCACTAAAGTTTCAATCATGTCAATTGCGAAAAAATCATCTGACTCTGGGGTTGTTTGCTGACATTAAATATATTTAATTCCAAAGTCATATTACCAAATAAAAGTTTCATCACACCATTCCTACAATTAATCACAGCATTTGAAGTAGCAAGAAATGGACGACCTAATATGACAGGAATATTTGCACTTGCATTTATAACAGGATGTGTGTCCAAAATAATAAAATCAACAGGAAAGTAAAATTTGTCTACTTGAACAAGCACATCTTCCACCACTCCCCTTGGAATTTTAATAGAACGATCAGCAAGTTGAAGAGTAATGGTGGTGGGTTTAAGTTCCCCAAGACCTAACTGAGTGTACACTGAATAAGGCAAAAGATTAACACTAGCCCCAAGATCAAGCAAGGCTTGGTCTACCCTAAAGTTCCCGATCACACATGAAATAGTTGGACATCCGGGATCCTTATATTTGGGTGGGCTTTTGTGTTGAATTATAGAACTTACCTGTTCAGTCAAAAATGCTTTTTTCTGCACATTCAACTTACGCTTAATAGTACACAAATCTTTCAAGAACTTAGCATAAGAAGGTACCTGTTTGATTGCATCTAACAAGGGAATGTTAATTTTCACCTGCTTAAGAAGTTCAAAAATTTCAACATTTTGGTTCAACTTTTGAGGTGGTTTCAACCTCTGTGGAAAAGGAGCTGGAATAGGACATCTCACATCTTCACTTGACCCAGACTTATCAATTTCCTCATTATCATGTTTTGATTCATCATTCTCAGAAGATTTCGGGGTCTTAAGTGGAATTGTTTTGTCAATTTCTTTTCCACTACGAAGAGTGGTAATTGACTTAGCATGTTCCAATTGTGAATCCGAAGATTGTGTGTCCATTATGTGAACTTACCCCTGTGGGTTGGGTTGGGGTTGAGCAGGAAACCTACCTTTCTCTTGAACAGCTAGAGATGTGAATTTAGTGAGAGAGAAGATGTCAAAATTTGGTCTAACCCCAAAATAGGTTGACAAATTGTAATATATACTCGGTAAGTTCGAGGTCGAACCACAGGGAATGATGTAGGATTATTCTACTCCAAACTAATTTAAACACTACTTAGCTTAGCAAATTAAGATTCGTATCAGAAAATTTTATAAAGAAATTGTAATTTAACTAACTACTAAAATAACGATTAAAAATTCAATTAAAACTAATTAAAGATAGGAAAGATAATCGATGAGAGATATCAAAGCTTCAAGGATCAATTATTTAATTAATATCTACGTCTATTTAATTACGCAATTAGATTCAAATAATGATTTGAGCTAATCGGAAGATATTTCATTCACGTTCATCATAACCATTAACATAAAAATATCGATCGAATATCTATCATTAACAAGCATAGTCTACTAATCACAGGGAATTATAAGCATTCGCCGTACCTTACGTTAACGACAAATCAAATAATTATATAGATTATGACTATTTCCAAAACATCGCATTCAATCAAATAAGCATTAAAAACACTTCTTTATAGATGTAAAAATACCAACTAAATAACGTCACCTTTAGCTTTGACAAAAGATTTAGCTATTCATATTCAAGAGAAAAATCAAATTTAGAAGAAATTGCATCAAAGAACAAACACTGTTGCAGATCACTGTACACGGGTATTGTAGCAAATTTGCAATCACTGTTCACCGAAACAAATACAGTCCAAATTCTTCACTTTCTTCTTCTAATCTCTTCTCTTCTCTCTTCCTAATCTTCCTCTTCAATTCCCGTCTTCGATTACAGCCAAGAACACGACAAAATCACAAAGACAAAACTCTGTTTAGTTCTGAAAAACAGAGTCCAGCAGTTCGTCAGCTCGTCCAAAATCCTTTCAAAAATTCCTTTTTTCTCTTCTTCGATTCTTCCTTTATTTATAGGCTTCGAGAGAGAGTCCTCTTCGCGTCAATTCCTCTTCTAGATAAGCCCAAATCCGTCGCTTTAGTCAAGCACGACTCTGTTGCTAACAGAGTCCCAAATCGAGCCGTCGTCTTCTGTTTCATATTTCTATTCCGGCACGACTGCCGCTGAGCTCCGCCGCCTCTTGTCGATCAGCCCACCATCTCGAGCTTCCGTTCTCTCCAGCTCAAGCTCCGCCATGGCCATGTCCATCGCCCGAACAGAGCCCACCTCTGTCGCCATCTCGATCGCCGCCCAGCCGCCGGTGTTTCGAGCTTCCTCTATTCTACTCCGGTCGCCCAGCCGTGACCCATTGCCGGCCAGCTCCGTTCCAGCTCGTCACCTTGCCGGCCCGCCTGATCATGCCGGACCTCCTCTGTCATACCGGCGCTCGAGCAGATGCTCGAGCGCCGTGTCTTGTTCGACACCCGAGTCGACGGCTCGGGATTTTTTTAATTTCCTGACCCAAACCGGACCAGCCCGATTCTCATCCTTTTCTCTTTTTTTTTCTTTTTCTTTAATAAAACCCGTCGTAACGATCTCCACTGCTAATTCTCATCCGAACGTCCGTATTTAAATTTCGCGCCTGTCTTCCTTTAAGTAGCTAATCAATGGTTCAGATTCTTCAATACGCGTGATATCAGCTCATGGGTCACTTTGGCATTTCAAAACACGTCTAATGCGCTTGTCTGCTACTGATCTGCAATTCACATTTTTAAACCTGTAATAACAAAACCAAACTAAAATTAGACGCATAATAAAAATATGATTCATTAAATTCAATAATGCCTCTAAAATAATTAATTAGAGTAAATTAATTAATAATCCCCTAATTACTACCCTAATCACAAATAACCCATTTTATTCATGTTTTATCACTAAAACTACACTAGCATATAGGTAAATAAGGCATATAAATATGTATATTTTATGCTTATCAGTTGCCGATTATGGTTTTCCTTTGTATTGTCCAGATTTTCTATGTAATCAGTATAAGAATATATGACCAAGAACATCAGCTTTTTTCATCATTAAAATAAATAATACTTGCAGACAAACTTCAAATGTTACATAAACGCATGTGACACAGCAACAAGATCAATAGCAGCATAGCAATGCTCCAATGTTTTCCAGTACGCATCATCAGCCTGTTGTTCTGATAAGACAAAATCATGTCTAGTTTCTTGTTGAATGTCGAAGCAAGTCACATGTGAAGTTTGATGTTGTCTTGAAAGAGGCTCCTCTATATAGGGGTTCGGCTCCATGGCATAGGTAAGAACAATATCCGTGACTCCAGTTGATTCCTCAGTAACAAGCCGAATCAACTACAGATAGAAGTTGGAGTCAAAAAAATATCACAAGCATACGTCTTCTAAACAATATACAGAAATGAAAAATGGATAATTGCTTATCATCACAATTGACTAATAAATACAAATAAACATATTAGAATGGCATTGTACCTTTAAGCTCTCTAAGATGTCAATAACAAATTGCAACCTCCGATCCGGCCATTGGTTATCGTGCACTGCAAGATCAGATAGGCATAGACCAAGGTGGCATTTCTCAAACAAAGTATCATCTTTTTTGCAGATCCAGCAACATGCAGAAATAGATTAAGTGGCATCGCCTTTATAGCGTCTTCCAGAGCAAACAATTGCTAACTTCCAAGAGTCGCGGCACCATCAGAAGGTTGAGGAGTAATCCAATTCGGTAAAGCACTCAAATGTGACAAAAAAAAGTTATGCAACAGCCTTGCACGAACCATGTTTGCAGGAATAAACCCACAGGACTACAAGAAAGGCTGGGCCACCAAAAAAATCATCCAGATCTGACAAGCTAATATTGAGTTTCTGTTTTACAAAAGCATACAATGAGAATAAATAAACACTCAACTATTTGAAAAGTCAAAATTGAGCCAATATAGGGCTAGCTAAGTGCAATTGTACATTTAAGTTTATAGGAAAAGGATCTGCTTTGATCCTCAATTATCACAACATAAAAACATTTTTACTGTTTGTGCATTTACAATGTTGCTTCTCTATGTTTCCCCTACCCTACTCATGCCTTTAGGGGCCGTTTGGGGCGTGATTAAAAGCAAAACATCCAGATGGGATGTTTTGCTACACTGTAGCATCTGGATATTTTATATATCCAGCTGATACACCTCAGGAGGTGTTTCAGCTGGATGTAAAAATCCACATGGATGCTACAGTATATATCCTGTCACGCCCCGAAATCCCATACCTCGATCGAAGTGTGGAAGCCAATCAATGATATACATTTGGAGGTAGAGAATCTCGGGCGCGAGACCGAACAGTCGATTTCACCACCAATTACAATCATCTCAAAAGGATGTGTAATCGGTCATGCCCATAATCAGTGCAATACAAATACAAACATTAATGAATACTATGGAATGGAAATTTACTTAATAATACTGATAATAATCCATTTAAGAAAGTCAAATCAAATAAACCTATAAATCTATGGCACACAATTGCCATTAAATGTCATAAGCATCAAATAGGCAAAGCAAATAATATAAACTCTAAGTCTTCACGGCTCCTGCGACCGCTTCACTACTGCAACTTCCTGATCTCAAATTCCATTTGCGCCTGCATCAGAGGATGCATGAGTATTTCATAGAAACACTCAGTAGGATGTAAAAACCCACTGAATAAGGACAAACAATATGAATAGGATAAGAATAACAAAGGTTTATAAAGATGCCGCAACATCCGGACTAAACCAAGGATTTATACACCTGAAAGGTTAGTCGATAATAATTCCAACCCGCAAGTAGGGAAAACAACAATAAGGCTCCTACTACACATATGAGTAAGGAGGGAATGATAATCATATTAAAAAGCTCCAGACATTAAAAGTGAAAGGAGTACAATTTCTGCTCGCTGAACCGATCACCCGCAAGTGACTATACCAGAACCACCCTAGGGGTCCTCTTTTTGGAACCCTGCCATGCGTCTAGGATGCTGGCCCCACCAGTGCTTACGGACACGATGGGCGGAGATTGAAGACCTTCCGTAATGTCAACAATCTAACGTACGTATGTTGCCTCTTTTTGGGTAGTGTGGAACCGCAGTACCACAAATATTAGTGACCCCGCAAGATCAAGCAATGGCATAATGTGAGCATACTATGAATCCACTTCCGGAGAAGTCCCGCAAGACCTCTAGTGGAGGAATCAATCAAATAATCATGACGAATAATAATTCAACGAAATAGAGGCCGCAACGTTCTAACCACATAAGGTATCAATCACCGGAACAGACTCACATACAGAGTATAAGTGGGAATGTCACACAAAGAGAATAACACAATCCATACATACGTTCATGCTCAGCCCTAGATGGAAATTCATATAGGTCTTATTGAAATATATATATAAATCAGAGACAAGGTGTTAATGAGTCCTAGATGATTTGGATTCCAAATGGAACCTCAAACCGACACAAGCGCTTTATCTTCAAATACACGATTACGGTTTTCTTGACATAAGTATTACCCATCTATCATATTAACCATAACCCAACCTTACTGTGATAATCATAAAGATATAATCCAGTAATAGTTACTGACACGTCCTACCATCTTCACATCATATTAAGTGGTTTTACTTAAGTACTTAGTGTTTTCATTTGGATTCTGCTCACTGTCTTTTGCATAACAGTCCACTTTCGGCGGCTCCCAGACTCTGTACAGTTAATATTATCTTCTGAAATTTTTACTGAGAGTACCCTTATGAGTCTAATTTCTAACCCCACCGGTTTTATATTTTTCTGATATCATATGAATTAGTTATGAATTATTCACTGTCGACTGTCCGTGAAGAAACAGTTCTGGCCGAAAGTGAGAAACTTGATTAAACTTTAATTAACTCATACCGTACCACTTATAGATGATATTATACTCATGATAGATGATAGTACTCCCCTCCTAGATCAATTACAGATCCTGGAATTAACTAGAATTACCAAAAGATTCCCTTTTTATCATGTTTCTTCACATATAACACAATCTTAGACCATAATATCTTTCAACTAAATTGATTTAAGCAAAACGATCATTAAGGTATAAGACTCAATCATTAGACATCATAATCAGAACAATATCAGAACTTTTATCTTCTGTAAAATTAATAAAGCATCCATCTTTGATGTGATTTACCATCTAGACATGAAGCATGAAGGCATATATGCATGTATCGCAATACACATGGAAAACAAGACATAAATCATTAATCCCGCAAGATTCAAAGCAATACTCCAAGAAAATCAGTAAGAACACTCATCATATAGTGTGAGAAAAGAATAAGAAGAGAGGGAAAAACCATCCTACTCTTTATCACCAAAAGATGTCGCCTTTCTATGCGATGTTCGTCTCCTTCGCTTCCTTCAAAGCTTCCCGATCCAAGCTCTTGAGCAATTCCCACTAGAAGAGGTCTTCTAAGAGAGGGATGAACGTGGGAAGGAGAGGGGAAAGCCTCTGGACGTTCTAAGGTTTAGTTTTCAAAAGCACAAGCCTAGACTCTATGGGTTTATATAGAGTTTTTAGAAAATCTTTGCCCAATCAATTCTACCATATCTTGGGCACTTTCCACCAATGGGAGAGTCCCTAAATCACCCTATGAACGTGCAATATAAGTTTAGTTAGGATATGACATCTTTCCCAAACAAATCCGCCTCAAAATTAGGTTAGAATTCGCCAAACCGCAACTGGCGATCGATCGTGCAATACGGCGATCGATCGTCCTGCACTGTTTACAAACTGCGCGATGGCGCCGATCGTAGCCGATCGAAGCCGATCGATCGTGTTCCATAAGCCGATCGATCGTTTTCAGCGCGATCGATCGTGATTATTCAATTTCCCATATCTTTTTGCTCCGAACTCCAAATCACACAAAATTGGTGTCGTTGGAAAGCTCTTCTCACCAACTTTAATTTAAACAAAGCATCATACGGTCAAATAAATCATTAAGAGGGTCAAATTTCAGTTTTAAGATACTTACTAATTTTCCGGATGTTACATATCCAATATCCAGTCTGGATATTTTGCAATAATCACGCCCCAAACGGCCCCTTAATCCTAACAAAAAGACAGAAATATAAAATATAAGAATGCAATCAGTTTTTGTAAAGAATCCTTCTACTGATTTTACATCAAAGGCGGAGACCAACAAAATTTATGAGGCAAACTTTTTATGGATACTGATATGGCTCAGTACATGTGACAAAAACAATGGTTCAGATGTGTACTCTACACAACTGATAATCATGACTAATCACTTTGAACTATGTTTCCTTGTTAAAATTTCACACTGCATTTTTATACATCGTCATGATCACCTTATCCATTTGAATATTTATCTTTATACACAAAAAGTTCGAAACGACATCAAAATGTCTTACCCATTATTCTGATTCGTAGTAGTGTTTCAAGCAAAGATAAGTAGTACATTGGAAAATGTTTTGTTCCCTATCCAACGCTTTTGGCCAGAAAGTAACCAACCTCCTGCCACCTGTTAACCATCTTCTTGCGCATTAACTGAAAGAAATGGAGAAGATATCACAGTAAGCAGTTAGATACTAATTTATAACAACCATGCTGCAAATATGTTGTGAATAAGAGCCTTCAACTGGCCTGCTTCTTGAGAACTGCCAAGCTTTTCGTGCATAGGTGACTGTGGAAGTACCCCATTGGAGGGAGGAATTCCAACCAATCCACAAATTAAAACCTAAAAGTACATAATTTCCCAATTATACCAAGAATGTGTACCAAAACACAAAACTTTCTTTAATATTCATGAACATTAAAAAAGAGCCGGACATATCATAAATCCAAGTACCAGAATGTCATAATGATAAGCTGACGGATTCTTAAGATTAAATTCCTCCTGCTGTGCCATCTGCAAGGCAACACTGTTGTCAACAAAGTAAATGCCCGCCATCATCACTGCTAGTATGAAGGCAGCAAGAATATAGGTTGGTGGGACATGAATCATATCTTGCAATGCATTTATTAGATGAGCCTTTGTGGCCGAGAAACAAGCCCCTCTGTATTTATCTTTTTCGTACACAGAAACAGGGAAATGTATCTGCCTTTCGAACTGTGGGAGTAACTGCAAATGTAATTTCATCAATCTACCTCAAAACAACTACTATAGTCTCCAGCAATAGTAGATACATTTCAGACCAAATTTATCTACTAATTCCGGATGGAGGGAGTATGATAACCTAAAACATCCATAGATACATATCAACAATAAAAAGTTATTGCAAAATCGAAAACACTGAAAAGGATGGTCGAGTTCAGATAAGCTCTCACCAATGGCCCACTGGAGTATACTGTCGAGAGAGGGGAACCCGCCCTCGAACTCGTTGGCCACAGCCTCGTCACAGCTCCTTCAAATCCGCCACCAATTGTTGGTTATAGGTATGGGTTAGGCCCATATTTATGTAACATATTTGTACGAGGAGTCTGCATTCTCGTGTGGTGCATGGACACGTGGAGTGTGCTAGGTTTCTATGAGCCCGGTGGGGTCCATACTAGATTGAAGAGACACCTAATAAGACTGTTACAAGGAGTAATTGGGAGAAGGCGGTTACAGATAACCACTAGGAGAGTTATTGGGATAGAGTTAGAGGGAATTAAGGAATCCCTAACTCTCCCGAGGAGTTGAGAACGTGAATAGTACTTTGGGGATGCCCAACGGCTGGTTCTCTCTGTCCTTTGGACGCTCTCTCTCCCTCATGCGTTTACTCTCGCTCTCTTATCTTGCTCGTGAGATTTGTGATTTGTGTTCTATTATCCCATACGACGAGGAAGTAGGAGAAGAAAACCAATAAACGATCGATCACTTGAGCTATCGATCGATCGTAAATACTGGAATTTTTGTCTAGAGAGACGCGATCGATCACCCGGGTTTGCGATCGATCGTAAATACTGTAAAGATCGAAATTGAAGCTGCGATCGATCGCTTGGGTGAACGGTCGATCGCAAGTGAATACGCGATCGATCATTGGTGTGAACGATCGATCGCATCTACTGGATCTTTCATCTTAAAGTACGCGATCGATCACTTGAGGGAGCGATTGCTCGAAAGTACTAGAACGTTCAATATAAAGTACACGATCGATCGTATCTACTATAATTGTGCAAAGTCTACAACAATCAATCACCTGTCTGTTGCAATCTATCGCACTGGGAAAATTGATAAATTGTTTTGATTTGAAGCAATATTTATGCCACATCAACAACTAAATATTAATTGTTGTTATTAGTGCTTCAAACTTTGCCTTTGATTCTAATTATCCTTGTCATGCCCTAAAATCCCCCACCTCGATCGAAGTGCGGAAGTCTTCTTAAATACCATCTTTGGTGAGGTAGGAACTCTGGGATGCGACTTTGGATAATCGAATGAATCAGCAAATTACATCATCTCAAAAGGATGTGTAATCGACAATACCAGGACCACTCAAGAACGTGGGAACTCATCATCTAATCTCAAAATAAAACATTGTAAATTTATTGAATGAAACCTACTTAGTCTTTATTACAGCAATTCACTTAAATTATCAATCAAAAGAAATCATAAAATCTGAGGACCTCAACGGCCAGAAATATCAAACTAAGCAAATAACTGAAAATTCTTTATTTATCTCTTAGTCTTCTACGCCACCTTCCTGTCCTACAATCGTCATGAATCACTAATCTTTCACGTCTGCATCAGAGGATGCATGAGTATTTCGTAGAAATACCCAGTAGGATGCAAAACCCACTGGAGACACAATAATAACGTGAAGAAATATTTACTCAATAGAAACAGGAATATATAATATCTGAAGGACTGATCACAAGGTTTACAACACTTTGACAAAAATGTTAGTCAATAATAACAATCTCAACTTGCAAGTATAGGGAAAACATCAATAAGACTCCCAACAATCATGTGTAAGGAGAGAATAATAATATATTCAAAGGCTCCAGGTATCTATAGTGCAAGGAGTTACAATTTTTGCTGGCTAAACTGATCACTCGTAAGTGACTAAATAATATACAAGAACCACCCTAGGGGTTCTCTCTTCGGAACCCTGCCATGCGTCTAGGATGTGTTGTTGTTTTAATTAATCTCTTAATTTTACTCGCAAGTGCACGAATCGTATTTGGAGTACAGTTGCACAATTTTACGAGGTCGAACCCACAGGGACTTGTATGGCAAAAATCTAATCGAATCCTAACTAAACCCTTGAACTAATTATGAAATTTCAAAAATTGATTAACTAATAAATGATTAATTAAATTATTAACTAGATAAAAATCTAAACTTTATCAAATTAACAAGTACTAAGGTTTTGGAATCAACATGCAGTAAATTATAGAGAATCCTAAACTTTCAATCATTTATCATTCTCCAAAATACTCGTAACAATCTAGAATCCTATTCACGTTGTTACGGAAGATCTTACTTTACCGCACAAATATTCATACAAAATTTACGCCCTTCATGCTATTTAAATTAACAATTCAAATCACTAGATGTATCCACATACGAGAGAATCACAACTAGTATCCAATTTGTTATTTAACCAATTAAAACAAGCATGCATTGTAATAGTAATATCAAATCATAGCAAAAACATGATTGATGCTATATCCGTAATTAACTACGCAATTAATAACATGAACGCATAAACATTATAGTGTACTTCTAGGAGAAAAATATCAACTTTCACATGTCAGGCATTCTCTTAAATTACTACACCCTCATCCTAGCCTTAGCAATTAACCTAGCCAAACATATTAACTAAAACACAGGCAAAATGCATAATTAAACTCATTGACATTAAAAGAAATAACTTACTTGACTTGAAAAATTAAATAAAAATAACAGCTTTGATCTTCCTTTGAATCAACCACAAAGTGTCACTCCTTGCACTTGAATCTCCGGAATTACAATTAAAACTAAATTACACAGGTGAAAATAAAATTCTAAAACTGAAATTAAACATTGTAAAAAACAATTGAAAAAGAAATAAAAAGTGCTCGACTGTTATCTCCGTCGACTATTCCCAGCACAGTGCATTACAGATTTCTTCTTCAAAGTAAACAACAATCGGATTCAAAATGAAACAGAAACAAAACCAAAATTTTGGAACTGGAAAAATAAAAAAAACTTTTCTGGTCATCCTCTCTGTCGGTCGACGGGCTCCTGTGTTCTGCTACATGAACTACACGACGGGCTCGTGTAGGAAACTCTTCCATTCTGGACAACTTCCAAATTAGTTGTTTGCCTTTTGAATTGCTTCAAATCCCGTCCAGTTTACAGCAAAAATTTCAACTTTACTCCACGAAATAGAACCAAATCGCCCAAATGTGAAATTCTCCTAATTTGACACAAAATTTGCCCATTATTTCTCCTCCAATCAAACTAATTTCGGCAACTTACCATTATGATCTAGCTTCGAAGCTCCATTTTCCCGATTTGCTTTGTCGCACAATCTTTCCACATCAAGATTTTTTCCTTCTTCTGTTCTGTTTTTACTCCTCGCCGTGGCCGCCATCGCTTCGACCTCACCGTCATCCTCAAGTGGCCGCCCATCGTCCTCAAGATCGCCTCCCATCGGTCTGGATCTGCCATGAGCGCTCGAGCGAAAGCTCGAGCCTGTGTCTGCTCTTTGTATGGAACACTTTTTTTTATTTTTTTATTCTTCTGACCAAACCGACCAGTGAACCGGTTCTCTTTCTTTTTATTTTTTTTTCTTTTACCTAGTTAAAACCCGATGTAGTAATCACATCCGTCGGATCGAATCTGAACAGCTTGTACTTTAATTCAGCACCCGTCTTTTCTTAAGTGCATCACCAACAGGTCACTTTGGCTTTTCAAAACCCGCCTAATGGCTTGACTTTGGCCGTTCCGCAGTCCGAACAATTGAACCTATATAAATAAAATATGTCCCACATTAGTCATACCAAATAATTCATAAAATTATGGAACACATTTAAATTGAGCCATTTGGAGCACATTATTTATTTAATTCCTAATTACTTAGCTAATTACTAAAACTCATTTTATTCATTACTTTAACTAGACATTAAGACTAACAGTAGTAGGTAAAAAGGCATATAAGAATGTGTATTTTTCATGCGTAACAGGATGTTGGCCCACCAATGCTTACGGACATGATGGACAGAGACTGAGGACCTTCCGTAATATCAACAGTCTATTGTACGTATAGTGCCTCCCTTCGGGCATAAATAATCGGAGACCTCGTAAGATCTAGCAATGATTTTAATGAGCATACTATGAATTCACTTCGGAGAGAACCTCGCAAGGTCTCTAGTGGAGAAAACAATCATGTAACAATGTCGCAACACTCTAAGATCATAAGGTATGATTTATCGGAATAGACTCACTCATTGGAGTATAAATAAATCATCAATAGGAATAGACTCACTCTCTGGAGTACAATTAAGTCATCAATATCTCAATAGAATAGGGTTTTGATCTATACATAAAATATGCATTTTATTATCTCCTAAGCTTATGATTATGCTAGTGTTTGATTAGAATAACTACTACTTTAATATAGTTTTTGGTTTTTGTAGGAAACAAGAGTAATACACAGAAATGAGGTGAAAAGTAACTCGAATGGTTAAATTACTATAACTTCGTGTACAAATGTCGGATTGGACTGATTCAAGTTTCATGTTAAAGTTCAAGAAGTCAGCTTTCCAACTCCACCAACCACGCACAATTCGGAGTTCGGGACACAAAGTTATAGCCATTTGAAGTTCATGAACAGTAACTACAATCGATCGGAAATCACTGCGATCGATCGCCATAGCCGGAAAAGCACTGTATTGAAGGAAACGATCGATCGGCATCAAAATGATCGATCGTATCTACTGGAATTTTTCAATCGCCGAAGACAGTAACTACGATCGATCGGTATCAGACGGCGTCGATCGGCAAGCGATCGATCGGAGAAAAATAACGAAGGAATAGCGATCGATCGGACAACGAACGATCGGCAATACGGACGATCGATTGCCGTATGCGGCAAACCAGAATTAAGACCTATTTCGACTTGGATTTGGAAGGGGATTTGAGGGTTTTCCTTCACCCCTATATATATGCCTTAAAGGAGAACGTATTGGGCAATCAACCTTGGAGAACTAGAGCTTTATTGGAGGCTAGAGAGGAGAAAAAGAAGAGGTCTTCTGGAGCAAAGAAGAAGAAGGATTCATGACGATGGATCTACACAAACAGGCTTTTCTTTTCTCCCTTTCTATGTGTAACTAAACTTTCATTCAAGGCTTGATGAAGCCCTAGATGTGTATTGCTACTCTTGATAGTTTAATTTTATAAAGTTGATTATGATTTATGCTTAATGCAATTTCATGAGTATTCTTTTGAGTGCTTGATCATAGACTTGATTGATTATGAATGGAATTAGATATTGTGATTGATTTTATGCCCGATCAAGGATAAGATTAATTGCATTATAATAGAGTTGTGATTGATTCTATGCCCGATCAAGGATAGGATTGATTACAAAATAGTGGATGAACTTTCGTGTCCGATCAAGAAAGTTAGTGAATTCACTAGTAATTCGTGTGTCCGATCAAGAACATGAATTACCATATCATGTTAACTTATGCTTAATAATAATTGAGAGTAGTAATTGCATGTCTAGTGGTGGATTCTCTGCCTTGATATTGATTAAATCTCAGTTAGATTAGATAAAGTTCATTGCTTTCTTTAGAATTAATTAAACTACATCTTTTTCTTCTCTTGAGTTTGGTAAAGTATTCACCGTCCCTGAGGTTCGACAACCCTTTAATACTCGCCGTAGTACAATTGCCTTGTGCACTTGCAAGGGTTTAATTTTAAACGATCAAGTTTTTGGCGCCGTTGCCGGGGATCGAACCCGGGTCACCCGTGTGACAGGCGGGAATACTCACCACTATATTCTTAGCTTAGCTTAGTTTTAGAGTAATTAGTGAGTCTTAACTTAGATGATTTGTCAGTAGCTTAATTTGTGTTTTTCTTTCTTTTTGCAAGGTTAAGAGAAGACGTGGAATTCTCACCAACGTGGAAGGGCCACCCCTTCCCCTAGTTTGCATTCTCTTATCCTTCCCTTTTTAGATTAACTTGTGTGTTTGATATTTTTCTTTTCTTTCTGTGACTGCATGTTGTGCTAGTTGTGGCTATTAGGACTGTTAGTTGTCGATATCTAGGACTGATGATTGCTAGTTGTGGATATCTAGGGTTGTTTATTTGATTTGTGGATGTGTGATATTTTGGTTCAGTTGATGAATGCATGGTGAAAAAAAATGTCTTCACCTTTTTATGGATTTAGCCATGAGAATCCATATAGGAGCTTTAATGATTATTGTTCTTCACACACACCTAATCCCCCTCCCTATGAAGTGCCCTACCACCCACATCCCTTATATGCTGATACTTACAACCGTGGGTGGGATAATCACTCTAATTTTGGGAGTGGCACATCTTCCCTACAATACACAACTCATCATATGTCGGAACCATGTGCCCTCTGTTTAAGTCCCATTCACACCCCAGTGGAGTGCCCTTTGGCCCATGAGTACCCTGATTTTATAAGAAAATATGTGAATGAGGCCCAAAGTCTTCATAGGTGGGAGGATCATCTTAACAACCCTTGGGAGCAACCCAACCCTGGGCCCACTCTTCATCAGGCCCCTAGACAAGATTTTCTAAGCCATCAATTACCTTACCAACTAGCCTCTACTCCTCAGTTTGGCCAACTGACCTTGGAAGACCAGATGAGTCAAATGAGCCAAATGTTCCTCTCACACTTAACTGAGATTAAAATTGAATGTGAGGAGATGAGAGATGAAATACGGACCCATGCCCAGATTGTACATTCTCACACACAGGCTCTTGCCAACATTGAAATACAGTTAGAACAGCTAACACAGGCCATGAATATGAATGAAGAATGCATTTTACCTGTCGAGTCCCAATATCCGAAGGGCAAATTTTCTGATGAAGGGATCTGTTTTTCCCCTGATTTTGATGTTACATCCCTTCCTAATGCCCAAAGGTTTGACAACGAGCTTGAGTGGGCTTTACATAATGATCAAGAGGGTGTAGAAATTAAAGAAGAAGTGAGTGTGTTGATAGAACCAAATTTTCAACCTTCTTCTATATCTGAAGAGTTGGAGTCTACGGTATTATCACCAGAACCTTCTATTCTTGAAACACCATTCATACCATGTCTTGACCAATCTAACTCTTTGTTTAATGAACATAACTTAGATTGTTTCATAGATGGTTTAGTTGAGTCACTAATTGAGGACGCTTTCCCAGTTAGGTTACTAGAAGAGGCCCCTAAGGCCAAAATGGTTGATGTGGGTGAGGAGGTTCCCTTTATATTAAAATTCTCTAATGACCTTCTTTTATGGTTAATGGAGGGACCCCTCTTTCCAAAGCTTCCCTACCCACCACTCCATCCTTTTATTCCACGATGTGCTCCATACTTAGGCAACAAAGATAGGAGTGTGTGGTGCAATCATTTAATTGATCCAGGTTGATGACTTGATAATCTAGACCCTACAGAGGATTATGGCTTCGTCTGGCTGAAGATGTTAAACTTAGCGCTTGGTGGGAGGCAACCCACGTATTCAGGTGTATTCTCTCCTTTATCTGATTTTCTTTATTATATGCTCATTGTCATGCTATATTTTGTTCACATTGAGGACAATGTTCATAATAGGTTTGGGGGAGGGAATATTACTTGTAAAAAAAAATTAAAAATTGAAAAATCATAAAAATTTGATTAGTTTTTAGGTTGTTTGTTAGTACTTTTTCTGTTAGGATTTGATAGTTTATCCCGTAATGATGCATGTTACAATTCTTAAGAGATTAATTTGCATTGGAAGTGTGAGTAAGTATACTGGAGGATAGATACACTTAAATGAGCATATCTTTCCGTTACAGTCCTCTTGGAACAAGTGCTTGAACTAAAAAAACTCACTCACACACACTAGTTACATAAAGTAATACCATCTAGAGATTTGTTGAATGCTAATTTACAGTGGGATGTCTTTAGTCATAGTCATTGGATGATGTGTAGTTGTCTGTTGAGCTTAAAAGATCATGATAGACCATTTACTTGGCTATGGCAAGGGATTGGAACCGGAAATAGGTTGAGAGTATAATACAACCTGGACAAAATAAAGATGTGCTTGAAAATATATATGCTGGAAATGAAAATGAAAATATGAAAAAATGGAAACAATATGAAAGAAAAGGGGCTGCTTGACTTTATAGGATTAACTTAGGCTGATGCTCGGGCCTGAAGCGGTCTCTTAAAACCTAATGCCCTAAGCCAATTGGCTGGGAGTCATTGGCCTGAGTCATTGCTAAACCTAAGCATCTTGAAGTCAGGCCTTACACAGTCTCGTAAAAAAAAAGAAAAAAAAAAGAAAAGAAAAAAGTCTATGGTGTATTATCCTCTCAAATCTAGAATGTTGGACCCGAAGGAGGCGCGCAGATTTGGGCTATCATGAACCTAAAGATTACGATGACTATGTAGATTCTGATGTTCTTTGGTTAATGGGTAACACTGGATCTGTATAAAACAGAAATTTAGAATGTATTGCTACAATGTTCTACACTTTTACTATTTACATTATCATGCTATATAATATTGAGCAGAAATTTCTAAGATGAAAGTGTGGAATAAAACCACTTACTTGAGGGCTTCTATATTCCTGTTGATTATGAACCAAATACATGTGGTTGATTTTCTTAAGCATTGTAGTATGTATTTGTCGGGATAATAGGTTTGTGTGTTTTGCAATGTTTTTATTTTTGCTTTGTTTTTGCACTTAGGTTAATTAGATTAATAAATACATGTTTGTGGGTAGCATGACTGCAAACCCTCACGAGACAATACTCGTCCTACGAGGGACACCTAGAGGTTTAACGGCTTGTTGCATACGCTCAATGCAATCGTGTTCCCTACGAAAGTGGTGTTTACTTTTGCATTAGTTCCTTTAGTTTGATTGTTTGATTTTATTTTTGTTCTTGTTTTGCTAGGGACTAGCAAAATCTAGGTATGGGGTGTGATCTATACATGAAATATACATTTATTATCTCCTAAGCTTATGATTATGCTAGTGTTTGATTAGAATAACTACTACTTTAATATAGTTTTTGGTTTTTGTAGGAAACAAGAGTAATACACAGAAATGAGGTAAAAAGTAACTCGAATGGTTAAATTATCATAACTTCGTGTACAAATGTTGGATTGGAATGATTCAAGCTTCATGTTAAAGTTCAAGAAGTCAGATTTCCAACGCCACCAACCACGCGCAATTCGGAGTTCTGGACACAAAGTTATAGCCATTTGAAGTTCATGAACAGTAACTACGATCGATCGGAAATCACTGCGATCGATCGCCATAGCCAGAAAAGCACTGTATTGAAGGAAACGATCGATCGTATCTACTGAAATTTTTCAATCGCCGAAGACAGTAACTACGATCGATCGGTATCAGACGGCGTCGATCGGCAAGCGATCGATCGGAGAAAAATAACGAAGGAATAGCGATCGATCGGACAACGAACGATTGGCAATACGGACGATCGATCGCCATATGCGGCAAACAGGAATTAAGACCTATTTCGACTTGGATTTGGAAGGGGATTTGAGGGTTTTCTTTCACCCCTATATATATGCCTTAAAGGAGAACGTATTGGGCACTCAACCTTGGAGAACTAGTGCTTTATTGTAGGCTAGAGAGGAGAAAAAGAAGAGGTCTTCTGGAGCAAAGAAGAAGAAGGATTCATGACGATGGATCTACACAAACAGGCTTTTCTTTTCTCCCTTTCTATGTGTAACTAAACTTTCATTCAAGGCTTGATGAAGCCCTAGATGTGTATTGCTACTCTTGATAGTTTAATTTTATAAAGTTGATTATGATTTATGCTTAATGCAATTTCATGAGTATTCTTTTGAGTGCTTGATCATAGACTTGATTGATTATGAATGGAATTAGATATTCTAATTGATTTTATGCCCGATCAAGGATAAGATTAATTGCATTATAATAGAGTTGTGATTGATTCTATGCCCGATCAAGGATAGGATTGATTACAAAATAGTGGATGAACTTTCGTGTCCGATCAAGAACGTTAGTGAATTCACTAGTAATTCGTGTGTCCGATCAAGAACATGAATTACCATATCATGTTAACTTATGCTTAATAATAATTGAGAGTAGTAATTGCATGTCTAGTGGTTGATTCTCTGCCTTGATATTTCTCCATATTGATTAAATCTGAGTTAGATTAGATAAAGTTCATTGCTTTCTTTAGAATTAATTAAACTACATCCTTTTCTTCTCTTGAGTTTGGTAAAGTATTCACCGTCCCTGAGGTTCGACAACCCTTTAATACTCGCCGTAGTACAATTGCCTTGTGCACTTGCAAGGGTTTAATTTTAAACGATCAGGTTTCTCACAAGAACACAGCTGAGACTCCAATGTCTTGATCAATAGGTAACTCGCCAAAAGAGTAATAATAGATCGCAATCATAATTCAAACAACATGCTTCATGTCTAACCTTAGATAGGAACATCTCTGAAATTTAGGTTCTACAATTTATGAGACTAAATTCAAGATGAAAGAATGATTGGAATATTCGGTTTGATCTCCTATTTGAACTCAAACAAACACAAAACTGGAATTAGAAATCTTAGTATAATAAGAATCTAGGTTGTAATGACTAACCCATAATATTAATCTTTTAGATCAAATAGTCTTACAGTAATAGTCCATACCATGTCCTACATCGTATATTAGTGATATTTTAATCAGATTAGATTATATCATTAAATATTAATAGGTACTAGTGACTTAGACCTTAATTACGGTAAACTGTTTTGTTGATAACAACCCCATTCCGACTGTCCCCACAATTGGCACAGTAGGAAATTAAGTCTGAAATTTTAAAAATAAGTAAATCTATGTGTCTACTTTCCGACCAAAAAGACGGCATATTTGTCTGATTTTTCTGTGATTTGTTATGATTTTTATACTGCAGGTCGTTGGCGCAGGAAATAGTTTTGGCCGAGACCATATCAAATAACCACTGGTATGCCAGAAATCCGGGAGGAACTTGAGGTGGCTAAAGAAATGACTAGTCCATGACTGACGACGGAATCCAACCAGGAAGTACTGATCGCCATGATCAGTGTGCTTGGTGTTCAACTGCAGAATTTGGAGACAATCCATTCCTAGAACCAGGAGCAGATGCTGGCCAACCAGACAGCCATAGTCACTCCTCCACCGCCACCACTAGGAGATCTTGGTGGTCCAGTTCGACAAGGGGGGTCCAGTGTGCTTGGCGGCTCTACACAGGCCCTAAACGCTGGGTCTTCCATCGCACATGGAATCCAACTGGGTAACCCAGGCGCCGAAGAGGGCAGATCTGTCCTTGAGGGACGAGGCACTCAAGGTGTTCGAGGAAATGACACAATGAATCTGCACCTGCGAAATGTCCAGCGTGAGTTGGACGCGGATTGGGAGGAGTCTCTAGGCTATCATGGAGGCCATAGGGGTAACGCAGAACCCAGGTTGGCGCGGCTCCAATTCCCACGATTCAATGGTGAAGAGGACCCCTAGGAGTGGCTATACAAGGCTGACAAGTTCTTCGCCTATCAGGGGACTTTTTCAGATGCCGGACGCCTACGTGTGGCCGCTTTTCACTTAGATGGCGACGCTTCAGTCTGGTACCAGGCCTTTGAGAAGGAGGTATGATTTCCGACTTGGGCATCATTCTCGGATGAGTTGTGCATCCAGTTTGGGCCGAACGAATTTTAGGATTTCAACGAGATGCTCTCCACCATCAGGCAAACAACAACCGTGAGGGCATACTATTTGGAGTTTATGAAGATTGCGAACCGCTTGCCAGAATGGCCGATCGCAGCACTGGTTCGCACTTTCAAGCGCGGCTTGAAATCAGAGATAGCAGACGAAATGCGGCATTTTCCTTGTCACACGATGAGGGATGTGGTGCGTCATGTATGCATCGAAGAGGAGAAGCTGGCCAGACAAAGGAGGGGGGGACGTGGGAGTTTTCCAACAAGGACCCCTGGTAGCCCAGCGCTGAGGCCACTGCTATCTCCTGCTCCAAATCCCAGTTGACCTACGACGACTGGCTTTGTTGTTCCCCCGATTTGATGACTCACAATCACTCAGATGGAGGAGCGTCATGCCAAGGGGCTATGTTACAGGTGCGATGAAAAGTTTGTTCCCAGACACAGGTGCGCAGTACGGGGAAGTTTACTCATAGAAGAAGTCGACGAGGATGTTTCTTTCCAGCCCGAGGAAACCAGAGTACCCCGACGTGCAACCTGAGATCTCCGTGCATGCCTACTCAGGGACCTTCACCCCACGCACCATGCGGGTACAAGGACTCCTCAAGCGATAGGAGGTCGCGGTATTGATTGACAGTGGGTCGACCCACAATTTTATCAACGATAAGGTAGCACAGCGATTGGGTTGTTATGTGGCCGATGCTAAGCCTTTTGACGTGCTCATTGGGGACGGTATACACCTCAAGATCTCTTCAACTAGTATAATACATACAGAAGGATTATGGTTTTGTTGTATCCTAGCACTTGGGGAGAGTTAATTCAGGAAAAGAAGGGGAAAGGGAAGACGAGATGAGGGAGGAATTCCTCTGCAAGCTAGGCGGCGGCTCAGACAGAGAAGGGACGACGGGGGTGAAGCAGGAGGAAGATGAGATTAGGGTAATCCCTTGCATAATCATCCAAAGAGGGCATAAGCCCCTTACATACTCTCCCACGTTGTGGGCTTGGGCTATTCCCTAAACTGGGCCGAAAGCCTTATTACATAATACTTAATAACTTGGGCTACTCCCCTAAGCCAACAATATAAATAAACCAAATAACATAAAGAAATGAACTAATACTGGAACACATCATTCCACCACGCTCCGCTAATAAACCAAATAACATGGGAGGATATCTCTATGGACTTTGTCAAAGCCTTGCCCGTGGTCCAAGGAAAGTCGGTCATTCTGGTGGTGGTGGACCGGCTCTCAAAATATGCTCATTTCTGTGCTTTGAGCCATCATTTTACAGCCCGGACGGTTGCTAAAACCTTTGTCAAAGAGATCGCTCGATTGCATGGAATGCCTAAGACTATCGTCTCGGATAGAGACAAGGTTTTCATTTCTACATTCTGGCGTGAGTTTTTTGCTATCCCAGGTACGAAACTCACCATGAGCACGGCTTACCATCCCTAGACAGATGGCCAGACGGAGATCGTCAACAGGTGTGTGGAGCAATATTTGCACTGCTTTGTGGGGGATCAGCCTCGTAAATGGTTACAGCTTCTTCCCCGGGCTGAATGGTCTTATAATACGGCTTACCACACACGGACAGGGTTTACACCGTTTGAAGTTGTCTATGGTTGTCCACCTCCTTCAGTTCTCTCTTATGTGCCTCACAGGTCATCCGTTGCTGAGGTCGACTATTTGTTGCAAACAAGGGATGAGATTCTTAGGCAGCTGAAAGCAAATCTCGCAGCCGCCCAAAACCGTATGAAACAACTTGCTGATAAGAAGAGGATGGATCAGGCCTTTCAAGTGGGTGATTTGGTCTACGTGTCTATCCTACCATAGCGCCAGACCTCTTTGTTTAGATCCGATCAGGCCAAGCTCGCACCTCGTTATCATGGGCCACATTCTGTGCTCGAACGTATCGGGCCCGTTGCTTATCGCCTAACTCTACCCCGCACCTGGTTTTCCATGTTTCGCGCATACGTCATTTTATGGGAGATGCATAGTCGGTCACTATAGGCGGGCCCTTATCTCTCACACCTCCTGTGGATATGGATACTACAGTGCCAGCGTCTATCCTTGACAAACGATGCGTTCGTAAGGTGGGTCGCATTATTACAGACATATTGGTGGCATGGAAGGGTCATTCACTGGAAGATGCTACGTGGGAAGTGGAGGACGACATTCTGGCTCGTTTTCTGGACTGGTCGCCTTGAGGTCAAGGCGATAAGCGGAGCATGGTGGATTGTTGTGAATGCCATACCAGGCCAGTATGAATACGTCAGCAGCAGCCATCATGCCAATAGGATATTTGATTAGTATTGCGTATCTTATTGTAATCAGGTCCATTTAGGTTAATTGTTAGGTAACGGGCTGATTGAGAATAATCAGGCCAATTAGTGGCCCATCAGTTTGGCCAGATGGCGTGCGCCCTTAGGCAGACGTGCCATCTTGTCCCTTTATATGTTGGACGTCTTCCTCAGTTGGAGATTATGCAATAGAAATCATTTCAGTTTATTACTTTTCTTCTTTCTTTTCACTTTTGCCGTCGATTGATACCTTGTGACTTTTGCCGATCACAACAAGATAACACTCAAGGATATCAATAATTATAATTAATATGGAATCTCTCAATAAATCAATCATTCATATAATCTCTACTACTGAGATAGAATCAAATAGCTCATCATAGAATAGATGGAAAGAGTTTAGAATCAAACTTAGTAGGAAAAACCATCCTACCTCTTCGTAGAATGAAAACTGCATGTCCAATGTAGCTCATCTTCTTCTCTACGCACGAGACCTCCGCTCCTTCGTATATGACGAGGTTTGAATGAAGAAGAAGGGTGAACGGGCTGCTGGAACAAGGGAGAATGAGAGAAAACAAGGCTGGGGCATTCACAAACTCTCTAGTGTGATAAAACACAAGTTAGCCCCCTTATGGGTGTTTATATAGACCTTATGCCTATTCCAACTAGGATATTTTTCCTTTAGGATTTATTCCCAATCTAATATATAAATCCTCTTATTAGAAGCTTACCATAGGTAAATGGGGCGTCCTAAACTTAATCCTCCTTGATTAGTTAGGATTTGATATCTACTTTAACTAGGTTTCCTAAAAACAACACTTTCTGGATTCAATCGCGTACCCTGGAGATCGATCGCGTACCCTGGAGAACAATCGCATACTCCGAACGCAAACCAAAATTCAAACTACCATAACTTTTTCCTCTGAACTCCGAATTATGCACCGTCAGTGGCATTGGAAAGCTCTCTTTGTGCATCAAAACTTCTTATTTTGATTAGTTAGGATTTAATATCTATTTTAATTAGGTATCGATCGCATACCCCGGCAATCGATCGCGTAGCCCGGCGATCGATCACTTACACAAATCGCATACCAAATACTTTCCAGACTTAATCCTCCTTGCTGTTTTAGAGAGAGTTGCAATGGCATTCCGAATGGTTTCTAGTGAACTTGCCAAGACTGAAAAGTTGAATGCGACGAACTTTGTCACCTGGAAGAGGCGTATTCAGCATATCCTGTTTCTAGCCCATTTCTTGGACCAAATAGTTGAACTTCTAAGTGAAAATACTACTGATGCTCAAAAGAGAGAGTATGAGAAGTTCAAACTGTAGGATGCTAAAGCAAGGACCACAATGTTAAATTTATGGAGCCAAACGTTGAGTTACTTTTTGAGAAGCATGCCACTGCATAAGAAATATATGAGGTTATCGTGAGAAGGTATGGAGGGCATACTGTAAGAGCAAGGGGAAAAGCATGTGCAAAAGCGCGTCATTTATTAGAGTATAAATCTAGCTTTGATTCTTTTATTGTAAGCTTGTGAGCTAGCCTGTGTTTTATGCTTATTGTGTAATTAAGGATGGATTGTGTACTCTAGATAGATTTGGGATTTCCTTATTTTGATTTGAATGAATATGTATTATTATGTATTTTCAATGACTTTTTGAAATGAATTGGAAAACCAAAGTAATGCTTCATATGTTGTCACGCCCCGAAATCCCATACCTCGATCGGAGTGCGGAAGCCAATCAATGATATACATTTGGAGGTAGAGAATCTCGGGCGCGAGACCGAACAGTCGATTTCACCACCAATTACGATCATCTCAAAAGGATGTGTAATCGGTCATGCCCATAATCAGTGCAATACAAATACAAACATTAATGAATACTATGGAATGGAAATTTACTTAATAATACTGATAATAATCCATTTAAGAAAGTCAAATCAAATAAACCTATAAATCTATGGCACACAATTGCCATTAAATGTCGTAAGCATCAAATAAGCAAAGCAAATAATATAAACTCTAAGTCTTCACGGCTCCTGTGACCGCTTCACTACTGCAACTTCCTGATCTCAATTTCCATTTGCGCCTGCATCAGAGGATGCATGAGTATTTCATAGAAACACTCAGCAGGATGTAAAAACCCACTGAATTAGGACAAACAATATGAATAGGATAAGAATAACAAAGGTTTATGAAGATGCCACAACAATAAGGCTCCTACTACACATATGAGTAAGGAGGGAATGATAATCATATTAAAAAGCTCCAGACATTAAAAGTGAAAGGAGTACAATTTCTGCTCGCTGAACCGATCACCCGCAAGTGACTATACCAGAACCACCCTAGGGGTCCTCTTTTTGGAACCCTGCCATGCGTCTAGGATGCTGGCCCCACCAGTGCTTACGGACACGATGGGCGGAGACTGAAGACCTTCCGTAATGTCAACAATCTAACGTACATATGTTGCCTCTTTTTGGGCAGTATGGAACCGCAGTACCACAAATATTAGTGACCCCGCAAGATCAAGCAATGGCATAATTTGAGCATACTATGAATCCACTTCCGGAGAGAGTCCCGCAAGACCTCTAGTGGAGGAATCAATCAAATAATCATGATGAATAATATTTCAAAGAAATAGAGGCCGCAACACTCTAACCCCATAAGGTATCATCACCGGGATAGACTCTCATACGGAGTATAAGTAGAAATGTCACACAAAGAAAATAACACAATCCATACATACGTTCATGCTCAGCCCTAGATGGAAGTTCATATAGGTCTTATTGAAATATATAAATCAGAGACAAGGTATTAATGAATTCCAGATGATTTGGATTCCAAATGGAACCTCAAACCGACACAAACGCTTTATCTTCAAATACACGATTACGGTTTTCTTAACATAGGTATTACCCCATTTATCATATTAACCATAACCCAAACTTACTGTGATAATCATAAGGATATAGTCTAGTATTAGTTACTAGCACGTCATACCATCTTCACATCTTATTAAGTGGTTTTACTTAAGTACTTAGTATTTTCACTTAGATTCTGCTCACTGTCTTATGCACAACAATCCCCTTCCGGCGGCTCCCAGACACTGTACAGTTAAGTTTATCTTCTGAAATTTTTACTGAGAATACCCTTGTGAGTCTAGTTTCTAATCCCACCCGTTTTATATTTTTCTGATATCATATGAATTAGTTATGAATTATTTACTATAGACTGTCCGTGCAGAAACAGTTCTGGCCGAAAGTGAAACACATGATTAAACTTTAATATTCTTATTCCGAACCACTTATAGATGATAATATACTCATGATAGATGATAGTACTCCCCTCCTAGATCAATTACAGATCCTGGAATTAACTAGAATTACCAAAAGATTCCCTTTTTATCATGTTTCTCCCCATATAACACAATCTTAGACCATAATATCTTTCAATTAAGTCAATTTAAGCAAAACGATCATTAAGGCATAAGACTCAATCATTAGACATCATAATCAAAGCAATATCAGAACTTTTATCTTCTGTAAAATTAATAAAGCATCCAACTTTGATCTGATTTACCATCTAGACATGAAGCATGAAGGCATATATGCATGTATCGCGATACACATAGAAAACAAGACATAAATCATTAATCTCGCAAGATTCAAAGCAATACTCCAAGGTAATCAGTAATAACACTTATCATATAATGTGAGAAAAGAAGAAGACAAGAGGGAAAAACCATCCTACACTTTATCACCAAAAGACGTCGCCTCTCTACGCGATGTTCGTCTTCTCCGCTTCCTTCAAAGCTCCCGATCCAAGCTCTTGAGCAATTCCCACTAGAAGAGGTCTTCTAAGAGAGGGATGAACGTGGGAAGGAGAGGGGAAAGCCTCTGGACGTTCTAGGGTTTAGTTTTTAAAAGCACAAGCCTAGACTCTATGGGTTTATATAGAGTTTTTAGAAGATCTTTGCCCAATCAATTCTACCATATCTTGGGCACTTTCCACCAATGGGAGAGTCCCTAAATCACCCTAGGAACGTGCAATACAAGTCTAGTTAGGATATGACATCTTTCCCAATCAAATCCGCCTCAAAATTAGGTTAGAATTCGCCAAACCGCAACTGGCGATCGATCGTGCAATACGGCGATCGATCGTCCTGCGTTGTTTACAAACTGCGCGATGGCGCCGATCGTAGCCGATCGAAGCCGATCGATCGTGTTCCATAAGCCGATCGATCGATTTTAGCGCGATCGATCGTTTTTATTCAATTTCCCATATCTTTTTACTCCGAACTCCAAATCACACAAAATTGGTGTCGTTGGAAAGCTCTTCTCACCAACTTTAATTTAAACAAAGCACTACATGGCCAAATCAATCATTAAGAGGGTTAAATTTCAGTTTGAAGATACTTACTAATTTTTCGGATGTTACATATGTATTGTTTTACTCATGTCGAAAAGAACAATGGATCTGTTGCATCTTTGATATTCATTATGTTAAATGATTTTAAAAATTTGGAGAATTATAGGTAGGTAGTTTAGTTTATCTTCCTTCTTTTATGTTCTTGTTTCCCTATTTCGTTGGCACTATATTTTGATGACCGGTCCAAGTGCCACACCCTTATCTAGTTTGAAGGAGAGGTGCGTGGCAGAAACTCTCTCCAGCTCAAAGGTGAGGTGTGTTTGGTAACTGTGATATGGATTTAAAGGTGTGATTAATAAAATCATGTCCTTTTAAATTACACGAAGAATTACAATTGAGAAATTATGTTTAGGAATAGTGTAATTTTCCGAGTGAGATTCTAATATTTAGTCTTGAGGGTTAGACATTTGATATGTATTACTTTTTTTATATTATAAATCAAAGGACGAGATTTAAGGTGTGATTTGGGCCAAAATCAAATCCCACCCAAAAACATATTGTCAAACATGGGATTTAGACCAAATGATGCGATTCGATGAATCATAGGGTCTAAATCCCTGTACCCAAATGCACCAGAATTGTTAGTTTCTTAATTCCATTTTCCTTTCTTATTTGATACTAAGGTGCACATTGGAAATGTAAAGTGCTTCTTTAGATGCGGCTTTTTAGGAGAATCTCCTCTTTGAGGAAAGGTTAGGAAAATCGCTTCCCTTGCAGCGTTCTAACGCCACTTCTTTACCCAATTGCACACTCTAGCATGAATAGTTGTGCATCGATTCTGTACACGAAATCCATCTTTCAGCATTGTTGTTCCTTGTTAACTAGATGAAAGAGAATCTACTACTCCTACAACCACTTCCGCCTCCGGAATCCTCAAAGCAGATGGGCCTGGGAATTGTCACCAGGAGCCCGCAAACTCCCGCTCTCTCTCTTCCCTCCTTTGTCTGTGAACTCGCTGGAATTTGAACAAGACAAAGACAATGGCTGCGTCTTGGACGATGCTGGCGCTTAGGAAACCTCGCTGTCTACAATTTAAGCTTCCTTCCCCACTTTCTCGAAGACAAACCTGGATTCTTCCTCATCTTCTTCTAGTGGCTCTGTTTCACACCTCAGGTATGAGATTCCTCCTTTCTTCTTTCTTTTTCTTTTCCTTTTTTTGGGTTGGTAAAATGAAGACTAATTGTGCAGAACTGGACCATGTATGACATCTGTGAGTTCTCTGAGATTATATATGACTGCTGGAAATTTTTGTCAAATTGTCACTGCTGCTTAATCATCTTCTTGTTTTGTCTAAAGTCTTTCTAGAATTATGGAATAGGTTTTACTTAATACTCTGGCTAGAAGCTGTAGCTGCACTAAGAATTACTGCCTTTCATTCCATGTTAATAGTCCTATTTGGTTTTTCGAAATGAACTGATTTAAGTTCAATCTGAAAAACCAAATATGAGCACTAATTATTGTCGTTTACTAGTCCCTTCGTCCAAAATTATCCGTCTGCATTAGAAATCAGAGTGAAATGAAGGTTATCTAATACAGACAGGTAATTGTCAACGGAGGGAGTATTCTTTAAGAATTGGAGCTCTTAAATTTGTTCAGAGTATTCTATTGGTCTCTGACTTCATGCCCATGTGACTAGACTTTAATCAACATACAAAAAAAAATCAGATCTTTTCTGTTCAGAAGTTCTGTGGCTTCAGTTAAGTTTGCTGTTTTATATTTACTTGCACGACTTTTCATTTCTTATTTCTGCCCTTGGTGTAATGCAGGAGTTGCTAACTTAAGTGATGCTTGCGATGGAGACCTCATCAAGATATATCCGGGATGCACATCCTCGGTTATCCTTTAAGCAGAGGAGGAGTGGCTATGAACCTTCGGATACTGAGACTGAATGGCGTGAAGTGAAAAGAGGTGGCAATGATAAGGACGAGGAAGATTTATTCATGGATAGACCAAGAACTCCTCCAATTTTGTCAAGGAAAAGTAGCCCTTTGTTGCACGGTGAGAGGTATGCGAAAACCAGCCCTGTTCCAAGAAGGAAGAGTAAATCTCCATACAAAAGAAGAGCAGGTGAGGGCCACAATCATTCTCCTCTATATAATGGAAGGAGTACCAGTCCTTATTCACTGTCCAAGCCTCAGGATTTTGATGAGCTCCAAGGATCAAATAGGCTACGAAATCACCAGTTATCTCATCGTCTTTCAGATGATCCGGATGATGCATCACCACAGCGTTTAGTGAACTCTAAGCATTGCCAAAGGTTCAATTATAGCCGAAGGTCTAAATCTACCCCAAAAGTAAGAGGGAGGGAAATGGAGCATATTTCTGGATCTTCAGAGAGAAAGGTTGGGAGGAGCCAGTCACCACTCGCAGAAAATCTAATCCAGGCTCAACAAGACAGTCCATATGCTCCACTCGGTGAAATTAATGAAATGGTTACTAATGAAAAACATTCGAAAGAACTCTGTACAGAAGGAGCAATGATGCAAAGCACAGACTCATTTTCACAAGGAGACATCTTCTTTTCTCGTGATCAAAGGTCCACTAATATCAGAAATGATAATTGGGCTTATGGACGAAATATATCTTCAAAACCTAAAATCATTTCAGAACAGAATCGAATCACACAACTGAGGAACCGTGGAGTCAGTGGTTATGATCAAAGCACACAAGTGGTTTCAGTCAGTACTATTTTATCGCGCACACAAACAACTTCGAGCTCTGCTATAAGCAACCGTCAGAGTAGTAGAAAAGCTAGCCATGAGAGTATTAAGTTTAGTGAAACTAGCGGAAAGTCAAGCAGTGGATTCAAGAAATTCACAGCAAGCAGACAGAAAAGCCAATCAGATATGTGGTTTTCTTGTGTGAAGCGAGGACCTTGCAGGACGTCTAAATCACCTGAAACTAGGGAGATTGATGAAGCTTCATTTATAGAGAAAGCATTTGTCGTCGAAAATTTGAGACAGTTCTGGGCAGATAAACACCGGCCAGGTTCCTTGAGTGGCTTCATTTGCCACAAACAGCAAGCTCAACAACTCAAACAATTGGTAAGGGTATTGTGTGATGCTGTTATTTTATTTCACTTACTGATATGGTTCTTCAGAGTGCCCGCCACAGTATTTGCAATCATGAACGTAGTGACAGACATATACCGTTACTAAGTGTACTAATGCTAGTAGTTGATAATAAATGAGGGTGCCTAGTCTGTGTACATGAGTGCAGAAATAGGCCCTCCGCGCCTAGACTTAGAGCAGTCAGATCCCGGCATCCCCACTCCCAGCCTTCTGCTGAAACGTTTCAACAAATAGAGTGGACTGGGAGGGAGTTGTTTCCTGCGGTGCAGCAGCCAGCCGGAGGCGGCTGTGTCAAGTGCTGAAAATCTACTTATCTGAGGTTATTGTCTGTCTTATAAATAATGTTAATATTGTAATCTAAGGTTTAGTTGCACCTTGCGAGTAGCTAAAATAAAAAAATAGATGCATACGCATGTACGTAAATACGAACATATTTCTAATTTATATAGTGCTAGCTTTTTTGTACCTTTTTTCCACTATAGGCTAAAGATGCCAGGTCGATATTGGAAAGCTAGATTTGGTGGCAATCATAAGGATCATCATGGTTCTATGAACTTTGGGCCTATTGGATATGTGGGCCTTACTGATTTTCTCATCTGAAATTCCAAATATTGGGAATTCACAGCGCCCAAAAGAGGTTCATCTGGATATGAATGAGTCAAGATTTGGCTACCAACCATCATCCACAATTCTCTGTCAACAACAGTTGGTCCCACCCTTGTTTGACCTGTCTATGGTCCAATTGTTGGGTGTTAGGTACATAGTACTCTTTTTTTTACGTATGTAATTCGTGTGTGCAATAGTTTAGTTAATTGTTTTTAGTTTTGGTTTGTATCACTATCATTTTCTCAGGCCTTCTGATGATTTGTCTAGATTAGTTGTGTTCAGATCATCTTGTGTAGTGGCCAAGGGCCGTGCGCAATGTGCTTTGCCGAACATTGTCCTCTAATTTATTCAATTTCCCTGATAAGGAAATGAACTTTTGATAATGAATTCATGGATAGCATTCTGTTTGATTGGTGATGATACTTTGTTCTTAACTTTGCCAGATATCCCATAAAAACTGCCCTAATATTCTGTTTAAGGGACCTTATGGCTCTGGAAAGAAAGCTTTAAGCATGGCCTTATTGCGTGAAATTTATGGTGCCTCAGCATGGAAAGTATGTGACTAGGTTTTCATCTATGGCAATGCCTCATCGTTGAATTATATTTTCCTAGTATTTATAGTTCCATAATCCCGGCTAATGACTTTTTCATGTAAATTTTCTTATAGATCTCACACGAACTGCGGTACTTTCATGTTCAGGTATGACATGGACAAAGTGATAATTACTTTTCTCCTGATTGTAGTATGTACTTAACATGCTGCTCCTTGTAACAGCCATTAAGCATTATTCTTCTGAATAGTGCGTATATGCATTTGCATGTGACATGTTTTTGACAGTTTATCATAACGAGAAAAGTGGATCTGAACTTGAAATTTTGTAGATTTAATTATTTGTAATCTTAAATGCTTGGAAAAAATTTGTTTGTGAGGCTACATTTTCTATGTCGCTGTTTTATCTTACATTATATGAAAGCTAGATGCTGTTCAGTCCATTCAAATACTCCTTTTCCTTACTGACAAGAAAAGTAAATTATAAGAATTTACATGGCGATGGCTTTTTTGGATACGATCAATTGGATTTGGAAGTAGCCTGTGCAGAAATGGATTTTTCTACGAGGATTTCCTGACAATTTTCTTTCTGTATGGGCATTCCCTTATTTAGTATCAACGTCCTTTGCTGCATTTAACAGGATTCAAGACCACTGGATGTCGTCATTCCAGTGGCTTCTAGTCCACACCATGTCGAACTTAATCTTCAAACTGAACCGAAGAATGCTAGGTATGCTTTAATGGCACTCGTGAAGGAATTAACCAGCAACCACACGTCTACTCCAGAAGTCAGTGATGCTAGCTTTAGAGCAGATCACAAAGGTGTAATGAGATTACATCTGTTTTATTTAGATACAACTAGTTTTACTAAATTTTTAAGTTGTTAATTTTTTGTGGCAGTAATTGTTCTTTACGAGGTTGACCATTTAGCTGAGAATATTCAGCATTTAATTAAATGGATAATGGACTGCTACACGGATGCTTGTAAGATTGTTCTCTGTTGTGAAGATGATACTGAAATCCTTGAATGTGTGAAAAGCCGGTGTAAACTAATTACAGTGGACCCACCGGTTACACATGAAGTAAGTACATAACTCATGTAACTTTTCTATGACTTTTTTGCACTTTCACGAAGTGTTTTCTCTAAAATTATCACAATAAAAAAGGGTTAGGCAATTCTTTCAGTGGTCTTGAATTTGATGCCGTGTGCTTCACATTCCAATATCCATCTGCCTATCTTGTACTGTGAGTCAATGGTGCTTGCATTTTACATCAGCTCCGGCATCTTTGCTTCTTTTTTATCACATGTATATAGAAAGATATCATAAAGAGCAGTGACTACATTTTATACTTTTGTGCATTTTCTATAGCTATGTTTATCTATTTCATGCATCGGTTGCAGCTTCTCCAGCACTTCAATCATCTTGAAAATTTCAATGATTATGTTGCAAATATTTATAGACTGTTCTAACCGGTTGGCGCAGAAATTTTACTCTATTACTGAGATTTGAACATGAACTATGTCATTAAGCTAGTGTTCTGCTCTTCCATATTTTTCAGATCATGGAAGTTCTGATCCAGATAGCGAGGAAGGAGAATTTTGATCTTCCCATGGGATTTGCTGCTAAAATTGCCACCAAGTCGAAGCAGAACTTGAGACAAGCAATTATGGCTCTTGAAGCATGCAGGACACACAAGTAGGAAGAAGATATTTAATTGCTGTTAATATGCAGTAATCTAGATGTAATTTATCCTGATCTATGAACGTATGCAGCTATCCTTTCGTTGACGAGCAACCAATTCCACTTGGCTGGGAAGAGGTACTTATTGATCTTGCTGCAGAGATTCTAGCAGATCCATCACCCAGAAGGTCATATCCCTCTTTCTTTGCATTTATAGTCAGACTAGTTACACTTGTTACATTCAGCAAAAAAAGAAAAAAGCTATTCTTGTTACATTAACATATACAAAAAATTAAGTCCTCTCTGTTGGACACTGTAATTCAAGTTCTTGGGGGTATAGGGGCTGCTTGCTGTCAGATTTAAATCTGATAGCATACATGAGAAAGGCGCCAGATGGGCCGCTCAAACCTTTCTGAATTTTAATGGGCAATCGGATGACTACTATTGCATTCGCAGAATCTGCATTGCAGTGTACCACAGAGTAGGTGGACTCTTAACATATATATCACCCTGATGGATATGTAGCTGATCGGTGTATACAATATATACTCTTTTTAAGAATTTGGGAAAGACTATTGGTATTTAACCTTTTAAGTTAACTGAACAAGGGTTGAGAATTGATTATAAGGATGCTCCCATTGTGTTTTGTTCCTAGTGGTCTATAGTGGCCGCTTTTTAATAACATTTATAACAAAATTCCATTAGAAAGTGTCTAGTTGCACAGATAAAATCGGTGAATGGAAACTTCTTTCTTCATTTTATTGGACCATGTAAGAAACTTGTCTAATTTTCTATGTGGATCATCTTAATAAACAAGGAACTTCCACTTAAAGTAGTTAAGAACAATTTTGCAAAGAAACACCTACTCTTTAATTAGAAGGGATAATAAGCAGACTTGTTAGCTAACCCAATTTAAAACCTAAAACCAGGTGGATCCAGAACTCATGTCTGAAAATGATTCTGTTCCACGATAAGTTGTAATATCCCAGTATCATTGATTTCATTTCTTCCTTCTCTGATGTACATTTTCATCATCATGGTTATAAATGATGCCAATTGTTCTTTATTTACAGGCAAGTTTTTGCGCAAGGAAAATTTCAAAAATTGCTGGTGGACTTTGTACATCCAAAGCTCATCCTTCAGGTAATAGTATTTAGTGCTTGTATATTTTTGCTGCAAACATGAGTCTCGTTTGCTAATATTATAAATACCTGCTAATTACAGAAGCTCGTTGAAGAGTTCCTCAAGGGAGTTGACACTAGTTTAAGAAGAGAGCTATATTATTGGCACGCCTATTACGTAAGTCTGTATGTCTTTTGTTCAGTTTGTTATCAGGAGAAACAGCATACTCAAGCATTTATTCCTGCAGGATAAGAGGCTTCCCACTGGAACAAGCGCTTTGCTGAAATTACAAGGTAAAGTATTATGTGCCGTTAGTTTTGTTTTATACATTCATTGATTGAGCTGGAACTGTACGTATCTGCACAAATAAATGTCTTCGGTCTCATATGATTGATTTTCAGTTATACTAATCTGCATGCATAGCACCATTTATTTGATAAGTGAAGGATTGATAAGCTGGCTAACTAGAGAGGGAATTATCAGAACCCAAAACAATGGAAGAAAGCTCTGTCTATGACATATTTGACATAAATCTAGATCGCAGCATAATAACACCGTGCTTAGTATGTAATTTCACAACCTGCCTAATTTTTTTTTCATGGATCTAGTTTTAGGACTAGTTTGTAGCACATGTAGCATTTTTTGCTAAAAAAATGAGTGAAGATAAATACAAATCTACCCATGAGACAGAAATATGGAACAATGCGATACGTACAGCTGTCCAGCAGTAGCCATGTCATTGCAGTGGCTACCTTGGGTCATGTTGAGGTGTCTCTGGGGAGATGGGTTTTCACCTCCCAATATATGACTGACTATTTGAATAGGTCTTAAGAGAAAAATCCTTGCCAGTCCCAGCCAGTGGCGTGCTGGCTGGACCTCTCCCTGTTGGTGAAGATGTCCCAGATTTGAGTTTAGCCTGTCATCTTGTGCATTAGAGTAGTGGAGGGGTGTGTGTTGAACCAATAGAAAAAAAAAAGTAGTAGATATCTTTCTAGTCACACTATAAATGAATGACTTTCACTTAAGGAACTTTGTAGTTCGTCCAAGTTGAATTTTTGCTAAAGCTTGTAGAAAAACAAAAACTTGAAAAGGTATTAACCGTTTGAAAAGCTTTGTACTTTTACGACTTGAAAAGGTATAAATTATAATGCTTTGTTGGCACAATTCTCAGCATCGGTTGCGGAAACTAATGTCAGATTGGAAATGAGCATGGTGACACATGTCAGAGGACACTCTTAAAATACCACCCCTTCCATGTATTAATGTCGTTCACAGCTGTAGCATGTTAAGAGATAGAGGATGAAGGTGGAGGGTGGAGGGTGGCGTGCTACAGCTGACTGCTTTTAGGGCGTGTTTGGGAAAAGTCAAGCGCTTTGTTTGAAGCCGCTTTCCCCAAGAATCTCTTGGGGAGGGTTAGGAAAAGTGCTTCTCTTGCAGCCTGATGGGATGTTTAATGAAAGAGAAAGCGGCTTTAGAAGAAGCCGCTTCTTTACCCAAATGCACCCGCACCCCCTAAGAGTGTCCGTCGAACAGTCTCCATATGCTTATCTCCGATCCGCATTATTATCCATCTTTGATGGTGAGAAACATGCTGGCAAAGCATTAGAGTGGAGAAAGGCTCTCTTCGTCCAATTGGAGAGTATTGGTCCTCATATCTTATATCACCACTAAACAATTTAGTATAATTTTTTAACATATCACTAATATTGAACAATGAAGTTTTTCATCAGCAAAGTGGCTTTACTCATAAACGAGGCTGAGATACATAAAAAAACCAAGCTGTCTTTACTCAGAACGAGGCTAAAGATAAGATGATTTAACTGGCCGGAATTTTGCGGAGTATGAGTCGAGCTATCGTGACGCTAGCCATGCTTGATATTATCTCTATTTTTCTGAATTCGGCCGCTTTGCCAGTAACGGGATATAGAGCTGGTGAATGAAGTTTTATTTATGTGCAGAATTTATTGTGAAGTTTATGAGCATCTACCGAAAGAGCTTCTCTGGTCGTCGTGGGTAATACAAACAAGAGACTGACCAATTATGAGAGCACTGATGCAGAGTACACTGCAAGCGATTCTCCAATTGATGCAATTACATTTATCACCTTTGTTGCTATCGAAATGAAGCCTCCAGCAAAGAAGATACGAGTGGATTTACATATTCAGTCCTTGCTAGTCCAAATTGATGTATTAGAGGCAGAAACAGAGCAGAAACTGTGTTTAGTTTGATTTTATCCTGCTTGAATGTAACATGGATTCTCACCAGTTATCAGACATCTTCCAAACACTCTTATCCCTTGTTCAGCACAAAATCAAGAAGATATACTGCTAATTTAAAGGATGGCTGTGTCGCAGTTCTGGAAATTAGAAGGTCTCCTCTGTCCCTTCACTTTTTGCCTGTGTCTAGGGTTTGAAGATGGTCATTTTCTGCATGTTTCTGCCTATCTCTGAATTAACTTCATCATCATCATCATACGCCTTATCCCAGCTATATGGGTCTGCGGCATGGATTATATACCGTATTTGACTCTTATCGGAATCAAAATGGTACAAAATCCATACAAAGAAACATAGTGGTATGTTTTTACCCCGCCCTTCCTGACGCAACCGTCCGAAGAGGGGAGACTATCTCTGAATTAACTTAAGCGGCAAAAATCTGCAGAGAAGGTGCATAAAGCCGCTTTCTGCTTCATTTTGGTGCACAGAAATGCCCCATGAAACCACTCTCACCTCATTGACGCACAGGAACACCCCTTAGTGTAGAGATGATTGAAAATTACAGGTAAAGATGCACTTAAGGTGCATCCTAAGGAGTTGTGAAGTTACTGAGTGTGAATTACGCTCAACTATTTAATAACATGCATGTAACAACAATTTTATTTCATCATTCATTTATATGTCCAAAGGTTAAATAGAGCTTTCTAAAAAAAATTAAACAAATGACTGAACATACTTTTTTTGGAGGATGTTTTCCGGTAGGCATTGAATTTTTCTTATGAAGCCATAGCTGTTTGAACAATCAGAGTTTTTTTCCATATTACCTGGCGCCAACTTTGATATTCCCATATTACCAGGTTTTCCCGTGAAATCTCATATGTCCTGGAATCTAGACTTGAAGTACCCAAAATGCCCTTTCTTCTGTTTTTTCGTGCTAATACTGTGCGAAGAGGCGTGTTGTGTACAACACGAAAAAATACAAGGGTTCTCCGATGATATACATCGGCAACTTCACCGGCGATCGGCGAGTTCGAGCGGTGATTCAACCGGCGAAATACACGGATTTTGACGAGCCTATTCGCGCCCCCGATCTCAATATCGAGCTGCCCCCCTGCTGGATTTCGACGACACGACTGAGGGAGAGTGCACAAAGGTGGCGATTTGAAGCGTATACGTCGGTATTTCGGATCTTCAACCTTCTGAGTTCCCGCGCGGCTCCCTCCGCCTGCATGCAACCAGCGGATTGACCGATTGAGCTTCGGTTGACGGCGAGGAAGAGTGTGAAAGGCACCTGCGAGAAAATACACACATACACACGACTAAACCACGGTAAGTTACAACAATCTTTACTGATTTTAGTTTCATAAGGTCCAACATTTGGATTTTAAATTTTTACTATGAACTATAAAGTCATGTCTTTTATATTTGGATTTAGTCGTGTACACGACAACACGACTTTTATATTTTCGTGTTTCACCGACACGACTTTTCTACTGACCACTCTACCTCACTCCTTGCAGATAGATAAAAAAAGAGATGAGTCTATGGAGGAAATACCATCGGAAGAGGAGGAGGATCATGATTTTGTCTTGACACCTCGACAGCGAAATCAGAGGGGCAGGAAGAGGAAGGCTCCGATGGACCGACCAGTAAAGAGAACATATAATGCGCGACCGGCGCTTCGGACGTTTTGTCAACTGGGAGCGATGAAAAAGTGTGCGGCCCTCCTACAGCGTCACCAAAGATATGCCCAAGTGATCAAAGATGCTGGTTTCGCTGTCATTTTTGAAGGTGAGGACGTAGTTGTATCTCGGAACCTCCTCGACTATTTGGTCAGGTACTGGGATGAGTCGGCGAAGGTCTTCAATATCAAGGGCAAGACGCTACATTTCGCAGAGCCAGAAGTTGCTCTTATCACCGGATTGCCCGCAAAGGGCGAAAGAGTTGAGGTTCTCCCCTCCTTGACACGCCGACCGGAAGGTCAATTCTTCAGAAAGCACTTCGCCGCGAGGAGAGCGGAAATTCCACACATTGAGGAAATCATAGACAAGCTTAGCACGGGCGAACTGAAGATGGAAGAGGAGGACATAGCGAGGATGATCATCTGCCTCCTCTTCTGCACGGTGCTGTTTCCACACAGTACTAGAGCGGTTCATCCCTCTTTGTACCGTTACATTGACGACCTCCCAAGATTGAGGTCATACAATTGGGCTGGGGCTATGCATAAGATGTTGGTTTCTGGTATAATCCACACCAGCAGACTAGTGGGTGCGAGATCGCAAGGAGGGTGCCTAGGCGGTGGATACCTAAATGGCGCCGCATATGTCCTTCAGGTATGTAGCATTCATAGTCTTCGAAAGGCAAACAAGTCTTATACAATACCACTATATTTATAGTCGTATATTATGCAACACGACTATATTTATAGTCGTGTATGATGAAACACGACTAGGTATATAGTCGTGTTGTTTACGACACGACCATAGTTCAATTTGTGTACTAGTTATAGTCGACTAAGGCAACCGCGCCTTGTAATAATGTTTTCATCTGTTTACTATGCAGATTTGGTTTTTCGAGCACACGACAATCTTCCATCCTGTCGTGGGTCCTACCAGTCCACGGGCCAAAAGGTGGCCAGGAAGTGGGGCCCTCATTACAGAGGTGAAGAAAGGTGCACAGAAGAAGCACCGCATGGCCGACTATTGGACGGGAGTGTTCCACAATCTCAAAGTATGGGACGAACTCGTCGACGTAATCAGCCCCATGGCCGGAGAGGCATCTCTCCTTGCTTCGTCAACCTCAGTGGCCCCTCCTCCGCGACAGCAGAGGCCGGAAATCAAGAGGACTCTCAACCAACCTGCACCCCCTTCCTCGAGGACGGCTGCCCAGTCCGCTGCAACTGCAATGGGGCAATTGGAGGATGCGCTTCAGGGCATACAGTCACTAATTGAGATAGCTCTGTATTCGTATGAAGAGATGGGAAGGAGTGTCGGACCTCTGCGAGAGGTTCTCCACTCTATGAAGACCTCTGCCGCCTCAACGTCAATGCTGTTAGAAGGTCAGATCTTTGAGCATCCCAAGCAGGAGAGGACTGAAGAGCCGACGAAGGACCCAAAGAAGCGGCCCCAAATGGAGCCAAAGAAGTCATCGGTGCATCAGATGGAGCCAAAGAAGCGGCCCCGTGACAAGGAGTATATGAAGAAAACTCCGATTGGTATCCGGACAAAGGAGCTGGCAAGGAAGTCACATCTCGATTCGACAAAATGGGGTAAAGGTAAGTTGTAGACGATTATTTATTTTCTCGTGCCACATGGTATACGACTATTATATTTGTCGTGTTTCATGCTACACGACTATGTAGTTTATCGTATTTCATACAACACGACTATGTTCTTTATCGTGCTGCTACTGACACGAATAAGTAAAATGTCATTTTAGCTCCCATCAAACGCGTGGATAAGGAAGACAAGATTCAACGGGCTACAAACAGATCCTCCGCCAAGTTGTTTTTGAAGAAGCTCCAACCAGAATTCAACGAAGATATGGAGCGTGCAGAAGTCGAGTCATGTCCGACGTACAGACGGGACCTATTCCCCCTGGTCTAGTGGTAAGGAAGAGAATGAGGACCGCCTCCGCGAGGGAATTAGAGGATTAGGGAAGATGACCATATACGGAGAATGGCAGAGGAGTAGGAAAGAAGGAATAGGTCCCCTCAGCCGAAAGCCGACTCCGAAGAAACCATATCCGATCGACAAGCGACCTCTATCATCGATGAGGTCATCTCTTCCTTCCAGCAGTCGAATATCCAAACTGTCAAGGAGGAGGTGAAGGAGGATGTGAAGGACGGGGATGTCGAGGAGGAGGAGGTGAAGGCTTATGTGAAGGAGGAGGAGTCGGAGGAGGATGTTCTAGACAAGGAGGCGAAGGAGGAGGAGGTGAAGGACGACGAAGAGGCAATGGAGGAGGAGAAGGAGGAGGAGGTGAAGGAAGAGGAGGCGGAGGAGGAGGAGGTGAAGGACGACGAAGAGGCAAAGGAGGAGGAGGTGGCGGAGGCCACTGGCTTAACCACATCCCAGCCTGTTGACGTCGATGTCCTCCTAACCCCTCAAAAGTGTAAGTCTGTAATTGCACTCCCTCAAAACTATGCCGATTTGGAGTTATGCTTCGACATGGGGGTATTGTTAGAGCGGGATAGAGTGGCAATAGATGGGCCAATCCGAGGAAGGCTTATCCAATCCCAATGCTATGTGATGATGACTATGTATCCCTCCTACAAACAACAGAAATAAACACCAATGTAAGTAAACCTATGCTCCTCATATGTTTTCCTCTTTTGCTTTTTCAAATATGCGAGTTGACGTTATGTCGTGTATTCGAAGACACGACTTTACGCATAGTCATGTCTTTGCAAAACATGACTTTACGCATAGTCGTGTCTATCGACAACACGACTGTCATGAAAGTCGTATATACAATAATCGACTTTTAATTAGAAGTTGTATATTGCCTTACTTCGACTGTTATGACTCCTGTGAATGTTTTTCTATAGGTTATAGATGCGTTTTTAAGTCTATTGAGGCTGCGCAATGACAGAGACCTGATGAAGTATCCGTGGGCATTTTTTGGATGCCACGCATTCAAAGAGATATTCGACAACGTAAGTGTTCCCTGTATAAGGAGTGATAGGTAATTAAGTATGATGTTCCCAGCATCATTGTCTAACTCTCTTGCGGTTTCGCAGGAGCACAAAGAAGGAGGAAATAATGCGAATTTAGTGAAAAAGCTCGGGAGGATGCTCGACGGCTTGAACAGGAACATGTTCTACGCATTTTTTCCAATCCGCACCGGCTCCCACTTCTGCCTCGTATCCCGCACTGTGTATGGCGCTTCTACAACCCGCTGTCTAGCAGATCCCAGTTATATCCACATCACAGAAAAGCTGCTGGCAAATTCACGCAGTTCATGAACGTTGTGATGGCAGGCAAGCTGGGGTGGTTTGGTTTGCTAGACTGGAAGATGACTCAGATCGCCAAAGCATCGTGGCAACAGAATTCGAAAGACTGTGGCATCTTCATCATGATGTACGTCGCGCACTTGGCGTCCAATGTCAGCCCACCGGAGTTTGATCAGTCGACAATTACATGACTTTGGTGACCAGTCATCGCTTCAACCTTGATTCGCGGGGTTATTAACAGCGAGTTTGATGACGATTTCGGAAGAATAAATTCATATTCATTTTATTCACATTATTTTATTGTACAAAGCTTCTTTGGTGTACATACCGTACTCTTTCAATTAATTCGAATTCATTTTTGACACCTTGTTCTACAGTTTCAATTAATTCGAATTCATTTTTGACACATGGTTGCTTTAGACAAAATATCGCAAGCATCACTTTGAATACGGCCTTCATGCAACACGACTACATATACAATCGTCTCTGATGCAACACGACTTTATATATAGTCGCGTACTAGCTGACACGACTTTGTAATTAGTCGTGTTTCACAATACACGACGGTATAGATAGTCGTGTACTATAATATTCGGGTATAATGGAATACACGGATGATGCATTGAAAGATTATTTTTTCATTTCTGATTTTCTTTTTCTTTACAGGCGTACATTTCGGTATAAGTTAATATGCGTTATACAAGAATTTGACTACATCCTAAGTGAAGAATGGTGGGGGCTTAGGTAAGCCGGAGCGGTGTATATGCAATGTCTCGTTCATAGTCAGTTTGCCTTGTTGCGGAAGTGTTCGTTTCCTGCGCTTCCGATTTTCTTTCCGAACCGGGCTATTGGTGCACCTTGTACGGTTGTGACCAGCTTGACGACAATTCCCACATTTCGAACTTGTCCTTGCAGGTGGCTCGGGCTGTGACTCAATTCTCTTTGTCTTTCTCCTGCCCTTCTTTGGAGCTTCAACCATGGGCGGTTCGCATTTAAATAAAACCCCGTAATTTCCCCACTGACTTCTGTCTAAAGTAGGAAACACTACTTCTTCGTGCGTGGTGCGGTACGTACTTGCGCAGTACCACTTCTCACAATATTCTACCGGTTCCAAACTCCTCTCATCAAGTCATATGCTCTGGAAGAAGCCACATGTGCAGGTTCTATTCGTAAGGTCAACAACATCCTGATGCGAAAACATGAACAAGATCAGTGTCTTCCATGGATACTCGTGTCGTCGAAGACACGACTGTATGACTAGTCGTGTCTTCGACGACACGACTTTGTTATAGTCATCTCTTACAGAAAATGAATTTATGCTTACCACATGGTATAAAGATGTCACTTCAAACTGCCGTAATGATAGCGGTTGAACTCGAACTATTCCAGCACTCTAATTCCTCATCTGATTGATATGATTCGGTGCATATTTTGTTAACGGAGTTGCTAGACCGTCTGCTTCCATTCGGCGTCTCTGAAAATGGATGCTTGTGGTTGCCCGCGTTTGCTCGATCAACTGAATTATTGACCAAAACCTAGCCTTGAGAAGCATATTATTTACACTTTCGGACGCGTTTGACGTGAGAGTGCCATACCTTTTACCCGAATATTCTACGTTAGCCCAATGTGTTTTCGGAATATTGTCAACATATTTCCAGGCCGCCTCATTGTGTTCCTTCATCTTCTCCATGGTTGCATCGAATTCTGGTCTCCTGAAGCATTTTGCAGCTCGGAATAGAAGTTCCTTCAGGTACTTATCCTTCCAAGTATTAAGCATATTTGCGGCCATATGCCTTAGGCAAAACCTATGGTGAGCCTCGGGAAAGACATCGGCGACTGCTCTCAAAAGGCCCTTCTATCTATCAGAGACAATAGTGTCCAGAGAGGCCGGGGGGTCCGTAAAGAGAAAACATTTTAGTAAGGTGAGGAACCACGTCCTGTACAAGTGAGAGACAAAGCATATTAAACACAGAATGCTTCAGGTTGTTAGAAGGTTGTGTATAAAAAACACGACTGTATGAGTAGTCATGTTTTCGAAGACACGAATGTGTGCCCAGTCGTGTCATCCAAAACACGACTGTTAGAATAGTCGTGTTTCCTGCTTCTATACTTACCACGTTTTGATATTCTCTTTATCGACCATTGCATATGCAAGACACATTAATTGTTGATTGCCATCGATTGCTGTAGCAACCAATAATACTCCAGGGTACTTTCCTTTTAGGAATGTTCCATCAAGCGTGAGCAACGGTCTCAGTGTTCTTCGGAATGCTCTTGCGACCGGGGCCGAACATCCAAAACACACGTTTGAAGTCGTAGCTGGCTAACTCAATTGGGATATCAGGTATATCAGCTGATCTTTCTATCACCACATGTGTACCTGCGTTAAACCGCTCTAATTCCCTTCCGTAATGTGGCAAAATGCGTTATGCGTCTTCAGGGTCGCCATCGTTCAATCGGATCAATTCCTCTTTCGCCCTCCATGTCCTTTTATAGTTGACTGTCATGCCCCAATGCTTCTCAATGCATTGTTGGATATTTGAGATTTTTATGGAGTTTGAATCCTTATGGAGGCCATGACACTTCCTTGCAATCCATAGGTGAGAAGCCAATGGATGATCTTTCAAACTTACAGAAGTGTCACATGTATGCCGTTCTTCCCTCCTTGTCACGCTGACTCCATCAAGTCTGTTTGACGCCCGTATGTACCACTTTCACCCTGAAACCTTGCACATTGTAGCGAATGTGTCCTTGCTCTCATCCGCTACTTTGAACATGAACTTCTTCTTGATTGCCAGATCAGTTAGAACCATCTTGAACTGCTTGACGCTTTCGAATCTAGCCCCTAAGGTAAGTTATGCCTCGTAGTCTTCTGCTTGCAAACTTCCGGTCAACATCGTCTCCTCTTCACAATGTTTTGAAGGACCGGCCTCTGCGGAATAGGTAACCCAATCCCAACCACCATCACCCTCAATATTGAGGTACCCATCGTCCTCCGACGCGACAGATTTCCCTTTACATGTATCTCCTGCCGTGGGAACTCTAGAAGTCGATGTTCCCGTGTGATCTGGCTGGCTAAAATGTGGTACTGTAAGAGGCTCATCCCACTCATCTGCAGACCACGGTAATTCATCTTCATCCAACAATTCTTCTTCTTCTGGACTGGAATCTTCATCTTCATCTTCTTCTTCATCTTCAGCTTCTTCTCCATCTCCCAATCTGCGTGAATGGACTTGAGAACATGATAGCACGTAGTGAAGTTGTGTCTTATGCAACACGAATTCATTTGTAGTCGTGTATTATGAAACACAACTATGTATATAGTCTTGTTGCATACGGCACGACAAAATTTTTAGTCGTGTACTATTATAGTCGGCTATAATAGCACACGACTTGCCTGTATCCGCGCCTTAGAAGTCTCACCTCGCATAATCTCCATCTCTTCCTCCTTCGACTGCTGATGCGGGTGTCTTATTGCCCGGGCTGGACGGCCTCTCCGGCGGTGTCTTACTGGCCGGCCTCACTTCTGCCTCTGGTAGCCTCTCCTCCTCCTTATTTGCATTGGCATTTATTTCCTTATTGAGAGTCGAAGTCTCCATGTTATTGCCCGTAGAAGTCCACTCCACGTACAAGCGGAGTAGTCCATTTGTGCCTTGCTTGCTCTTGTGAAGTATAAATATTGACTCCACGTCTTTATCGTCTTCAAGGAGGTATGTGGATTCGGAGTCAACACGATATGACAAAGTTAATGTACCAGATGTAGACTTAAGCGGTAATCTTTCTTCCACTTGCTGCAACAGTTCCAGATACTTTACTCGTGTATCTATTGGCAGGAGCTTCCGTTTCTCGCCCACGTACTTATCAGAATTTGTAAAAACTCCAACGTAGTGTAATCAAACAACTATCTTCTCCATCCGTACCTGCCATTAAAATACCGATATAAGTTAAAAAACCGTCAGACACGATATATTGAAAACCGTATATGAGTGAAAAGCAACGTCTATGAGGCGTGTTTCATAAAACACGACTATTTTTACAGTCGTGTTGTCGAATACACGACTGTAACAATAGTTGAAAACTTGCTAAGTTTTCAACTTTCTTCTCTGGAACCAACTTTCATGATAAAAATCGTCGTATTTGAACTTCACCTATATACGCTGCCTCCGTTGAAGTTGTTTTCTAATACCCGGTCTTTTCTGCTCGTTTTCCCACTTTTTGCCGCGAAGATGACCTTTCTGGAGTTCGACGGCGCCGGCGCCGGCGATGATATAGGCGGAGAAGACGGACGGAACGCCTTCTTCTCCGACTAACGCGAGCTTCTCCGGGTAGCCGCTCCCATTCTGGGTAATATGGAAAAACGGAGAGTGGGTGCTTATACCTAAACCTAAGGGCATTTTTGATACTTTTTGGGTCATATAGAAGAAAGAAAGTGATTCCGGGTAATATGAGAAACCCGTAGTTGGCGCCAGGTCACACGTAAAAAGCTCGAACAATCACAAGTTTTATGAAACTTCAAGTTAATTTTCATTGGTATAAATACCATCTTTCATACTTAATTCTGTAGATTGAATGCTTGTTTCGTCATTGAGTCAAGGAGTACTTCCTGATCAAAATTTTCTGCGGTGTGAATTTCGTGAATAGTTGTATGGTTCATGAAACGATCAAATTTCAGCAGAACGACATGAACAACTATGAATTTCAGGAATAGCTTTATGGCAAATTTCGAGAATAGCAACTGACTTGATGTTTTCCGTGTGGAGAAATTGATTGCACGCCAGGCGGCAACACATACGCCAATAGAAACACAGGCTGATCCAAAGCATCTGTCTAGAGGAGCTGGACGGGATCCCAAAAATTATGCCTCTCACCAAAGTTAGTTGAAGCAAAGAAAAAATACTTTGGGGAAGCAAACTTTGGCTCTGCGGGGCTGGCCTGTGGATGGCTGAAAAAGGTTGATTCGATCCCTAGAATTCCCTAGTTCAAGTGACCTTTCACTGGCGCGATAGCTAGGAACTCAAGTCCAAGCATGTCCTCCATCACCTGAGGTGGAGGGCGGACGGGAATTTTTCTATCAAGCACATTGCAGAATTCATCCTTGAGAGGGGTTAAGTGAATGTCATTGTGAGGTACCAACAATAGAAAATTATTGCGTGTCTAAGAGATACAAAACATTGGCACATCCCACAGTGTCAATATATGAGTGCAACAATCCACCAGTCACGTGATGGATCCATTCTACTGGATAATTGTCCTAGTATACTATCCAAAGTTCCCATTTTTTCATCTGTGGGATGAGAGGAACTACAGCTCACATGCTAGATGCCCATGCTCAGTCCAAATATGTGACACAAATTTTATTATTCTATCTTCGATAAAAAATAGCAAGCCCCTGAGCGTACGTGAGAAAAAAGAAGATACATAATTTACCGTGGTTTTACATTACCAGGATGTCATAGCTCAATTCTTTCGAAAATATCTTCCTCTCAAGTCTCAACAATCTTTTAGCGGCACTGTATAGTTCTGTCCCTATCACCACAAATTAGTACGTTGACAACATATGATACAATAATGATCATTAATTGTATATACTCCCACCAATCACTTTTAATAGATACAGTTTTATTAATATAAACTAAAAAATTAGCTCATTTGCAAAAACTTGTATCTAATAAAAGTGACCGGAGGGACTATTTAAAATAATCTGATACCAATGCTAACTGTGTAACATGGTAGGGAAAAAAACTAGTTAGTATGTTATAAAATTAAAAATGTTTGTTGTGTTATAGCAAAAAAAGAAAAATTTGTGGTGCCTGGTCAGGCTAGACGCGTTTCAACGTTCTCACAGAACTATACCATAAGAGATATACTCCTGTCCAGACATTCTAGAGGAGGGAACTTTTTAGCTTTTGTAGAACTGTTTCAAAACAAAAGTGTGCGTATGCACCCATAATTTTTTTATTCGAACGCATAAAAATTGGTACAAGCCATTACGAACTGGCCCGTATAAATTTAATTTGGTGAAACATAAAACTCATTCATGAAGAAAATAAAATAATTCTCAACAACTCCCAACTAATGTGGTTAGCCAACTACCAAAAAAACAGTGCTCCATCAAAATCACTGACCAAAGATAAGTACAGAAGGAATCATAGAATATAGGATGCAATTAGTCCACGTTGTAAGCCTAACCTTGATTCATGTTCTTATGGCGGCATTGACCCAGTGGACGTACTCAATAAAAACTATCATCTAATCATGGCCAGCTGGTAGTAGATTTGGCCATCACCCTCTTCTTGCCGGCTGATACTCGTGCAAAGCCCTTCTCTCTACTTCTTTTGCTCCCTTTCCAACTCCATTTGAAAGAGTTCTCATTAAGGTAACAAATATATCTCCCTCTGAAATGCCAGGCAGAGCCTTTGTTTTGATCTTCTTCTTTTGGGCCCTCCTCGCAATCATCACTCCTACTCTGATCTATTGGTCAGCTTATGCAAGCTCCAGCTATCAATATTATGGAGGTAAGAACCTAGCATTCTTCTTCTTCTTTGGCTTGTTTAAACTGGCCTAATTAGTGAAGCGTAGGTTTACTGTGATCAATAAGAGTGCATATACAAAACCAATAGGGTGTTGGTGGGAAGGCCAGTACACACTTCCTGAAACGGATGTCATGAGTTCGAACTCCCACTCACTTGGCCACCAACCCAGACATTCCAATTTACCTTGTACTTATGACGGGTGAGTTTTGTCTTTGCCCGAGTGTATTGGTGGCGAGATACATGCTTTAAGAGGCTGGTTGCCTTGCCTCTTCTAACTGGCTCCAATGGAGTCGGACACCCCCCTTTTAATTAGAAAGGAAAAGTGTGCATATGATAACTTATTATTTCCTACTAATGAACATTTTTTAATTTTGATTTTAAACCGTTAATTCACTATGGTAATCCAAGTGTACTGTTTTCGGTTTTAGTTCAAACCTATGAAAGTAAGGCGAGGAGAATGATGGGTGCATTTAATGTTGCTTTCATCCAAAGGTCACAAGAAGAATCGCCATCACCGGCACCAGATCGAGGAAAATTGTAACAAGGTTTGCAATGGATGAATGAGACATGAACCTGAAATTCTTGAAGTATATCATGACTTATGATGATGTATGTAGTATCAATAGTTTTTTTCTTTGTATTTTTTGGATAGGTAAGACATATACGCAGTCACACTACATGCGCCAATGGGATTCGACCCAGGGACCACATCCACAATCCGGAGATATATTTCCAAGTGGAAACAAAGAGTGACTATCTAGTCAAAAGTGAGCTCAATGCAACTTCCTTGAATTATACAAGAAACTGAGAATATCAATGGAAAATTATGCCTCAACTATGATTAAGCGTTCGATGGTAATCGTTACAGTTATTACTATACAAGGGTTCAGAATTACTCTTGGAAGTGGGTAATGTGGATCCTTCTATGTGCCTCACTCGTATCTTGACTGCACATTTGAACTCACTACATATTCTGACATAGAGATCCCAAGAGGTGCATGAACTTGCCCTAAATTCTTTATTCACCTTGAATTACACCAACAACTGGGAGTCAAAATGAGAAAGTTAAAATTTTCAAGTTAAATGTGAAAGGTGGAATGTCAGTCACAAGTTTCGCGAAATTTTCGTTAAGTTAACGAGCCGTAATAGGTGTCCACCGCTTTGTATTGATAAATTTCTATCGTTTCCTAGAAAATTTCTCCGAAATCTATCCGAAATTTACAATTTAAGCACGCTTTCAGATTTATTATAATTTAGGTAATTAATATTTAGGTCATTTAAACTATAAACAAAAAAATTTGAAGTTTTTTTTGTGAGGCATTGCTATTTTTCGGTCTCATTCCTCTTCTTTTCCTCTGCCTCACCTTCTTTTTTCTTCTTCCTCCAACTACACTACAAAACTTTTCGCAAATTTCTAAAAACGAAACGAACCGAAACTAAAACAGTTCCTCACCGAAATGAACGGAAATCGGAACATTTGTGACTGTACAATGTGAGAAAGGTGATAGTCGAAAGGTGACCACCTTTCCCGCACACAAACGGCTTATATGCCTATCATACAGACTACTGCCAAGGTCCGCTTGCCATCGTGATGAGGCTAAAGGAGCTCTCGTTGCAGCCGAAATGGTCTTCACAGAGCTCCCTAGGGTTTACTCAAACCGGGGAATCGCGAATGAAGGGTTCGCCAAGTTTGACTTGGTTGTGCTTTTTGGCGAGGATGAAGCTGAGCGTACAGGGGTTGTCGAGATTTCACAGGATTCGAGGGTTCTGCTAGAGGAGGGAGAGCAGGCGAGGAGGTGATGCAGTACAGGATTTGTGAATCAAACTTGACGGTAGGGTTGGCAGGAGAGGAGGTGATGTCATCGTGATGAATGGGTGACGCATGCTGTGGGAGAGAGGGCCAGTTTGTGGAGTTTGAAAATGGAAGGGAGGCATTTGGGACATTACGTTCCACATGTGTGGGGGTTCGCATGTGCGGAGGGCCAATGCGGTGAATGTCGATTGTTCATGGCCATTTTTGCTAAACCATAGACCTCAATATTCTACCATTGAGAAATCCTTCGTTTTTCGGGAAACCAGAAATGTCTTATTTTTAATGGTCGTTGCAGACCCCATTTTCCATGGAGGCCAAGAAGGAAGCCTTACCTCCTAAGCCGACAAGTTGTGGGCATGCGATAGGAACCTTTTTCTAGGGCACAATCTAAAAACCAACAAAAGCTACCAAGAGATAGATGCGTAGATTTTCTTACTAACATAATCAACCGTTTCCTGATTGACAATACAACCATATATATATATATATATATATATATATATATATATATATATATATATATATATATATATATATATATATATATTACACGTCCATATGCAGTTACATAATTGTAAATTAGTTTCCCACAACATTAAATGCCACTAACTGCCTACGTACCAACTGTCTGCTTAATACATGCATTGATTTCACCCTAACACATTCCACTCACATAACACATTAATATAATGCACATATGAACGTGTAGTCGAGGTTTGACATATAGAAAGAAACAAGAGGCATAGCAAAATTAGCATTCTATCAGGATGATCGTCCAAAACAGCAGATATTGCACCCTAAGAAAAAATGTATTTCAAAGTGCGTAGAGACTCGGAAGTTTCTGTGGCAGTATTGACTTGTATAGTACTGCTGATATGGGATGTGACATGTTTGAGACTATTATAGCCTTCCCGCCCAAAATAGCATTTCCTGTCATGAACGTAAAAAAACCCATGTAACTCCCACCCTAAATAGTCTCTCGGGCCTAGAAGACAATGTTTTAAAAACCGGACCTGCCTGGCCGGTTTGACCGGAGTCGGTCGATTTTTCGAGCCGGATCGGCCGGGTCGATTGACCCAGCCAACCTGGTTTAACCCGCCTGGTTAAATTGGGTCGAACCGGCAAGGCCGGGCCAGTTTTTAAAATCATAACCCATGGGTTTGGGCCGGGTTTAAATTTTTTCTAACACAATTTTTTCCTTTTTTTTTCTTTGTAACATCTTTTTACTTTCTTTTGACATCGATCTTTATAGAATCTCGTACCGAATTTTTTTGTCTAAAAAATTATTATTTTTATTTAAGAATTTATTTTTTGTAATGTAATTATTTTGTTCTTTAAATTGCTATATAGAAATATTAGACTATGTAAAATTTTTATATCATATAAAATTTTAGAAATGAGTTTTTTCTATTTTTTACGTTAGCAACCGAGTGAAGCAAGATTGATCCCGGGTTAAACCTACTTGGACCGACTCCGCATTAATTTCGGGTAGACGACGGGTCCAACTTTTAAAACGTTGCTAAAGGATAAAAAGTACTGCTATATAGCAGCGACATGAATCTTTGCCCTGACAAGATTCCTCTCTCTCCATCTTGTTGGTTGACATGGCGCTTCATTGTCGCCACTCGAAGGAGCAATGTTAAAGGGGAAATGTTTTGCTGACCCATTTTCAAGACCAAATAACAATCTGGTCTTGAAAATCAGTCACGCTAGACGCCCTCATGTTAAAGCCCATGCCCTTGTAACCAGTGCCCAATACGTGGTCAGGGCTTGTAACCATTAGATCAAAGCCATCTGATGACCTGGACACGTACTGCCATTGGTTTTAAAGAAGCGGGTTTCTCTTTTGGGATTGTACGTCATCTGATCATGAACTCTGTGTGTCAAATTTGACCTATCTGGATCAGAATAGAAGATATTGTAAAATCAGTTCATTTAGTTTTTCTAATGTGGACAGATAATCTTTGACGAAGAGTACAAGTTTCGGATGAAAAGCTTTTAGATGAAAGAATAAAATGGCTCAATGATGATGTCATTTAGCTGACGTAATATACCTGATGTCACCTTGATGATTTTAGGGTGCGTTTTGGGAACACAGATTTGGATTTGGATTTGGATTTGGAGGTCTAAAATTCATTCCATGATTGGATTCTATTTTGTTTTCAAGAATTTTTCCAAAATCTCCCATAATCCCCGAATTAACCCCTTTGAACTATGAGGTGCAAATTTGTAAATTCTAGATCTCGGGTTTGGGCTTGGGGAGAGTCGAGACAGATCCATAACCCTAACCCTTCACCTCCTTCCTCCCTCCTCCTTCCTCCCTTCTCCTTCGATCGTTCCTCTGCCTTGAAGAGGGCACAGAGGACCAGCTACGCTCTAAGAATACGGCGAGTTTCTGCTCTCTTCCAGCGGCTTACGGCTATGCTCAGAGGAGAAGCATAATCAATCCGATCAGTGGCGATCAATCCGGTCAGTTCAGAGGATTTTAGCATTCTTGCATCTGATAGCTGGTTTAAATGGATTAAGGCATTGAATTTTGTGAAAAACCTAAAATTTTTGGTGTGCTAGATGATTTTTTAGGTTCCTGTTGGATTCTAACATTCTTGCATCTGTTTGACCTAAGCCTTGAATTTGATAGCTAGTTTGCTCGGATTAAGGTATTGAATTTCGTCAAAATCCTTAAATTAGGATTCTAACATTCTTGCATCTGGTTGATCTGAACCTTGTATTTGATAGCTGGCCTAAATGGATTAATGCATTGACTTTCGTCTATTTTGTGCCTTCTAATGGAAATTGAAATTTGCTTTCGGTAACATATGCTGCTACGATGTGACTGCCCGCCCTGATTTGTAATAGATTCCCTTATCTCTGCGCAATAGTTTTCTTTCATATGTTTAATCTTACGAGAAATCTGTTTTGTGGTGAGAGATGTATGTCTTAGTATATATAATGCTTTGGGTGTTTAGAATAGATTTCGCATGATCATAAAAATGTAAGTGCAGAGGAGATTGTTCAATATTCCCTCTGGGCGGTTTTGATTGATTGCATCTATTAAAAATGACCGGAGGGAATACCTTGTAAGAATTACACCTATACAACGTTCATTATGCCTTTAATCCTGAGATGTGCTCTGATGCACTGATTGTGTGTGTTATATTTATCAATCCCCAATAAGAATTTTACAATGTTCATTATGCTATTAGTCCTGAGATATGCTCTGATGTGCTAATGGCATTTGTGTGAACTAGTCTGGCTTTACCTTTTAAAACGATTTTAGAGCTTGTTCTGCCTTCCCTGGTGCGTGCCTTTTAGGAAGTTGATAATAGAATACATGGAGTCACTTAGATAATTCAGTTGACTACAAATGATCATATCTATGGTATCTTGATTTCTTATAATCCATTATGAGCTGAGCAGTCATGGAAGGTTGCTCTGTTGATTGGATATTGAATGCTAGAGATGTTAACTTAAGATTATATCAACCTATTTTCTATGCTCTCTTATGTTGTGTAAATCTGTTCTTGTATAAATTAATGTATGTGATTATTTAATTCTACAGAGTTTTAAGTTCAAGACTATTTCTGTTCTTTAATATTTTATTTTTTCATTTTCAATAAAGTTTTTTGGATCAATTTTTAAGTTTCTTAGATTCTAACATTCTTGCATCTGGTTGGTCTAAGATTTGCATTTGATAGCTGTGGGTTAATGCATTGAATTTCATCTAGTTTTTGCATCTAGGAATAAAGATATGAAAAGGTTTATTTTGGTGATTGGAGGTCTAGTGGAATCTGTTGTCGAATAATTTATGGTATGTGATTATTAAATTCCATGGAGTTAAACGGGCTGATCTGTATTTTGGTCTATTGGACGGCTGTCATTACAAATTGTCGGTGAAAATTTTCATGTCTTATCTATGGGGTTATTATTTTTAGTTTGTAAGTTGGGTTCGCATGTTCTGTGGTATCAGTAAACCAATTTATTTGCTTGTTTAGTGAAGATTTCTTGGTCTTCTACTCCTTCCGTCCAATGGAGCCTGTCTGCATTACAATAAGATTGTAATTTTGTTGGTACTGTTGCCTTGTTTTTTTTGTAGCAAATCTACTTAAACTCTGCCATATGGTTTAGCTTAATTACATTGTTTGCTTATGAATTCTACGACTACCTTCTACTGCAAATTTGGCTGTTTGATTTTCTTGAGAAGATAGTCAAGCTTTGTACTTGTAGTGTTAGATGTCTTACCTCATAAGTGGAATGCGGATAGGGTTGATATTCTGTTTGGAAATAATCCAGGATAAGATTAACAAATATGGGTATAAAGCATTGGAAGTTTTTGACTCTGTGCTTTTGTCCCATCATATCCAATGCATGATGTGTGCAGATTTCTTACTGAGTTAACATTGATATACATTTGCTTTCTTTTATGATGTTAATTTAAAATCTAAACCTATGGGCATTTTTATTATCTTCTATGTCTTGCATATGATCAAAATGACTTAGTCATCTTGCTTGATTGTTAATATTTTATTATATTAATCATATGATAGACAATGTACTTGACATTTAACATTTAGGTCCCACGTGGCTGATGATGTTAATCTTCTATTATTGTATGTGTCAAATCCTTTATAATTGTAATCTTTTTAATTTCTAGTTTTAGCCTCTGTTTTTGCTTTTATATTTTTTTCTTAACTTTTTTCGCACTTCATCTGTTTTGTGTTACTGTCTAAGCCAAAAAAGTTGTTGGATTAGCTTTAAGAACAAATCTATTGGCTTCTATATTTCCACCAATATGTTATTTCATTTAGTTTTAAGTGATATGGTTGTCTTTTTAAACTTATGAGCTTCAACAGGTCTTAACATTACAGTGCCTTTGTATGAAGTAGGAATGGGGAAGGAAAAGCAAATTCAGTCTCAATCTGCATGAATTACAACACGTGACTATACAAGATGGTCAAAACGGATGGTTAACTATTTGATATCACAACTACATGATCAGACTAATCAGGGAATGAGACAACGGATGGAAGCCACAAGCTTACTAGACTTGTGTGGATAATTTGAATAAGGAATTTGGCATGTCTCTTACAAACTGAAGTTATTGAAGCAAGATTATGCTACTGTAACCGACATTATTCATCAAAGTGGATTCACTTGGGATGATATGAAGAAAATGGTATTCGTGGAAGATGAAGATGTGTGGAAGGTTTATTGTGAGGTATAGCTTGAACCAGTAAATAATGGATAGAGGTGGCTTTTCTAATTCTAGTGTTATGTTTTTCTTTTGTTCTTTTTTTTTAATATTTTGCTTTTGTATAACTTGAATTAGTAAATAATGGATAGAGGGTATGATTTTATATGTTAGTTTTTTTATGCTGATTATGTATGAGTTGCATGACTTGATGAATATTAATCCCTTGGGTTTGTTTGCGTGAATATGGACTTCTCTTAAAATCATGAAAAAATTCCGAATGTCTGCCCACCCGCAACGGGACAATGTTTCGGCCCCTTGTATGCAATAAAAGTCATAGGGGAGGATGAAAAAGGTGAACTTGATCCTCTTAAATGGGTCCTCTTCCTCAATTACTTATTTTACTTTCAAGCAGATGAGTCATGACGATGGAGCTAGTCTTTGGTAATTATTTGTTCTACTATGTTCAAATCTCTTATTAGTTTTCTAAAGGTTGCAATCTTACTCATTGTCTTCTTCGGGAATCCTTATTGCATAACATTTAGCTAGGAATCCTTATTGCAGGTATTCTTTTTCTCTACCAACTAGAAAAATGAGATATTCACTGCAAATTGTAGATGCTATGGATCTATATCCTGTCATCAAATTCTTGCTTTGAGCATATGTCAGTTTCTCGATACCAAAGCTAGATATCTCATTGTGTAGATGCTATGGATCTATAACCTGTCATCAAATTCTAGCTATGAGAATTGGGATTTTATAAGATACAAGATTGTAGATTTTTTTAGAAAGTCATATTATTGTGCTCACTTCAATTTTTATATTGTTTATGCAGAAAAATCTCAAAGCCAAGGGTTATAGGGACAAGGTGCTAGAGAATTGGAAAGATATTGTGACATTGTTCGGTAAAGATAGAGCCAATGGCGAGGGTGCATAACACTTTGATGATATACCCAAAGATGAAGGAGGGGAGCAACTAAGTGATCCTGAGGGAGAAGCAAGCATTGGATTTATTTCAGAGCCAACAAGAAGACGGTTGCATGATGCAACACCATCTTCCTCAACACAAACAGTTCCTAAAAAAGGGGTAAAAAGGATCATTTAGCAAGTGCAATAGGTGAAGTAGCAAGCTCGTTGAAAGAGTACTTGACAACGGTGAAACAAGACTCCAAGCCATCATCTTCGGCAATATATGAGTTGCTTTCTACTGCCCTAGGTCTCACTAGGCAACAAGTGGTAGATGCACAACGAAGGCTTCGCCTCGAAGGTGATCTGTCCTTAATTGAGATGCTTTTAAGTTTTAGTATTGATGAAAAGGTGTTTTTGATAAAGGATCTCCTTGACCAACCTCATCTTTAGACATGGGAACAACTTGAAACTACTTATATCTCAACCAAGATAAACTACCAGATGAAAAATTTTGTTCATGGCAATGCAACCTTTAGATTTAACTTGTACTTCCACTTACTACAAACTACTTGATGATTCATCAACTTTTTAATTTTTGCTTGTAGGTAATTAAATGATTGTGATGTCAAATTACTAAAATGACATGTGGATTTTTGCTTGTGTGAAGTACTTGAGCTTTGTTGTTAGGTAAATGGATCAATCTGTAATGTTGAATGACGAAAGATTTCTACTTTTGGGCATTGTGTTGCAGCAGGAAAAAACTCTTATGCTTTGGAACTTAGATATTTTATGTTTGATGAAATGGTGCTGAGAATTGTAGTGAGATGAGGGGTACTTTCCTAAAATGCTGAAATAAAGAGAAAATCTAATAATGCAGGAGAAGGAGACTATTTGTTTTCTCACATGTTATTTTCTTCTAGTGAGAGATGTAAATTGTAGTCATCTTCTTGATGTTGGTTGGTCATATTTTGGTTGCTAGAGTGAGCTGATGTAAGATTAATGATAATGTTGTTTAAGTAAGTGAGATCTTCATGATAGGAGCCCTTGTAATGATGTTAGTTGTATTACTATAAGATTTGATCATTTTGATACAAATCTTAATTTCTCGTCTAGCGGGGAATTACTTATGCATGCGATGAAGGGGGATTAAACCCAACAAGGAGCTTTCTATGGGACTGCTGAGGGCTTTACATTGGTGTACCTAAAGTTCAAATCCAAATCTAACTCTGAATCTACCAATATAAGTTCCCAAACAAGAAATTTAACAATCCGTGCGGATTTGTAAATTCACAGTTAAATCCCATCAGTTGCCAAATAGTGAATACATAAATACAAATCCTTATCTTAAGTAATTTAGAAATCTAAGCATTCTTATATCCTTTGGCAAAATCCAAATCCACGTTCCCAAACGCACCCTTATAGATATCTTTACATAGAAAGAAACCGGTTAATATACTGCACACTCCAAAGTCTCTCCAAATGGCACTTGGATTTGGATCGAAATGGGGATGACAATAGATCCAAGTGTATCGCAGGAGCCACGTAAGGCATTGGAATTCACCGCAAGTAAGCCAACATGTTGCTGGAGTTATGAAATGTAAGAGCTTACAAGGACAGTAATGGCCCAGAAAGCTCAGCCTTGATGGGGCAGGCTATAGGACGACACTGGATGCTCATGATACCCATTACTATGCTCAAGTTCACATTCTCGCTCATCTATCCGTCGTCTCTACCAAGCTGGAAGGACCCTCAATCTGTGGTATAGACTGTAATTGCTCAGTACGTAGTGTGCACTACCAAGAATGGAGACAAGACCACCCCAATTCAAAAGACCCTCTGCGCCTATGGCCTCATGGTTGTCCCTTAGTTGCAGTAGGTACTGCTACTACAACTTAAATATTGTTTACTCAAGTGCAGATAACGAAGTAATAAAAGTTAACTTGGTGAGTCAAGTGTCGAACCATAAGGAGCGTGTTTGGAAAAATTAGAATCTTAAATAATTAATTATAACTAAAGTATGAAATTGGATCTCACAACGGTAAATTGATAAAAAAAACTAAGGTAATTAAAATAAAGATTATGCGATTGAATAGATAGATAGATTAAAGCATAGAATCAATAATAAATTCACAAGTAATATTGCTCAAAAACAATACTTATGAAAAAACAATGGATAACGGCACTAGGTCGGTCACCTAAGGGTTACACGTATCTAAATATCACGTTTAATCAAATATCAACATTTTATCAATTTAACACGAGGTATAATAGAATATCAATCCATAAAGATTAAACTTATGTTTAGAAGTCTATCAGATGCTTCATTAAAACAACATCATAGCCCTAACCTAAAAAGAAAATAGATATTCATGATCATAAGATGAAAAAAAAATATTTGAAAAAAATCATCGGCGGCACTGTAGCAGAAACATTGTAGAAAATTACTGTTCATAGCAGTATTGTAGCAAAAAATCAGCCAACCAAAAACTGTTGCAAGCTTCTTTCTTTCTCCTTCGACCGATTCCTCTTCCTCTATTTTCTACTGTGCAAAACACCCTCTCTCGTTTTCTCCTTCTATTCGGTTTTTATAAGAATCCCAAATCAAATCCATTCCTTTCTCCAAATCCAAATCACATCGAAAGTCCAAGTTTATCCTCAAGCGTCAAGCCTGAAAAGGCCTCTTCCTTCTCTTCAAATGGACAAACAAATTTCTTCTTTAGTTTTTCTCTATTCGAACTCCCGAGCCCAACGTTGAGGCTGTGTTTGGTTTTTTTATTCCAAAACTCGTCGTCTCATTCTCATTCGTCAGATCTCATTTGTGCGTCTTCTCACTTTGTAACTCAGAACCTGTCTTCTCTTTTTGAAAATCAATGGTTCAAATCTTCTCTGCTCTTTATTTTCGGCTTTAATGTATTTTGAAGCTTTTAAAAGCCACCATTGGCCTTCTAACCTTGCTGACCAGCCACCCCTTGAACCAGAGGAGCTCCCATCTAGTTCTAGCACCTCTACCCCCTTCTTCTCATTGTAGGAGTGGTTACTAAAGTACATGTTTCTGTAAGCGTGAGATTTGAAAGATTGGCTTATTCCTATACAAAACTATGTCTTGTGCATATGTATCTTTCAAGTCATTAGTTAATTCTATATAAAGTTGGTTCAATACATGTGGTATGGTTGAGTTTGGAATTAATATATTGAAGAATTGAGCTGCAAAGAATTTAAGGTTTGCTCAATTCCAGTTGTAGAAAGAAGTTCAGTTAAACAAGGTAAGTTGAATGTTTGGAAGAGAGTGATACATCTAAGAAAGAGAAAAGCAATAAGAAGAAAGCATTGAAAGTCACTCTATCAGACTCTGGGTATGATGAGGAACTCAATAAAAATTGTAATTCATGGCTTTCTTTGCTAATATTGATTCTTCGTCTGATATGCCTTGTGATGATATGTTTAGCTATGAAAATTAAATTGCTTGTGATAATGATGTGAATGATGCTTGTGTGCATAATGATGAGCTTAAATGCAATGATTTTTGTCACACCCCAAAATTTTTGGCTTCATCGGAGTGAGGAAGTCGTTGAGATGATGTATATATAAAGAAGCTAGAAGTTTTGGAATGCGACTGAAATACAACATCTTCTTCAATTATACCATTATAAAAAGACGCATAATTGAAAGAACATAGCCTAAAAATGAAACTTATTAATAAATTGAAACAAAAGATCCATATGTTCTAATGAAAATACAGTAATTTAAAAGTTTGGCCCACATGCCAACATTATTACAAGTTCCAAACTAAAATTTTAAAGTAAAACTCTTCTACTGCAGGCTTCGAGTTCATTCACTTCCTACAACTTTTCCACGCTTAATCCATATCTATACCTGCATCACAGGATACATGAGTATTCCGAAGAAATACCCAGTAGGATACAAAAACCACAACAGAATAAGGATACTCAAGACATGATAAGGAATAGGAACAATATGATAAGAACTGAATCATCAGCAATTCCATAATTAGAAACATAAAGTTTTCATCAAATGGGAAATATCAATATTTACCAAGACTCCAAGACAACTAAAGTCTATGGAGGTACAATTTCTTTTCTCAATCAACACCACTTGCAAGTGGTTACTTACTCGATTACCCTAGAGGTTCTCGTGCAGGAACCCGGCCATGTGCCTAGGATACTGGCCCGATCAGTGCTTACGGACACAATGGGCAGAGACTACTAGACCTTCCGTAATGTGTCAACAGCCTAAAAATGCACGTATATGCCGTGACCTGGGCGGGAGCCTCGCAAGGTTCCAATTAATAACGAAATTCTCACAAGATCTAATCATGGCTCTTCGAGCATACTATGAATCCACTTCAGAGAGATCCTCACAAGGTCTCTTGTGGAGAATTTATAGAGCAATACGTATATGTCAAACTGACTCGACAATCGTTATGTGAAACAGAGATGTCACGAGTATACAGAGCCTCACATGATTCTTGTGACGACTAACTCTTTTGGTTCCAACCAACTCAGTAAATAATAACTTTAACAGCAGTGCTCCAACAACAACAATATATTACACGTAATTAAAATTGAATGAGAAACCCTTGAGAAAGACACAATTGTACTGCAAGTCTTGACCTTGAGAGAAAGCTGTAATGCTTTAAGGACTCTTATAATAAATAGGGACACTTCATCTTACAGTGATTTATGCATATAGTATTAGTTTCATTACTTTACTGTTGGTTATCTAATTTACAAGGTTAATACAAATGGTAGTATAAGTAGAAAACAGGGTTCTGTCCAAAACAGATTAGTAAGGTTTATAAAATTCCCATTGTTAGCACGTGAGTAATTAGAATGTAAGATTTTTACAGTAGATGCTCCTACGAGTCTAGAATCCGATGCAACTGACGGCATATTATTCTGATAACTGTAGGTTTAGTTATGACCTTTTTAGATTAGGCTGTCGGCACAGAAATAGTTCTGGTCGAAAGTATTAATTTCACCTGAGGTCAACTGTTTAATTTTAATTATGGACAATACTTAAATTAATAATTCAACTTAGTCCAACAGTAGTTATCATGTTTTTCATGTGATACAGAACATATACTAGCTAGAAAGATGCACTGCAATGCATGAGTCTTTGGTCAGCAGACCTCAAATTGGCAAGGTTAAGTCAACATTACTGGCTTTCATACATATATAATAGCTTCACGAATTATGACTATTATGAACGGACAGTAAGGTCAAGAATAAGAAAAAAAAATAATGACAAGGAAGCAAAATGTGATCAGGCTTCTCACCAATTCAATACGAGTAATGACAACAAGATTTCATTAACCAATTCGATTCATAAGTACGACAATAGAGCATTTAATCACAACACTTTCAAGAACTCATTCAAGAATCATAATATCAGCAAAGACATGACCTTATCTGACTTTAAATACGTAGGAATCTAGGCATCAAAAGAATGAAAACCTAGTCGAAGTTATGTAAAAGCCATCTTACCTTTCTGTAGAAGTTTCTTCTCGCTTTAGTGAATTCGATCCTCCACGAACTCCATTTCGCCTCACTTCACCTCTCCGACCAGCAAACGAAAAAAGGAAGATGGAGAGAGAGAGAGAGAGAGAGAGAAAGAGAGGTCTGAGAGAGGATGTGAGAGAGAGAAGAAGAAAGCATGAAGAGAGCAAGGGCACTGGTAGGCCAATAAGTAATGGCCGGCCAGCCCTAATCCTAGTTTAAATAGGATTAGGGTTTCCTAGTTAGACTAGGACTATCTTTAACCTTTGATTTAACTTCCTTTTGATCTCAATCATCCATTACCCACATTCTCCTCATATGCATTGGCATCCAGTCATCATTACCGCCCAGTTGGTTTGGATTCCAAATCCAATTCCCATTGTATAACCACTTTTCAAGTCTATCGCAACTATAAAATAAGTAACTGCCTAACCAACTTAGAATTTCCTGGCGCCCCTCCTGTGGTGGTGTCTCCTCCTATTGGTCGCCCCCAATCACAAGAATCTTAACACCTCTATCCTATCTGATGCCTAGTCCTGTAAGTGTCCAGTTCATTTAGGACTCTCAACACACTCCTGATCCACTATCACTTTCTACAATTACCGTCCGGTAACTAAGTCACTCTTGTCTTTATTGTAAATCACTTCTAATCACGCAAGATAACCATCTAAAAGATGTTGATTCTATCATCAATGCCTAGCGCCCAAGTAAGTTTGATGCCCAGTAATTGGTTACAAGTCTGAACTTTTACTATAATTGGTAACTTCCAATGTTACTTCAAGCTTAACTAGGAAACTACCTTTAATTCTAATATGTCAATTAGAAGTCCTATACGAAATGTTGCACCCCACGCGAGCCTAGCACTGGGTCTTGACCTCACCCTAGTGTCAGGCTCTACTCTGACCCTTACGCCAAGCTCAACCTCAGCGCTTGGGACTCTTGAGTCAACCGAGTATTCTACAAAATGCATTCTAATGCAACACATAAAGTAAATCACACATCAAAATCAAATCATTCACAAGAATTCAAATTGGCAACTAGACTTTCCTAATTTAGGTCGATCATATAAATAATTGTTTTTACAGATTTTCGGCTCGTAACATCCTCACCTCCTAAAAGACCATTTTGTCCTCAAAATGCAGCAACTTAATCACTAAAGAGTTCAGGGTAAGACTTCCTCATATCACTTTCTTTTTCCCAAGTTATCTCCTACGAGAGCTGATTCTACCATAACACTTTCACCAAATGAATAGTTTTTTGTCGTAACACTTGTTGTTTCCTATCCAAAATCCTTGTGGGTATTACTGGAAAAGTTAAGTTTGCTTCCAATTCTATTGTTGTATAATCCAAAACATGAAAAGGATATGAAATATATTTCCTTAACATTGAGACATAGAATGTACTATGTACATCTGCAAGCTGAGGGGGTAAGGCTAGCCGATATACAACCGGTCCAACCCGTTCCAAAATCTCAAATGATCCAACAAATCGTGGACTCAACTTTCCCCTTTAACCAAAACGTATAACTCCTTTTGAAGGTGAGACTTTAAAAAACACATGGTCTCCTTACTGAAATTTCAGTTCTCTGCATTGACAATTTGCGTAACTCTTTTGTCGGCTTTGTGCAGTCTGCAATCTCTGTCTGATCTGTTTTACCTTCTCTGCACAATACTGTACCAATTCTGATCTTAATACTTGGTTTTCACCAACACCATCCCAACCAGTAGGTGTCCTACATGGTCGTCCATACAAAGCTTCGAATGGTGTCATACCTATGCTTGAATGATAACTATTATTATAAGCAGATTCAATTAATGGTAAATGGTCATCCAAATTGCCTTTCCAATCAATCACACATTCCTTCCAATGTTTGTATGGTTTGCTCCGACTAACCGTCACTCTGCAGATGGAAAGCAATTCTAAAGTTCAACTTGGTCCCAATGTTTCTTGTATACTCTTCCGCGTACAGGAAGTAAACCGAGTATCTCTGTCTGACACAACAGATAATAGCGTACCATGAAGTCTTACAATCTCCCTGATATACAACTGAGTTAGATTTTCTGGATTTTGCTTCCATATAATTGGGAGAAAATGTGTTACCTTAGTTAATCGATCTACTATAACCCAGATCGCATCCTTTTGTTTCTGAGTTTTTAGCAACACTACTGCAAAGTCCATCGTGATATGTTCCCATTTCCTCTGTGGAATCTCCAACAGTTGCAACAAACCAGATGGTCTTTGATGTTCTGCCTTCACTTGTTGACAAGTTAAACATTTTGACACAAATTTACCAATATCTCTCTTCATCCCATTCCACCAGAAATTATGCTTGAGATCTTGATAAAGCTTCGTACCTCCGTGGTGAATGGTGTACTGTGAGTGTGATTGTCTTGTTTTTACTTTATTTTACTCACAATTGCATGAGCCTAGTTATAGACTAGCGGCTGCGAGGTCAAGCCCAAAGGACTTGGTATGAAATTCAACTTAATTCTAAGATTATGCTTAGCAAATTTTAACAAAAAGTTCTGATTTTTAATTAAACAAAACAAGAAACTTTATGCGAAAAAAAATCTAACGAGAAAGATACTAAGATTTCGAATCCACCCTAACAAAATAGTTTTCCTCTCCGTTGAACTCGTACAATTCTAAGTAATAAATTATCTGTGCTCCTCTCGAAGTCACTTATAATTGTAAAAAGTGTGCAACCCTCTCGAACATGCAACTAAACAATTAACTCTAAATCAGTGGATCTCTCTTTCTCGAGCAAAGATCAACAATAAAAATTCAATCTTTATTCAATATAGTACATTGGAATTTCCTAAGACCTCTCGAACATTAGCAATTCCTTAGTTTGATCTCACTAACAATTCACTCTACTCCTTCTCTCTCTCTCGACAAGTAGAACAACCATACCAAAATTGTATTAAGCACATGGAATAAAGAAATAAAGATATCTCCTTTACAATTGCAAATAAAATATGAGAGTCATAAGCAATTCAGTCAGGGCTTCATCTAGTCTTTGTACAAAGTAATTAGTTAGTCATGAGAAAAAGGGAAGAAAAAGTCTGTTTTGTTGAATGATCCATTGGTAGGTTTCAGATATCATATCTCTTTCATTTCTAATCCGTTTTTGCCATTTTTTTATTTTTTCTTATTTTTAATACTCTTTCTTATCATGATCATATCATAATGATCTTGAGATGATATCTAAAAAAATATAATAAAATTCATGATAAATAGCATGCGATGTCTCAACATCCATATGATATCTTCATTATAAAAAAGAGCACTAAAAATAAGGAAGAATAAAAAAATATAGAAAAAAATGGATCAAAAATGAAGGAGATATGAATAGTTAAAGCTTGTCCCAAAATAATGCTATCGTGTAATCGATTAAACAATAACACTGCTATCCTGTAATTGAATACACGATAGCATTTTTTGGGACAAGCTTTAACAATTCATATTTCCTTCATTTTTGATCCGTTTTCGCCTATTTTTTTCATTCTTCCTTATTTTTAGTGCTCTTTCTTGTCATGATGATTGCTTAACCATGTTGGGACATTGCATGCTATTTATCATAGATTTTGCTGTAGTTTTTAGATATTATCTCAAGATCCTTATGATATCATCATGACAACAAAGGGTACTAAAAATGAGGAAGAACAAAAAATGGGCAAAAACAGATGAGAAATGATGGAGATATGAATAGTTAAAGCTTGTCCCAATAAAATGTTGTCGTGTATTTCAGTAATCAATTAGCTATCATGTAATCGAGTACACGATAGGATGGCTATCGTGTATTTGATTACATAATAGCCCCATGCTATCGAGTAATCAAATACACGATAGCCAGTGCCATCATGTAATCAATTGCACTGCTATCGTGTAATCGAATACACGATAGCAATTTTTTTAGGGCAAGCTTTAATAATTTATATCTCCTTCATTTCTGATCTGTTTTTGCCTATTTTTTCAATCTTCCTTATTTTAAGTGCTCTTTCTTATAATGATGATATCATAAAGATGTTGAGACACCATGTTATTTATCGCAGATTTTGCTTTATTTTTTTAGATATTATCTCATGATCATTAGGATATCATCATGATAAGAAAGAGCAAAAAAAATAAGGATGAACAAAAAAATGGGCAAAAATGGATCAGAAATGAAGGAGATATGAATCGTTGAAGTATGTCCCACTAAAATGGGCTATCGTGTATTCGAGTGCTATCGAATGGATAGTTATTTTTTTGGGACAAACTTCAACGATTCATATCTATCTCATTTCTGATCCGTTTTTGCCTATTTTTGTTTTGTTTTTCCTTATTTTTCATCCTTCATGTCATGATGATAGCCTAACTATGTTGGACACCGCATGCTATTTATCGTGGATTTTATTATATTTTTTAGATATTATTTCATAATCCTTATGATATCAGCATTATAGGAAAAAATATTAAAAATAAGGAAGAACAAACAAAAAATGAAAACGGACTAGAAATGAAGGAGATATGATTCGTTGAAGTGTAAAACTTAAAACCATTGTAAACCTTGTAGAAAAGGTTTAAGGTTAGGGTTGAGGAGAGCAAAATGGTAAGATCAGGTGCCGAAACTAGGTTATATGGGATGAGCTTGGAAAAACGAGGTAATATGGCAATCCGGGCTCATTGGCCAAATAATATGGAAAAACCTCGCAATAACCAGGGTGTCTAGAGCCATTAGATAAAGATCCAACACATGCATTATTATCGAGGGCAGTAAGGTGGTTGAAGCCCACCTACCGTTGTGTTAACGCATGCTTTGGATTGAGACTCGACCGCTTGATGCACCGTAGTGCATGTCAACACAATTGAACTTGTACACATACTTTGCGGATTCTTGCCAATGTTAAAATAGTATATGTACAAGTTTTCCTGTGTGTCCTTCACCACCAACTAAAATCAGATTTATCATTGTTCTGTGAGTATATTAATGCTGATTCAAGGCAAGAGGAGGAGATTAATGGAGAGTACACATTTATACTTTCTATTCTGGCATAAATAATTTTTCATTGGCTTCCATCAATAGCTACTACCATTCATACGCAAACACAATAGTACTACCATCCATCAATAGCTACTACCATTCATAGGCATTATTGGATAGCTTATACTCCGCATGCCTCTCGTGCTTGGAATTCTATTATGTCCCTTTGAGAGTCTATGATGCAAAGGTTTCACTATTCAATTAGTAATGGCAATAGTATTCGCATGTGGTTTGATCCATGGGCGGACAACCTACCTCTCATTACCTAATTTGGTCATAGGAACATGGTCCTTCTTGGAGGTAATATTCATAGTACTATTGCCGATTCAATCTCTGAGGAGCATTGAAATTTTGTTCCAGCCACTACTCGCACCATAGAGGTCTGGGAATTTCTTGATACTCACCTGCCAATTCTCACACAAGACGAAGATTCTATTCATTGGCTCAAGCCCTGAGAGAAGTTTTGTTATAAAGCTTCTTGGAATTTCGTTCGACAAAAACATGCGCATGTGATTTGATGGTCTTTAGTTTGGTTTAAACAATGCATCTATAGACAAGCATTTATCTCTTGGCAAGCCCTATCTAATGGTCTCATGACTATAGATAATTTGCAAAAGTGAGGCCTAATGACTCCTAACAAATGTGTTTTTTGTTGCTCTAACTTGGAAAGCGTTAATCATATCATTTTTAGTGCCCTTTTAGCAAATCTATTTGGGCAACCCTTCTTCATAAGTGTGATATTACTCATCAAGTTTCATATTTTCAAGATGAGATTGATTGGATTCTTCAATTCTGTACATCCAACAAGTATGATGGGCTCTTCCTAAAATATATCTTTAATCCCTTTATCTCTACAATTTGGCATGAACGAAATAAGAGAATTTTTTATGAATCTTCGTCTACTCCTGATTCGGTTATAAGTCTCATCATCAATCAAGTTAAAGTGGCAGCTAATGTTTTTTCTTTTCGAGCTACTGTATTTAATCATTGTGATTTCTTAGTCGATTTATTTTATTAGCTCTTTTATTAGTCTTTTTTTTAAGGTCTTGTTAGGTGCTTCACCTGCTTCTGTACTGCCTTTCCTTTCTTGGGCTTTAATTCAATTTAATTTACCTAAAAAAACATACACAACAAATGTTCACGTGTAAATAAAAAAACGAATAAAAAACATACTTTCCCATGGTAAAAAAAAGTAAGGTTGATTGGTACAATTATTTAAAATTTCAAGAAAAATGAGAAACACTGTGTTTTAAAAGAAGTGTTCAAAACATGTGTATGATAGAAGCCATCAGATTATGTGGGCCCCTGCACATGCTTTGAACACGTCTGAATGTGCACATGCTATTTAACATTTTCGAATTTCAAATAGATGCAGTATTTTTTAAACTTATCTAGAAATCACAATGGTACTATTGTTGAGTCTTTCCTATCTTAGTCATATTGTCATGGTTCTCAGTTCCTATAAGTCTCACTTAATTGATAAGCTAAAATCATTATAAAAATTGATTTGATAAGCTAAAACTACTTCTAGCCTTTTGGACCTAACCCTACATAGAGTAGAATTGGTCTTCGGAACTGGGGAAGACTTTGAGCTTTAAAGTCCCACCCTCCCTCCCATATGAGTACTTTCAAATTTGATGCCCAATAATGCCTAGGATGAGTTGTCTCCGATCCCCACCCGACTATAAAACCGACCCGTCTGTGTAAATGGGATGAGCTGATTCCAATGGAGTATGGTTCTTTATCAGGGAGAAAACTGAAAGTGCACTTGTAAACACCAAAATTGTGTGGGCAAAATTAAAGTGAAAAGTAATTTTGTGAATTGGTTTCACAAATTAAAGAGTCCCATTGCTTTTAGTATGTGCCCCAGCACAAGTTCATTGGCATGTGTCGGGGCGCCCAGAGCCGTTGGATCTTGATCTAACAAAGCATGTTAACATGGGGCTGACAGGCTTTAATGCACGCTGTTGGATTTCTATCCAATGGCGTCGCAGCCTGGGCATATGCCAACATGCATGTGTAACGTTTCAATTAATGATTACTTGTAAATTGCACATGTATAATGCACGTGCATATTGGTTAATATAACTGAACCATTTGGTTAAAAAAGTTCTTTTTTTATAAGTTAGTAAAAGTTCTTGAACACGTGAATCAATGGGGTTAATTATTACAAAAAACCTAATTTAGTTACTTTTTCCCAAAAGGAGTCCACTTAGATTTATTTTCGATGAACCATAGCACTGATATAAGTGAAGAAGTAATTCAATTCACTTTGAAAAACCTTATGGTAATAATAAATTCAGACAAAGGGTTAGCTTTAGTGATTAAAATTAGATAAGAGTTCTTCTGAACCATATTGTTTGAGTTATTATTTTTGTGCAATTATTATTATACTTATCACATAATTTGTAGCCTTTCTTAGTATCTAAAGATGGGCCCTACAATTTCTTTATTCCCCCCTAATCTAGCACCAAGCATCAACGGTGCTTATTAACGTCACAATTGGACTCTTATTTACGCCAAGTCACCAATGAATATGTTTTTGTTGTTCATGAAAACACTTAAATTAAGGAACCAACGAAATTACAAGCGAGTTCCTCCTCAAAACCAACAGGAGCAGAGGAAAATGAGCCAAACAACATACAACATATATATAAACATAAAAAACACAAGACTCTCACAGATGAAGCCACTGCTCCCACAGTTGGAGCATAAAAGAAGAGCTTTATGAGCCAATAAGATGAACCTTCAAGGCGGTCCTCGTAGACAAATAAACAATAAAGCTGTCCAGGAGCAAAATCATGAAGTAACTTCCACATAAGCAGTAGGCATCGAGCTTTATCTTCTCCGGCAAACTTCAGGGGGTCGCCCAAGAACTGATTGAATATGATCTTCTTCCAAAACTTTTTTGGAAGCAACCACAATAATTTTTTCTTAACTTGATGAACCTTGATGCACATGGCTAAAACACTATTTACATGAGAGAACATTGGATCAACATGCCTGGCGACCGATCGGCCGCCGGTAGTTGAAAGACTACCGTGTCCAGTAGCCGCAAGGCTACTACATAGAGAAAATAGAATCTTGGGAAGATGATCTTGCCAAAATGAGCATGAACAATCAAGCTTGGATCTCCATAGAAAATAACGTAACAAAGTAATATATGGGTTTGTGTCCCATATAACTTGTCTTAGTTTTAGAGGAGTCAATTCTCCTATGTGGTATGTGGACGTGTGGAGAGATTAGGCTCCCGTGGGCCCACACGTAATTGGAAGAGACACTTAATGCTAATAACCGTTATAGAAAAAGTCCTTATTTGGTTTGAGTTTACCAAATAGAGAGATGGATAATTAGAGGAGTAATTGGGATTTACACCCCAATTATGGAATAATAGAGATGAGTAATTGGAGGGATTTTGAATTAGTCAAATCTGTAACCGAAATTGTAATCAAAAGAGAATAAGGAGGGGCATGTAACAGTCCACTACTTGACTCTCATGATTTGCCTCGGTTTGTGTGCATGAACAGTAACATGCCTCTCTCTCTCTCTCCTCACATTGCACTCTCTCTCTCTCTCTAGTTGGACATCTCTCTCTCCTTGGGGTGGTGCATTTGTTTCTCAATTGGCTTTTGGGCGACTTGGATTAATCTTAGAGATTTGTTCAAAGGAGAAACACAGGGAGATCCATACACGAACGGTTGGTGGTGATCTCCGACATATTCTTATTTCTCTACGACGAACGGTATAATCTTTGGCACAAAGGCCGCAGGTTAGTAGTACTCATTCCTGCGTTTAATTTGATTGTGCAAGATTTAAATTCTTGTTCGTATATGTTGCTCATAATCTTGTATTCTATCATTGTTATTGTTTGTGAGTGCAAGGGGATTCCAAGTCAAGATAGATTTTGGAAGAATTCAACACCAAATGGGTGATTGAATCGCTTCCGCTGCGGCTCGCGAACCCTTCAAGCACTTCATGAGGTCTAGCCATAAGAACTACAAAATCACAGTAAATACTCCCAAGGACAATACCAGCACCACCACAAAAGGTCAACATCAGCGAAAAGCAAAGGGTGGAAAGAAGCTGCACTTCAATCTACACTTCCCCCCAACAAGAAGATTTGCTGGTCTAACTTACGTGGTTTTATGAGGGTCTAATCGCGACATATAAATAAGACTCCAAAAATAAGAGCCGTTAAGATGCGGTCGTATATTTATTTTTTTGGTTCAAAATGAAACCATTTTCTGTATCCACCATTTTTTCCATACAAAATGAAACCATTTTCTCCCAACTGGACTCATATTGAAGGTTAGGGCTGCTCAAGAACTGAGTCGAGTCGAGTTTTGACTCAGCTCGACTCGAGCTCAATTTTTAGAAACTCGGGCTCAAGCTCGGCTCGGCTCGAGTCGAGCCTAAGATTTAGCAACTCGAGCTCAGCTCAATTCAAGCCTAAGATTTAGCAACTCGAGCTCGGCTCGTCAAAGAATTTAACAGCTCGGGCGGGTTCGCGAGCCACTCGAGGCAAAAATTTATTTTTGGGTTTTATTAGCATTCAAACCCAAAGACAATTGCTTTATATCAAAGCACTAACCAGCTGCACTGCAAGTTTTTTTATACTCATTGTGCACAAAAAAATATTTATTACATATTTGAAGTGGGCTTCACTAATAATTTTTTTTATAACGAGGGGTGTCCTAGTCGTTAGGACCCAACTAGAAGGGGCAAGGAAACTGTTATGTGTCAGCAGTTGAAGAGAAGGAAAGATCGAAATAGGGAGAAGGAAGAGACGTGAAGGAGGAAGGATGACTTCTGCTGGCCTAATGGCGGCTCAGCCAGAGGAGGACGAAGGGGGTGAAGCGTGAGGAAGATTAGGTTTAGGGTAAACTTTTTGAATAATCCAATCAAGAGAGCATAAGCTCTTTACATAGTCTTCCCACGTCTTGGGCTTGGGATATTCTGTGGGCGATTCCCTCTAATTGGGCATGCGGTCTTATTACATAATACACAAGAAGTTGGGCTATTCCCCTAAGCTGGGCCGAAGGCCAGCAATACAATTAGCCTAAATAAACAAAAAGATGACTATTTAATAACTGGAACACAACATTCCACTACGCTTTGCTGCTAGCCTTGACCTCAAGGCATCCAACCCGGATATTGGGCCATAAAGTCATCCTCAGGAAGCCATGAAACATCCTCCAGTGGTCGATCTTGCCACGCAATAAGAACCTCAGTGATAATGCGACCGGAACGACGCACCCGGCGAGAACCACAATCGAAGATGTTACCAATGGTAAGTCGGCTAAAACGGACGGAGGAGGAGGAGGAGTAGGTACCAGGCGAGATGGATCACCAACAACACGGCAAAGTTGTGAGACGTGGAAAACATGATGAACCGTAGAATCTACTGGAAGCTGCAGTCTGTAGGCTACTGGTCCAATGCACTCGGCATCCTCATAGGGCCCATGAAACCGATGGGCTAATTTTACGCAGGCCGGTTGATAAAGGGAGGATTGACGTGCAGGAACAAACTGATATATACCCAATCGCCAGTTTGAAGCTCACGGTCAGAATGGCGCTTATCATAAATCTGTTTCATATGGTTTTGGGCCAAGGCCAAATTGGACTTCATTTGCCGCAAAATGTCATCTCGATTTTGCAAGAGATAGTCAACCTCACTGATGGATGCCCGCTGTGGTACATAATGAAGAATTGTTGGGGGAGGTCGGCCACAGACAATCTGAAAAGGAGAGAATCCGGTAGAAGTATGGTAGGCGGTGTTGTAAGACCATTCAACCCACGGAAGAAATTGTAGCCAATGCCTAGGATTCTCCCTTGCAAAACATCATAAATATTGCTCGATGCAGCGGTTAACCACTTCCGTTTGGCCATCTGTTTGCAGATGATATGCGGAACTCATGAGGAGACGAGATCCCTGAAGAGTGAAGAACTCCTGCCAAAACTACAAGGTAAACACCCGATCACGGTTCAAAACAATACTGCGAGGCATTCCGTGAAGTTTGGCCACATCCCGGACATAAACCTCAGCAACAACCTTGGCCATATAAGGGTGGCCCAAGGCTGAAAAGTGAGCATATTTGGAAAGCCGATCGACCACAACCATCACCACTGATTTGCCTTGTACAACTGGTAGTGCGTCAATGAAATTCTAGAGACGTCCTCCCAAACCTGCTTCGGGATAGGCAGCGGCTGCAAAAGACCATAAGGGGTCAGAGTAGAAGCTTTGGCGCACTGGCAAACCACACATTCGGCCACGAATCTTTGAACTGCTCGCTTAATACCACGCCATAAAAAACATTGCGAGACCCATTTGTAAGTCCGGAAAGAATATTCATGACCCGCTGTAGGGGTAGAATGAAAATGCTTCAAAATGGTACAACAAATGATGTCACAATTCAGAACACACAGCCAGTCCTTCCAATAAATAATATTGTCTTTCAGGGTGAAAGACGGATCATCAGAAGACTTGGCCTGAAGCCGATCCAATAAAGCAACCGTCGTCGGGTCCTCATGATATGCTTTTCGTAAATCTGTAAGAAAAGGGAAGAGAGGAGCGGACATACCGAAAGAAGAGGCCTCCTCAAACTGACGAGATAAAGCATCTGCGACGGTGTTCTCGGACCCGCATTTATAAACCAGCTCATAATCGTACCCCAATAATTTTGTCACCCAACGCTGCTAGGCAGGAGTGGCAATCCTCTGGTCCAGGAAGTATTTCAGCGGTTGGTGGTTCATTCGGATAATAAAATGGCGCCCCAATAAATACGGCCTCCATTTTGTCACCGCATGTACAATGGCCAACATTTCTTTCTCATAGGCCGATAATGACAATGAGCGGCCAGACAATGCTTTGCTCCAAAAAGCTATCGGATGGTCGTCCTATAGTAGTACGGCGCCGAGGCCGTGGCCGGAAGCATCAGTCTCAAAAATCAGGGAGAGCCAAAACAAGGGCTGAACATATAGCAGTTTATAGAGTTTCAAAGGTCTGCTGGACGACCATACAAACGCGCCTTGTTTGAGTAGGCTGGTCAAGGGGGCAGCGAGAGAGCCATAGTTGGCAACAAACCTGCGGTAGTAGCTGGTCAAACCCAAGAACCCCCTAAGACCCTTCAGAGATGTCGGTACTGGCAAAGTAACCATAGCGGCCACTTTGGAGGGGTCAGTGGACACTTGGCCATTGGAGATCACATGGCCCAGATAGTCATCCTGAGAACAACCAAAAGAGCATTTGGACTGTTTGATAAATAAAGAGTGCGCTAAAAGTACCTCAAAGATGGAGCGAAGGTGCTCCATATGTTGCTGCCAAGAAGAACTATAGACGAGGATGTTGTCGAAGAAAATGAGAACAAACCGGCGCAAGAAAACCCAAAATATGTCATTCATAAGTCCTTGGAATGTGGCCAGAGCATTAGTGAGACCGAAAGGCATAACCATGAATTAAAAATGCCCATCATGAGTGCAAAAGGCCATTTTGTGGACATCCTCAGGGTGCATGCGAATCTGATGGTACCTAGTGCGCAAGTCCAGTTTAGAAAAAACCCGCGCATGCGATAACTCATCTAGCAATTCTTCGATGACGGGAATGGGGTACTTATCTTTGAGTGTAATGACATTGAGAGCCTTGTAGTCCACACAAAAATGCCATGTGCCATCCTTCTTCCGAACAAGAAGGACCGGTGATGAATAGGAACTGGAGCATGGCCGAATGATTCCTATCAGCAGCATCTCTTTGACCAACTTTTCAATCTCCGCCTTTTGAATGTAGGGATACCTGTACGGTCGAACATTGGCAGGTGCTGATGGGAATATGGTGGTCATGGGACCGAGGCAGTTGTAGGCCCTAGGACTAGTAGTTCCTGGAACAACTCGTCAAAAGCCAAGAGGAGTGCAGCCAACTCAGGAGGGTCAACTGAGGGGGCTGTGTCCTCCGTGGATATCATTTGCAAGAAAAACCCTTGATGAACCCCGCACATTAAGGAATCCACAGAAAGCATAGAATGAAGAGAATCTGGAAGTGCGCCAGACAGCCGAATCGAATGGCCTCTAATAGAGAACTGCATCGTCATGGCCTCAAAATTCCAAATAACATCTCCGAGATCACGGAGCCACTACACGCCTAGGACCACATCAGCCCCCTGTGTAGGCAATAAATAAAGAACCAAGAAGAATGCATGCCCTTGTATAGTCAGCTCCACCCGTCGACACATACCGGCGCTCCTATGGTTCAAACCATCTCCAATCCGAACATCGAAGGGGGATGAGGCGTGCAATGGGCATTCCAGGATGGACACCTATTATGGGTACTGTCGGAGTCAATCAGGACGGACACCTGTTGCTTCTTTATAGTGCCCTGGACGCACATGGTCTGAGGCATAACGCGCTTGAGAAAGCATGGAAAGAGTTCTCGGGCTGAGTGTCGAATGGCAGGGGTGGTGAAAATCTGGCCCCATCTTTGTCCTCGGGGCCCTCGTCCCAGATACCTTCCAAGGCAAGAAGGGTGCAGGTCTTGTGGCGATGACCCGGAACGAAGCGTTCATCACAATTAAAGCATAGGCCCTTAGAACGACGCTCTTCCATTTGTCCTTGTGTCAATCGGCGGATGGCCGGCTGCGACACAGGCAGAGCATGGGAGTCAACCGGAAGTACCTGTGAGGCTAGCGGCATGGGCGCTCTCGAAGGGGGCCTCCAGAATCGCCGTTGACGATTAAAGCGTTCTTCTGCAATCCGCGCATGCTTAATCACTTCAGCCATAGACGTGCGCGGGTAATGACGAATTGCATCTGAGATTTCTAACTTCAGGCCATGCATGAAGTTACCCACCAGGGCCTCCTGCGTCCAATACTAGAGACGATTGGCGATACGCATGAATTCCATTTGATAGGCACGCAAGGTAGATGTCTGTCGCAATGAGCTAATGAGTTCATTAAAGTCTGCATACTCCGTAGGTCCAAATTGAATGCATAACTCATGAGTAAATTGTTGCCATGAATGACCAGGGTGCTCTACCTCAAAGTATTGGTACCAAATCAAAGCATCACCAGTGAGATGGAAGGAAGTTACAGTTAATTTGTCATCATCAGATCGTGTGTCCTCTATCGGAAGAACTTTTTGGCTTGGTACAGCCAGTCCACCGAATTATCGTCCCCTGAATACTTGGGGAACTGGAACCTTGCTAGCCGTGTCTCTGCTACCGGCCTGGGGCCATGCCGCTCTTCTCGTGAGTGGCCCTGGTTGGTCCAACTGGATTCAGCCTGGTTATTTGTCCAGTCCAAATCACGTTCCTTGTCTCCTGGACCTAGCCAGCATTTGTTTGAATGAAGGGAATCGACGTAGCATTAAGTCAAACACCTTGCATGCCTGCTACCCCAGCGCCCATGAAGTGTGGCCCTGCAGTTGTTGTCTGGGTGCCAAAAAAAGGTGGTGGTTGGTTCTTGGTGCCGGGCCGACAATGGAGGACATCGAGCAAAGGGACCTCTCGAAGTGGGTGGAAGAACCCCTTTGTCTGGCCATTCTGTACGAGGGGGCGCCGTCTTGGACAAAGAGAGGCGATCAAAGGACTCACGGAACATCATCATGTCCTTTTGATATTGTTGTTGTCCCTGTAGAAGGACTTGAAGAATTTGGTCCTGGCGCGCCATAGATGCTGCCATCATCTCGCGACGATCATCCCCCCTGGGAGAGGAGGGCGGCACCTCAGTGTGGGAGTCCCCGTGCATGGCTGATTCAGCCATTGACTGATGATCTACATCTGAACGTTCGTTGCTCTTGGCCATCGCAAAGGACATCTCGCGTTTCCAAGGATCGGTGCTCTGATACCAATGTTATGTCTCAGCAGTTGAAGAGAAGAAAAGATCGAAATTTGGAGAAGGAAGAGACGTGAAGGAGGAAGGATGAACTCTGCTAGCCTAATGGCGTCTCAGCCAGAGGAGGACAAAGGGGGTGAAGCGTTAGGTTTAGGGTAAACTTTCTGAATAATCTAATCAAGAGAGCATAAGCTCTTTACATAGTCTTCCCACGTCTTGGGCTTGGGATATTCCCTCTAATTGGGCCTGCGGCCTTATTACATAATACGCAAGAAGTTAAGCTATTCCCCTAAGCTGGGCCGAAGGGCAGCAATACAATTAGCCTAAATAAACCAAAAGACGACTACTTAATAATTGGAACACAACAGAAACTGACCTCTTAGAGCACCATATCTCGCCGCTAATCGTACAACGGAGTGGGGTTTGAGCTCAGAACCTCCGCTCAAGGGAAGCTTGTTTTATTCATCACACAAACACCTCGTTGATCAACTTCACTAATGTTGCCTCCTAATATCAAACCTCAGGTCAATCCAGTTCCACCTGCGGTCCAGCTAAACCTACCAATCTACCATCAATCGAGATCGATGACCGGTCTAATTTTTTATGCGCTTTGGGGTAGTTTGGATGTGAGCATTTACTACATAACACAATAAACCAAAAAATACAGAGAAAATAAACACAGGGAAAGCCAATAACTCATTTGAATATGCAGGCAGGTTTTAAAGAGGCTAATTTATTTAAAACATTGAGAACACACGCAGAAAAGATCTAAGTCGCTGATTTACATCCGAGAAGACTACGAGTTTTTATTTTAAGTGAAGAGCCATTCAGATTAGGTCCGGTGGATGGGGTTGTTACAATGGGTCTTAACCCAACCGAAAGAAAAAAAGAAGAAATAAAATAGCCCAAGACGAAAGCACTGGTGTTTCAGCCAAAACAGAGTGCCTCAGATTGAAGTACATGGTGAGGTAGACGAAGGCCGACGATGACAGACGGCTGCTTGTCGAGGTCTAAGGAGAGGTCGACGGCGACGACAGACCAATAAATCTTGCATGGATTCGGGTGCTCATGATGAAGAACGACAAAGCGGCGACTGTGGAGAACCGATGGAGGTTGACGGCGAGGCGAGGCTGACAGTCGACGACGACGGTGGCCATGGGCTCAAGCTCACGATGAGATCGACGGCGACATTGTGATCGCGAGGAGCAGAACATGGCAGGCTGAGGCCATGTTCGGGAGCACTGTTGCACATGAGGAGAAGCGGTATGGGTTAGGCCCATATTTATGTAACCTATTTATACGAGGAGTCAGCCCTCTCGTATGGTGCATGGACATGTGGAGTGTGCTAAGTTCCCATGGGCTGGGTGGGGTCCACACTAGATAGAAGAGACACCTAATAGGATGTTACGAGGAGTAATTGGGAGAAGGCGGTTACAGAAAACTGCTAGGACAGTTAGTGGGATAGAGTTAGAAGGAATTAAGGAATAACTCTCCCAAATAAATAGGGAGGAGTTGAGAACGTGAATAGTACTTTGGAGACGCCCGACGGCTGGTTCTCTCTCTCCTTTGGACTCGCTCTCTTCCTCGTGTGTTTACTCTCGCTCTCTCATCTTGCTTGTGGGATTTGTGATTTGTGTTCTATTATACCATACGACAAGGAACTAGGAGATCTCTATCTCAAGGAGAATAGAGACTCTCGTCCATGCATTTGAGTCCTTGGTGATCTCCGACATAACTCTATTCTTGTGAGTATTTATTTGTTGATTGATCGTAGGGCACAAAGGCCCAAAGGTTAGTAGTAATCAAATCGCTCAATTCATATTATATTGAGATGATATAAGTGGTTGTTCATAATATTGCTCATATGTTCTTGCATATTCTTTGTTTGATATTGTGTGCAAGAGAAAGTCATTAAAAATGGATATGATTTGGAGAATTTGGCATCATGACGGACGATCCCTCGCGCTTCCTCTGCGCCTTTGAACCCATCACCAATTCTGTCTTGTCCTTGTCCGACGACCACTACTACGTAGATGGGATGCGTTCGCCTCGTCGCTCTGGTCTTTGCAGCCGACCGTTAGAGCGGTCAGCCGGGAAGCCCAGTAGCAGCACAAGGAGAGCTGCAAGGAGGGGTTTGGATCTTCCACTCATAGTCGGTGGCGGGGTAGCCAAAATCCGGGGTGAGCAGGAACTTCGACTTGTCAAAGAGGTAGAAGGTGACGAGAGCCTGAGAGGATCAGGGAAAATGGGTACATAGGAGAGGCCGAGTGAGGTTAAAATCAATGATTTGATCTGATGGCTTATAATCTGTCTCTTTAATGGCAGAGATTAAATTAGCTGCTCCCATTAACAACAATTGTTAAAAACCGCCGTTAATGATACCTTTTAGTGACATATTTTTTCTGTTGTTAAAATCCGTTGACAATTATATAAAGATTAATTATTAGCGATGAACTTTCATCTGGAGGTAAAAATCCGTCACCCAGGTCTCTTAAGCGAACCCAATTTACGTAGATTAGAATTCAATCTTTACTCTCAAGCATACATTTTAATAATAGTATACATTTTTCAGTTACCGTATTTGTATAAAAAAAATTCTCAATTACCAAAGTTCATATATCAACCTAGAAAATTGTCAAAAAAAAAAAAATTGCCTCATCCTTTTTATGGAAGCAAAAGGGATATACTAATGAGACCTTAACATATTGGACTCTATATTTGTGGGAGATACAGGATATTAGATTCTAACCTCTATCAATTCCAACCTATATATTTCTTTAAAAGCTATGATTTGAGTTGGAGTCGCACACGTAGAGGGCACCTTCAATAAGGGTGTTCATGAGCCGAGTCAGCTCGCGAGTTTTTCCGGGTCGACTCGAATTTTGGCTCAACTCGAGCCCACCTCGACTCGAGCTCAAGCCACCCTGTAACTTGACTCGGCTTGACTCAAAAAAACATGACTCGAATTAACTCGAAGCTCGACTTGAGAATCAGCTAAGTCAGAAATTTTACAAACCAATTTCGTGTAGAAAAGGCATCTTCCTTTTGCTGCCTTCAGTTCCTCTAAATCCGGCCAGTTTGCAGCTCGAATTGTAAAAAAAAAATCCAACCTTAAGCTCTTGAAACAGAGCCGAAATCACCAAAAAATGAAGCTTTCCAAACTAAGCCAAATTCGCCCCTTTTTGGAATCTCAATTCGAATTGAAATTTGATACTTACCATTCTAAAACAAAGGTGCAACTTGTCTTTCCCAATTCGGCTCTCCTGCACGCGATTTTTCAAATAACCAACATCCCCCACTATGGGTTTAGTGCTCATATTTACGATTCATAAGTGACTCGTGCACTAGTCCTATCGTAATCCAAAACTGTGAACATGTTTAACAAACAGATATGTTGTCAAGGCCTTAGTTAACGAATCAGCCAACATCTCAAGCGTAGGAAGATGACTAACAATCAACTTTCTTCGTTGTAGCATGTCAAATATATAATAGTAATGTACCTCAATGTGCTTTGCTCTAGAACTGATCTCCCCATTAGAGTGTGTCGACATAGTTGCCAAATTATCACAATAAATTTGGACCGGAGCATCAATTCATTGTTCTAGCTATAGCCTAGCTAGAAACTCTTTAATCCACACTGCCTCAGAAGCTGCTAAACTGCATGCAACAAACTCAGCATCCATAGTGGACTTAGTAACACACTTTTTCTTCTTACTAGTCCACGCAACGGCGCAACCACCAAACATAAATACATAACCGGCAGGAGATTTCATTTCGTCTTTACAACTAGTATAGTCTGAATAACTATACCCTTCTAATGACAGATTCTCATCCTGATATATGAGTTTCGTATCTTTGGTACCCAATAGGTATCTAAACACCCGCTAAATAGCCTGACAATGTTGTATACATGGGTTTGCTTGATATTGACTCACAAAGCTTACTACAAAAGCCAAATTACGTCGAGTGCAGTTCATGGCATACATCAAGCTGCCAATAGCCTGCATATAAGGCACGGATTTCATCTTTAGACGCTCTTCGTCTTATGAAGGTGTCATTTCTAGGACAAAACTATCCCTTTATAGATGGACGAATCTATGGTCTTCCAACCAATCACATCAAAGCATTTCGGCACACTTTCTATGTATGATTCTTGAGATATACTTAGCTTCCTTGCTTTTCTATCTCTTTCAATCTTCATCCCTATGATGTACGATGCTTCACCCATATCTTTAATTTCAAATTGGGTCTTGAGCCATTCTTTTAGACTGATAATCATACTGGTGTCATTCCCTATCACTAATATGTCATCTACATATATTGATAATATCATAAACTGACTCCCATCTCTAAAGGAGTACATACAGAGGTCATAATCATTGGCCACAAAGCCATATTCACTAATCACTTTGTGAAAAGTGAAATACCATTGTCTTGGCGATTGTTTAAGTCCATACAATGATTTAATAAGTTTACACACTCATTGTTCCTCTCCAGAAACAACAAACCCCTCGGGTTGTTCCATGTAAATCTCCTCCTCTAAATCACCGTTTAGGCATCTATTTGGTGCAACTCTAAATCCAAGTATGACACAATAGCCAATAAACACCGTATGGAGATGAACCTAGACACAGGAGAATACGTCTCCTTAAAGTCTATGCCCTCTACTTGGGTGACCCCTTTCCCCACAAGTCTGGCTTTAAATTTCTCTATTGATCAATCTGCTTTGAGCTTCTTTTTGAAGATCCATTTAGAACCGATAGGTTTCCTTTCATCTGGTAAGTCAAACATCTCCCAGACTTTGTTCTTCAAGATCTAGTTCATTTCCTCTTGAACAACCTTCTCCCATTCCTTGGAATCTGGACTACTCATAGCCTGCTCAAACGTGATAGGATCATTAAGCACTAGTTCATCTACCATTATTTCATCTTCACCGAGCATTGCATAGTAATCCTTCAACATAACTGAAGGTCTACGCTCTCTCGATGCACAAGTTTCAACATCCTCATTTGATGTATTTCCTATCACTTGTTCATTACTTGTGACAGAAACCTTTTCTTTTTCTATTTCAAATAATTCCACTCTTTGACTAGGAGTTTTAAGGTCTATATCTTCCTCAAAAAAATAAGCATCCCTAGACTCTATTACCCCCATTGTCTCATCATCATGGTGTACTATGAACCGATACCCTTTAGAATGATCATAATAATCTATAAAATTACATTTTATGGCCAACTTGCTTCTTATTTAATCAGGCACCCTAACATGAGCCTTTGACCCCCACACTTTTAGGTTCGAAAAGTTTGGTCGACCCGTCCATAACTCATACGGGGTCAATTTGATCAACTTAGAAGGTACTCGGTTTAGTACATAGACAACGATGTCTAGTGTTTTAACCCAAAACTATGTTCCTAGTTCATAGTGGTTTAGTATGGACTTTACCATGTCCTATTACGTCTTTCAACTTCTCTATTTTGTTGAGAGGTATACGAAAGTGTATACTGATGAACTATTCCTTTGTTGGTACAATAGTCCTTGAACAAATTAGATGTATACTCTCCACCTCTGTCTGTTCTAAGAACTTTAATTTTTCGTCCTAATTGGTTTTCAACGTCAACCTTAAATTCCTTGAATTTTTCTAAGGCATCGGGTTTCCTTGCCAAAAGGTAAATATACCCATACCTTGAATAGTGATCTATAAATATAATAAAATATGACATTCCCCTTTGAGTCTTGACGTTTATAGGCCAACAAATATCTGAGTGAATGACCTCTAAAAGGTCTATGGCTCGTTGACCTTTAAGAAAAAGTAGCCTAGTCATTCTACCAGAAATACAATTTTCACAAATGCGTAAATCATCACCAATTCTAGGTAGTAAACCACTACCTGACATACGGTGTAATTTTCTAACATTAACATGACATAGGCGCAAGTGCCATAATAAAGCATCATCATACAAAACACAAGCCAAATAGTCAGAATCAACCATATTATTAAACTCAGCAGTAAAGCCATTAGCTACATCAAGTTTGAATAAACCATCAATCAAAGAAGCAGTAAATAAAATATTGTTCTTCTTTCCCACAGTCCCCTTGTCACCCTTGAACCTAAATTCAAATCCCTTTTGAGTCAGTAGAGGGACTGAAATCAGGTTCTTTCTAATAGATGGTGCAAGCAGGACATCAATAAGAACCAAAGTGTTTCCCCCAAAGAGAGGAATACGAATAGAACCAATCCCGAGCACATCACAATAAGTATTGTTGCCCATATAGATTTTGTGCTCTCTGGGATTTATTCTTTTCATTTCCACAAACGACTCCTTGGTCATGGCCACATGTCGTGTTGCAGCCGAGTCTAGCCACCATCCCCTTGTATTAGTGTAATTAGCCACCATCCCCTTGTATTAGTGTTCACAATCAATGCATCATATATCATACAAATAATGTCCTTTCCTCCACCTTGCTATTTCTTTTACTCATTGCCCTATGGGCCATTAGGACAATTCCTACTAAAATGGCCCATTTGGCCACAAGTTAAGCAAGCTCCCTTTTTCTTATTCTTGCTCTTATCACCTCCCTGAAATTGAGGCTTCTGTCCTTTTTTCTTGAAATACTTCTTTGAGGGGCTAGCATAGGATCCACGCTTTTTGTTGCCAACATGATGAGCAAGATTAGCAGATGCATTAGAGGCTCTCACATGGTCTCGCCTTTCCTGCTCCAAGCCCAACTTGGCAGTAAGGTCATCCAAAGTGAGTTTCTTATCACTCAAGTTCAGTGCTACCACAACAGGCTCCCATGATGGAGGAAGACTAGTTAGGATGGTAGATACTTGGACTCCTAGAGAAATAAGATCACCAAGCATCTCCAACTCACTAGAAATAATAGAAATGGCATTTATGTGTTCAAATACATTTTTCTCTTCCAACATTCTCATGTTAGAAAAGCGAGTGTGTAGTAACCTGCTATGAGCCACAATATGCTCTCCATACCTTCTCATGATAGCCTCATACATTTCTTATACAATGGTATGCCTCTCAAAAAGTAACTCAATGTTTGGCTCCATAAATTTAACATGGTGGTCCTCGCTCTAGCATCTTCCAGTTTGAACTTCTCATGCTCTCTTTTTTGAGCATCAATAGTATTTTCACTTAGAAGTTCAACTATTTGGTCCAAGAGATGGGCCAGAAACAGGATATGCTCAATACGCCTCTTCCAGGTGACAAAGTTCGTCGCATTCAACTTTTCAGTCTTGGCAAGTTCACTAGAAACCATTCAAGATGCCATTGCAACTCTCTCTAAAACAGCAAGAAGAATTAAGTCCGGAAAGTATTTGGTATGCGATTTGGGTATGTGATCGATCGCCGGGCTACGCGATCGATTGCCGGGGTATGCGATCGATCGCTGGGGTACACGATTGAATCTGGGAAGTGTTGTTTTTAGGAAACCTAATTAAAATAGATATTAAATCCTAACTAATCATAATAAGAAGTTTTATTCGCAAAGAGAGCTTTCCAATGCCATCGACGGTGCGTAATTCGGAGTTTGGAGGAAAAAGTTATGCTAGTTTGAATTTTGGTTTGCGATCAGGGTATGCGATTGTTCTCCGGGGTACGCGATTGAATCCGGAAAGTGTTGTTTTTAGGAAACCTAGTTAAAGTAGATATCAAATCCTAACTAATCAAGGAGGATTAAGTTTAGGACGTCCCTTTTACCTATGGTAAGCTTCTAATAAGAGGATTTAGATATTAGATTGGGAAGAAATCCTAAAGGAAAAATATCCTAGTTGGTATAGGCATACGGTCTATATAAACACCCATAAGGGGGCTAACTTGTGTTTTATCAGACTAGAGAGTTTGTGAACGCCCCAGCCTTGTTTTCTCTCCTTCCCCCTTGTTCCAGCAACCCGTTCACCCTTCTTCTTCATTCAAACCTCGCCATATACGAAGGAGCGCAGGTCTCGTGCGTAGAGAGAAGATGAGCTATATTGGACGTGCAGTTTTCGTTCTACAAAAGGGTAGGTGATCTACACATGAAATATGCATTTTATTAGCTCCTAAACTTATTATTATGCTAGTATTTGATTAGAATAACTACTACTTTAATATAGTTATTGGTTTTTGTAGGAAACAAGAATCATACACAGAAATGAGGTAAAAAGTAACTCAAATAGTTAAATCATCATAACTTCGTGTGCACATCTCTGATGGAACTGATTCAAACTTTATGTTAAAGTTCAGGAAGTCAGCTTTCCAACGCCACCAACTGCGTGCAATTCGGAGTTTGGAGCAGAAAGTTATAGCTATTTGAAATTCATGAACAGTAACTACAATCGATCGGCTATTAATGCGATCGATCGCCGCAGCCGCAAAACAGTATTATTGAAGGAAGCGATCGATTGGCATCAAAACGATCGATCGTATCTACTGGAATTTTTTATCCGCGTAAGACAGTAACTATGATCGATCGGTATCATACGGCATCGATCGGCAAAGCGATCGATCGAAGGAAAATAACAAAGGAATTACGATCGATCGGTAGATGATCGATCGGCAATACGGAGCGATCGATCGCCGTGGGCGGAGAACCGAAATAAGACCTATTTTGACTCGGATTTGGAAGGCGACTTCGTGGTTTCTCTTCAAACTTATAAATAGGCCTTATGGGAGAACGTTTTGGGCTAACCCTTGGAGAACTAGAGAACATACTTTGGAGGCTAGAAAGGAGCAAGAGAAGGACTCTTTTGGAGCAAAGAGGAAGAAGGATTCATGACGATGGATCTACATAAACAGGCTTCTCTTTTCTTTCTTTTTATGTGTAACTAAACCTTTATTCAAGGCTTGATGAAGCCTTAAATATATATTGCTACTCTTGATAGTTTAATTTTATAAAATTGATTATTATTCATGCTTAATGCGATTTCATGAGTATTCTTTTGAGTGCTTGATCATAGACTTGATTGATTATGAATGGAATTAGATATTGTGATTGATTTTATGCCCGATCAAGGATAAGATTAATTGCATTATAATAGAGTTGTGATTGATTCTATGACCGATCAAGGATAGGATTGATTACACAATAGTAGATGAACTTTCGTGTCCGATCAAGAACGTTAGGGAATTCATTAGTAATTCGTGTGTCCAATCAAGAACACGAATTACCATATCATGTTAACTTATGCTTAATAATAATTGAGAGTAGTAATTGCATGTCTCGTGGTAGATTCTCTGTCTTGATACTTCTCCTTATTGATTGAATCCCAATAATTTAGATTAAAGTTTATTGCTTTCTTAGCCTAAAATCAACACTGCTGCTTTCTCTTGAATTTGGTAAAATATTAATCCGTCCCTGAGGTTCGACAACCCTTTCTATAGTCACCGTAGTACAATTGCCTTGTGTACTTGCAAGGGTTTTATATTTTAACGGTCAAGTTTTTGGCGCCGTTGTAGGGGACGGCACAATAGTTTACTAAATTCTTAGCATAGTTAGTTTTAGAGTAGTTTAGTTTAATTTAGATTTCTTTTCAGTAGTTTAATTGCCTTCTTCTTCTTTTGCAGGATTAAGAGAGGACGCTGATTTTCGTCATCATTGGAAGGGCCATCCCTTCCCACTATTTGCACTCTCTTAACCTTCTTTTAGAATAATCTGGGTGCTTGGTGTTTTCAATTTTCTTTGTGGTATTGCATGACGTGCTAGTTGTCGCTATTAGGTTGCTAGTTGTCGCTATTTAGGATTGATGCTTGCTAGTTGTCGCTATTAGGAATGCACAGGCTTTGTTTGATTTTTATTGTGCATGCATGGTCGTCGCTCCCTGAAGCCCGACCTTGCCTTTGATCCTGATCCTGAGCGCCTATATAGAATATGTAGAACTCCTAGCAAACCAATTCCTGAAATCCATCTAATGGCGGACAACATGAACCTTGGGGGTGGGAATGGTCTAAACCAGAATCCACTAATGCCCCATGCCCAAACCCTGCAAGACTACTACCGTCCCACTGCCTACACCTCCCCCTCCTGTATCCTACTGCCTGCAACCGTGGCTAATTTTGAAATTAAGCCAAACATCATCCAGATGCTGCCCACATACCATGGCCAACTAAATGAGAACCCCTATAGGCATCGCCAAAATTTCCTAGAGGTTAACACAACCTTTAAACTTACACTGTCTAATGACCAAGTGCGCCTTAGGTTGTTCCCCTTCACCTTAAAACATAGGGTCAAGGAATGGCTATACTCCCTTGAGTATAACTCTATTTCCACTTGGGAGGAACTTCAGGCTAAATTCCTTAAGAAATACTTTCCTGTGGGGCGGACCAATAAGATCTGCCATGAAATCATCACCTTTACCCAGTTACCTAATGAACAATTCCTTGAAAGCTGGGAGAGGATGAAAGCCCTACTCCGGTCCTGTCCCCACCATGATGTGCCTAAGTGGCGATTAGTACAGAGATTTCATGAAGGTGTGTGCGATCAGCATAAGACCCTAATAGACGCCTCTTGTGGAGGCACATTCATGAAGAAAACCCCAGATGATGCTTGGGATCTACTAGAGGACCTGAGCGAAAACTCTTTAGACAATGCCACCCTCTATAGATCTGATGGTCATATGCCTGGAAGGAGTGCCTCAAGGGGAGGCATGTATGATGTTAAAGCTACTACGAACCTAGAACACCAAGTGGCATCCCTTTCAAAGAGGTTTGACAGGTTTTTTTCACAGACTCCACCTTATACCCCAACCTCTCAAGATGCCTGTGCCAGCCCTATGCACACCATTGTTGACTGCCCCTCTACCTCCCAGTATCCCCTACTCATATACCTACAATCCGGGGTAGCGAAATCATCCAAATTTCTCCTGAAAACAACCCAACCAGGGGCCCACCTTCAGTCAGGCCCCAAGATAGGAATTCCAAAACCATGCTCAACCTTACTAGTCAGCTACTGCTCCCCCATTTGGCCAAACCAACAAGGAACCAACCTTAGAAGATCAAATGAGTCAAATGCTAGCCACCCAATCTACCCTCCTCTCAGCTTTTAATGCGATGGAAGCCAAGCTGGATACTAAGATAGAAACCAAACACAGAGAGCTGGCAGGTGATCTAAGAATCCAGGCCCAGCTAGTCCACTACCATACACAATCCATTGCCAAAATAGAAACCCAATTAGGACAGCTGGCCCAATCTATGAACCGTAGGGAAGTAGGAACCTTGCCCAGCCAACCACAGCAAAACCCTAGAGGCCAGTTCGCCGTTGAAAGTTCTCATTATCCAAATGAGCAGTGCAAGCCGTTACTACCCTAAGAAATGGTAAACAAGTTGACAATCAGGTTAGGAACCCAACCATTGCGAGTGAGGACACGCCCCTAGAGAAACCGAACCAACCCACTCCTAGTGTAGCAGGAAGCCCCTACGGAACCCACCAATGAAAAATCCTATATCCCCAGGGCTCCTTTCCCTCAATGCCTCAACCAACCCTCCCCGTTTAGTAAGTCCCACCAACAAATGGAGGACATGTTAGAGGTATTCAGATAGGTTAAGTTCAACCTTCCCCTCTTAGATGCCATCAAATAAGTACCTGCCTATGCCAAGTTTCTGAAAGACTTGTGTACCCAAAAGAGGAAAACAAAATCCCATGTCACCCAAAAGGTCTTTTTGACTAACCAAGCGAGCTCCTTGCTGACCACTGATATGCCACCTAAATTTAAGGACCCAGGTGTCCCTGTTATATCTATTGTCATAGGTGACCATACCATTAGCCAAGCTCTCTTGGATCTAGAGGCCAATGTCAATCTCCTCCCTTACTCAGTTTATGAACAGCTTGCCCTAGGAGAGTTACAGCCCACCTCAGTCACCCTTCAATTAGCAGACCAATCCATTTGTCGACCTAGGGGTGTTATAGAAGACGTTCTTGTTGGAGTTGACCGGTTCTACTTCCCTGTTGATTTTGTCGTCTAAGACATGGAACCTGTTGCCAACTCCAAATCTCATATCCCTGTTATCCTTGGCCGCCCTTTCCTAGCCACAACCGATGCCACCATTAACTGTAGGTCATGGCTTATAAATGTCTCATTTGGGAACATGAAAGTTAAATTAAATATCTTTAGTGCTTCCCAACACCCCTCTAGTGAAGCTGAGTGCTTTTTGGTTGATGACCTAGATGACCTAGTCCAGGAGTACCTTCCTTTTGCTGTGCTCAAGGATGCCTTAGAATATACCCTTTTTATAACTGGCTAGATACATACGAGGGCACACCTGACCTTGAGGAGGCCCATCACCATTTAGTGGCTGCCCTACATCTTAGACATGTCCCATGGAGACCCCACCCCGACCCTCTCCCTGTGTCTACCGCCCCACCACAAAAACCCTCCATAGAATCCCCACCCACACATGAACTAAAAACCCTTCCTAGCTCCCTCAAATACGTCTTCCTAGGACCCAACAACACCCTTCCTGTGATTATCTCATCTAGCCTATCTCGTGACCAGGAAGCCCAATTGTTGGAGATCCTTACCACACACCGGCGAGCTATAGGGTAGACAGCAGCTGACCTCTGGGGAATAGACCCCTTTGTGTGCATGCATCGCATAAACCTGGAGGACCAGGCCAAACCTTCTAGGGAGGGGTAGAGACGGTTGAATCCTCACATGAGAGAGGTGGTGATGAAAGAGGTAGTGAAATTGTTAGACGCTGGAATCATATACCCTATCTCTGACAGTGAGTGGGTGAGTCCCATCCAGGTCGTGCCTAAGAAATCGGGCATCACGGTGAAACCAAACTCAGAGGGTGAACTTGTGCCAATAAGAGAGACCACGGGCTGGAGGGTATGCATTGATTAAACTCCAATACCCGTAAGGACCATTTCCCTCTCCCGTTCATTGACCAAATCCTAGAGAAGCTAGTTGGCCAGGAATTTTATTGCTTTTTAGATGGGTACTCCGGCTACAATCAAGTGCTGGTCTTTCCAGGGGATCAAGAGAAGACGACTTTCACATGTCCCTTCGGTACATTCGCGTATCGAAGGATGCCTTTTGGTCTTTGTAATGCCCCTGCTACATTTCAGCGCTGCATGATGTCAATCTTTTCTGACATGATTGACAAATTTTTGGAAGTTTTTATAGATGATTTCTCTGTCTTTGGTGCTTGTTTTGATGATTGCTTACACAACCTTACTTTGGTTTTAAAACGCTGTGAGGAAACAAACTTAGTGTTAAGTTGGGAAAAGAGCCATTTCATGGTTCAACAGGGGATTGTGCTTGGACATGTTATATCAAAAAGGGTATAGAGGTTGACAAGGCCAAGGTTTTCCTGATTGCTAATTTACCACCACCTACATCAGTTAAGCAAATACGGTCTTTCCTTGGCCATGCAGGGTTTTATCGTCGATTCATCAAAGATTTTAGTAAGATATCACATCCATTATGTCACCTTCTCGGTCAGGATGTGCAATTTGAATTTGATGAGTCGTGCAAAGAAGCTTTTACCACATTAAAAACCCTCCTCTCTAGCTCCCCCATCATTAAGCCCCCCTGACTATACACTGCCCTTCGAAATAATGTGCGACGCATCTAATTTTGTTGTAGGGGCAGTGTTAGGCCAACGCATCAACAAAATTCCTCATGTTATATACTATGCTAGTAAGACACTCACTGATGCTCAATTGAATTACACTACCATCGAAAAAGAGTTGTTTGCTGTTGTGTTTGCATTAGATAAGTTCAGGTCATATCTCCTGGGTAGTAAGATCATCATCTTCTCTGATCATGCAGCCTTGAGGTACCTTCTTTCCATGAAGAATGCTCAGCCAAGGCTAATCCGTTGGATCTTACTCCTTCAGGAATTCGATTTTGAAATCAAAGATAAGAAGGGATTTGAAAATGTCGTGGCTGATCACTTATCCCGAATTCCTACCCATGAGTTGCTTAGCCACGAACCTTTGAGAGATTCCTTCCCTGATGAGCAGCTTTTTGCTGTCTCCACCACTATTCCACCTTGGTATGCACATATTATGAATTATCTTGCTGTGGGTCAAATTCCAACCTTTTGGTCTAAATATGATAAAGACTTATTTTTCTCTCGAGTCAAATATTACTATTGGGATGACCCTGACCTATTTAAGATATGTGCTGACTAAGTCATAAGACGATGTGTCCCTGAGAGTGAGTTTCATAGCATCCTATCTTTTTGTCACTCTCATGCCTGTGGTGGACACTTCGGTGGTAAGAAAACTGCGGCCAAAGTACTTCAAAGCGGTTTTTATTGGCCAACTCTATTTAAAGACGCCCATGCTTATTGTCAATCTTGTGATAGGTGTCAAAAATTGGGAGCCTTGTCTAAAAGGAATATGATGCCCCTACAACCTATTTTGATTATTGATTTATTTGATGTATGGGGTATCGATTTTATGGGACCTTTTCCGCCCTCTTTTGGTCATGCATATATTCTTGTTGCTGTGGATTATGTGTCTAAGTGGATTGAAGTTGTTGCCACTAGGACCAATGATAATAAAGTTGTGCTGGAATTTCTGAAATCTAACATTTTCAGCAGGTTTGGAACTCCTCGTGCTATCATTAGTGACGAAGGTTCTCATTTTTTTAACAGGTCTTTCGAGGCTCTTCTCAAGAAATACTCTGTCACCCACAAGGTTGCCACACCATATCATCCTCAGACGAGTGGCCAAGTGGAGGTCTCCAATCGCCAAATCAAGCAGATTCTGGAGAAGACGGTTCGCCCCGATAGAAATGATTGGTCCTTGAGACTGAATGATGCATTATGGGCCTACCGGACAGCTTTCAAGACCCCTATTGGCATGTTTCCTTATAGATTGGTATATGGCAATGCTTGCCATTTACCTGTTGAGTTGGAACACCGGGCTTATTGGGCTATTAAGGCGTACAACTTCGATATAGATAAAGCCGGTGAGCAGCAAAAACTCCAATTGAGTGAGTTAGAGGAGATGCGCTTTGAGGCATATGAGAATGCAAAACTCTACAAAATGAGGACCAAGGCTGTACATGACAAGATGATTTCCAGGAAATCTTTTCAGCATGAGCAGAAAGTGTTACTTTACCATTCTCGGCTACATCTATTTCCTGGGAAACTTTGTTCTCGGTGGTATAGACCTTTTATTGTGAAAAATGTCTACCCCCATGGCACTGTGGAGATTCACAATCCTAAAAATGGGAGTACATTCAAAGTAAATGGCCACCGATTGAAACCTTATCTGGAGACTGCTACCGACATGGATGCAGTGGCTGTCTACGTGGATGCTCCCGACCAAACAGAATGATCCTGACTCAGTCTGGCTGAAGACGTTAAACTTAGCGCTTGGTGGGAGGCAACCCACGTATTCAGGTATATTCTCTCCTTTATCTGATTTTCTTTGTTATATGCTCATTGTCATGCTATATTTTATTCACATTGAGGACAATGTTCATATTAGGTTTGGGGGAGGGAATATTGCTTTCATAAAAAAAAATTGAAAAATCATAAAAATTTGATTAGTTTTTAGGATGTTTGTTCGTTTTTTTATAGGTTTTGATAGTTTATCCCGCAATAATGCAAGTTACAATTCTTAGGAGATTAATTTACATTGCAAGTGTGAATAAGTATACTGGAGGATAGATACACTTAACTGAGCATATCTTTCTGTTACAGTCCTCTTGGAATAAGTGCTTTGAACTAAAAAAATTCACTCACACACACTAGTTACATAAAGTAATACCATCTAGAGATTTGTTGAATGCTAATTTACAGTGGGATGTCTTTAGTCATAGTCATTGGATGATGAGTAGTTATCTGTTGAGCTTAAAAGATCATGATAGACCATTTACTTGGCTATGGCAAGGGATTGGATCCGGATATAGGTTTAGAGAATAATACAGCGTGGACAAAATAAAGATGTGCTTGAAAATATATGTGATCAAAATGAAAATGCGAAAAAATGAAAACAAAATGAAAGAAAGGGGCTGCTTGACTTTATAGGATTAACTTAGGCTGATGCTCGGGCCTGAAGTAGTCTCTTAAAACCTAATGCCCTAAGCCAAATTGGTTGGGAGTCATTGGCCTGAGTCATTGCTAAACCTAAGCATCTTGAAGTCAAGCCTTACACAGTCCTAGCGAAAAAAAAAAGTCTATGGTGTATTATCCTCTCAAATCTAGAATGTTGGACCCGAATGAGGCACGCAGATTTGTGCTATCATGAACCTAGAGATTATGATGACTACGTAGATTCCGATGTTCTTTGGTTAATGAGTAACACTGGATCTGTGTAAAACAGAAATTTAGAATGTATTGCTACAATGTTCTACACTTTTACTATTTACATTATCACGCTATATTATACTGAGCAGAAATTTCCAAGATGAAAGTGTGGAATAAAACCACTTACTTGAGGGCTTCTATATTCCTGTTGATTATGAACCAAGTACGTGTGGTTAATTCTCTTAAGCATTGTAGTTTGCATTTGAAGGGATAATAGGTTTGTGTGTTTTGTAATGTTTTAATTTTTGCTTTGTTTTTCCACTTAGGTTAATTAGGTTAATCAATACATGTTTGTGGGTAGCATGGCTGCAAACCCTCACGAGACACAACTCGTCCTACTAGGGACACCTAGAGGTTTAACGGCTTGTTGCATACACTCAATGCAATCGTGTTCCCTACGAAAGTGGTGTTTACTTTTATGCATTAGTTCCCTTAGCTGTTTATTTGATTTTGTTTTGATTTGTTTTGCTAGGGACTAGCAAAATGTAGGTTTGGGGGTGTGATCTACACATGAAATATGCATTTTATTATGTCCTAAACTTATTATTATACTAGTATTTGATTAGAATAACTACTACTTTAATATAGTTTTTGGTTTTTGTAGAAAACAAGAGGTATACACAGAAATTAGGTGAAAAGTAACACAAATGGATAAATCATCATAACTTCGTGTGCACATCTCTGACTGATTCAAGCTTCATGTTAAAGTTCAAGAATCAGCTTTCCAACGCCACCAATCGTGTGCAATTCGGAGTTCGAAGCAAAAAGTTATAGCTATTTGAAATTCATGAACAGTAACCACGATCGATCGACTATTAATGCGATCGCTCGTCGCAGCCGCAAAACAGTATTATTGAAGGAAGCGATCGATCGGCATCAAAACGATCGATCGTATCTACTGGAATTTTTGATCCACGCAAGACAGTAACTACGATCGATCGGTATCATATGGTGTTGATTGGCAAAGCGATCGATCGGAGGAAAATAACGAAGGAATTACGATCGATCGGTAGACAATCGATCGGCAATATGGAGCGATCGATTGCCGTGTGCGGAAAATCGAAATAAGATCTATTTCGACTCGGATTTGGAAGGCAACTTCGTGGTTTCTCTTCAAACTTATAAATAGGCCTTATGGGAGAACGTTTTAGGCTAACCCTTGGAGAACTAGAGAACATACTTTGGAGGCTAGAAAGGAGCAAGAGAAGGGAGTCTTTTGGAGGAAAGAGGAAGAAGGATTCATGACGATGGATCTACATAAACAGGCTTCTTTTTTCTTTCTTTCTATGTGTAACTAAACTTTTATTCAAGGCTTGATGAAGCCCTAGATATGTATTGCTACTCTTGATAGTTTAATTTTATAAAGTTGATTATGATTCATGCTTAATGCCATTTCATGAGTATTCTTTTGAGTGCTTGATCATAGACTTGATTGATTATGAATGGAATTAGATATTGTGATTGATTTTATGCCCGATCAAGGATAAGATTAATTGCATTATAATAGAGATGTGATTGATTCTATGCCCGATCAAGGATCAAGAACGTTAGGGAATTCATTACTAATTCGTGTGTCCGATCAAGAACACGAATTACCATATCATGTTAACTTATGCTTAATAATAATTGAGAGTAGTAATTGCATGTCTAGTGGTGGATTCTCTGCCTTGATACTTCTCCATATTGATTGAATCCAAATAATTTAGTTTAAAGTTCATTGCTTTCTTAGTCTACAATCAACACTGCTGCTTTCTCTTGAATTTGGTGAAATATTAATCCGTCCCTGAGGTTCGACAACCCTTTCTATACTCACCGTAGTACAATTGCCTTTTGCACTTGCAAGGGTTTTATATTTAATCGATCAATAGGATGGTTTTTCGGCTAACTTGTGTTTTATCACACTAAAGAGTTTGTGAACGCCTCAGCCTTGTTTTTTTCTCCTTCTCCCTTGTTCCAGCAACCCTTTCACCCTTCTTCTTCTTTCAAACCTCGTCATATACGAAGGAGCGAAGGTCTCGTGCGCAGAAAAGAAGATGAGCTGCGTTGGACATGCAGTTTTCGTTCTACAAAGGGGGTAGGACGGTTTTTCCTACTAAGTTTGATTCTAAACTCTTTCCATATTTTCTATGATGAGCTATTTGATTCTATCTCAGTAGTAGAGATTATATGAATGATTTATTTGTTGAGAGATTCCATATTAATTATGATTATTGATATCCTTGAGTGTTATCTCTTCTAATGCTTGCATGATGGTTTTAGATGAGAACATTATTCATCTCTTGATCGTTTGGATGTCAGAAATTTCTATTTTTATTCTATAAACGTTCTGGTTTAATTGTACTATATAATTATGGGTTGTGATTATTGTGTTAAAGTCTTTATTATAAGGGGGTATCTTAAATTGGTTTATGTAATGAAAGATGTATAAAAGCTTGTAATACTAATTCCAAAACATATAACGACCTATAATAGTCCTAGGAGGGGAGTATTCAATGTTAATAATATTTTATTATCATGATTAAGGGTCACTAATACGTAATTAGTATGTATGATTAAGACTTATGGTCTCGGCCAAAACTATTTCCTGTGCCAACTACCTGCAGTATAAAAATCATAACAAATAACAGAAAAATCAGACAAATATGCCGTCTTTTGGGTTGGAAAGTAGGCACATAGATTTATTTATTTTTAAAATTTCAGACTTAATTTCCTACTGTGCCAACTGTGGGGACAGTCGGAATGGGGTTGTTATCAAGAAAATAGTTTACAGTAATTGAGGTCTAAGTCACTAGTACCTATTAATACTAAAGATATAATCTAATCTAATTAAAATATCACTAATATATGATGTAGGACATGGTATGGACTATTACTGTAAGACTATTTGATCTAAAAGATTAATATTATGGGTTAGTCATTACAACCTAGAGTCTTATTATACTAAGATTTCTAATTCTAGCTTTGTGTTTGTTTGAGTTCAAATTGGAGATCAAACCATTCCAATCATTCTTTCATCTTGAATTTAGTCTCATAAATTGTAGAACCTAAATTCCAGAGATGTTCCTATCTAAGGTTAGACATGAAGCATGTTGTTTGAATTATGATTGCGATCTATTATTACTCTTTTGGCGAGTTACCTATTGATCAAGACATTGGAGTCTCATCTGTGTTCTTGTGAGAAACCCTATTCTATTGAGATATTGATGACTTAATTGTACTCCAGAGAGTGAGTCTATTGCTATTGATGATTTATTTATACTCCAAAGAGTGTGTCTATTCCGGTAAATCATACCTTATGATCTTAGAGTGTTGCGACCTCTATTCCTTTCAAATATTGCACATATTGTTATATGATTGTTTTCTCCACTAGAGACCTTGCGAGGCTCTCTCCGAAGTGAATTCATAGTATGCTCATTAAAGCCATTGCTAGATCTTACGAGGTCTCCGATTATTTATGCCCGAAGGGAGGCACTATACGTACGATAGACTGTTGACATTACAGAAGGTCCTCAGTCTCCGCCCATCGTGTCCGTAAGCATTGGTGGGGCCAGCATCCTGTTATGCATGAAAAATACACATTCTTATATGTCTTTTTACCTACTACTGTTAGTCTTAATGTCTAGTTAAAGTAAGGAATAAAATGAGTTTTAGTAATTAGCTAAGTAATTAGGAATTAAATAAATAATGCGCTCCAAATGGCTCAGTTTAAATGTGTTCCATAATTTTATGAATTATTTGGTACGACTAATATGGGACATATTTTATTTATATAGGTTCAATTGTTTGGACTACGGAACGGCCAAAGTCAAGCCATTAGGCGGGTTTTGAAGAGCCAAAGTGACCCATTGGTGATGCACTTAAGAAAAGACGGGTGTTGAATTAAAGTACAAGATGTTCAGATTCGATCCGACGGATGTGATTACTACATCGGGTTTTAACTAAGTAAAAGAAAAAAAAATGAAAAGAAAGAGAACCGGTTCACTGGTCTGTTTGGTCAGAAGAATAAAAAAATAAAATAAAAGGAAACCCGAGACAGAGCTCGGGTGTTCCAGACGAAGAGCAGATACAGGCTCGAGCTTTCGCTCGAGCGCTCATGGCAGATCCAGACCGATGGGAGGCGATCTTGAGGACGATGGGCGGCCACTTGAGGATGACGGTGACGGTCGACGGTGAGGCTGAGGTCGAAGCGATGGCGGCCATGGCGAGGAGGAAAAACAGAACAGAAGAAGGAAAAAATCTCGATGTGGAAAGATTGTGCGACAAAGCAAATCGGGAAAATGGAGCTTCGAAGCTGGATCATAATGGTAAGTTGCCAAAATTAGTTTGATTGGAGGAGAAATAAAGGGCAAATTTTGTGTCAAATTAGGAGAATTTCACATTTGGGCGATTTGGTTCTATTTCGTGGAGTAAAGTTGGAATTTTTGCTATAAACTGGACGGGATTTGAAGCAATTCAAAAGGCAAACAACTGATTTGGAAGTTGTCCAGAATGGAAGAGTTTCCTACACGAGCCCGTCGTGTAGTTCATGTAGCAGAACACAGGAGCTCGTCGACCGACAGAGAGGACGACCAGAAAAGTTTTTTTTATTTTTCCAGTTCCAAAATTTTGGTTTTGTTTCTGTTTCATTTTGAATCCAATTTTTGTTTACTTTGAAGAAGAAATCTGTAATGCACTGTGCTGGGAATAGTCGACGGAGATAACAGTCGAGCACGTTTTATTTCTTTTGCAGTTGTTTTTTACAATGTTTAATTTCAATTTTAGAATTTTATTTTCACTTGTGTAATTTAGTTTTAATTGTAATTCCGGAGATTCAAGTGCAAGGAGTGACACTTTGTGGCTAATTCAAAGGAAGATCAAAGCTGTTATTTTTATTTAATTTTCCAAGTCAAGTAAGTTATTTCTTTTAATGTCAATGAGTTTAATTGTGCATTTGGCATTTGTTTTAGTTAATATATTTGGCTAGGTTAATTGGTAAGGCTATGATGAGGCTGTAGTAATTTAAGAGAATGCCTGACATGTGAAAGTTGATATTTTTTTCCTAGAATTACGCTATAATGTTTATGCATTTATGTTATTAATTGCGTAATTAATTACGGATATAGCATCAATCGTGTTTTTGCTATGATTTGGTATTACTATTACAATGCATGCTTGTTTTAATTGGTTCAATAAAAAATTGGATACTAGTTGTGATTCTCTCGTAAGTGGATACATCTAGTGATTTGAATTTTTAATTTAAATAGCATGAAGGGCGTAAATTTTGTATGAATATTTGTACGGTAAAGTAAGATCTTCCGTAACAACGTGAATAGGATTCTAGATTTTACGAGTATTTTGGAGAATGATAAATGATTGAAAGTTTAGGATTCTCTATAATTTACTGCATGCCGATTCCAAAACCTTAGTACTTGTTAATTTGATAAAGTTTAGATTTTTATCTCGTTAATTAATTTAATTAATCATTTATTAGTTAATAAATTTCTATAATTTCATAATTAGTTCAAGGGTTTAGTTAGGATTCGATTAGATTTTTGCCATACAAGTCCCTGTGGGTTCGACCTCGTAAAATTGTGCGACTGTACTCCAAATACGATTCGTGCACTTGCGAGTAAAATTAAGAGATTAATTAAAACAACAACACATCCTAGACGCATGGCAGGGTTCCGAAGAGAGAACCCCTAGGGTGGTTCTGGTATATTATTTAGTCACTTACGAATGATCAGTTCAGCGAGCAAAAATTGTAACTCCTTGCACTATAGATACCTGGAGCCTTTGAATATATTATTATTCTCTCCTTACACGTGATTTTCGGAGTCTTATTGATGTTTTCCCTACACTTACGAGTTGAGATTGTTATTGTTGACTAACATTTTTGTTCAAGTGTTGTAAACCTTGTGATCAGTCCTTCAGATATTATATATTCTTTTTTCTATTGAGTAAATCTTTCTTCACGTTATTATTGTGTCTCCAGTGGGTTTTGCATCCTACTGGGTATTTCTGTGAAATACTCATGCATCCTCTGATGCAGGCACGAAAGATCAGTGATTCAGGACGATTGCAGGACAGGAAGGTGGCTTAGAAGACTAGAAGATGAATAAAGAATTTTCAGTTATTTGCTTAGTTTGGTATTTCTAGCCGTTGAGGTCCTCAGATTTTATGATTTCTTTTGATTAACAATTTAAGTGAATTGCTGTAATAAAGACTAAGTATGTTTCATTTAATAAATTTACAATGTTTTATTTTGAGATTGGATGATGAGTTCCCACGTTCTTGAGTGGTCCTGGTATTGTCAATTACACATCCTTTTGAGATGATGTAATTTGCCGATTGATTCAATTATCCGAAGTTGCGTCCTTGAGTTCCTACCTCACCAAAGATGGTATTTAAGAAGACTTTCGCACTTTGATCGAGGTGGGGGATTTTGGGGTGTGACAAGGACAATTAGAATCAAAGGCAAAGTTTGAATCACTAATAACAATAATTAATATTTAGTTGTTGATGTGGCATAAATATTGCTTCAAATCAAAACAATTTATCAATTTTTCCAGTGCAATAGATCGCAACAGACAAGCGATCGATCGCTGTAGACTTTGCACAATTACAGTAGATATGATCGATCGCGTACTTTATATTGAACATTCTAGTACTTTCGATCAATCGCTCCCTCAAGTGATCGATCACGTACTTTAAGATGAAGGATCCAGTAGATGCGATCGACCGTTCACCCAAGCGATCGATCGCAACTTCAATTTTGATCTTTACAGTATTTACGATCAATCGCAAACCCGGGTGGTCAATCGCGTCTCTCTAGACGAAAATTTCAGTATTTACGATCGATCGATAGCTCAAGTGATCGATCGTTTACTGGTTTTCTTCTCCTACTTCCTCGTCGTATGGGATAATAGAACACAAATCTCACGAGCAAGACAAGAGAGCGAGAGTAAACGTACGAGGGAGAGAGAGAACCAGCCGTCGGGCATCCCCAAAGTACTATTCACGTTCTCAACTCCTCGGGAGAGTTAGGGATTCCTTAATTCCCTCTAACTCTATCCCAATAACTCTCCTAGTGGTTATCTGTAACCACGTTCTCCCAATTACTCCTCGTAACAGTCCTATTAAGTGTCTCTTCAATCTAGTATGGACCCCACTGGGCCCATAGGAACCTAGCATACTCCACGTGTCCGTGCACCACATGAGAATGCAGACTCCTCGTACAAATAGGTTACATAAATATGGGCCTAACCCATACCTATAACCAACAATTGGTGGCGGATTTGAAGGAGCCGTGACGAGGCTGTGGCCAACGAGTTCGAGGGCAGGTTCCCCTCTCTCGACAGTATACTCCAGTGGGCCATTGGTGAGAGCTTATCTGAACTCGACCATCCTTTTCAGTGTTTTCGATTTTGCAATAACTTTTTATTGTTGATATGTATCTATGGATGTTTTAGGTTATCATACTCCCTCCATCCGGAAATAGTAGATAAATTTGGTCTGAAATGTATCTACTAATGCTGGACAGAATAGTAGTTGTTTTGAGGTAGATTGATGAAATTACATTTGCAGTTACTCCCACAGTTCGAAAGGTAGATACATTTCCCTGTTTCTGTGTACGAAAAAGATAGATACAGAGAGGCTTGTTTCTCGGCCACAAAGGCTCATCTAATAAATGCATTGCAGGATATGATTCATGTCCCACCAACCTATATTCTTGCTGCCTTCATACTAGCAGTGATGATAGCGGGCATTTACTTTTTTGATAACAGTGTTGCCTTGCAGATGGCACAGCAGGAGGAATTTATTCTTAAGAATCCGTCAGCTTATCATTATGACATTCTAGTACTTGGATTTATGATATGTCCGGCTCTTTTTTAATGTTCATGAATATTAAAGAAAGTTTTGTGTTTTGGTACACATTCTTGGTATAATTGGGAAATTATGTACTTTTAGGTTTTAATTTGTGGATTGCTTGGAATTCCTCCCTCCAATTGGGTACTTCCACAGTCACCTATGCACGAAAAGCTTGGCAGTTCTCAAGAAGCAGGCTAGTTGAAGACTCTTATTCACAACATATTTGCAGCATGGTTGTTATAAATTAGTATCTAACTGCTTACTGTGATATCTTCTCCATTTCTTTCAGTTAATGCGCAAGAAGATGGTTAACAGGTGGCAGGAGGTTGGTTACTTTCTGGCCAAAAGCGTTGGATAGGGAACAAAACATTTGCCAATGTACTACTTATCTTTGCTTGAAACACTACTACGAATCAGATTAATGGGTAAGACATTTTGATGTCGTTTCGAACTTTTTGTGTATAAAGATAAATATTCAAATGGATAAGGTGATCATGACGATGTATAAAAATGCAGTGTGAAATTTTAACAAGGAAACATAGTTCAAAGTGATTAGTCATGATTATCAGTTGTGTAGAGTACACATCTGAACCATTGTTTTTGTCACATGTACTGAGCCATATCAGTATCCATAAAAAGTTTGCCTCATAAATTTTGTTGGTCTCAGCCTTCGATGTAAAATCAGTAGAAGGATTCTTTACAAAAACTGATTGCATTCTTATATTTTATATTGCTGTCTTTTTGTTAGGATTAAAGGCATGAGTAGGGTAGAGATTTTGTCTGGTCTTCATTGGTACCTGAAGTATTGGTGTGGCGCACATATATCTTGGGATAAAACTGGTGGTTCACAGTGGTCAACAGTGCCAAAATCAGGCTATCTTCCTCGTGTCAAAGCTTCCGGAGTTTTGATCCAGAGGCCAGTCCCTTGGAGTTACTACCAGAATGCTGTTACTTCTAGCTATAAGGGTTTTACTTATTTCTCTTAGCTTTCATGAATGCAATCATTGTCCTTCCAAACCATACATTTTACATGGCGTAACATCTGCTTGTACAAAGAGCCTCACCTTAAAGGGGGAAACATAGAGAAGCAACATTGTAAATGCACAAACAGTAAAAATGTTTTTATGTTGTGATAATTGAGGATCAAAGCAGATCCTTTTCCTATAAACTTAATTGTACAATTGCACTTAGCTAGCCCTATATTGGCTCAATTTTGACTTTTCAAATAGTTGAGTATTTATTTCTTCTCATTGTATGCTTTTGTAAAACAGAAACTCAATATTAGCTTGTCAGATCTGGACTATTTTTTTGGTGGCCCAGCCTTTCTTGAAGTCCTGTGGGTTTATTCCTGCAAACATGGTTCGTGCAAGGCTGTTGCATAACTTTTTTTTGTCACATTTGAGTGCTTTACCGAATTGGATTACTCCTCAACCTTCTGGTGGTGCCGCGACTCATGGAAGTTAGCAATTGTTTTCTCTGGAAGACGCTATAAAGACGATGCCACTTAAACTATTTCTGCATGTTGCTGGATCTGCAAAAAAGATGATACTTTGTTTGAGAAATGCCACCTTGGTCTATGCCTGTCTGATCTTGCAGTGCACGATAACCAATGGCCAGATCGGAGGTTGCAATTTGTTATTGACATCTTAGAGAGGTTAAAGGTACACTGCTATTCTAATATGTTTATTTGTATTTATTAGTCAATTGTGATGATAAGCAATTATCCATTTTTCATTTCTGTATATTGTTTAGAAGACGTGCTTGTGATATTTTTTTGACTCCAACTTATATCTGTAGTTGATTCGGCTTGTTACTGAGGAATCAACTGGAGTCACGGATATTGTTCTTACCTATGCCATGGAGCTGAACCCCTATATTGAGGAGCCTCTTTCAAGACAACATCAAACTTCAGATGTGACTTGCTTCGACATTCAACAAGAAACTAGACATGATTTTGTCTTATCAGAACAACAGGCTGATGATGCGTACTGGAAAACATTGGAGCATTGCTATGCTGCTATTGATCTTGTTGCTGTGTCACATGCGTTTATGTAACATTTGAAGTTTGTCTGCAAGTATTATTTATTTTAATGATGAAAAAAGCTGATGTTCTTAGGGGCTGTTTGGATAGTGAAAGAGGGCTGAATTCACTGTCAATTCAGCCCTCTTTCAGGTGAAAGAGTGTGAAACAGGTTTGTGTGGTGAATTTCAGGTGAATTTTTCAATTCACCTGAAAGAACAAATTCAGGTGAAAGAGCACTTTCAGGTGAAAGTCCTCATGAGGACTTTCACCTGAAAGTGAATTCAATTCATCTACGAAAATACAATTCTGCCCTCATCATGATTTATGAACAGTATTCCCTCCATCCCAAATTTGTACCAAGATTTAGTTTTCCAAATTAAACTAAAATTAATCCATTTTGGAAAATTATATGGTATTACTAATGTCGGACGGAGTGTAGAAAAGAGGTCATGCAGGGGTAAAATGGTCAAAATGTAAAAAATTACTTACTGTATCACATTCACTATCCAAACACATGACCAATTATATTCATCTTAAAAATTCCACTATCCAAACGAATTTCACATTCATCATGAAAGCCAATGAATTTTTTCACCTGAATTTGATTTCACATTCATGACTCTTTCACTATCCAAACAGCCCCTTAGTCATATATTCTTATACTGATTACATAGAAAATCTGGACAATACCAAGGAAAACCATAATTGGCAACGTATTGCGGTCTTTTATTTTTTAATTACGCCCATTAGCGGTGGACAAAAAACCGTCACTAATAAAACTAGGGGTGTAAATGAGTCAAGCTTGGCCATGGCTCAGCTCGAACTTGAATGTTCAAAATTGAGCTCGAGATCGGCTCGTTTATAGCTCCAACCTTCCCGGCTCGGGCTCGAGTGCCTACTAGGCTCAGGCTCGACCCAGGCTCGAATCTTACTAATAGATTTATAGATATCATTATATTTATCATATATTTATATATGAGGATGGATTACATGAGATCGTTCTCATATAAGAAGCATGAGGTCAATCTTTTGGTGGTTGGATTCCGATCCGATGGTAGGTATCAAATAAGTGGGTAGATGAGTTACCTTTAGCTGTTTGTAGCAATCAGATCAAGATCCAAAGGCTATGAATTGAATAAACCTCATGTAAGCCAAATGAGAGCGATCTCATTTAAACTTTTTCCCTTATATATATATATATATATATATATATATATATATATATATAGATATATATATAGGGAGAGAGGGATGATATAGTGAGCCACATCCTTTTGTAAGACAGAGCGGCATCGAGCTTCTTGCCCTCACTCTTCCCCATCCCCTCATGGCTCATCGCTGTCGCCAGCCAAGCTAGGTCCATCGCCACCACCGCCCTCCAGGTCGCATAGAAAGAGAGAAAGGCCCAAACTGCAAACTCCAAATGAAGGGAAAAAAAAAGAAAACGAGTTGGGGGTAATGGTGGAAGGTGGGTGAAGGAGATGGAAGGCGGTAAAGGCCGAAGAGCTATGGGCAGTGGTGTCGGCATCGGACAGGGGGAAAGACGAACAGAGGGGGAGTGGGTGAGAAGAGGAGAAAGTAAAAAAGTTAGGTTTTTTTATGAAATCAACGGCTACGATGAAAGCGATGTGCCACAGATTTTTTAACGACGGAAACTAAACCATGGATATTAGATTTATAACGACAGACTTTTTTATCCACATTTGACAAACCGTGGATACTAATGGACATTAGCGACGGATAAAATTCTGTCAGTAAAATCAGTCGCTAGTGTATTCCTTTTATCCACGGCCAGTTTTCTGTCGTAAAATGGTAGCTTTAAGGACAGATGTTTTAAGGACAGAAAAAAAACCGTGGATAAAAGCCAATTTTGTTGTAGTGGGTCACCCATTTGCCTCTCAATATTAAAAGGTGTCATTACAGATGGCTTTGTAGTTTGATACTCAAAATCTGCAATCAACTCATTATGCCTAAGTCTTTTCACACCCCTCTCAAACCGTTCAACGAATTCCATTAATGTATTTTTCTTATTCACATATTTATCTATGAAAGAATTAACACTCTCATTAGCTGAGTGCTCCTATTACCCGCCAAGAAAATACCTTTCAAGAAAGCAGGAACCCATTTTTCTCGAATATCATACAACGAGCGAAGCCAACCATTGTCTTCTAATTCATTCTCCATCATAATCCTTGTCCATTCTTCCTCAAAATCATCTTTCGTTTTAGAATTCCATACACAGGAATAAATTGGGTCCTTAAATGAATTTTTAAATGCAATTGCCCATAGCTTCTTAGTTACATTCTCTAAAATGTGCCACATGCAAAACCTATGAACGGCTTGGGGAAAGACCGTCTTAATCGCACTCTCCATGGCAACATCCTGATCTGTAATAATTGCTCTTGGTTGTTTTTGACACATGCAATCTAAGAATTTTTCAAACAACCACTGAAAAGCTTCAATTTTTTCATCCCTCATGAATGGACACCCAAAATTAATTAACTGAAAGTGGTGATTAGCACCGGTGAATGGAGCAAAAATCAAATAATATTTATTAGTGTCATATGTAGTGTCAAAAACAAGGACATCCCCAAATAGATGATAATCACTCCTACAACGACCATCCGCCCAAAAACAACAAACTAATTTATGATCTTCATCAACTTCATAAGCATAATAAAATGATTCATTCATCTCCTTCAACTCATCAAAATGTGCCAAAAGGTCATGGCCATCAACTTCTTTGTTTTCATTTCTAATTTGGGACACATAATTTCTAATGTCCCTCTCTATAAAACCAATATTAGAAGGACCACCCGCTTCAATTTCAAGCATACTCATGAATTGTGAAGTTGGTATATTTGCCTCACTACAAGTTTGGAATAAAGCTTTATGTGTTGCGGATACTTCTCGTTGTCTCAAATGATGAACTTTCCTGGGCAATGTACATAAATGACTATGCTCCTCTACAAACCTAGAGATTTTATATTTTCCATCTTCTACTTTACAAACCCTCAAGTAGGCGGGACATTATTCTCTCATAATCGAATGGCGTTTCCTATTCCCCTTTTCCTTCAAAAACAAACCCTCCTCATTTGACTGTTTGAAGACACTAATCTCTTATTTATAACAACACCACTTCCTTCCAACTATTTCATGGGATCCATTTCTATCCAAGTGTGTACTGCTCTTACGGATACTAAACCATGTGCTTTTAGCATATCTGTTATAAAATCTATGAACATCATCCAATGAATTGAAAGTCATTCCAATCACAGGTCTTAGTTCATTTTCAATTGGAGGGACATATAAAATTTTACCCTTTGCAGGAGACTTGTTTGTGATCAGTGGGGCATTTGATTCCTCCATTTTTATGTGAGCCTAGTTAAAGACATACTCAGATAGTCAGATGAGGTCGATGACTAAAATCAGACGTCCAAATTCTAAACCAATTAGTTTGGGCAGGGAAAGGAGAATGAGAAATAAATGTCAATACTCAGATAGTCGATCCACTTACCAGTTGAATTATAAAATCATTCTGAAATTTGGCTTCTGACTCTATTTCCTGCGCCACCTGCAAAGTGGTAATACTTGATCAAGAACCATTAAAGCTCAGTAAAACCTTTAAAGCTTTACTGTTATAAAAATTTTGTACATAATCATGAAAATCATCATTTCACAGCTGCTATAAACCATTAAAGCTTAGTAAACCATTAAAAGAGTTATACTTGTTGATGTAAAAAGAAAAATATAGACATGAAAATTGCAGCACGTCAAATAGACCAAGCAAGCTCTAGAGGCCTGCACTAAGTGGGCTCCCCTCTTTGACAAGAACAAACAAACCTCCTCACCTCTAGAAATCTGCAAATCCTCGTCCAGGTATGTAGTGACAAGCCACAACTGGGACCTTTCCCCAGGAATTGGGACTTTTAAAGGTTGCTGCCCCTGAGATTGTCCGTGAAATATTCGCCACCACATCCTCTAAAGGCTTTAGAGTCCTCTCGACTGGTGTCAAATCTACGATTTTGGCTTTCTTCTTCTCCTCGAGGTGGCCAATCAGGTAATGGGTCGCAGGTAGAGAAGGATTGGAGTCTTGTTGTAGGCCGTGACGAGATTGATGTGGCTGCCGATACAGGCTCCGTCGATCTTAGCCACGACGGGTTTGTAGTGGCGCGTGAAGGGCGGTGCGATCGGGTCAGGGGAGGAGGGGGCAGAGAGGGAGAGGGAGGTGAGGTTCGACCTCGATGCAGGCCGTGACGAGGTCGACGGGTTTGTGGTGGATCTCGAACGGCAGCGCGATCGGGGTCGGGGGAGGAGGGGGCAGAGAGGGAAAGGTAGGTGAGGAAGGAAGGGAAAGTGAAAGCAGTCAGTCTGTTGGGTTGGGGAAGGGCAATCTAGGAAATACAAGATTTAATTCTGATTGGCTGTCCAGCGTGAGAATGTTAGTCGTGAGATCAACATCGAGCGGCCAATATTAACGGGCACCATAGAAATCTGCGAGTTCATCAATCCCTTCATCCAAGCAGACCGTGCTATCAACATCAAAGCAAACCGCATCTGCATTTCTCCATATCTTGAGCACCTCTAAAAGAGAAAAGAGACGATCATCCGACAATTTCATTAAACAAATCCTGTATACACAACCTAAAAACAAAGAAAGGAACTCAAACTCTGATTAACCTGTTATAGGAAGAGTGTTGTCAAAGCGTGCTCAAACATTAGCATTTGGCACTTGTGCTGAGGTAGCCACCAAGGAAAGATGTACTTACATTTCTCCATCATGCCATGAGGAACTACGCACATGTCACTTTTTAAAGGAATAGTAGTGATAGGATAAATACGCACATGACCATTCACCTTTTCATATAAAATAAAAAGATAACTAAAACATTATATAAAGAGGATGACTTATCAACAATCAATATGTAAAAACTACAGCAAACAGATAGAAAACAAAAGCACTTACCTGCAAGTATGCCAAATATGTGTCCACAATATCCTCGAAAGTATAGCCCCAGCCGCCATCCTCCAGCATCCTAACAATTGATGCATAAATGACCAGAATGATTTCTTTCTCTTCACTATAAATTTTAAACAAAAATACAATAAGCACTTTCCAGCTGATGCAAGAAAAGCATGCATACTTCTGATAGTGTTCTCTTTTTTGTGTGAAAAAACAGTGGCTTTTTACCTGTTCACAACATAATATTCATGGAAGAAAAGGACGAAAGTTCATGGCAAGTCTTAGCAGTTGCAGAAATTTCCTAGTCAATATCTATTATAAACCATCTTGTGGTTGAGGAACACATTTAAAGCATAACTTTAGTCTATTGACAAGCTTCTTGTACAGTGAATTGTTTTTTAATAAGAAGTTAAAGCTTGATACAAAACAAGAGAGTTCGACAGACATTGTGTCACTGGTTTCAATCTTCTCAGGTGATAACCTACATTTTCCTATCTGCCATTCCAAATGCATAGGAGAAACACAATGCACAATTTGAATGAAAAGAGAACAAGAACTACAGGTTGGAAGGGGTAAGTGCCCAATTCAACAATTTTAAAAAAAACATCTTGATGAAGTAAAAGGAAAAAGAAAGAGCTACATACTGCTAATTGCATCTATAACAATCATCCGTACAATTTACGTAAGAATTTAAAATAAAAGCATTCAGACCTAAAATAAATTACAGCTAAGAACAGCAAAAATGGTGAAAAGAGAACCATAAAAGCAATAACAATTGGAATTAAAAAGGAAGGAGCTTAACGCATTGCGCTGCTAGGCGATCGTCAGGAGGGAGGAAGCCGCCAATGGGGACATTCTCCTCCTCCCCCGGCTAGCCTTCACTGCAGCAGCTCCGGTACTAAAAAAGTTGTAGCAGAGTGGACAGCGAGGTGGTGTGACTTCCGTTGTTTTCAGTGGTCTCAGGAGGGTTAAATGGTTAAAATGTGACCATGTTTATCACTTGCACCTGAAATATTAAATGTTAATTTTAACCTTCATCTTTAGTTTAACATTGTTGAACCAGGATGGTTAAATGTGTTCAATGCATATATTTGTGAGAAAAGCACCATCTCAAGCATATGGGTTTGATTATAGGTCTTCACCTGGCAGGAAGAGACCCACGAGAGAAAGATTGGGAGCCAATGTTGATAACTCTAAAAACAAGCGGTATGTTTTCTGTTTCTGATTCATGCCTTTGAATGATGCACTAGTTCCTAGTGCATTCCTTTCATGTTTAATACCAAGTATGTGCATGTCAGTTGATCTTCAGTATACACAATTTATTCTTATTTGAGTTCAATAATATTAAGACAACTATGGCTGCAGATTTTTGAGTAGGCCTGATAATTAATGGTTATTTTTGTGGTTGTGATGAGACAAATAGTTCTTTGCATGATCTGATAGGAACCATTAGTTACAGAGTAGAGTTTAAATTACTGCACTTTTCATAGTGAACAAGGGACATAGGCCTTCTCTGGCTGAAGCAGTTATGTCAGAAAATTGGGTATGTTGATCCTAAATATAAACCCTTTTCACCTTTGATTATGATTACCTTATGTTTGTATGTGTTTAATTTTGTTGATTTTCAGGTGGGAGTTCTGGAAAGATCACTCACATATATTTCGGACACAGCACAACTGCTGAACAAGAGCATTTTTATTCGCTTTATACTCATGTATTTGGCCTCTTGTAACAAGCTTTCCACTTTATTATTATATGCATGTATTGTGTTTTTACCTTATAAAGTTGTTATTTTTTAGCATTTAGCTTTAATTGGGGGCAAAAGGGTTAATTATATATATTGTTTGTGCACAATGTGGTAATTATATGAATATGAGAATATCTTTTGCATTTATGAATAATGCTTGTTATCCATATTTAGCACAGCAGCATAAAGCTGCTGTTTTTTTTTAGTTTTTCGAAGTCTGTACCGATAGATAAATTCTGTCACAAATGAGCTAAAACCATCGAAATAGGTACTTAACGGAGTTTAAAGTCCGTCTTAAAACCGTCGCTAAACTTTTTACCGACGGCTAAAAAAGTCGATACATATCATTCTCGGTGGACAAATTCCTTTCGCGGCGACGATATACGTCGAAAAAACTTATTTTCAACGGAATTTATCCGTCACTAAAGATTATTTTTCGAATGCCAATCTACTGTAGCAAAAAAGAATTAGCGATTGTTTAAAGTCCGTCGCTAAATCCATCGATAAAGCTAATTAGCGACGGTTCAGTGTTATCCGTCGGCTCGGGTATTATCGATAGATTTATCGACGGAATGTTTCCGTCGCAATAAGAGTAATAACCACAGAAAAGGTACTTATAGCGACGGATTTTGCCGTCGCTAAAGGCCATTTTTGTTGTAGTGATCTCTATGGTCGTGATATCTTTACTAAATGGTTTCAGCCCGAATTGAAAGAGAGTGCATTTTATCTTTCCATATTAAAAAATCATGATGGACCGTCAAGTTTTTATGAAGTCACAAGGCCCAGGGATGTGAGTTACACAAGGGAGGTTAAGTTTTTAAGGGCTCAAGGATATGCACTATGTTCTTGTAAGATGTTTGAGACAAAAGGCATTCCATGTAGACATATTTTGCTTGTCCTAAGGAATAATGGTATTGATAGTTTACCTAATGAATTGTTATTAAGAAGATGGACCATGGACATAACAAAAGAAGCTGCAGAAGATAGAGATGGATTAGAATTTTATGCAGATTTGGAACAAGAACCCAAAGTTTTGCATACAAAAAGAAGGCTTCAATCTCTTGTATATTAGTGGATGGACATGGCATGTGTTTCAAGTGACAAACGACTTAAAAATGTGGACGATATGATTATGAATATTGGCAAGTATTTGAAAGAGAGCACCCCAGAAGAGAATAGTAATGAATCTCGGCCCAATTCTAAGACAATGGTCAAAGAGATCAATGTTTATCCCCATAACATTTCAAAAATCAAGGGTTCAGGAAAGCGCCTTAGAAGTAGAAAAGAGGTGGCCATAGAAATTGCTACTAAAGGTGGAAGGCTATGTAAAGGTTGTCATCCTCGTGGGCAAGGACATGACATACGAAATTGTCCTGTGGTTATTGCATCAAGGTAATGAATTGCATAATTTGCTTATTTTCATGCATATATATGCATATTTACTATTAATGAAAATGTATTTGCATGCAGGAAAGAAGATGTCAGCTCTTTGGATGAAATTAATGATTCATGGCAATTGTGACGTCTAATTGAAACTACTTCACTCATCCAGATTTGGTAACCCCAAGCATTCTTGCATTCTAATTGATCCAATTGTGACGTCCAATGAAAAATGTATTTGCATTCTAATTGATCCAATTATATTCTTTCTTGGCACTTATGTGCTATTAGTTATTGATTCAATTAAATAACTTTGACATCTAGATGCTCTTCTTTCCTTATTTACTTTAAATGCAATTTTCTACTCTTTATAAACGTTTTAAAACCATAATGGTTCACATATGCAATTGGTTGCTTATTTGAGGGGGGAGGTGATTGGGAGAGGAAAAATTGTTTGAAAGTGTATGAGGGCCTCTACTTCATGTTCACAAGGAACTTTAAAAAGGCAGCTGATCTTTTCCTTGATTCAATATCCTGAGATTTTAACTGTGATTAATAAAATCCCCAATCTGTCTGAATTCTTGAATTCCCTATATGCGTGTCAGTACAAGTCATTCGTTGTGGCATTTGGTAAGTTTTTTAACTTGAATCTTAATGTTGATTGACCGTGTTGTCCATATCTCCTGTCAAGCATTTTCTGTAAATTTGAAAGATTACAGGATTGCACTTTCAATGTTTATACTGAGTTGTCTTTTATTATTCTTCCAGCTGGGTTGACAGAGCAAATAAAACTGGATCGCTATCTCCTGCCCCACTTCCGCTATTACATGAGAGAAGCAAGGACTGATGTTTATTCACAGTTTTTGGAGTCTTATAAGAGTGTCACAATGGAAGCTATGGCAGCGGCTTAGGGAGCTATCTCGGTTCATTGCAGCAGGGAAACTTCATGCAAAGATTGACCGTGTAGTTGCTGTTATTGAAACAAATCGACCTGATGCAAAGAATGCACTGTATCAAGAAACAATCAAGCAAGGAGATTCTTTGCTAAATAGAATTCAAAAGTTATCACGTGTTATTGATTTGTGAAAGGCTTTTAATTGAACCGTTATGACATTTTTTAGATCAGATGGGGTCTGAAACTGCCTTTCAGTGGAAGTTTATGTACCATTTGAATGTTGTCCATATCTCCTGTCAAGCATTTTCTGTAAATTTGAAAGATTATAGGATTGCACTTCTGACTTGTTATTTTAATGTTGGATCCAGTGCCATTTGAATTTTGACCTGCGATATGAATTTGTCCTCTAGATCTCTGATCCTTACACTAGGGAATATGTTGACCATTATAAGAGACTTTTTTTTGGCGAATTAGCTACTAGATTGCAATTACACAGGGTATATAGCACTCACCAAGCTGTGCAGTCCAGTGATAGATTAAAGTTCCCCTCTGCGGTTTGGATTCTGGGTCGCTTCTAATGTCAGGACGATTAATTTAAGTTGTGCTTACACTTCTGATGGTCTGAACTAGTGTTTTTAAATAAAAAAATTATTCAAACAGTTGCTTGGTAAATATGAGCTTCCAATTCGAACATTTGAACAGCTATATTATTGGGGGAATAATGCATTAGTTCGTAAGTAGAGAAATCATTCAATCCAAGATCAACTATCAGGAACATTGAGGGAAGGAACAATCTTTTCTAGGCTATCAACTATACATCCATTCTCTCTGGTTCAACAGTCGAACATGTATACTACAGAAAAAGATCCTGGAAAGTTGGTAGTACATTTCGATTTCTCTATCTCTTTGAGACGTAGGTCACACAGCTGCAGTCGAGACTCGAGAGTTAAAGAAATAAGAACTCCTTCAAGATTTTCTGTTTCTCTGACCTTGGCTTGAAAAATTATGTACATTTCACGTATGCAGCTTCTTTTCTATTTTCTGGGATGAGGGTCCCTGCTAAGACCTTTGGTTAGAAAATCTACTACCTTTTCACCACCCACTGATCTGATTTTGCTGTCTACGGCTGGCCATTGTATTCTTAGGAACTCAGCAAAGAGATTAAATGCACTTCCATCTGCAAATTCCATCTCAACCTGTGTTCCAAGACCAGGTGCTCGCGGGCGGTCAGGGTTGGGGGAGGAGGGGGCAGAGAGGGAGCAGAGGGAGGTGAGGTTGTGCTGGCCGTGACAAGGTCGATGTCGTCGCCGATGCAGGCTCCGTCGATCTCGGCCACGACGGAATTGCAATGGCTCTCAAAGGGTGGCGCGATCAGGGTTGGGGGAGGAGGGGGCAAAGAGGGTGAGGGAGGTGAGGGAGGAAGGGAAAGGGAAAGCAGTCAGTCTGTCGGGTTGGGGAAGGGTGCGAGAACGTTAGTCGTGAGATCAACATCGAGCAGCCAATATTAACGGGGCTCATCTCGCTCACAAAAGGATGTGGCTCACTATATCATTCCTCTATATATATATATATATATATATATATATATATATATATATATATATATATATATATATATATACACACATATAATAATGAGCTGAGTTCGAACCGGCTTGCAAGCTTGTTCGAGCCGAGCCGAGTATCATTGCGCTAAGGCTCGGCTCATAGTGGGATGAGCACAAGCAAGCCCGACACGAGTCGAGCCGATCTGAACTAAGCCGGATTAGCTCGCAAGCCGGCTCGGTCCGTTCACACCCTTAGCACCAGTAATAACAACGGAAAAAATCCTTTAAAAAATGAGTAATAGATTTGGTATCTTTAGCGACAGTTTTTTCCGTCGCTAAAGAGCAAGTGTGTTGTAGTGGTTGGCACATGAATTAAAACGAAAATGAAGGTCTAATTGAGTTATCAATTAAATACTCCTAGAAAATTTTTGTTTTGTTAGACCACCTAGGAAGTTAGATTTTTTCAAAACGGAAATTCCCTCTCTCTTTCCCTGCTATATTTAAGCACGTGAATATACGCAGGATACTATTCTGTTTTGTTTTCATAAGGGCTCCCATTAAGAGGAAAAAGGTAGTATCTGGGCGACGGGAGAGAAGCTCTCTCCGGTCGCTCTTATTTTTAACCGTTGGATGAGATCCGACGGTTGAGGGGTATTTTTTAACCCTACCCACTCCCTCCCTCGCGAGAGCGATCGGCGCCGCCCCCATCCTCCCTCCCTCGCAGCTATACAACACAGAAGTAAGGAAAAACAGAGCAAAATGAGCTGGTGGTGGGCTGGAGCAATCGGAGCTGCCAGGGTACCATCATCCACCCATTTCCAGATTCTCCTTTCGTTCTCCATTTTCTTCTTCAAATTTGATCCATTTTGTTGAATTCATCTCGTCTGATTCTCTTGTTTTGGGTTGTTTGTTGTGTGTGTTTTGGCAGAAGAAGTTTGAGGAAGACGATGGGCCCAAGAGCTACCCGAGCGTGGGCATGGTGGTCGGCGTCACGGGCATCGTCTATAACAGCCTCGCTGAGATCCTCCCCTGCTGCCGACCACCCGACCGTCGTCCATGTTCAGTGTGATATATCTTATGAGGACGACACCATGGAGAAGCTCGCCCCGCTCACAGACGTGACCCATGTCTTCTACATCTCCTGGGCATCTCGCCGAACAGCCTGATGAACCTGATAGGCTTGCTATGAGTTTAGCAGCGATATGCCGGAAGCTGAACTGGCCGCTGAAATTCCCGGGCACGCGGGTTGTCTATGAGAGATTCTCCAATGCTTCGGACGCCGACCTGATTGCCGAGCATCATATATGGGCAGTGGTGGATCTGTATGCGAGGAACGAGGCGTTCAATTGTAGCAATGGGGATGTGTTCAAGTGGAAGCATCTGTAGGCAGCGTTGAGAAACCAAAAACTCCTTCTTGTCATGGATTGACAAGATGAAGGGTTACAAGATTGTGCCTTAGAAACAAGAGGTAGATGAGCTGAGTTTGTATTGTATGTCTTTGAGTCGTGAGTCTTCTCTTCTTCTTCTTCTTCTTCTTCTTCTTTCTGTCTTCTTTTCTGTCTCTGCTTGGTTTTAGTTGTTCTTCCTTTCAATACGGTATTAATGGTTTTAGTTGTTTTTTTTCTTCCCTGAATGTAATCATCAGTGTGAAATGAATAAAACACGGGTTGTTCATTTGTTCTATGCGAAAGTGCTCTTTAGTCCTAGAAGGGGGGGAGGTGAATAGGACAACCACTTAAAGACTCTCACTCTATTTTTACTAAGAGATAATGTTAATTTAAACAATTATTAAATGCAATATTCTCTTATTAGCAAGTAATTGGAAGCGCATGAGTAATAGAGACTTAAGAGGTATGGAATGTGTGTGTGTGTGTGTGACAATATGCAAGACGAACAAACACAAGCAATCACACAAAGATTTATAGTGGTTCGCTGCCAAGCAACTCGCTTCAACGGGTACATCCACTCTCGGAGCACCTAATCCAAGGAACCTTCGACATCCACTAAGTGAGGGTTTTTAGTTTACCCACAACTTCTTACAAAGGTTTTCTTGGTTCACCTCTAACCAGAGATTTTCATGGTTAATCTCAAACCAAGGGTTTTACTAAAAGGCTTACCCCCAAACCAAGGACTTAATGGTATGTCCCGACCAAGGGTTTTACGCGAGGCTAATCCCAGACCACCAGATTTTATGGTTTATCTTGAACCAAGGGTTTTACGAAAAGGTTAACCCCAAACCACTCACAGTGTGTGTACTCCCACTCACTACGGGTTATAAGAACCCGTCTCTCTCACACGTGTCTAAACCCTACGGTTTACTACACTCAACCAAGCATAGAGAGAGGATAAGAGTATTACTCTAATTAAAAGGAGGATGTTAGATATCCTACCCGGTTTGCTCAACTAGTATTGAGCTAAATGGCCTTCCATTGTCCACCCTTGGATTCAACTAATGATGCTCCAAAATTGTAGAAGCTTTTTGGACAAGGGATTGGTTTCTCTAAGAATTTTTCTATGGGATTAAGTGAAACCATGGCCAAAGATACTTTGAACTACTCTCAAGGGTTAATGGTGTGAACCCATCTAATCACTAATGAGGGACCGAAGAGTAGATCAAAGTAACCAATACCTTTGAGAGGATTTGAAAGTATTTGGTTCAAAGGTCAAGAGGGGGCTTTGGTTTCTAAAGGGGTGATTCTATATGCTCCAAGAAACCATGATCCAAGATGACTTAAATCTCTTCCTAAGATCTTATAGCAAGATCTTGAATCCCTTTTAAAGAAAGGAGAGGAAGAATAATCAAGAGCATCAAGGCTCTAGAGGACTTGAATATCTTCCTAAGTTCTCGTAACAAGATCTTGAACCCCTTTTAAAGAAAGGAGAGGAAGAATAATCAAGAACCCTCAAGGCTCTAGATGATTTGCAAAGAATAAGGCCAAGAGGTTGTTGGGGAGATGGCTTGCCCATCTTTTCCTCTCCAAGAGATGGGTATTTATAGAGGGAGAGGAAAGTGTGTATCAACCCTTCCTTGGGTGGATTCCTCATATCCACCCACCCAATCCACCCACCCATGGGTGGATACACCTCATATCCACCCACCCATTAGTGGTCTTATGTGGGTTGGGTCATATTTATGGGTGGTTCTTTTAGCCCATGATCCCATTTCACAAATGGGCTTTTTCTAAGTATCTTTTCCTAAGGATCTTAGGTGGGCTTTCGAAGAAGCTTTGGATCACTTTGGTTAGTGGATTTTTCTTGGAATATTTTGAACCCAATAAATTTGATCCAAAAGCTATGGGCCTAGGGGACAACTATGGATGATCTAATGGTTCTAAGTTGATCCTCTAAAAAATATGCACTTCTCTTGTATGTCTTCATGTTGGGCCTTCAATAGGTTACTTTTAAGTAGTGTCTTGGCTATGGGCTTTGTGGTGTGCTCCCACATTGTCTTGGTCTTTTGCAATCTTCATTTTCCTTGAGATTCACCTTGGAGTGTCTTGCTCACCATGGTGGCTTTCTCTTCAAGATCCACTTTGTGTTGGCTTCATCTTGAGATTGTCTCCTCTCAACCTCTTCATATAGCCCAATTTGTATAATTACCCCAATTTATATATATAACCCATTTTTCTCTAACATACCCCACATATTTTTGTACATTAAATTGACATACATTAAGAGACAAAATCACACTCCCAAATTTTGCCCTAACAAGCTCCCCCTTGTCAATTTGAATGACAAAAATGCTTATATAAATTAGAGGCTCAATTAGCAACTCCCCCTAAGTTGCAACTCCCCCTAAGTTGCATTTTCCTTTACTGAAGCAATTCCTCTTTTGTTGGGTATGCCAAGTTTTACCCTGCAAGACAAACACATTCTAGTACACTAAGTGGGAATTTCTCACTCCCCCTTTTTGTTAATCAAATTGGCAAGGTAAGCAATTGGCAATAACACACATGTAGTAGCATAATGAGAAAGCATCACTACAAGCATAATCCATCCACCTAACACATAGGAATTCAAGCATTTCTAACATACCAATAGGACCAATCTTGACTACTAACACATAGTTTAGTTTCATGTATTTGTCATGTGTCCAAAAGGTTAGTTAGAACTAGGAGTGTAGCACAAACTATGTAAAGTCAATATCATGACTTGCTTCATGGTGGCCCATAAGGGAAAAGATCTCCAAATGCTTCTAAACCATCATGAGAGTGCTCAAGCAAAGTGACTAAGGACCCAGAGGGGTAGTCATAAATGAAGGCATCTACACTGAGATCTATATTGGGAGCTTCTTGATCAACGTGGCTCATGGGGGCATTCGGCACATTCAAATCATGACAAGTCTCCATATTCAACTCACTTGAGAACACAGGTGAGAAATTGGCTTCAAGGCTAGCAAGACGATTGAGAATAACACATTGGGAGGCTTAAATGTCTTGGAGCATGGATATGATTGATGTCAATATAGGAGTTGCCGAAGAGGAGGCAAGATGGATTGAAGGAGGAAAGGTAGTTTTGGACAACCGGGCAACTTCCATACTCTCATCGACATGGGTTTCAAAGAGTATTTGACAAGATGACTCAAGGATAAGTTTGGGGTCAATAAAACTCAATGGGAGCAATTGTTCTTGTAATGGAGGGCTTATGTCTTATTCTTTTCTAGTAAGCTTGGGTTACAATTGCGGCTAGGAAGTCGAACAAAAGTTTTGATTTGGTTAAAATCAATGAAGGTATGCACACATTTTTTTTCCAATGCCTAAGTAATAATATAGGAGGATAACCATTCTCAAGATAAGCTCAGATTTATTGGTAAGTCGAGGGAAGAAACACTTTACCAGGATGGCATGAGGATACCCATTGCCTTATCGCTTGTATGTTGTGGATATTCAATAGCTTTTTCACTTTTGCTAGAGCTCCAATCTTAAGCACGTCTTCCTCTATGAAAACCTCTTCACACAATTTATCGCCATTTTCCTGATGCACACATGAGTGGCACTATGTTCTCTCTCAAAGGTTGCAGCCCAGGCACTGTGACCGAATGGGTATTTTCTCCATATTCTCGAAGTTGCAGCCCAGGCACTATGACTTGAATGTGCTCTTTTAGTACCATGGGTCATGGAGGATTGAAAAAGAGAGGAGAGCATTTTGAAGAACAAAAAAGAAGTAGAGGAGATGCAGCTTGAAGAAACAAACAGAGAGAAGAAGCAAAAAATTGATGCAGAGCAGCAGAGAAGGGGCTACAGTTTTGGATACAAAACAATTGCTTTTCCTCTTTGCAGCTATGACTTTTCATCCTGTCTAGAACTGAGACATATTTTTTTGATTGGCTAGTTTTGAACAGAGGTAATTTCAGGAAATAGGGAATCGACAAAAGGTTTTGGCCAATTTTTTATTGAACTAAATCAGACGACCAATGCTTAGTAAAGTTGATTTTGAAACATTTTGCAGGTTGGGCAATGGTGGAGTAGATTGGTTTTCTCATAACAATCTTATTGGATAGAATCAGCAGATTTCAAAAAACAATTTCAATTCAGCACTGAAATGACTTTCAATATGATCAGAGAATACAGATAGCTTTTCTTATATTGGAAATTTTGTCATGAGCAGTTTTTTTTTCTTTCAGATACATTTTTTTTTTCATCACATCGAACTGAAACAGATATATTTTTTTTCACTTTTAATCAGGGAGTGTTCTGAGATTGGGAGTCAATAAAACAGTAACGAGGTGCTTGCTTGAAGGTAACCAAGGTTGGGAAGGATTAAAATAGATTGGGACAAATATGAGCAATGGAAATCAGTTGAATTAGCTAGAGACAGGAGGAGAGACACAACAGCTTTAAGGGTCTGCCATTTGATTTGATGTAGAAGATGGAGTAGGAAAGAGACGAAGTAGAAGCTAGAGAGGAGCAGAGAAGGAGCAGAACAGATGCGGAGGAGAACTGGAAAGGTAAAACAATGAGCAGAAAAGTAGTTCAAGTGAACTATTTTCAAAGGAAATTAATTCTAAGCTATGAGAAGCTCGAACTAATTTATGAGCTCATTTGATAGATTTGTGCAGTAGGAGAAGGATGCACACTTTTGAGAGCAGAGAAGGAATGAAGATAAAAAAAATGAGAAGAATTGTACCTTGAGCTCACACTCAAAAAACATGAGAAGCACCCATTCTGAAACAGCAGCTGAGCTTTTTCCTTTGAGAGGCGATAACTTAGGTTGAATCATTCTTGGACAAGTTCCCTTTCCTTCACCAGATTTTCTTTTTCTACTTACAGTAGTAGCTCAAGAGAACACCCGATTTGAGTAGATAGTGGACAACAGCTACCTCCCTTCTTTTTACTTTTTGAATTTTTGCAGGTCAACAAAGGTTAGAGGATGTCAAGCAAATAGGAACAGTTCGGTTGGAGTTACCATAGAGCTTGTCATGGTTTGAGCCTTGCCTCAGCTGACTTGAGCCATTTTGACCACTAATTCTCCGTTTTTTTTTCATCGAGCTAGAGCATTAAAAAAATGGGACATATATCCAAGTCATTAGCTCATACTTTCACTAGCTGTGCACACTCCCTTCTTTTTTTTTATTATTTTTTTGTTTTATAACATGAAAACAAATGTAACAGATCTAATTTTCTCTAAGCAATAATTTTTTGTTTTGTTTTGGAGAAATATATATAGGCTAGATAAAAGAAACTTAACATCTATTAAAGAAAGTTTTTTTTTTTACGGTTCAATTTTTTAATAATTTTTTTTAAAAGGTTATTCTAAATTGAAGTATTCTAACACATAAACAAAGCAAAAATAACTATACAAAAATAAAAATATAAGTAGAGAACTTAACTGGCACAAATTCCAATGGGCTGCCTCCTCTTTGCAAATCTAAGAGAGTCCAAGGGTTTTGTCATGATGTCTGCCAGTTGGTTGTCCGTATGGACATACTCTACTGCAACAATATGAGTTTCAACTAAGACACATATAAAATGATGCCTAATATCAATGTGCTTTGTACGTGAGTGTTGAATTGGATTTTTGGAGATGTTGATTGCACTAGTATTGTCACATTAGATGCTCATTATGTCTTGTTGGATCCCGTAATCCAAAAGCATTTGCTTCATTCATAAAAGTTGAGCACAACAACTACCTGCGGCAGTGTATTCAACTTCAGTAGTAGACAGAGATATAGAGGGTTGTTTTTTGCTATGCCAGGCCACTAGGCAGTTTCCAACATAAAAGCATCCTCCACTTGTGGATTTTCTGTCATCTATGTCGCCTGCCCAATCTGCATTTGAGTATCCCGCCAAAGATGTGGAGGTGTCATAGGGATACCAGAGACCTAGATCTGGGGTTTCTGCAACATACCTAATTATTCTTTTAACTGTAGTTAGGTGGGATTCCTTTGGATCTGCTTGGTACCTGGCACAAGCTCCTACACTAAAAGAGATATTAGGTCTGCTAGCTGTTAGATAAAGTAAGCTACCAATCATACTTCTGTACAGGTATGAGTCTACACTTCTTCCTTCATTCTCTTTGCACAATTTAAGTGTAATACTTATAGGAGTAGATACATGTCTCCCAGAATCAAGACCAAATCTCTTAACTAAATCTTTAGCGTATTTAATCTGAGACACATAAATTCCTTCTTTTAATTGCTTAACTTGAAATCCCAAAAAGAAGGAGAGTTCACCAACCATACTCATTTCAAACTCAGTTTTCATCAAGTTGGCAAACTTGGTAGCTATACTTTGCTTTATGGATCCAAACACAATGTCATCCACATAAATTTGGGCTATCAAAATAGAGTCATTGGTCTTTTGAATGACGAGTGTTTGTCAACACTTCCCCTTGAGAACTCATTGTTGACAAAGAATGAGGTCAACCTCTCATTCCAGGACCTGGATGCTTGTTTTAGACCATAAAGTGAATTCTTGAGTCTGTATACATGGTGAGGGAATTTTGGATTAACAAACCCTTTGGGTTGTTCCATGTATACTTCTTCATTAAGAACTCCATTTAGGAAGGCGCTCTTGACATCCATTTGGTATAGTTTAAACTGAAGATGACATGCAATGGCCATGAAGATTCGAATAGACTCTAACCTAGCTACGGGGGCAAAAGTTTCCTCAAAGTCTATTTCCTCAATTTGGGTGTACCCTTGGGCAACTAGTCTAGCCTTGTTTCTAACAACCTTCCCATTTTCATCACTCTTGTTCTTGAAAATCCATTTGGTTCCAATGACATTAATGTCGGTTGTTCTAAGCACTAGTACCATACCTCATTTCTAGTAAACTGGTTGAGCTCTTCTTGCATGGCATTAATCCAAGCTTCTTCCATAGTTTTGGGCTCAATGTTGGAAGTGAAACAAAAGTGACTGTTTACATCTTCAGCCTTTTTCCTAGTTAGGACATGACCATTTAGGTCTCTTATTACCTGGGAGATGAGGTGATCTTTGACTTCTTTTAGATAATTGTTAGAGTGTGATGGGAAAGTTATGATCTGATTATCTAAATCTTCTTCATCATCCTCGCTACGTGAGTCTGTACTAAATTGTTTGCAAGAACTAGAGGTTTTCAAGGCAACTGACTTTTTCTTTTGAGTGGGAAGGTGTAATTCAAAGGTTTGTAGGGAGCCTACTAGATCGTCTACCTTCATTTCGTCTATGTTCTGACATTCTTCTATGGCTGTCACTTTAGGAGTGAACCTATCAGGAAGAAACCTGAGGATTATTCCTACAACTTCTACATCAGGTATCTTCTTTCCTAGTCCCCACATGGAGTTAACAATATCATTGAGTTTTGAATAAAACTTCATGAATGTTTCCTCTTCTCCCATCTTGATATTCTCAAACTTTGAGACCAAGAGTTAAAGCTTGGACTTCTTTACCAAAGAAGTTCCTTCATGGGACACCTCCAAAATGTCCCAAGCTTCTTTTCCTTTCTCGCACATACAAATTCTCTTATAATCATCTGGAGAAACGGCACAAGTAATTACACTAAGTGCCTTGTTATTACCCATACACAATTTCTTATCCATCTTCGACCACCTTAGAATATTGATTTGAACCTCATTTCCATCTATGGTTTCAGTGGGAGGAGACCAACCATTTTCCACACAATACCATGCCAATTCGTCCAGAGCCTTAAGAAAGGTCTTCATTCGATTTTTCCAATAGGCATAGTTTGTCCCATCAAATGGCGGTGGTTTGGTGGTGGATAAGCTTTCGAATATAACCATTAAGAGCAATTTAGATCGATACTCCAGGTGCAATCACCTTTTAGGAGTAACAAGGCTCTGATACCACTTGAAAGTGCTCTTTAGTCCTATAGCGGGGGGTGAATAGGACAACCACTTAAAAGACTCTCACTCTAATTTTACTAAGAGATAATGTTAATTTAAACAATTATTCAATGCAACATTTTCTTATTAGCAAGTAATTAGAAGCGCATGAGTGATAGAGACTTAAGAGGTATGGAGTGTGTGTGTGTGTGTGACAATATGCAAGACGAACAAACACAAGCAATCACACAAAGATTTATAGTGGTTAGCCGCCAAGCAACTCGCTTCAACGGGTACATCCACTCTCGGAGCACCTAATCCAAGGAACCTCCGACATCCACTAAGTGAGGGTTTTTAGTTTACCCACAACTTCTTACAAAGGTTTTCTTGGTTCACCTCTAACCAGAGATTTTCATGGTTAATCTCAAACCAAGGGTTTTACTCAAAGGCTTACCCCAAACCAAGGACTTAATGGTATGTCCCGACTAAGGGTTTTACGCAGAGGCTAACCCCAAACCACCGGATTTTATGGTTTATCCTGAACCAAGGGTTTTACGCAAAGGTTAACCCCAAACCACTCACAGTGAGTGTACTCCCACTCACTACGGGTTATAAGAACCCGTCTCTCTCACACGTGTCTAAACCCTACGGTTTACCACACTCAACCAAGCATAGAGAGAGGATAAGAGTATTACTCTAATTAAGAGGATAAGTTAGAGTGCATACTCTTGTCGGGAGGATGTTAGACCCAGTTTGCTCAACTAGTATTGAGCTAAATGGCCTTCCATTGTCCACCCTTGGATTTAACTAATGATGCTCCAAAATTGTAGAGGCTTTTTGGACAAGGGATTGGTTTCTCTAAGAATTTTTCTATGGGATTAAGTGAAACCATGGCCAAAGATACTTTGAACTACTCTCAAGGGTTAATGGTGTGAACCCATCTAATCACTAATGAGGGACCAGAGAGTAGATCAAAGTAACCAAGACCTTTGAGAGGATTTGGAAGTATTTGGTTCAAAGGTCAAGAGGGGGCTTTGGTTTCTAAAGGGGTGATTCTATATGCTCCAAGAAACCATGATCTAAGATGACTTGAATCTCTTCCTAAGATCTTATAGCAAGATCTTGAATCCCTTTCAAAGAAAGGAGAGGAAGAATAATCAAGAGCATCAAGGCTCTAGAGGACTTGAATATCTTCCTAAGATCTCATAACAAGATTTTGAACCCCTTTTAAAGAAAGGAGAGGAAGAATAATCAAGAACCCTTAAGGCTCTAGATGATTTGGAAAGAATAAGGCCAAGAGGTTGTTGGGGAGATGGCTTGCCCATCTTTTCCTCTCCAAGAGATGGGTATTTATAGAGGGAGAGGAAGGTGTGTATCAGCCCATCCTTGGGTGGATTCCTCATATCCACCCACCCAATCTACCCACCCATGGGTGGATACACCTCATATCCACCCACCCATTAGTGGTTCTCTTATGTGGGTTGAGTCATATTTATGGGTGGTTCTTTTAGCCCATGATCCCATTTCACAAATGGGCTTTTTCTAAGTGTCTTTTCCTAAGGATCTTAGGTGGGCTTTCGAAGAAGCTTTGGATCACTTTGGTTAGTGGGTTTTTCTTGGAATATTTTGAACCCAATAAATTTGATCCAAAAGCTATGGGCCTAGGGGACAACTATGGATAATCTAATGGTTGTAAGTTGATCCTCTAAAAAATATACACTTCTCTTGTATGTCTTCATGTTGGGCCTTCAATAGGTTGCTTTTAAGTAGTGTCTTGGCTATGGGCTTTGTGGTCTGCTCCCACATTGTCTTGGGCTTTTGCAATCTTCATTTTCCTTGAGCTTCACCTTGGAGTGTCTTGCTCACCTTAGTGGCTTTCTCTTCAAGATCCACTTTGTGTTGGCTTCATCTTGAGATTGTCTCCTCTCTACCTCTTCATATAGCCCAATTTGTATAATTACCCCAATTCATACATATAACCCATTTTTCTCTCACATACCCCATACATTTTTGTACATTAAATTGACATACATTAAGAGACAAAATCACACTCCCAAATTTTGCCCTAACACTATGTGTTGATTGTTGCAAAAGCATGTAACAGTAAGTGTTTCTGTGTTAGACGTGCCGTTGATTCTTTGTGATCAAGTGCTGTGTAACTTCGTCCTCTTCATGCCTCTTTATCTCATGGCTACCCCTCCCAAAGCAGGTTTGGCGTGACCCTGCTTTGGAATCGAGCAACCCACATGCCACAACCCCCTACTGGGTTGAACTACTGTTGGCCTCACTAGTGATGTCGAGGGGGGAGAGATTTTTACTCTGGATGTCGTCCGGCCGGCAGTAATGGAGTATTACTGAACAACAGAAAACGCCATCCAAAACCAAAATGGAAAAAGGTAGATAAAAAAATTGATTATGCCGGAGCCAAGCGGTGAGTGAGGTAGGGAGGGAGGGCGGCGCCGAGCGACGAGGGAGGGGGTAATTTAAAAAAAGACCCATCAACTGTCGAATCTCATCCGACGGTTGAGATCAAAGCGCCCGGAGAGAGCTTCTCTCCGGGCGCTCTGAGGCTACCGGCCCTCTTATAGTTTAGTTCTCTCCTATAATTTAGACGCATTGATGGATTTGTATAACACATGGGTGAATTAAGGTAGTTAATACGTAGGAAGAAGTGTGCCCATAATTAGAGGAAAGGAAATGTATTTATTGAAAATCCTGTCATTGTGTTTAATTAGACTCCCTACATTCCGTCTTTATCTAATGAGCTTCCAACTGAAATCCATATTTTCTCGGAACTTAATTCATCCAAACATGATTAAGGGTAGTAATTAGAATTAGCTATTAAAAGTAAGGATAAATTAGTCTAAATTCGAAAATGGTATGGGCCGATTACCGAAAATGGAGTGTTATTTTTTTACATACTTGGAGGCCAGGCCAAACACACAGCTCAACAGGGTGTGCCTGTTTGACCACTATGCGCATACATTTTCCCTAAATATGCTTATGATGGGAGCGCTTTCTTAAGATGATCACAAAACCTAAAAAAATAGCTTCCCTCGTTTGACAAGTCAATTTGTCTCTAGAACGTTAGTGGACTTTGAGATTTTCTTCTTAGAACGAAGAAATGGAACTATTCAAGTGGTGATAATAATTGCTCTACCAAAAATACGAAAGGAATGCAAAGGACAACACCAGGACCATTTTTCTTGCAGCCAATAATCCCGATGGATGAGTAGTCTCCGACCCCACCCGACTATCAAACTGACCCGTCTGTGTATAGTATGGGGTGGGCTGATTAAAAACAGGTGTCGTGAACTAGTCAACCTGATGCCAATAGACTATGGTTCTTTACCGGGAAAAATGAAAGTGCTCTTTTGAACACACAAATTTTCTGGGCTAATTAAAGTGAAAAGTTATTTCATGCATTGGTTTCACAAATTGAAGAGTCTTATTGCTTTTAGTATGTGCCCTAGTGCACGTGCATTGGCATCTGTCCCCGCCCAGAGCCACTGGATCTGGATCTGACAAGGCATGTTAACATAGGGCTGGTAGGTTTTAATGCACGATATTGGATTTGATCCAACGTCGCGGTATGCCAACATGCATGTGTCAAGCACATGTGAACCGTTTCAATTAATGATTTTGTGAGATAAGTGTGGCCCACTAGTCTGGATCAATCCGATTGGTCAAGATCAGTGGTGTCGAGCTGCAAATATGCTTATGGTAAAAAAAAATAGCTCTTCTCGTTTGAGTAATCAATGTCTCTAGAACATTAGAGGACTTGGATTTTTTCTTCTTCTTAGAAAGAAGAAATGGAACTATTCAAATGGTTATAATAATTGGTAAGCGGCTCCCAAAAAAACAATAGGAAAGTAAGGGCAACACGGCAACACCAGGGCCATGGAATTGAAATGCAACAATGTTTTTTGGTACAAGAATTGAATTGCAGCTTCAAGATTCCCAGTGAATAGAGTCATTTTCCAAAAAAGAACAAAAAAAAATCCATCTTGATATGTGAGCATTCATTCAGTGCTAGTTAAGGTTTCACCTACTCCCTCCGGTCACTTTTAATCGAGATAATTAGAAAAATATACGTACCAAAAGTAGACGATATTGATCCCTAATTATTCTTCACTCTAATACCCGGCAGTGATTGGAGGCCGAGAGGCCTTCACGATGAAAGGCACTCGCTTGTTGGGAAAGATGACCCGCTCGTTCGTTCGAAAAGCTTAGGCTTTTAACGTGGAGCATACAACTAAATAAAATTGACAAATTATGTGTCAGTCTCGAATAAAAGTGACGGAAGTGAGTAAAAACTTATCGGCACCCATTGCATGTATTGAATTTGAGCTAAATTGAGAAGCCGCTTGACCTGAAAGTAAAAAATTTGTTACATCCTCTTTTTTATATTAGTAGAAATACATGTGCTTGCTATGTATGCAGTGCGGTCACGGGCGGCATTCAGTTCATGCGCGCAGGTTACTTGCGGGCCCCTTGCAGGCATAACCAAGCACATCTCCTTGCCCTTGTCAGCGAGAAGAGGTTTTTCCATGTTACATGGCCAATGAGCCCGGATTGTCATATTACCTAATTTTTTCTGGCTCATCTCATATAACCTGGTTTCGGCACCTGATTTGCCCATTTTGCCATCCTCAACCCTAACCCTAAACCTGGTTTTAAGTTGTATACTTCACTGAATCATATCTCCTTCATTTTTAGTCCATTTTTGCCCTTTTTTTATTCTTTCTTATTTTTAATACTCTTTTTCATCATCATGATATCCTAAAGACCTTGATATCATATCAAAAAAATACCACAAAATCTACGATAAATACCATGCGGTATTTCAACATCTTTATGATATCATCATTATAAGAAAAAACACTAAAACTAATGAAGAATGAAAAAAATAGGCAAAAACGGATCAGAAATGAGAGAGATATGCATCGTTAAAGTTTATTCCACTAAAATATCTATCGTGCGTGAAATCGATTACACGATAGCTGGTCTATCGTGTAATCATCCATTAAAATGGGACAAACTTTAACGATTTATATCTCCTTTATTTTTTATCCATTTTCACCCATTCTTTGTTTTTTCTTCCTTATTTTTAATACTCTTTTTTATCATCATGATATCCTAATAATCTTGATATCCTATCGAAAAAAATACCACAAAATCTACGATAAATAGCATGCGGTGGCTCAACATCTTTATGATATCATCATTATAAAAAAGAGCACTAAAAATAACTAAGAATAAAAAAAGTAGACGAAAATAGATCAGAAATAAGAGAGATATGCATCGTTAAAGTTTGTCCTACTAAAAGCTATCGTATAATCAATTATACCATAGCCTTGGGCTATCATGTAGCTATCGTGTAATCGATTACACAATATCACAGTGCCATCGTGTGAATCATAGTAAATAGTATTTACACTTCACCGAATCATATCTCAATCATTTCTAGTCTATTTTTGCCCTTTTTTTTCTTCCTTATTCTTTCTTATCATCATGATATTCTAATTATCTTGATATCCTATAAAACAAATACCACAAAATCCACGATAAATAGCATGCAGTTGCTCAACATCTTTATAATATCATCATTATAAGAAAAAATATTAAAAATAAAGAAGAATAAAAAATAGACAAAAACGGGTGAGAAATGAGAGAGATATACATCGTTGAAGTTTATCCCACTATTTACTATGATTACACAACAGCTTTTAGCGGGAGAAACTTCGATGATGCATATCTCTCATTTCTGATCTGTTTTCATCAAAAACAAAATTTCATTCTTCTTTATTTTCAGTGTTGTTTCTTATAATGATGATATCATAAAGATGTTGAACCACAACATATTTTTTAACATGGATTTTATGGAATTTTCTTGATAGGTTCTCAAAATCATTAGGATATCATGATGATCAAAAAGAGCATTAAAAATAAGGAAGAACGAAAAAATGGGCGAAAACGGACTTGAAATTATGGAGACATGATTTGGAGAAATGTAAATACTATTTACTGTGTAATCGATAGCACTGTGCTATCGTGCAATCGATTACACGATAGCTTTTAGTGGAACAAACTTCAACGATACATATCTCTCTCATTCCTGATCCGTTTTTGTCTATTTTTTTATTCTTCCTTATTTTTAGTGCTTTCTCTTATAATGATAATATCATAAAGATGTTGAGCCACCACATGCTATTTATTGTGAATTTTGTGGTATTTTTTTGATAAGATATCAAGATCATTAGGATATCATGATGATCAGAAAGAGCATTATAAATAAGGAAGATCAAAAAAAGAGGCAAAAATGGATTAAAAATAAAGGACATATGATTTGGTGAAGTGTAAATACTATTTACTGTGTGACGTGATTTACACGATAGCACTGTGCTATGTTTTGGCTATTGTGTAATCGATTTCACGATAGTTGGGCTATCGTGTCTTCGATTACACGATAGCCCGATTATACGATAGCACTATGCTATCATGTAATTGATTACAAGATAGCTTTTAGTGGGACAAACTTCAACGATGCATATCTCTCTTCTGATCCTTTTCGTCCATTTTTTTTATTTTTTATTATTTTTAGTGCTCTTTTTATAATAATGATATTATAAAGATGTTGAGCTACCGCGTGCTATTTATCATAGATGTTGTGGTATTTTTTTATAGGATATCATGATGATCAGAAAGTGCATTAAAAATAACGAAGAAAAAAAAAGGCAAAAATAGATCAGAAATTAAAGAGATATGAATTGTTAAAGGTTGTCCCATTTTAATGGGCGATTATACGATAGCAGGGCTATCGAATTCGAGTACATGATAGCCCAGGGCTATCGTGTATTCGATTACACGATAGTTCGAACACACAATAGCTATTTTGATGGGACAAACTTCAACTATGCATATATCTCTCATTTCTCATCCGTTTTTGCCTATTTGTTTTCATTCATCCTTATTTTTTGTACTATTTCTAATAATAATGGTATCATAAAGATGTTAAGACACCGCATGCTATTTATCGTAGATTCTATGGTATTTTTTTCAATATGATATCAAGGTAATTAGGATATCATGATGATGAGAAAGTGCAATAAAAATAAGGAAGAACAAAAAAATGGGCGAAATGGACTAAAAATGAAGGAGATATGATTCGGTGAAGTGTAAAACTTAAAACCACGTAATATGGAAACGTCACATAAGGTGTTTTAAGGTTAGGGTTGAGGAGGGCAAATCAGGTGCCGAAACCAAGTTATACGAGATGAGCCCGGAAATACTAGGTCATTTGGCAATCCGGGCTCATTGGCCATGTAATATGGAAAAACCTCGAGCGAACATGTTGTGGTGTTCCGACGTGTAAATGCATGTACATAGATTTCATCATGCTTCTTACAAGTGATTTCAGCTTTTTCATTCTCTTAGTTGTGGATCTCACCATTCAATAAAATTCTTTCTTTTTTTCCAATAAAGCTATTAACATGGGACAGAGGGAGTAACACCTAAATATTGTTCTTTACTAGATAACAGCTTGAAAGTGCTCTTTAGTCCTAGAGGGGTGATCAGGATAATTAACCACTTAAAAATCTCACTCTATTTTACTAACAGATATTGTTAATTTAAACAATCATTTAATACAACATTTTTACATTATCAAGAAATTGGAAACGCATGAGTGAGAGAGATTTAAGAGGTGTGGATGTACGTGTGCTAAACAATATGTAAGATGACCAAACACAAGCAATCAGACAAAAATTTATAGTGGTTCCCCGCCAACAACTCGCTTCAACGGGTACGTCCACTCTCGGAGCACATAATCTAAGGGACCTCCGACATCTACTAAGTGAGGGTTTTTAGTTCACCCACAACCTCATACACCTATCGATTTTGTTTGGATCACCGGGAACCATAAAAGAGTGATTCCTCACTCACTATGGGTCACACCGACCCAACTCTCTCAAATGAGTGGTTCGACCCTAAGGTCTACTCCACAATCTAACACAGGTAAGTGAGAGATTTAAGAGTACTTACCCTTGAAGGGAGGATGTGAGATATCCTACCCGGTTTGCTCAAACTAGTCTTGAGCTAATAGCCTTCCATTGTCCACCCTTGATTCAAATAATGATGTTCTGAAATTGTAGAGGCTTTTTGGACAAGGGATTGGTTTCTCTAAGGTTGGATCCTAGAATAACTAAGAAACCTAGGTTATATCGAACATTCTTTCTTCCTCAAGTTATGTGGATAGATTCCGTTGAAAAAAACTTGAAAGGGAAGAAGAATAACCCACAAGTACAATTATTTCTACTAGTGGCAAGTAGCCTTGGCTCCTTGGAAAACCAAGTGAAACAAATAAAAGGATATGTGCTTCCTTAAGCTATGACTCAATGATAACATGAGAAAACTTAATAGCTTAAGAACAAGGTGGGTGTTCCATGGATCCACTATTCATATTCTCTATAAGATAGAAAAATATGCTCTCTTTTTAGGTATAGACTTCATATGGAGTGGGAACTCAAGAAGTAAGCTATACAAAAGAGAGAAAGTGAAGATCCATTGATGGACTGACTTTGCACTTAAGAACTTAGCTATAGATGAGGAGAAACAAGCTAAGCCTAAGAGGCTAGTCAAAATCCATACCCCAAGAGGCTAGTATAAATCTATTTATAGGCAATAGTCCTCTTTGGGATGGTTTTAAATCACCTTGGATTAGGTTGGTTCAACTAATAGATCAATTATCTATGGTTGTGTCCTTGGATCACTTTGGATTAGGTTGGTTCAACCAATAGATAAATGGTATATGGTTGTGTCCTTCGATCACTTTGGATTGTGGATTTTCCTTGGAATATTTTGAACCCAACCAATATGATCTAAAAGCTATGGGCCTAGAGGATAACTATGGATGATCTAATTGTTGTGAGTTGATCTTTTAGAATATATGCACTCCTCTTGTGTGACTTCATGTTGGGCCTTCAATAAGTTGCCTTTAAGTTGTGTCTTGGTCATGGGCCTTGATTTCTTTGTTGGGATTTCTATCATTTGAAGTAGTTCTTCATTTGTGTGGGTCGTTCTTCTTGTAGGCTTTTTGAAGTAACTCTTATTTTGAGTAGACTTCTTCCTTTTTTGAAGTGAGCTCTCATTAAACTAGCCTACCACTCTAAGACACTTACAAATAGGTCATCAAATTGACAATCATAATTAGGGAAAATAATTATGACATTAACATATTTCGCTAATTTTTAGTCAGTTTTTGCCTTTTTTTTATTCACTTTTAGTGTTCTTTCTTATAATGATGATATCATAAAGATGTTGAGCCACTGCGCACTATTTATCGTAGATTTTATAATATTTTTTTGATAGGATATCAAGGTCATTAGGATATCATGATGATTAGAAAGAACATCAAAAATAAGGAAGAACAAAAAAAATGGATAAAAACGGTTTAAAAATGAAGGAGATATGATTCGGGAGAGAAAAGGGAGATGGAGCTAATTTTTTTTCGTTGAAGAGGAGCGATGACGGATTCGTCAGCCTGTGAGAATCACGTTTTCAGGGGTGAAAGGTGAAAATTTTCAGCTATCACCGTCACCGACCATTTTCAGTATTTTCACTAACCAAACGCTTTTCAGGCCTGATAGGTTTTCTTAGGCCTGAAAGATGGTTTTTTTCAGCTTCCAAACGCACCCTAAGACTGAATGCGTGGTGTTGATTACACGTCCTTTCAAGATGGAGTAATTGACGAGTTAATCGAGTATTCGGTCACGTCCCAGGTTTCTAGCTTCAAAAACATTGGTATAATTGATGACTTCCGCACTTTGATCGAGGCCTGAAATTTTGGGCCGTGCAAGATGGCCAATTTTGGAGGCGAGATCATCTCAAAGGTGTTGGACACTTGATGTGAGGCTAGACACAAGTGTATGGAGGTCGGAGCCATCCCTTCAAGGGCTGAGAATCAGCTGGACAGTAAGGCGTGCTCAGCTTGCATGGTAGACAGCTCGTGGGCAAATATGGATGCGCCTCCATCTTGAGGTGCTGTCGGTTGGTGGTGGGTTGAAACCAAGGTCTGAGGCATCAAAAGGGAGGAGGAAGTCCTCTACTAGCACCACCGGAGGTGACATAGGTTCTGCCAATGGAACTAGTGGTAACATGGAGTCGATCGGTGGCGGAATCGGGCACATTGGACCATACTCCTCGTCGGGAAAGTGGAAAAGTTGGAACCCCTTTCTGCTTGATGTGGATGAGGCCGAGCAAAGAGCTTTGATGTCGACAATCTCCGGGGTTAGCATGGGCTCACAAGGCAGAGGAGCTAGCTTGAGGCGTTGCATTGCAATTTGAGTCATGGGGTACCCATATGGATAGCCCTTGACACCCGGTGCCTTCATGAAGCTTTGAATATGCTTCACAATCAAAGAAGCAAAGCAAATGTGATGTCCGGAGCCAAAGTGGTAGAGCAAGATAACCATCCGAAGAGAAATCTCCGACTAGTTTGTAAGGCGCAGGTATATGGTGCGCACGAAAAGGGCATGCAACACTCGGTACCTTGGGAGGAGATGAGCAATAGCAAGAGGTTTGTGGTTTTGCCGACCGGCAAGCTTTACTTTAGTCCAATAGAGTGGTGTTCAGGTCTGTTTGGTGCAGTATGAGGTTCAGAGGTGCTGGACCAATGGGAAAGAAAGGAGTTGCTAAAGCAACAAGACCGCTGGTTTTGGTTTGGTTTTGAATTTCGGCGGAAAAAAATTTGAAGTATAAGAACATGTTGCCGAAAGAAATGATGATAGGTGGCCGGAACAGATGTTGTCGGAGCTCTAGGGAAGTCTCGTCGTCCATAATTTTCAGATTTGGGTAAAGGTGCAATAGAACAGAGTTGTGGCATGCACTTGGAGAAGACAATGAATAGTGCATTTGTTCCTGGGTTTTAACACAAGTAAACTGACTTTCGTATCTATAACCCATAGTGAGTTGGGGCGATCCCTACAAATAGTTGTCATTATACCCCTCATGTTGTGTGTGTCACTTTTGGTGAGAGTACCCAATAAAATTTGACCGTGACTTTTCAAAACCCAGACAACTACTATATTTTTTAAAAAAAAACTAACCATGCAACAGAAGCAAAAACCATAAAACCAAAAGAAAAGAAAAAGAAAAAAATACGAAACTAATCTAACTAGCATAAATTCCAATGGACTTTTGAAGATTAGTAAATCTCAGGGAGTCCAGTGGTTTAGTCATAATATCAGCTAGTTGATTATCAGTAGAAACATATTCTAGTGCAACTATATTATCCTCAACTAATTCACGGATGAAATGATGCCTAATATCAATGTGCTTAGTGCGTGAATGTTGAACAAGATTTTTGGAAATATTTATAGCACTAGTGTTGTCACAGTATACGCTCATGGTCCCTTGTTGGATTCCATAATCTAGAAACATTTACTTCATCCATAATAATTAAGTGCAACAACTATCAGCGGCAATATGCTCAGCTTCTGCAGTAGACAGAGAAATAGAAGCTTTCCTCTTGCTATGTCAGGCAACTAGTCAGTTTCCAGCATAAAAGCATCCACCACTTGTGGATTTTCTATCAACTAAGTTGTCTGGCCAATATGCATCTGAGTATCTAGCTAGAGCAGTACAAGTGTCATATGGATACCAGAGCCCTAGATTTAAGGTTTGTGCTATATACCTGATAATTCGTTTAACAACAATTAAATGGGATTCTTTAGGATTAGCTTGAAAACGCGTACATGCTCCTACACTAAAAGATATGTCAGGTCTGCTAGCAGTCAGATAAGAATCTACACTTTTTCCATCACTATCCTTGCTCAGCTTTAATGTGGTACTCATAGGAGTAGCTACATGTCTACCAGAGTCAAGACCAAAATGCTTGACTAGCTCCCTAGCGTATTTGGTTGAGACACGAAAATTTCTTCTTTTAATTGTTTTACCTGAAAACATAGAAAGAAGGAAAGTTCTCCTACCATACTCATTTAAAATTCTGATTTCATAAGGTTGGCAAACTCAATAGCTCTTTTCTCATTAGTAGATCCAAAGACAATATCATCTACATATATTTGAGCAATCAAAATGGAATTTTTGGTCTTTTGCACAAAAAGTGTTTTATCAACACTTCCTCGACAAAAATTTGTATTGACCAAGAATGAGGTCAATCTCTCATATCATGCACATGGTGCCTGTTTTAGACCATAAAGTGTCTTTTTGAGCCTATATACATGATGAGGAAGTTTAGGATCAATGAATCTTTTTGCTTGTTCAACATATACTTCCTCATTAAGTACTTTGTTTAAAAAGACAATTTTAACACCTATTTGATATAATTTAAATTATAAATGAAAAGCAATAGCCATCAAGATCCTAATAGACTCTAACCTAGCTATAGAGGCTAAGGTTTCCTCAAAGTCTATACCCTCAATTTGGGTGTACCCTTGAGCAACTAATCTAGCCTTATTTCTAACTACCTTCCTATTTTCATCAATTTTGTTCTTAAAAATCCACTTAGTTCCTATGACATTTATATCATTTTTTCTAGGAACTAGGTACCATACCTCATTTCTAACAAATTGATTTAGCTCTTCTTGCATGACATTAATCCAATGTTCATTTGTGAAAGCTTAATCTATTTGCATTATGTAGCATTGAGAAGAGTTTGGTTGAAATGTTTCCTCAACTGTATAGCAATTGCCAGTAGTTCTAACACCTCTAATAATGGTTTCTCCTTTCTTATTGGTGATCTTACAATTATTACTCTCAAAGCTAACATAGTGATTTTGGTCACAAATTTGGGAAGTACTGAGAAGATTGTGTTTCAGCCCTTCAACACATAGTACATCCTTAAGGTGGGGCATGTTTGGGACTCTTAGAATTCCTTTGCCAATGAATTTTGGAGTACTTCCATCTCCAAAGGTGACCAATCCTCCATCAAATTCTTTTAGCTCAGAATTTTTTTTTTCTTCAGTTATGTGCCTAGAGCACCTACTATTCAAGTACCATCTAGGGGAATTCTCTGCTAAAAGGGTTGTGTGAACAACTAGACCCCTTTCCTTTGTTTTAGGTCTCCACATAGTGGTGTTAGATGTTCTCCCTATTTTATACTTAGAAGATGAACTTTTTGAGGTGGTTGTTTTACTCTTGCTTTCCTTGCTCTTAAGATCTATTTGAGTATCTCTATGTTTTATGTTTATTTTAGCAAGCTCTTCAAAAAGTTGAGCCATCCTAGTGGTCACAAGAATAAATCTAGTGGTCACATCATGTGAGGAATTAATAAATTCTAGAAGTTCACTTTTGGTGTAATCATTATTTTTCCTAGAACTTTTATTTGTATTATATCCCCCATTGCATTGTACACTTTTATCTTGAGATGATTCTCCTAAGATAGATTTTTCTTTCCTTATGATAGATCTAGGATTGATTCTTTGGTGTTCCTCTTTAATTGATGACTTGTTAAGACTTTCTTTTACAAAGATAGTTTGAGTTTTACCTTTAGACTTGCTTAAACCAATGTGACCAAGCCCATTCTTATCCATTGGACTCTTTCCTAGCCTTAGCATATGTTGAAGAGTTTAACTACTTTGAGAAAGTTTCTCAATTAGACTATCCTTAGGTTTGTTAAGTTCTTCTTTTAGAGTTGAGTTTTCAGAGATAACTTCTTTTAATTCTTCTAATTCCTTTTTTTGCATCTGCTCACTAATTTTTAATTTATTTTTCAACTTATCAATTTCTTGTGTTTGCCTATCATTCATAGCAAAGTCAAGTTCTTTCTTGAGCCTAAGATTTTCCCTTTTTAGCATAGTGATCTTCTTAGCCATTTTAGTGCTTTCTTTGAATAAAGAATTATATGAACTTTTGGAGGTCATTATTATCATTGTCAGAGGTAAGTGAATCTGAATCACTTTGAGATGATTCTTCTTTTGGTATTTCTACCTTGGATAAGTCATTTGTGATTGATGAGGAAGTCATAAAGACTTTTAAAGATTCTACCTCATCTTGGTTAGACGAATCTTCTGAGTTCTGAGTCCTCCTCAGTTTCTGAGGATTCATCCCATGAAGCTTTAGTTGCTATTTCTTTTTTCTTAAATTTTTGCTTTGATGGGCACTCAATAGCAATATGACTAAAACCATGACAATTATAACATTCAATGCTCCTTGAAGTCGATTTACTTTTTCTTTTTGAGTTGTCTATGGGTTTAGTTTTAGAAAATCTCTTCCCTCTAAATCTTCCATTAAAATGTTTAGCAAACTTTTTAGCGAGGAAAGCAATTTCTTCATCCACCTCATCATCTGACTCTTGACTTTGTTTGCTAAAGGATTTCAAAGCTATAGATTTTGTAGACTGTGTGGGAAATTGTAATTCATAGGTTTGTAAAGAGCCAACTAAGTCTTCTACTTTCATTAGGTCAGCATTTCTACATTCCCCAATGGCTGTCACTTTAGGAGAAAATCTAGGTGGGAGAAACCTAAGAATTTTGTCTACAATTTCAGTTCAGGTAGTTTTTTTCCTAGACCTCACATGAAATTTACAATATCATTAAGTTTAGAATAGAATTCCATAAATGTTTCATCTTCTCCCATTTTGATATTTTCAAACCTAGTTACAAGGAGTTGGAGTTTAGATTTCTTAACTAAACTAGCTTCTTCATGAGACACTTCTAAAATATCCCAAGCTTCCTTAGCACTATCAGTCAAATATATACGTTTATACTCATCAGGGGATACAGCACAAGTAATGACACTAAGGGCTTTGTTATTTCCCGTACTCAATTTTTTATCCATCTCAGACCACCTAAGTATATTTAAGGGACGCTCAATAGTAACTCCATCTGTTTCTATGGTTTCAGTGGGTGGTTTCCAACCATTTTCTATGCAGTACCATGCCAATTCACCATGAGCTGAATTTACTTAATAATAATCCATTTAAGAAAATTAAATAAAATAAGCCTATAAGTCTATGGCACACAATTGCCAATAATGTCATAAGCATCAATAAAAGCAAAGCAAATAACTAAATAGTCTTTAAACTCTTCTCGGTGCCTGCAATCTGCCTTTCCACTACTGCACTTCCTGATCTCAATTTTCATTTGCGCCTGCATCAGAGGATGCATGAGTATTTTATAAAAACACTCAGTAGGATGTAAAAACCCACTGAATTAAAACAAGCAGTATGAAGAGAATAAGAATAACAAAGGTTATAGACATTCCACAACATCTGAACTGAACCGAGGTCGATACACCTGTAAGGTTAGTCAACAACAATTCCAACTCGCAAGTATAGGAAAGACATCAATAAGGCTCCAAACGAACATATGTGTAAGGAAAGAATAACCATCATCTCAAAGGCTCCAGACATCTAAAGTGAAAGGAGTTACAATTTCTGCTCGCTAAAATGGTCGCTCGCAAGTGACTAAAATAATATACCAGAACCACCCTAAGGGTCCTCTCTTTGGAACCCTGCCATGCGTCTAGGATGCTGGCCCCACTAGTGCTTACGGACAAGATGGGCGGAGACTGAGGACCTTCCGTAATGTCCACAATCTAACATACGTATAGTGCCTCCCTTCGGGCAGTATGGAATCGCAACTTCATAAATATAAGTGACCTCACAAGATCTAGCAATGGCTTAATTGAGCATACTATGAATCCACCATGGGGAGAGTCTTGCAAGATCTCCAATGGAAGAAACAATCATGAAATCAATATGAGCAATATCTCAAAGGAAAAGAGGTCGCAACACTATAAGATGATAAGGTATCCCTTACCAGAATAGACTCTCTCACGGAGTATGGATAGAAGTGTCAAGATCTTTGGCCAACAAATAACTCACTCATTGGAGAAGCATAGAATGACAAGTTTCACAAAGGCATGTAATTCACTCTTAGTATAACAAGAAATCCAAACACTTCGAATAACATCAACTCACCCAAGGAGTACCATATAATCAATACATACCCTTCATGCTCAGCCCTAGATAGGAATTCCTCATACTCATTGAAATTTTATAATATAAATGTCAGAGATAAGAAAACCAAAGAGTCTTAGATGATTTGAATTCCAAGTGGAATCACAAACCGACATCAACGCTTCAAGGTAGATAGTTATAAATCTCTTGATCAAAGGATTATCTCTCCTAATTAGATTACTTCTAACCCAATTCTTACTGTGATATTCCATAAGTATATAGTCCAATTACTGGTATTGACATATTAAACCTTCTCATATCATATTACATGATGTTATTTGTATATTTAGTATTTTCTCTCTGAATCAGCTCACTGCCTCCTGAACAACAGTCCTCTTCCGATGGCTATTGTGCTCTGTACAATCAGACTTAACCTCTGAAATTTTTATTAATAATACCCTCGTGAGTCTAGTTTTTAACCCCACTGATTTTATATTTTTTCGATTTTATTTGAATTAGTTATGAATTATTTACTACCGACTGTCAGCAGAAACAGTTCTGACCGAGATTAAGACTCTTAATTAAACTTGATTATCTCACTTAATATCACATTATAGATGATAATATATCATTAACAGACCATATACTCCCCTCCTAGACAAATTACAGACCCTAGGATGATCTGGAATTACTAAAGTACACACCTTTCTCATGTTTCTTTACATATAACATTGTTTTAACTATTAATACCTCTTAAATAAGACATTTAATGCAAGACACACATTAAGACACCAAAACTCAACGTGGATCATGGTCCATCAAGCAATATCAGAACTTTTAGTCTTTGAAAAATTAATAAAGCCTAAGACTTTTGGTGTGAATTCCCATCTAGAAACGAAATATGAATGCACATACGATTATGATGCACTACACATAGAAATAATGACACAATTCATTCATCTCACAAGAATCCACACAATACACTAAGGTTCTGAATCAAAACACTTGTCAATATCATATAATCAGAAGAGAGAAGAGGGAAAAAACCATCCTACTTAATTTACCGAAGATTCTGCCTTTCTACGCGTTGTTCGTCTCCTCCGCTTCCTCCAAAGCTCCCGCTCCAAGCTCTTGCAAACTCCCACAAGAAGAAGCCTTATAGGAGGTGGGTGAAAGTGGGAAGGAGAGGGAGAAAGGTCTCTGGACGTTCTAGGGCTAGGTTTTGCAATAGTACAAGCCAACTCTCTATGGTTTATATAGAGTTGGGGGAAAATCCCTTCTTAAACTAATTTTACACTTCCCACCAATGAGAAGGCCTCAAGATCCTTCTAGAGACGTGCAAATCAAGTCCAATTGGGATTTGGTATCTTTCTCAAGCAAATCTACCGCAAAAATAAGCTAAAAATCGCAAAAACGCAACCAACAATCGATCGGCTATACGGCGATCGATCGTCATATGCGTTGTTCTACACTATCGTGTTATAGCCGATCGATCGCAATTATTGCCGATCGATCGCTTTTACCGGAAATAAAACAATCAATAATCATAGTAACTACGATCGATCATTTTGGTAAGCCGTCGATCGGTTCAATTTGTCGATCGATCGTTTTTTATGGCGATCGATCACAGCCACGCTCAAAAAATTCAATTTCTCATAACTTTTCACTCCAAACTCCAAATCGCGCATAGTTGGTGATGTTGGAAAGCTCTTCTCACCAACTTTAATTCCCATAGAGTAAAACACGACCAAAACAAACAATAAGAGGGTCAAATTTCGGTTTTAAAATACTTACTAATTTTCTGGGTGTTACAGCACCTAATCCAAGGGACCTCTGACGTCCATTAAGTGAGGGTTTTTAGTTCACCCACAACCTCATACACCTACCGATTTTGTTTGGATCACCGGGAACCATACAAGAGTAATTCCACAATCTCTATGGGTCACGCCGACCCAACTCTCTCAAATGAGTGGTTCGACCCTCCACAATCTAACACAAGTAAATGAGAGATTTAAGAGTACTTACTCCAGAATGGAGAAGTGACTAGAGTACTTACCCTTGACGGGAGGATGTGAGATATCCTACCTGGTTTGTTCAAACTAGTCTTGAGCTAATGGCCTTCCATTGTCGACCCTTGGATTCAACTAATGATGATCCAAAATTGTAGAGGCTTTTTAGACAAGGGATTGGTTTATCAAAGGTTGGATCTTAGAAATAACTAAGAAAACTAGGCCATATAGAACATTCTTTCTTCCTCAAATTATGTGGATAGATTCCGGTGAGGTGAAAAAAATTTGAAAGGGAAGAAGAATAACCCACAAGCACAATCACTTCTGCTAGTGGTAAGTGGCATTGGCTCCTTGGAAAACTCAGTGAAACCAATAAAAAGATATGTGCTTCCTTAAGCTATGACTAAATGATAACATGAGAAAAACTTAATAGCTTAAGAACAAGGTGGGTGTTCCATGGATCTACTATTCATATTCTCTATAAGATAGAAAAATATGCTCTTTTTTTAGGTATAGACTTCATATGGAGTAGGAACTCAAGAAGCAAGCTATACAAAACAGAGAAAGTGAAGATCCATTGATGGAATGACTTTGCATTTAAGAACTTAGCTATAGATGTGGAGAAACAAGTTAAGCCCAAGAGGCTAGTAAAAATCCATACCCCAAGAGGAGAAGGATAGAAGACTATTTATAGGCAAAAGTCTTCCTTGGGATGGTTTTGGATCACCTTGGATTAGTTTAGTTCAACTAATAGATCAATTATCTATAGTTGTGTCCTTGTATCACTTTAGATAGTGGGTTTTCTTTGAAATATTTTGAACCTAACCAATATGATCTAAAAGTTATGGGCCTATAGATGATCTAATGGTTGTGAGTTGATCCTCTAGAAAATATGCACTCCTCTTATGTGACTTCATGTTGGGCCTACAATAAGTTGCTTTTAAGTAATGTATTGGTCATGGGCCTTGATTTCTTTGTTGGGATTCTTATCCCTTGAAGTAGTTCTTCATTTGTGTGGGACGTTCTTCTTATAGAGGGCTTCTTGAAGTAGCTCTTATCTTGAGTGGACTTCTTCCTCTTTTGGAGTGAGCTCTCCTTATACTAGCCTACCACTTTAAGACACTTACAAATGAGTCTTCAAATTAACAATCATAACTAAGAAAAATAATTATGACATTAACACAGCTTACGTACCAAAAAAAAAAGGAGATTAGCTCACATTCTGTGCAGGCAGTGGATCAAACGAAGCTAGTGGGGTTCTTAATAAACTCAAAGTAATTGTTATTTACACTATAAAATGGCGATTCTCTTCAGCAGACTTTTGATATTTGATAGTTGATAAGAACGCTTGAAGTTGTGAAAAATGTGGTTGCACATGGGAAACAAAGTCAGGTGAGTAGAATATTGTTTCTGTCTATAGAGAATTAGTTTTCTGGATATCCTCAGTAAAAATATGATACTATCTAAAAATGAGAGACAAGGAAATGGAAAAACAAAAACTTTCATGCAGCTTAACTTTAATATCCGCGAATAAGTGGTATGAATGTTTTATGTTTTTATTATGTGGGCTTCTAGTCTGAACTGACCTCAAACCAGCTGGCACTCTGAAGTACAAAAATTGTGGCCATCAAATTTAGATTTGACGGCAAGCAAGCTCTCACGATATTTCATCACCTCACATAATAACGAGATATGAATTATGCATAATCCTTTACACCTTTCACAACAAAGTAATATAATAGCATTTATAGAGAATAATAATTTGCGATAGTTTAATATCACACAGGGATTCTTTGCAAAAACACTTTAGGGCTTAGACTGCATTTCTGATTAAACCAACCAAACATGGGTTATATAAATGTTTCACTATTTTCCCTAGCATCACTAGCTTTCAAAATTTTTTAAAAAATAGAAAAATTATATACTAAATAAAGAGCAACAAAATTCCAGGTTCATGTAGGGTGTCAAACAAATTTATAAATAAGGTAGTTCACTGTTCACAATTTTATGACACAACACCCTCATGACGGTGTGCTAACAAAATGCTAACTTTGAAACTATCTACTACCTGATTACTTCAATTTCCATTCTCTTTCCACCTGACCCCAAACGTTTCCAAAAACCAAACAATGAAAACAAAGAAACAACTTGCTTTCCACAACGATGGTTTTTTTTTCTTGGCCGCCATCCTGCCACCAGCCTATTTTTCATGGGTCCCAAATTCTCGCCTATTTTGAGGAAGCTTAAACAACATCAGTGTTTTTTTTTCTTTTTCTAGGGGCACCCATGCTCTAAAAGGGTGTTTCGTGGGATGGGGGGGACAATATACAATAATTTTCTTCTGCGATTTTGGCAGGCACCCATGAATAGAAAAGGAAAGGAGAACAGGAAGATAATTTTGGTTGGTTAATTATTGATAGTGCTTTTCTAATAGTCATTCTTTAAAACATTTTTTTTTATTTTGATACACATTGAACCAGTGTCACCAATTGCACTTGCATGTGTACACCAACCTGAGGATATCATATTGGAAGCAAGATTCGCCAAACCTTTTCTAAGATCAGCAGCTTTTCCAATATATGAGGTCAAAACAATAACTTTCCTAGCACTAAGACCGAGTTTTTTTTTCAAAAAAACCAAAACTTTTGATGGTATGTTAGTGGAATACTATAGTCATGCTAAACATTGTCTTAGTGAAGGCTCTCTGCTCGTAGCATTAATATTTACTATAAGGAAGAATTTTATCTCCTCCCTCATATACTCCACCTATGATAAGCCTCCACGTCACCCTCATGGAAAGGGGAGCATTTAAACTGAAAAATATAGAAACCATCTTTCTGTTGCTCCCCTTATCTTTCTGTTGCTCCCCTTCCCATGTGGGTTACGTGCAGGCTTCAACGGGGGATGAGGATTTAATGCCTTATTTCTTCATCTTAATTGGGGGCCTTTGCAAATTACTAATAAGGCAAATGGGGCCCCTATAATTTGAGGGCCTATGCAAAATAGGCGGGTGGCAGGATAGGCCACCTTTTTCTTTTTTCTTTTTAATTTTGCATGACAGTAATTTATCGAAAGTACATAATGGTGTACTTATTGTGTAGTGTGATGAAGGCTTCCCGTCGACACAGGCCACTAACCACCACCACAAAAGCTTGGGGTGGGGAGAGAAGCAGGCACGTCGTTTACTTCGAAAATATCCAAAGAGGGCAAACTGGTTCGTCATTTGCTACTTGACTTTGTGTAAGTATATATGGGTTTTTTTGTGTCCCATATTACTTGCCTTATTGAGAGGGGTCGGCCCTCCCAAGAGTGTGTGATCTTGTGGAGATTGCAAGGCCTCCGTGGGTCCATGTAAGGCCCACACCCTATTGGAAGAGACGCCTTTAATGGAACCATTTTGATTTGGGCCATGATTTAGTGAGATTTGATTAAATCAAGAGAGAGATTAAGGGAGGTATAACTTAATTAGGAAGTTACCCCAATTAAGGACGGCAATTAAGGGAGGTGTAACTCCCTAATTGTAGTAACTGATTTGCAATTAAGGAGAGATTTACTCCCTCAAACTATGTAACCGAAATGAATTAATTCCCATTAATTTGGGTAACCAAAAAAAGCTATAAAAAAGGAAGAGATGGGGACGCCCATGCTCATCCCATGTTTTGGCATTTTTGGCTTTGATCCTCTCCTCCTAAGTTCTCTCTTTCCTCCATTGGCAATAATCTTTTCTCCCTTGGTTGATCTTGGCTATTTTTGGGATTCTTGTTGAAGATCGGATCGAAGCAAAGATTAAAGAGAAAAGGCTTGTGTGATATTGCTATCTTTGGGAGAATAGCAAATCAAATGAGTCACACACGAACGGTTCTAGAAAGGTGATCTCCGACATACTATTCTTATTTTATACGAAGAACGGAGTAACTTGGGCACAAAGGCCGTAGGTTAGTAGTATGTGTTCTTGAATTATTATTGATTGCTCATGATATAAATATTTGTTCGTCTATATTGCTAAAGATCTTGTACTCTATTGCGTATTTGTGTTTGTGAGTGCAAGGTTATTCCTCGTACAAACAGAATTTGGGAGAATTTGACACATACACGACGATAGATCCGCTTCCGCTACGGCTCGATTACCCTTCAGTGGTATCAGAGCCTCGATTCGTGTATAGTGTAAAAATTTCCAAAATTTTGTGAGGAATTCTGGGCAATTGAATTTAAAAAATCGCATTTTTTTTTCGATTTGGCAATCGATCGGCTAACAGACGTGATCGATCGTTAAAAGGGTTGTTTTAACGAAGAAGACGACTGGTAACGATTGATCGGTGCCATTCGCGATCGATCGTAGTTACTGGAAGCGTCGTTTTCAAAGGGAGAAACGATCGATCGGCAGTATTAGCGATCGATCATGTTCACTGTTAAAAATCGAAATCAAAATTGCGTTAGAAACGATCGATCGGCACTATTAGAGATCGATCGTATCTACTGTTATTTGTGCAAAGTCGTAGCGGCTGGGGTCGCGATCGATCGACTATTTTGGGTGATCGATCGGCGGGAAAAGATTTTAAAAACCAATCGTTTTGAAGCATTATTTTGTGCCACTTGATTATCTGTTTAATGATAGTTAATTAGTGATTCAAACTGTGCTGTTTAACACTAATTGTCCACACCACTTGCTTATTTTTTTACCGAAGTTGCAATGGCATCACGTATGGTCTTCAGCGAGTTGGCAAAGACTAAAAAGTTGAATGCCACGAACTTTGTTACCTAGAAGAGGCGCATCCGTCACATTCTGTTCCTTGATGACTTGGGTAATGTGCTAGACCAAGTTGTTGAACCTATGGGTGAACATAGTACTGCTGCTCAAAATAGAGTGTACGAGAAGTTCCGGATGGAGGATGCACGAGGAAGGACCACGATGCTTACCTTTATGGAGCCTACTATTGAATTGCTTTTTCAGAAGCACAAAACGGCCAAAGAAATGTATGAGGCCATTGAGAGGAGGTATGGAGAGCATACTGAGGCACACATCAGGTTGCTCCACACTCGCTATACCAACATGAGGATGGAGGAGGGCAAGAATGTGCTTGAGCACATAAATGCCATGTCCATTATTGCTAGTGAACTGGAGATGCTTGGAGATCCAATTTCATTGGGAGTCCAAGTGTTTACGATACTCACTAGCCTACCTCCATCATGGGAAGCAGTTGTGGTGGCGTTAAACCTGAGTGATAAGAAATTAACTCTCGATGACCTTACTGCCAAGCTGGGCGTGGAGTAGGAAAGTAGAGAGCATTTGAAGGCCTCTAATGTATTTGCCAACCTTGCTCACCATGTTGGCTCCAAGAAAGGTGGGTCCTATGCTGGCATATTGGAACTTCAAAAGGAAAGGAAAGAAGCCTCAGGTACCAAGTGGAGACAAGGTCAAGAACAAGAAGAAGGGAGCCTGCTTTACTTGTGGCCAGATGGGTCACTATAGCAGGAATTGTCTTGATGGCTCCCAGGGCAACGAGAAAAGAACACAGCATGGTGGTGGAAAGGGCATAGTGTGCATGATTTCTGAGGCACTGATTGTGAACACTAACACTAGAGGTTGGTGGCTTGACTCGGCTGCAACCCATCATGTAGCAATGGCAAAGGAGTCTTTTGCTGAGATGAAAGAGATTAGTCCCGGAGAGCACAAGATCTATATGGGGAACAACACCTATTGTGACGTGCTGGGGATAGGCTCTATTCGTGTTCCTCTACTAGGAGGAAACACTCTGGTTCTCACAGATGTCTTGTTTGCACCTACTATTCGTAGGAATCTGATTTCAATTTCTTTGTTGACTCAGAAGGGATTTTAAGTCAGATTCAAGGATGGCAAAGGAACTGTGGGACAGAAAAATAATATTTTATTTACTACTTCTCTTGTGGATGGTTTATTCAAGCTTGATGTTTCCAATGTCTTTGCTATGATTAATAAAATAGCTGATTCTGAGTATATTTTTGCTTGTTATGTGGATAATGCATTGTTTTGGCATTTGCGCCTTTGTCAAGTGAACGCGACAAAATTACACCGAATGTCGGGTAGCGGGTTACTACCTAGAATAGGTGATGATTTGCGCGTGTGTGAGGATTGCCTATCTGGCAAAATGACTAGGCTACCCTTTCCCAAAGGGCAACGAGCAATAGACCTTTTAGAGGTCATTCACTCAGATATTTGTGGGCCTATAAACGTCAAGACTCAAAGGGGTATGACGTATTTTATTACGTTTATAGATGACTATTCGAGATATGGTTATGTGTACTTATTATCTAGAAAGTCCGATGCCTTAGAAAAATTCAAGGAATTTAAGGCTGAGGTTGAGAACCAATTAAGACTATACAATGCAGAATATATAAAAGATATAAAAAAATAATAGAAGAAAACAAAAAGAAAAATTACCTTCCTCCTTACGTGATAGATGTGACTCCATCACCTGCAAAGATAAAAATTTCAAAAACTACGATCAATCCAGAAAATAGAAAATCTTGGAAAGAAATCTCATGCATAAATCTAAATATTACAAACTGAAGTAAACCGACCATTAAAACTTGTGCATAAAAAGTAAATTTAATGTAACAACCTAATGAAATTGTCCATACCATATCAAGCCGTGTTGAAACGTCTTTGTTAGATTATAAACTAAAACAAATAAGATTTTCACATCCTAACAGCTTGACCTTTTGGGAAACTTGGTTAGCTCACATGGTAGCAGAGCCACAGAGTCATAGGTTCTAGACTCTTTGGAGGCATTTACAACCCCAATGTGTTCCACGTGCCGCTTGATGGGCACTTGCACGTGAGCAATACGATTTTCCTAGCAGCTTGAGCTTTTGAGAAACTTGGTTATCTAACATATTAACAAATAAGCATGCAAGTAGGGTATACAAAAGGGCAGAACACAACTCAACCCAAGTGATGTGTATGATTATCCTGTTCCATGACTAAGTCCAAATACATTTATACAGCAGGTCTAGGGATTGAGTACCCTATCCAAGCTCCTCAACTAAGAAAGCCAAGCTAGCTAGACTAAGCTTGAGCCTCTAGCTCAAAGATCTAAATCAAGATTGTCAAGGAGCACATCCCAGTCCCAGCTCAAATTGTCTCAGCTCGAGAAGTAGAAAGGTCGTTCTTAACATTTTGAACGTGTGTTCTCATGCAATTAAGTATTTTACTAAAGAATAAACTTTATATAAGCAACTTATGTAATAATTAACAGAATGCAAAACTATTTTTTCTAAAATAGAGCTCAACTCATCCACCACTGAAGCTTGTCTTGGCTCATTAGCACCCGAATGGCCTACATATTTACCAATAACATATTAGTAATTGTAATTCCCAGTTAATACGCCATCTTAAATAAAATGATTAATTTGCATAAATCATTTGTCTTTGATTTGTGTTGGTCTAGTTGATATCAATTATTGGTCCTTCCCCAGTAACTTAAGCTTCTAGGAGACTTGGCTCTAACAAGGTAAACATCAAAGTTCAGATAGCCGGAAAGAATGACGAATCAAATTAGTCGGTCTGAAGATTAGTGTGCAGGACTGCAAGAATGAAGTCCTTAGTTTCTCAGGCACAACAACTAGTCCAGCTGGATAAAAGCTAGGGCACAGGCTTCCATAGTCCCATTTCAAAGATAACAATTCAACACAGAAGTTTTCATCTAGCTATCACCTAATAGGCATACAAATCATGTACAAGATTCATATTCCATATGCATCCACTTGTTAACTACCGATCATAAAATTTCAGTTATGCGCACTGAACATATCCAAAATGACATTTTCCAACCATATACTGCACCTTGACTTCATTTCAAACTCATTTCCAATGTATTTGTACGAAAACATTTATAGGTTTATTATAAAGATGATCCATAGTACATAATAGATCAAGTGGGAGAAGATCCACAAAAATTGACAGAAAAGTTAAAAAAGGGTGTCAAAAGCTACGTTTAATCTAATGACTAAATTGAAGGACAGAAAAACAGTAAAGAACCACATGTCCAGGAAAATACAAACCAAAATAACTGCTGTCTGCTATTGTCTTCAACATTCATCTAAATATGAACAAAATACTCACTTTAATTTGATCACTAAAACATGCCATGTGTTATGTGAACTTAAAATTACTTCATGCCTCAAATCAGCAGCTACCAGCTATGTATTGACCCAGATATCTAAGATACATGTAAAATATCACAAACGGTTCATGTACCTTACGAGTATTAGATGCATCTCTAGCTCTTATATTCCTTTCTAACTGAGCTCGCTCTTCCTGATCACGAACCCTTTCTTCCTCTGACTGCATGAGAAGAAATAATGAGTCAATGTTCAAGAGTCCAATTTCCTATAAGAAAGGTCAAGGGTACATTACTGCTTCAAAAGAAATTTGATTGCATGGGGAATTAAAATATGCCAATAGCTTCATCAAAAACATTAGACAACAAAATATTGCTTGTATTGATGATTGATAATTGCCAAATTCATAATAGCAGTGAAGATGATATCACCAAAACGATTGACAAATTATTATCATACAAAATTTTCGTACTACCACAACATATAAGGCAAACTGCAATAATACTGTAGTTTGCCTTAACAACTATATATACAATGTCAATCCTAATGCAAAATGAACCTCGGAATCTTCTTCATCACCGTCTTCACTAGTGCGAACTTGTCTACCTCTCTCCACTCGTGGAGGCTCCTGCAATATACATTAAGTCACAAAAATAATGAGGATGCATCAAAAAGCAAGTCGAAATGGAAGCACACATGCAAACTACGAAAAATTGCCAAAAAATTAGGTAGCATTTTGCCTCTTCATCTTCACTCGCTTGATTTTCGCTCTTCCGTCTAAAGCGCCTCTGCCGGGAGTCCACATTTTTAGTTGGTAGATCCACTACTGGAGATAGAGTCCGACCATTACTACTAGCTGATCCAACATCATCTTCTTCATCATCAGCATCTAAAAGTGCATATGTCTTTTGCTTTTTTGCCAAAAGGGCTGCTTCTCTTTCTGCCCTTTGATAACTCTAGCATGCAAAAAAGCATAATGGGAAAGATTATAACCATATAAATCTAATCATTGCCTTCCTCCTAATGAACAACGGCAACACATACTGAGAAAGATAAAAGGACAAAAAAAAATTAGAAATAAAATGAAAAGACTTTTTAACATAACTTACATTTAGGCCAGAAGCTTTATGTGGTACCCTTCTGTAAATTTCCTCTGCAAAGATTTGAGTCTCTGCTGACGATGGGCACCCAAACTTGATAAGCTCCCCCACAACTTCAGCTGGGGAAGAAGCCTTTTTGGCTGCCAAAAAGAATAATTTAATTAGAACTTTTTATCACCAAAAAATCAAATTCACAACAATATCATGTTTTTTTAACAGCTCAAAAGCTCTAGAAAAATGACTTACATAAGCCAATAACAAACTGTACAACTGCCGCCTGAGAATAACCAACAAGTGAATACAACTTATCTGAAACCCACGTTTTTAGATTTCTGTCGTCTCCCATTACTCTTGGACACAAAATAAGCAAATCTCAAGCTGCCCAAAAACACAAGATACGATTTAACACGATATACAATAAAAATAGAAGTTGCTCACTCTAAGAAACTGTTAGCTGTAACATTGAACATCAAAATGGTATATGTACTATAGAACATAGAGCACATTATGACCAACTCGTGCAAAAAATTAAACGTTTTTAGTAATTCCTCTTCAACATATGAAAGATACATTGCGAAGAATACCGAGAGCGTATTACTAAAGTATTCCATCCTACACTGTACCGGTTTCATGTTAAACTCTCCGTCCCATATTGATAGCTCCATTCGGCTAAGTGATAGCAAATATGAGTGCAGATGCCTGTCTGCATTTGAAGAAACACGGCCCCATCATTACATGGCTGACTTGCTACCTCCACAACCAGAAACACGGAAGAGTGGGTGCAAAACTGTGCTTTTTTGTGTACGGGCCTTGAGTCCGATAAATAACTCATTTTCAAATGCAGACAGGTTTCATTGGACGGAGGGAATACTAGTAGTGAATGAGCTTCAATAAAAATCACTGATTTTCCAAATGAGCTATTAATACCGGACGGAGGGAGTACATTTTTATCAATTAACAACTGCAACATCAGATTCCTATTTGATCAGCATCTACTTACTCCACGGACAAATTCAAGAGCAAACGCTCATACAATTGCGGCAGGAACTCAAAGATTAATTAACGACGATAGTTAGGCTACCAAAACACAAAAAGAGGTAGCTTTTTACAGGATAAGAGTTCAGGAAACAACCCCCCTACGTCGTCTTATAGCGCTAATTCAATACTCCCTCCGTATGGAATTAGTATTAAAATTTGGTTTTCAAAAAATGAACTACACTCAGTTCATTTGTCACAACTAATTCCGGACGGAGGGAGTAGATTACTGGTGATTTCAGGTGCGATAAACCTCGGCGACATAAACTCAAAACACGAGAGCTTAGGAGAAGGTAGGTCAGGCGAGGCTGTTACCTACAAAAGAGGCAGCGGCCACTAGGGCGGAGATGGCGGCTACAATGTCGGAAGGGCAAGAAAGGCAGCAACGATTCCGGCGAGCGGCGAGAACGGTGACCGATATGGTGGAGCGTCCAAAACGAAGGCGCCGAGAACCGGAACCGGAAATTTCGTTCCCAGACCGCCTCTTTTGCAGTTTTAGGCCCTGTTTGGTTGCAGCTTTCTGCATCAGATTTTGAAAGAATCTTGAGCTTTCCGCATAAGTGCATTTGGTTGCACTACTTCGGATGAATTGCCCGATGTAGTGAAGTCGGCTTTCCTCCTGAGATTCTGACGAAAGTCGACTTTCTCCAGAATCTCCTAGGAGGAGATTTTTCGGAAGAAGTCATATCTAACCTAAAAAGGGTGAGAGATTCCCGTGTTTTGCCCTTGGTTCATCTCCTTCTCCTGCAGCTCGTCTCCGCATCGCCATGGATGGCGCCGCCTGAGGTTGAGTTCTTACGGGCTTCATCTTCGACCCTTCGCATTGGCTTCAAGAGGGGTCTCTGCAGCCTCTTCTTCCTTCTTCGCCTCGCAGTGGGCTTGCAATGCTTGCACCTTTCTGAATTATTCGGAGCGGAACAGCTGTGAGATCTGGGGGAAAAGGGGTTCTCCCGCTGGCGAGGGGCGACTGGGCGAGCGGGTGGACGATGGGCATTTGGTGGGTTCCGTTTTCTTCCCTCTCATGCCTTGCAAGAGGAAAGTTGAGGACTTTGTCGACTTGGGGGCATCTAATGAGGGCAAGAGATTGGTCAAGAAGCCCAAGCCTACCGTGGGTGAGTCGCTTATTGCATCTTGTCTATCCTCCAAAATCATTTTAGTGTCCTTTTCCTCAGTTGTTTATATGTTATTCGTATTGAAAAGTATGGATTTTGAACATCTTTTTCTTTATCTCGAGTCATTTGGGTCAGTGTCAAGAAAGCTGCTGGAATGTATCTGAAAAAGATGAATCTTTGGGATTTAAGTGAGTGTTAAAATCTGGAATGATTTTTCGGTGTTTTCTTGATGCTGCATCATGCGCTCATTAGTCTTCCTTCTGGTTAGTTAAAGTTAAATGAAAATGGATATGCATTTAATTAGTCATAAAAAGATTGTTCAATTCTTGAGCTGTGTGCAATGCCCATTTTAAACATGAATCATGATTATGTACATTTATCTTTCCTTTGAAAGATTGAGGAAAACCATCAAACTGGTACTTGCCTTGACTTCTTAACGAAACCTAAAAGGTTGGGGTGAATGTTATTATATTTGTGTCTAGCAATTAGAAAGTACAGTCATGTCTATAGATGTTTCTGTTTGATTCTTTCTATTGGGTGCATTTTTCCTATTCATATATTTTTAGAATAAATGAGTGCCTTGTGGAATTGTGGTAGTTTGCTGTATCCTCTCATAACATGGCTTTGAGCTTTTTGTCTAAACTAGTGAAACCATATAAAAGCTGGGTATTTTGTCTGATGATATGTTTTTTATGATAACTCAAAAGTTCTTAAAGTTTCTCATTTGTACTTTCTATTCTATTTGTCCGAAACTATTGTTATTTACATTACAGGGGATTCCATTCCAGATAGTGCCTTAATCTCAAATAAAATTTTGAGCTATAATGTTTGGTTTCGCGAGGACTTGGAACTACATCAAAGGATGAAGGCGCTTGGAGACCTTATTCAACAATATGCTCCAGATCTCATTAGCTTTCAGGTTTGCTCCTTGGCTCCCTTCCTTCATGGACCATCATGGTTGCACTTTACCTGTTGACGACTATGCTCAATTATATGAATGTTTAATGCAGGAAGTTTGTAAATTTGAATCTGATCTTACGTGTAACAGATGCAAATTCTGCATTGAGTGATAAAAATTCTCTGGTCGATAAGGATACCAATTTGTTTGCTAAAGATTGTTATCAATATTATTTGTGTAACATGTTATGTATTCGATCGTGAGAGTTAGATGTACTGCCTCAGTATGCGAATCATATGGGCAATTGGGCACTATAATTTTTTTTCTCACGAGGGCTTATGATATTTTGAATTTCTTACGTGTCTAACAAATTGTATGAACTGTCAGTATCACAACATTTGATTACTGTTATTTCTATAGTTTCTGGTTAAGCGTTTCCATGTTTATATATCTAAACTAATTACAAATTGATCTATTGTTGTGTTTTTAGACCATTTGATATTATTTTCTTTTGGTCTTAAATTAGTTGTTGGCCTGATGTGACTTGTAGAATGGTTGGAATTCATGTTAGATGTCTACATTTATGCATATTTTGATTCACTTTCTCCATGTAATACATTTTAGTGGATTGACATCTTTATTTCTGTCATCTATAATTATATGTGCGTTGGTTTTTGTGCAAGAATTCACTTGTTTACTGATTCTTAAGTTTTTGTTATTGGTTCCTAGGGACACCCAAAAGGTGTTACACCGAAGTACAGCTTGAAGCCTCTTGTGCCAAGGTTATTTGAACTCCTTGGTATCAAGGTAAACTGCTCAGTCACTCTGTTTTATTTGTTGCCTTCAGTTCACCTTTAGTTCTCATACATGCGTGTGCGTATGAATGTTGATTGTTTTATTTAATGTTCTTTATCCATTGATTGTATAGGTGGAGATGGCTGATGACTGCATTGGAGAGAAAGTTGAGAAAATGGTGGCTGCATTGCCAAATGGTGGTGTGCTACTTCCGGAGAACGTGAGGTTCTATAAGGAAGAAGAGAAAAATGACCCTGAGTTTGCCAATAAGCTGGCATTTCTTGCTGATCTCTATGTGAATAATGCTTTTGGAACTGCACACAGGGCTCATGCTTCAACCGAGGGTGTTGCCAAGTACTTAAAGCCTGTTGTGGCTGGCTATCTCCTGCAGAAGATTTCTCTATTATTCCTTTGTTATTTCTAGTATCAATTTTGTTCTTCTAGTAAGATATATTCTATCAGGATAAACATTAATTGTACAATGATAAGGTCTAGCAACCTTTCTTTCCTCTTGAAGCTGCTTTTGGCTGAATTTTTTGGTTTGTTTCCATCAGTTGACAAGAATGTTGTATATCAGTTGTATGTGTAACACGAAAACAGTTTGTGTCTATGTTGTAGAAGTCGGTGGTAAATGAATTGAATTGTAAGCCATGTTGTTATAGTTTGTGACTAAATGAATGGATGAAAATTACTTGCATTGTGAAGGCATCAGTTTGTAAAGCAATCAATTTTTTGTGAACAATGTGTCAATCAGTTCGTATGGATTCATTTTTTATTCTTGGTACAAGAAAAACAAAAAGGAAAAAAACTATGCAGGACAAGATCTAGTCATGCTTCAATCAGTTAAAATGAAGGTTTGAGAAACCAAAAGCCAGAAAAAACAGTCAAGACATAAGCAAGCTCAAGGCATGAGGGGTAGTTTTGTAACTTAAGAGTCCAAAATCTGCTTTCTGCATATGTTACTAAACAGACTACTCACAAGAAAGCAAAATTTTCCTTTTGTCCAACCAAACGCACTTGACTTCAAAGCAAAAATCTAAGAAGCAAAATACCCTAGATTCTGCTTCTTCTACTCACAGAAGTTGCAACCAAACGGAGCCTTAGGGTATTTTATGAGAAAGAGAGATTGATTAGGGGGAAATTGGATTGAAGTGTTAAAAAATGGTATTTTCTTATGAAATTTATAGAAAAAATGTTTACTTTTTTTGGATAAGTAAAAAAATGTTTACTTTGGTGGTCCAACAACAATTTTAATGGTTGAAAAATGAGAACGAATTCGATTTGGGTATTACACTGTTCAAGAGATCCTTGCAATATTTGAACTATACTTTGTGGCGTTAAAATTTGCTTAACAAATTGAGACTCACTGTATAAGTGAATGTCAAATACATTTTGCATATCATAGTTAACATATGAGTTTCCTATAATACCTCCCAAATATATATCTAGAATTGCCATTAATTTGTTAAGCCCTCAGAGCTGACCCACAGCAAATAGAGAAGGACCCAATATCAAACACTCAGAATGTGGCCAAAAGCTGTAGAAGTGTCAGATTGTTGAAGAACTGACCAATTAAGAACTCAAATCTCAGTAGCGTCATACCCATTCACTTTGGTACCATGCCAACCAGTCATAAACTAGCCAGTGAGAGTTCCTAAACACAACATTCGTATACTTCCTAAAGGGCTAGAGCCTGTTTATTAGGCGTTCATTTAGTCAATATGATTTTTCTCCTCTTCTATAAGTACGATCGGAAATCTAACTTTTTTCTCCATGAAAATCATCATTCATCACTAACATTTCGGGTCCGTTTTAATGACCTCAGAAAAGAAGTCACTCCAGCTTCTTCCAGTGGTAAAATCCGTAATTTCAGCGAAAAATAAGGGCCTTTTGTACGAAACTGTGTTTTTTTACAAAATGCCCTTGTTTTTCGCTGAAATTACGGATTTTTGCTATTACAGAAAGAAGTGAATTCTTTTGAGAAGAGATTTCCCAAAAGAAGCTAGATTCTTAGGCCCAACCAAACAGACCCTTCATATGATAGCAAGTTGAGTACCAAAAACAAGTGTTCCATTACCTCCTACAGGCATAGTCACAATGCTTCGGCGAAAATTCGTTTTTCTATGGTAGCAGATACGGGATACGAAGAAGGGAACATCTCAATAACACGTATGCGCAGAACAGAGAAAGCATGTGTCGAATTGTGTACCTGATCACGACGGCTCATACAAAAAAGGGATAAAAGCAGTAGCGGGAGATTGACCAGATAAGGAAGAGGATTATAAGTCGAGTAGCTTGAAGTACCAGCGGCGGTGGGGAGATAACAGAGGTAGGGATCGTTACCGTCATTTAAGAGTAGAAGGGTGAGAGACTGTCAAAGGGGTGACAAAGGGGAGATGTGCCGTGATGAGGGGTGGTCAGGGACGAGCTAAGGCGGAGAGGAGGGGAGGGTTGGGATGTCGGAGATGATGCGGTGGCCGGAGAGAAACGAGGAAGGGCATTTTATTTCCCGCTTCAGCGGGTCACTACGAATTTTTGCCGAAACTTTCATTTCAGCGAAAATTTCGGGAAATGCTCGAAACTTTTAAATTTGGGAAAAAATCTGGAAAAACATCAGCAGGGGAAGAACGGTCAATGTTGTTGGTCCTAGAGCACCTGTGCCCGACAACTAGGGGTGTTCACAGGCACGGATGGAATGTCCGTGGACGTCCATAATCAAAAGGGGTGCGGTGCTGTCTGTGAATGTCCGTGGACGTCCATGGACACTTTTGGACAATAAAACATACAACATGATTATTGATTTGAAACTTCTGGTAATGACGTCCTGATGTCATGTAAATTGAATAAATTCAGTTTTTTTCGTAAAATGTAATGTAAGTTGTATGTTGAACACATTCTTTGGTTTATTTTTATTTGTAGTGACCACCTTTTTATTCCAGTATTCTTCATCTTGAATAAATGAGTTAACTCTAGAATAAGATCCATTAAAAGTCTGAAGACAATAATTGCAAGTAAATTTTGTGTTGCCACCTGCTTCACCCATTCTTTCTATTTTCTCCATATATCTCCATAAAGGAAAATTGTCATCACATTCATTCTTAGCAAATCGACTAGTAACTTCCATAATTGTGATGGAATTACACTGTAATGACAACACAAACAATAAGAGACATGGCAACATTATAAACACAAATTCATAGATTCTAACTTTTATAAGCCATGAAATTAAACCTTATAATAGTTCATGTGTAATTCACCCAGAAGCAACCAAATCCATAGTCGTTAAAATTTCCAATGCTCTAAGGTTAACTCAGAGTATCACCCAGAAGCAACACACAGAAGTTAAAATTTCCAATGTTCAATTTCACTCTCAGCGGTACTGTAATGTGCAAAGAATACAAAGTTTGAAAAAACTAAAAAGGAAAGAAATTACCTGGTTGTAGTCGGAAGCGATCTGGCGGCGGCGAGCTCGGAGTTGCACTGGAGGGTGAGGGCGTCAGCGACGTGCTAGCCGGGGTGGAGTGTGAGGGCGGCGCCGGAGATTTGACGGGGAGATGGTCGGTGAGCTCAGAGTCGCGCTCCGATGAGAAATACAGCAGGGGAGGTGGAGGAGGCCAGGGAAGATGAGAGGGAGAGGAAGAGGAGGGAGGGCTGGCCGGAATTGAAAGACCAGCCTGACGGAAGGGGGCTGAGTGCCCTGGTTCGGAAAGACACCACCTTGAGCCCGGTGGTGTGGCCAATACACAGAGACGTGCCGACAGAAGGGAGAGGAGGAGGAATCGACGGAAGGGGTGAGGGCGGGTTCTCGCACTGGACAAAGTGGAACGTGAAGGCGCCGACGATTTGGCGGGGAGCTAGCCGGTGAGCTGGCGGCGGCGAGCTCGGAAGTAGTGAGCTAGCGGAGGTGGTGAGGGCGGCAGCGGCGACGTTGGAGGGTGAGGACGGCGGCGACTTGCTGGCCGAGTGAGGGCTCTGGCGATTTGGCGGGAGCAAGCGGCGTGGCCGAGGTGGAGGGTGGGGGTCTACTCTTGGCCTCCTCTGCTCAAAGGCCATAGGTTAGGGTTTTTTACCCAATCCATATCGGAAACGTATCTGATACGTATTGGTTTTTTTTAAAAAAAAATGGATATGCCATCGATACGCAGGCAGCCGTATCATAGCCGTATCGGCGGCAAAGAAAGTCTTCTTGCGGATTTAACATCACCATGCAATACATTTGTTATTGCAATACAGGTTCTTTAGACGATGCTAAGGTACTGTTTAATAACAGTTTAAATTTGGATATGATCTCATGGAATTCAATGATTTCAGGCTATGGGAAGCATGGCGATGTTAAATCTGCAAGAAGACTTTTTGATCACATGCCAAATAAAAATTTAGTATCCTGGTCTGCCTTCATAGATGGTTATGTAAGGGTTGGAGATTTTGCAGGAGTACTGGACCTCTTCTATAAAATGTTACATTCAGGAGTTGAACCTGATGTGGTTACTTTAGTGAGTGTTTTGAAGGCTTGCGCGAATATGGGGGCACTTGATCTGGGGAGGTGGATCCACATGCATATTGATCAAACGGCTATTAGTTTTGTGAAAATTATGAGCCAATCGATCGGTTTGATAGCGAGAGTGATCGATCGGATATAAATACGATCGATCGTATCTACTGTAATTTTCGCAAAACTGAGAGATGACCGGCTGCGATCGATCGGCTGTGAAACTGATCGATCGTATCTACTGTAAAAAACAAAAATAGTGTTTTGCGTTTGAGGCGATCGATCGCCTATGGAAGCGATCGATCGCTACGAGCGGTTATGCGCGATTTCATGCATTTTTGGCTGTTTTTTCTTTAAAAAGTTGCATCTTTTTCATAAATAATGAACCTTTGAGTCTTCCCATATATATTATGAATGGGAAAACTCAAAAATATATACAAGAGAACAACCAAGAACAAATTTTTGTGGATTTTCTCTCTTTTCCAAAAAGTGATCTTCTTCCAAAGGCAATAGTTTTCTGATTCTCTGAGCTTTTATCGAGTTTGTGTCATTCTGATAACCTAGTACTTATCTTAATGCTAATTCAATCATGTGGGGAATGTTGAGTTTTGGGTATGGGTAGTGGGCCCATCTTAAGCCCACATTTTTTAGATTGATTGAATTAGAATTAATGTTTAGTTATGTGTTAAGTTTGGAGAGAAAGAGAAAACCTTTATAATGAGGTTTTCTTTTAGTTCCACATAGGAAACACACATGAGTGTGTTAAGGTATATAAGAGGAAAGAATCTTTCTCTTTATGTATCTTATTGGTGTGGTGACTCTCCCCAATTGATAGTGCACACATTCATGGGTGTACCTAAAGATGCACACACACACGCACGCGCACACGTGGCGTGGGCGAATGGGCGTATTGTGGCGCTTTAGAGGTACACTTAGCACTTTGCACTAGGCACGTGGCACGTGGCATCTAGAGCCTTTAATTTTGATCAAATGGCTATTAGTTTTGTGAAAATTACGAGCCGATCGATCGGTTTGATAGCGCGATCGATCGATCGGATATAAATACGATCGATCGTATCTACTGTGATTTTCGCAAAACTGAGAGATGATCGGCCGCGATCGATCGGCTGTGAAATCGATCGATTGTATCTACTATAAAAAACGAAAATAGTGTTTTGCGCCCGAGGCGATCGATCGCCTATGGAAGCGATCGATCGCCACGAGTGGTTACGCGCGATTTCATGCGTTTTTGGCCGTTTTTTCTTTAAAAAATTGCATCTTTTCCATAAATAATGAACCTTTGAGTCTTCCCATATATATTATGAACGGGAAAACTCAAAAATATATACAAGAGAATAACCAAGAACAAATTTTTGTGGATTTTCTCTTTTTTCTAAAAAGTGATCTTCTTCCAAAGGCAATAATTTTCTGATTCTCTGAGTTCAAGTTTGACAGGAGAAGTGCACATCCTGTCATTCTGGTTCGTTGTATCTTTGAATAGATTACCAGAAGAAAACCCATGCATAAGAGGGTGACAATATCTGTTTTAAAGTCAGCAATTCATCACTGTGCCTCGGACAATTGGATTTGTGTTTGCCATTTTAGGTTCTATTTGATTTCTATTCAACACGAACGGGTAAAGTACAATCCCTCTTGATTTCTACTACATACAGTATAGAAGTTTCCAACACTTGGCCGTGCTGGTTTAGTTGGTGAGGCTGAAGAGGTCTTAACTACTATGCCTATGGAGCCAAAGGCAAAGCATTGGGGTGCGCTATTGGCTGCATGTAGAACTCACAACAATGTTGAGGTGGGGGAACGCATTGGAAGGCGTCTGATTGCATTAGAACCTCATGATGAGGGACGTTATGTCCTGCTATCTAATGTTTATGCTGGAGCTTCTCGCTGGAATGATGCCTTAGACATGCGGAGGTCTATGGAGGAACAGGGGATTAAGAAAGATAGGGGATGTAGTTCCATAGAATGAGTTATGGTTTCTATTAAATTTATTTGTGGCAGTTGTAATGTGTTCTTGACCTTTGAAGAAAAAAAAGGTTGGATGATATGGGAGAGCTGAAGATGCAGCATTGTGCATGACGTATCCTTTCTGCCTGTTGTTAACCTCAGTTGGTTGATTGAGACACAATGTTGGTGTTTTATATAGAAGCCAGAGGCTTCTCTATTATTTAGTTTGATGCAGGATAGAATGGTCTATTTTGTAATTCCTATTTGCCAACTTTGGGGGCTACGGTACTAGAGAAGTATAAAATATGTTCACATGGTAGCCCTTCTTGAATGATAACAAAATTGTTGATCTGTTGATGTCTGTATAATAACAGCTCCTCCCAGGCAATGCTTATGATTCTGGTCTTTTGAGTGTACAACCGGGGAAAAGTCATTCAATTTGTGATGCATCTGTCGATTGGGTGATTGAATGAAATGAAACCAAGAGAGATATTACACTATTGGTGGGTTCTTTCTTTCAATGCAATTCTGTGAACCCACCCGGTTCCCTTTCTCTCTCTCTCTCTTTCCATCAACCTGTGTCTTGTAGAGGCCCATGAAGAGGCTGATTCTTGTTCGTTTTCTCTCCTGTTCAGATTCTCTGATTAACGATTCCCCTAGCACATACTTGTGTCCTCATAACTTGCAGCTGGATCTATCATTGATTTGATGGGTCATGCTTTCAGTGTTGTCCAGAGGCCTTTTCCCTAATTTTTGTAGACACTATGGAGTTGGTGCCAAACAACGGAAATGACCATATGTTGAACGTTGGCTGAGCTGACATGTTAGTGTTGTGCAAAAGCTTTTGCTGTGTTATAGGACTTAAGACCTTCTGGTTGGAGGTCAGATATTTGACCCTTTTCATGATCTCTGGTCTCCCAACTACTATCCATAATGATGGCAAGCCAGAATGCAAATGGACAGAAGTGGCATACATTGTGGCGGCATGTAAATTGCGAGGTTTGGTTTGTTAGAAACAAGAAAATTATAAGGGGCTGATCATCGCATGATTTTTCTTTTAATGTTAGAGGCTCAATCTGCTTATTACTCGAAATAGGATAGGTTATAAATGTACGAGAGAAAGCAAGATGAAACAATATTGTTTGTTTTGCCAATATTGAGATCTCATTTACCCTGCTTTCACTTTGTTAGTTAATTTTTGTTTATGAATGTGTGAGCAAATCGGATTTTGTTACTGACAGGTTCTTTCCTTTAATCTTTTTGGCAGTTGAGGAAATGGAATGAACGATGGATGATCTTGGACCCTATCACAGGGAAACTGGAGTACAAGTATGACAAAATCAGTTTTTTTTTTACTTTCACGAATATCCTGGTGGCACCTTATGTGCAGTCTGGCTTACACATAAATTTTTTTTAATTGCTTCAGGGTTAGGAGAAATGAACCACTTGTTAAAGGCACCATCATAGTTGATTCTAATAGTACAATAACTGTTTCTCCTGTGAACTTCCAGTAAGTATTGTTTTACAACTTCATCTTAGAAGCAAGACGTTTTGATTTCTCTCAAGAATGGCATAATATCTTTGTGATGGTACTGACGGTTCTTTCATTTGCAGTGGCCTACCGAAATATGAAGGATGCTGTTTTTGTATCCAAATGCTTTAAGATATTTAATTTTCGTTTTGATATGGATAATAGGTCCCATGGAATGCTTAGGTGTCTTCATTATTGATAGCTTTGCCATCAGACTAGCATTTGCATGTTCCTTGTCTCCTTACCAGACATTGGAACCCCACGGAAGAAACAATACTTCCTCTGTGCAGAAACTCCGGCTGCTGCTAGAGCATGGGTATCTACTCTACAGTAAGCTTGTTGATCAATCGCTTTCCTGATGTTTAAGTGTTCATTTGGCTATGATAAATCATCTTTTGTGGTCTTGTATGCTTGCATGTCTCATACTATGAATGGGCTGTGGACCAGAGATATAAGTTCTTCGACCTTCCTTGTTATGTATATAGGGGCCAGTCTGAAAGTTTCTATGTGTGTACCATAATGCTTTGGTCTGAAGAGACCTGGATTCTATTGTTATACCTTGATTTGATTAACTAGATTGTGACAGCTTGTCCTTAAAGCTCATAAAGAGGCTGTAAATTCATTGAGTGGGAGTGGTTCTGCTCAACTGGGGACAGTTGCAACAGTTGTCGCTGCTGCAAACTCAACGGCTATGGAAGCTTCCAAAGAAATTGAAGCAGCAATGAAGATATCTATGAGAGCGGCTTTGAGATTGATCACAAACAAGGAAGATGAATGTCAAATGGATGATCTAACCATAATGAAGGTATGTAGATTGAAAATTGATTGTATCAAACACTACTGTTGAGTGAAATCCAATGTTAAGCAGCTTGTTAATGGCATTTTTGTAATTTCTTTTGTAATATCACTGAGAAAGTGGTCAGGGTTCCTGAGTTCAATTCTCGGAATGCTCCATATGCAGCATTGATAGGAAAGGAATGGTCGCCATGCGATGGCTTCCTCTATGCATGAGTGTACCTTCATCATCTTATTCTCTTTTGTTCTTCTCTACTCAGCAATATCATATTCTGCAAGTAATCATTGATTTGAACATGCAAAGAAGACATACAACGTCACTATGATTGTGGCTTTTTTTTATATGTGTGGTACCGATATTCGTAACGCATAATACACATGTTTTCAACATACTGAACTACGCAGACACTTTGTGATAGTCATCATTATCGTCTTTATGCCAATTTTTAGGGTCGGTGCTGCAAGTTAGGCTTTGCCATTAGGCTTTATTGTAGAGCATTTCCACTTGTAACTCTACGCATTCAAGTTTGTTTCGACCGACTTCTTCACATCTTTCTTGGCCTTCCTTCTATAGTCTTGTATAAAGCCACTAACCACATTGTTGGTGGTCCCTGATGCCTGCAATCAATTCATCCTAATTAATTCTTTTCCAATAATTACCCATTTAACTTTTCTTGTGTTCCCTCTAGTACGGGCCTTTTCCATTACAGCTCTAATACTTTTCGTCCATCCATCTTAACATTCTCATTTCTGCATTCCCATCTTATTTTATGGCATTTCGAAAATACCATATACAATATATATGAAGACTCTCTCCATCATTGGAATCTTCTTTCTGTTTGGCCACCTAGTTTTAGCCCTATGAAACATCCATATCAACTGTTGCGTTAGGATATGTTAATTGATCATGTCTAAGTAGATTTTCACCATCCAATTCAACAAGTAGTTCATTTTTTTCTTGGATTATTACTTAAATTTGCATTCCTATGCAACTTTATACACTAACCCGGGACCTCTCCCTCGACAAGGAGAGATCCATATAATGCAACACAGGCTGGATTAGCAGTAGATTTTGTCTTAGGTCTAGCGGTTTTCAAAACCCTATCACGCTTTTCTCTATGACTTTGGCTTCTTAATCTGTGAGCCCTAGTAAATTCGTATTGTGCCTGATTACAGGAGACCCTGCGTGTGAAAGATGAGGAATTACAACATTTGGCAAGGGAGCTCCGGGCTCGTGATTCAACAATAAAGGAAATTGCTGAAAAATTAAGTGATACTGCAGCGGCAGCAGAAGCTGCGGCTTCTGCAGCTCATGCCATGGATGAAGAGAGAAGAAATGCTTGGGCAGAAATTGAACGCTTGACCAAGGAATCTGAGAAGCGGAGGGAGGTGTCTTCATTGAAGGTACTCTGTTCCATCGATCTTTCCCCCCCCCCCCCCCCCAAAAAAAAAGTTGCACTCACTGGAGCCAATACTTGTTTCACATTATCTCACAACTGGTATTACAATAATTGGTGTTAATTCATGTAAACCTTTTTAGCTACTGGTTACCTCATTTTATCTGACTTTATTTTAGTCAAATCAGTTGACGAATGATTTGCTGTTAAGTATAATCAATGCTGTTAGACTGAAAAGAATTTGAACGGAGCAAATTATTTGGGTTTTGGTGGATTATTAGCAGGTGGAGATAGTATGATGATGTTCTAATTATGTAATTGCTTTCTGCTTTACAGTTGAGATCATCTGAAGAGCAAGTTGTTGCTTTAACCAAAGAAAGAGATCAGTTTATGAAGCAGAGAGACTCTGCTTTCCAAGAGGCACAAATGTGGCGCTCTGAGCTTGCAAAAGCTAGGGAACGTGGAGTAATATTAGAAGCACATGTTGTAAGGGCTGAAGAGCGGGCTCGAGTTTCAGAGGCAGATGCTGAAGCTAAAAAGAAAGATGCTGCAGAGAAAGGAGCAATTGCTTTGAGAGAGAACGTGTAAGACATTGATATGGGTATTAGTTGTCATATTTTGAGAGGAGTCGGCCCTTCCTTGTGTGTGTGAACTTGTGGAGATGGTTAGGCTTCCGTGGGCCCAGGTGGGCTCACAACTAGATGGAAGAGACACTTTTGTTATTTGTAACCATTTTGGAAGAATAGTCATAAAAAGGAAATTATTCGGAATATATCACCCGAATCGAAAATACCCAAATTGAAAATAACCAATTTGGAAATTGCCAAATTGGAAACTGCGTGATGGGTTGTAACTCCCCAATTATGGGGATCCGTGAAGAGGAAATAAAGGGGGACGCTACTGTTCACGTCCCCCAACCTTTTGGGTATTCTTCTTCTTCTTCCTTAGACCATCTTCTCCATATTATTCAAGAAAGTGTTTTTGCTTTATCTGAGATTTGATCTTGGAGATCATACAAAAAGAAAAGCTTCGGAGAATTGCAAGGAAGTGATATTGCTAACTCGTGGAGTATAGCAAGTCACATATTCACACACGAACGGTTGCAAATTAAGTGATCTCTGACATATTATAATTCTCTACGAAGAACGGAGGAACTTGGGCACAAAGGCCGTAGGTTAGTAGTATGTGTTCCTGTATTTTTGTAGATTGCTCATGATATAAATAATTGTTCGTTTATATTGCTAAATTACTTGTACTCCATTGTGTATTTGTGTTTGTGAGTGCAAGGTTATTCCTCGTGCAAACAGAATTTTGGAGAATTTGACACATACACGACGCAAGATCCGCTTCCGCTGCGGCTCGATTACCCTTCAGTGGTATCAGAGCCGCGTATCGTGTATGGTGTGAGAATTCCCAAAAATCTGTGAGGAATTCTGTGCAATCAAAATATTAAAAATCTCATTTTTTTGATTTGGTGATCGATCGGCTAACAGACGCGATCGATCGCTAAAGGTTTTCTAACGAAGAAGATGATTGGTAACGATCGATCGACTCCGTTCGCGATCGATCGTAGTTACTGGAAGCGTCACTTCAAAGAGGGAAACGATCGATCGGCAGTAATTACGATCGATCGTATCTACTGTTAAAAACCAATATCGAAATTGCGTTAGAAACGATCGATCGGTAGTATTTGCGATCGATCATATCTACTGGAAAAATTTATTTTTTGTGCAACAATCAAAGCGATTGATCGGCTTGTAAACGCGATCGATCGGGCTTACGATTGAATATATCATTACAAGCAGAGCGATCGATCGGCTGAGTACATGATCGATCGTATCTACTGTAAGTTTTACAAAGTCGCCTGCGGCTGGCTGCGATTGATCGGTGAGATTGACCGATCGATCGGTGAGATTGACCGATCTATCGGATAAGCGATCGATTGGGTATTTTTGACACGATCGATCGGCGAAAAAAGATTTGAAAAACTATTTATTTTGAAGCAGTATTTTTGTGCCACTTAATTATCTAATTACTGATAGTTATTTAGTGATTCAAACTGTGCTGTTTAACACTTATTGTCCAATTCCATTGATTGTAGATATTTATCTTCAATTTGATTGCGACACTTGCTGATTTCATAAAAGTTGCAATGGCTTCCCGTATGGTCTCCAGTGAGTTGGCAAAGACTGAAAAGTTGAATGCCACCAATTTTGTTACCTGGAAGAGGCGCATCCATCACATTATGTTCCTTAATGACTTGGGTCATGTGTTAAACCAAGTTGTTGAACCTACGGGTGAACATAGTACTGCAACTCAAAAGAGAGAGTACGAGAAGTTTCGGATAGAGGATGCACGAGCAAATACCACGATGCTTACCTTTATAGAGCCTACGATGGAGTTGCTTTTTGAGAAGCACAAAACGGCCAAAGAAATATATGAGGCAATTGAGAGGAGGTATAGAGAGCATACTGAGGCACACAGGTTGCTCCACTCGCTACACCAACATGAGGATGGAGGAGGGCAAGAATGTGCTTGAGCACATAAATGCCATGACCATTATAGCTAATGAGTTGGAGATGCTTGGAGATCCAATTTCATTGGGGGTCCAAGTGTCAATGATACTCACTCGCCTCCCTCCATCATGGGAAGCAGTTGTGGTGGCATTGAACCTGAGTGACAAGAAACTCACTCTCGATGACCTTACTGCCAAGCTGGGCTTGGAGCAGGAAAGGAGAGAGCATATGAGGGCCTTTAATGCATCTGCCAACCTTGCTCACCATGTTAGTTCTAAGAAAAGTGGGTCATATGCAGGCACCTCAAAGAAGAACTTCAAGAGGAAAGGAAAGAAGCCTCAATTCCAGGTGGAGAAAAGCCAAAAACAAGAAGAAGCGAGCCTGCTTTACTTGTGGCCAGATGGGTCACTTTAGCCGGAACTGTCCTAATGGCTCCCAGGGCAACGAGAAAAAGAAAGAGCAGGGTGGAGGAAAGGACATAGTGTGTATGATTTCTGAGGCACTGATTGTGAACACTAACACTAGAGGTTGGTGGCTTGACTCGGCTGCAACCCGTCATGTGGCTATGGCAAAGGAGTCTTTTGCTGAGATGAAAGAGATTAGTCCCGGAGAGCACAAGATCTATATGGGGAATAACACCTATTGTGACGTGCTGGGGATTGGCTCTATTCGTGTTCCTCTTTTAGGGGGAAACACTCTGGTTCTCACAGATGTCTTGTTTGCACCTACTATTCATAGGAATCTAATTTCAATTCCTTTGTTGACTTAAAAGGGTTTTGAAGTACGGTTCAAAGGTGGCAAGGGAACTGTGGGACAAAAGAATAATGTTTTATTTACTGCTTCTCTCGTGGATGGTTTATTCAAACTTGATGTTTCCAATGACTTTGCTAATATTAATGAAATAGCTGATTCTGAGTATATTGTTGCTTGTTATGTGGATAATGCATTGTTATGGCATTTACGCCTGTGTCATGTGAATGCTACAAAATTACACCGAATGTCAGGTAGTGGGTTACTACCTAGAATAAGTGATAATTTGCGTGTGTGTGAAGATTGTTTATCTGGCAAAATGACTAGGCAACCCTTTCTAAAAAGGCAACGAGCAATTGACCTTTTAGAGGTCATTCATTCAGATATTTGTGGGCCAATAAACGTCAAGACTCAAAGGGGAATGATGTATTTTATTACGTTCATAGATGACTATTCGAGATATGGTTATGTGTACTTGTTATCGAGAAAGTCCGATGCCTTAGAAAAATTCAAGGAATTTAAGGCTGAGGTTGAGAACCAATTAGGACGGAAGATTAAAGTTCTGAGAATAGACAGAGGTGATGAGTACACATCTGATTTGTTCAAGGACTATTGTACAAACCAATGAATAGTGCATCAGTATACTTTACTGTATACCCCTCAGCAGAATGGAGTCGCTGAAAGATGTAATAGGACTTTGTTGGACATGGTAAGGTCCATGTTAAACCACTCAGAACTAGGAACGTAGTTTTGGGATGAAACACTAGACACTGTTGTTTATGTACTAAATCGGATACCTTCTAAGTTGATCAAATTGACCCCATATGAGTTATAGACGGAAAGACGTCCAAACTTTTCGAACTTAAGAGTGTGCGGGTCAAAGGCCCATGTGAGGGTACCTGATCAACTAAGAACTAAGTTGGATCCCAAAACCATAAAATGCAATTTTATAGGTTATTGTGACCATTCGAAAGGGTATCGATTTGTTGTACACCATAATGATGGAACAGTGGGGGTTATAGAGTCTAGAGACGCTTATTTTCCTGAGGAAGATATAGACCTTAAAACTCCTAGTCATAAAGTGGAACTCTTTGAGATTGAAAAAGAGAAAGTTACTGTCACTAGTAATGAACAAGTGGTAGGTAACACATTCAATGAGGATGTTGAAACTCGAGCATCAAGAGAGCGCAGACCTTCAGTTTTGTTGAAGGATTACTATGCCATGCTTGGTGAAGATGAGATATCGGTAAATGAACCTGTACTAAGTGATCCAGTCACGTTTGAGCAGGCTATGTGTAGTCCAGATTCCAAAGAATGGCGAAAGGCTGTTCAAGAAGAAATGGATTCGATCTTGAAGAACAAAGTCTGGGAGATTGTTGACTTACCAGACAAACAGAAACCCATAGGGTGTAAGTGGATCTTCAAGAAGAAGCTCAAAGCTGATGGATCAATAGAGAAGTACAAAGCTAGACTTGTGGCAAAAGGTTTCACACAAGTAGAGGGCATAGACTTCAAGGAGACGTATTCTCTTGTGTCAAGGTTCATCTCGATCCGATGTTTGTTGGCAATTGTGTCATACTTAGATTTAGAGTTACACCAGATGGATGTAAAGACTGCTTTCCTAAATGGTGATTTAGAAGAGGAGATTTACATGGAACAACCCGAAGGGTTTGTTATTTCCGGGGAGGAAACAAAGGTGTGCAAGCTTATTAAATCATTGTATGGACTGAAAAAATCGCCGTGACAATCGTATTTCACTTTTCACAAGGTGATAAGTGAATATGGCTTTGTGGCCAATAACTATGACCATTGTGTATACTCCTTTAAAAATGGGAGTAGATTTATGATATTGTCACTATATGTAGATGACATATTATTGATGGGGAATGACACTAGTATGATTCTCAGTATTAAAGAATGGCTTAAAACCCAATTTGAAATGAAAGATATGGGTGAAGCATCTTACATCCTCGGGATGAAGATTGAGAGAGATAGAAAAGCGAGGAGGCTAAGTATATCTCAGGAATCATACATTGAGAGTGTATTGAAACGCTTTGGCATGATTGGTTGGAAGACTATAGATTAACCCATCTATAAAGGGACAGTTTTGTCCGAGAGAATGACACCTGCATCAGACGAGGAACGTCTGAAGATGCAATATGTGCCATATGCGCAGGCTATTGGCAGCTTGATGTATGCCATGAACTGCACTCGACCTAATTTGGTTTTTGTGGTAAGCCTTGTGAGTCGATATCAGGCAAACCCAGGTATGCAACACTGGCAGGCTATTAAGCGGGTGTTCAGATACTTGTTGGGTACTAAGGATATGAAACTCACATATCAGGCCGAGAACCTGTCATTGGAAGGCTATAGTGATTCAGACTATGCCTGGTGTAAAGATGACAGGAAATCCACTGCCAGTTATATTTTTATGCTTGGTGGCGCCGCCGTAGCATGGGCTAGTAAGAAGCAGAAATGCGTTACTAAGTCCACGATGGAAGCTAAGTTTGTTGCATGCAGTTTTGTAACTTCCGAGGCAGTTTAGATTAAAGAATTTCTAGCTGGGTTATAGCTAGAACAGTGGACTGATGCTCCTGTCCAAATTTATTATGATGATTTGGCAACAGTGTCGACACTCCGTAATGGGGAGATCAGTTCCAGAGGTGCATTACTTTTATGTGTTTGACATGCTACAAAGGGAAAAGTTGACAGTGAGTCATCTTCCTACGGTTGAGATGTTAGCTGATCTGTTAACGAAGGCCTTAATGACGGATCTATTTGTAAAACACGTTCATAGTTTTGGGTTACGACAGGACTAGTGCACGAGTCACTGTTGGATTGCAAACATGAACACATAACCCATAGTGGGGGATGTAAGTATATATGGGTTTTTTTATGTCCCATATTACTTGCCTTATTGAGAGGGGTCGGCCCTCCCAAGAGTGTGTGATCTTGTGGAGATTGCAAGGCCTCTGTGGGCCCATGTGGGGCCCACACCCTATTGGAAGAGACGCCTTTAATGGAACCGTTTTGATTTGGGCGATGATTTAGTGAGATTTGATTAAATCAAGAGAGAGATTAAGGGAGGTATAACTCCCTAATTGTAGTAACTGATTTGCAATTAAGGAGAGATTTACTCCCTCAAACAATGTAACCGAAATGAATTAATTTCCATTAATTTGGGTAACCAAAAAAAGCTATAAAAAGGGAAGAGATGGGGACGCCCATGCTCATCCCATGTTTTGGCATTTTTGGCTTTGATCCTCTCCTCCTAAGTTCTCTCTTTCCTCCATTGGCAATAGTCTTTTCTCCCTTGGTTGATCTTGGCTATTTTTGGGATTCGTGTTGAAGATCGGATCGAAGCAAAGATTAAGGAGAAAAAGTTTGTTTGATATTGCTATCTCTGGGAGAATAGCAAATCAAATAAGTCACACATGAACGGTTCTAGAAAGGTGATCTCCGACATACTATTCTTATTTTATACGAAGAACGGAGTAACTTGGGCACAAAGGCCGCAGGTTAGTAGTATGTGTTCTTGAATTATTATTGATTGCTCATGATATAAATATCTGTTCATCTATATTGCTAAAGATCTTGTACTCTATTGTGTATTTGTGTTTGTGAGTGCAAGGTTATTCTTCGTACAAACAAAATTTGGGAGAATTTGAAATTTGACACATACACGATGATAGATCCGCTTCCGCTGCGGCTCGATTACCCTTCACTTTGACCACTCTTTCTCAGTCGCCCCACCCTTGTTGCAACTTGGAAGTCGTTGTACTCTTTACGTCAACCACTGGGGTTGGGATTACTATGAATAAAACACGATTTTAGACTTTTGCTCTTGGTTGGGTCGTAAATGTTCTAGGCTTCTCTCTCTCCTCTGGACGATTAGTCCACCACCCCACCTTTTAGCGAGTCCACACACCCCATTACATACAAGCTATGAAGCTATATCCGTCTCCGATACATATGGAAACGGATACGAGAGCATATCCGTGCAAGTATCTGAAAAACATGGACAAGTTTCCAACATGGCTGGATACGTGGTGGATACATTTTCGGCACAGATCCGTTTTTTCTTTAATTCCGAATACGTAAATGTGTGTACTACCACCTCTACTGTAAGAGTTGTTACCAACCACACTCAACAAGGTATACTCATCTCATCATCAATTTTTAATTTTTTTTATTATGTTCCAACCTAAAATAATAATTTCATGACTTTTTTAAATACTTTATTGGAGGATTTGAACGTTTTCTAAAAGAGCTCTATAACAATTTTGCCTCATATACGAAATAGTTCAATATTTTTATATGAGCTATTAAAAATTGTTAGCTTTTTATTAACTTTTAAAGTTGATTTTCGCTTAAATATCTTGTTCACTCATCCATTGTGATTATTCGTAATATAAAAATTATGAATAAAAAATTATTTTTCAATCACAAGTTTGTAGCTGTAACATTTACATGGTTTGAAGGTAAAAATATGGTGCTACAATACAAAAATATATATTTAAAATTATATAAATATTTTTTATTAGCTATATCATATCCTACTTTTTTTGAAAAATACCGTATCTCCGTATCCGTAACGTGTTGTCGTATCCATATATGTGCTTCCTAGCATACAACTTTGTCCTGTGGGCATATTTCTGTGAATTTTTCAGACGGTAGAAATTGACCATCTGTATACACATTGTTCTTTCGGCAACAATGAGTATATTTTGACATGGCTGGTGGTTGTCCACCGTCCGTATCTTCTCAGACGGTTAATGCCCAGAAGCTTGTCACCATCCCCATAAAAGCATATATATATATATATATATATATATATATATAAGTTAAAAAAACAAACGGATGATGTTAACCGTCCCGCCTTAATCCCCCACCTAATCACCCGTCTCCATTTGATGACTTAAAAATAAAGTGCATGGCTACTTCCCTGGTCCCATATTTAGTTTCCTAAAATAAATTTACTACTCCTTCCATTCCATTTTAATAGTTCTATCAGGTAAAATATTGTTTTTATTGAATGGTGGGAACCACAAAAAAAAATCTGTGGAAGAAGTGGGTCATAATCCACTTAAATTGAGCCGGATGGACTATGGTGCATCTAAATTGGGACTTTCTTTGCCGGATGGAGCTATTAAAACATGACTGAGGGAGTAGAGTTCATGATTATTCCCTGTGGTCAGATACAATGTTTTCTAAATATATACTAAAAAAATAGTTTATTTAAAAATATATATATATCTATTAAAAGTGACGGAGGGAGTAAGTGTCTTATTCATTTTCTTTATATAGGTAAAACTCCTACATCCTAAATCATTAGTCCGGATTGACTTCAAATGAACTAATTTTAATTCATTCTAGAAAGTTTAACAGGATATTTAATATTAGACATAGGGTGTATTGTCTAACTGTGATCAATCTAAATAAGGTACCTAAAAAAATAATACTCACTCTATCCAATTAAGCCTGTCTACATTTGAATAGATAGCTAACTTTGCTCCCTCACTACAAAAAATACCAAGACGTGGGAAAACTATGTTATTTTGTACGGGCCTCGGAGTCTAAATAAATTTGACTCATTTCAAATGCAGACAAGCTTCATTGTACTGAATTAAATTTGACTCATTGGGGTGTCGTGGGTACATTTATACCCAAATAAAAAAATACTCTATCCATTCCAAATTACTGTGTACATTTTAAAAATATTATTTTTATTGGACCGTAGGTTTGACTGAATCAATTCAATTCCAATTGGATCAAGTCAATTTACCAGTTTCAAACATAAAAAAAATCCTCAAAACAGAGAGCTACCATCATATCGTCAACAATAAGCACGACTATGTCCAAAATTTTATACTCAATCCGACTACAATAGTTGAGTCCTCCATTAAATTGAGCGATCATTACTTTTCTTTTAATGCTATAAAAATTCTCTTTCAACCACCAAAGTATCGTTATCATACTATGTCATAAAATCAAATAAAAAATGAAACTTTTTAAATGCTAACTCGCGCTTCCCCTATTTTCACAGCTTTCGTTCGTAAGTATTTACATAAAAAAATGGAGTTTACCAACAAAATTGCATAACATATGGGATACCTAAATCGGAGACAGATTTTTGTTGTAAAATTTAGCCGGTGGAAGATTGGAATCCTCGAGGCTCTTGCAGATTTTGCTGTCCTACATGCAACTCCTAATCTTGCGCTAGTTCTCACCATTGTTAACCCGCTTGCGAAGCCAGTTCGAGTAATCCGCAAGCCGGTACTCCTTATACCCCCTATCAGACACGATCTCTCCAGCGCCCTTGTTGGTAACCACAAAGGCGAAGACAGTGAAGCAAAAGAGGAGGACCATGAGGAGGAACATGATAAGGAGGTAGAACCAGAGGAGCCATGAGATGCGGCAGCAGATGCCGACAAGTCTGGCGAGGGAAACAACGAGGAAGAAGACGCCGATGGCGATGATGGGCTTCTCGAGGAACTTATTGCAGTCGGTGCTGACACGGTTGGTGAGCCAAATACCGGCGATGAGGATGAGCACGAAGAGCAGGAAAGACACGAAGTTAGAGGATGAGAAGAAAGCAGGTGAGAACAAGAGAGGAGATTAAGTGATTAGCCAAAATATATATAATAGTAAAAAAAAAATTTAATATGCACAATATTTTAAAATGGTGAGAATATAAAAATTTGTACAAAAAAAAATAAAATTAAAGAAAAGTTGGTGCAGTGAATACATTATTGTAGTAAGATGACCAAATCTGTGGGCCCCATCCGTGACTTCAGTCTCGCTCAGAGCTTACTTGTTGGGCTGTATGACCGTGGCTTCTTTTTCCACAACTCCAGCCACCAGTTACTTTTTCCTCTAATTTTGATTCATATGCAACCGAAGTCATCTCCCTTTCCATCTTGTTTGGCTTTTTTATCCACAGTAAAGAAAGACCCAGAATTTTGTTTCTGGAGTTGTGTTGGATAGTTTGTATTTTCTTGCGTTTGTGGGCAGTTTTGGAATTTTATCCTATGATTGGGAAAGTCTTGTTGAGCTGTTTTGATGTCCTTCCTGTTGGGAGATTTTGATTGTATTTGTTCCATTTTATCCATGCTTTAGCTATGAAGTTTGAATATTTCCTCCCAGTAGCGTCCTGAAGTTCTCTTCTCCTGGTCTTGTTGGTATCTGTATACTTTTTAGTGATTAGTGATTTGTGTTTTGCCTTTTTATTCTTTGTTAAAGTTTATAGACCTTTGTGATGAAGAGGGTCTAGTTTTGAGCATGGTTTATTGATTACAGTGGCTTGCGTTTAAGTTAGAATTTTCTTCAAGTGGTAGAAGTTATTTCAAGTCTTCACAATTTTGGGGAGAAGTTGTACTGGTCTGAGAGTACTCTGTTGGCGATTACCTTCTGTCTTTATAGAATCAGACACATCGGCCTTTCTTCTGAACCCTGCTGCTGACAAATTGAAACCAGCTGCAATATCTATTCTTTATTATCTGTAAGTCCCTTAATTTCAAGTATCAGCTTCACTTGATTGTTAGAATCTACCGGTTGAGGAAGTGCTTATACGTGTGTAATTAATTGTAGTATTACAACCTTATCTTGTGTGTTCTGTTGGCAAGTCAATACTTTTCTTGGTTAGAGAAGGGACTTAAGGAGCAAAAGATCTTAGGCGACAGAGAAAATAGGACGACTTTTTTCTGTCAACCAGTGAAATTATGATTCAAAATGTAGTAATTCAAGTTGTCAAGGACAAGAAATGAAATTGTTGCCTGGACAAGACGAGCTGCATAATTTACGACATAGATTCATTACATAGAATTAGCTCTGATACTAGTAAGTTTTTTTTTCAAAGAAATAAAACTGATGTTATATAAATTCCATGAATCACCGTAGAAGAAAACAAAATTTGTTCATGGCTAACAATACATAATTGGTCCTGTAAACTGGTGGTTGCCTGCATTGTGCATCATAACATTGACTTTAGGTTATACTTGTACCATGGGAGCTTTTCTTCATTAATTACTCCCCCCATCCGCAATTATTACCATAAGGTTTTCTAAAATGAACTAAATTTAGTTCATTCTGAAAATCCTTATGATAATAATAATTCCGAACGGAGGTAGTACTACCTTTTCTTTGGAGGTGATTTTTTATCATCTGTTACTCTACATTGGGATTATTGACTTCTAAATCTCAATTATTCTGATTTGAGTGTTTAGATAAAACTTTGAAACTTGGCATTGATGGAAAGTGATGCGGATGAAGCTTCTGACAAAGTTCATCCTGATCTACATTCATTTAGTGTGAAGGTAAACATTGTTTAAAGGGTTATCCAAACGTCCTAAATATATGTGATTCTGGTTACTGAATTACAGTTCAATGTTATCCTCTGCATATTTAAGAGCCAAGCATAATACAGGATGGGGATCTGATCCTTTTTATGTAATTGGAGCATTATAGCCACAATGCTTTGTTCACTTAAACAATGATTATTCTTCTTGTGCACCTATAAGATTTTGCTTGTGCAGCTCTAGATAGTGCTATGTTTCTCTCTCTTTTTTCATGATATATATATATATATATAAGAAAAGTTTAAATGAGATCTCTCTCATTTGCCTTATATAAGGCCAATTCAAGTTGTAGCCGTTGGATCTTGATCTAATGGCTACAAGGACGAATGATGGATCACACTCACCTACCCACTGATTTGATTCTCACTGTCGAATCGGAATCCAATGATCCAAAAGACTGTTCTCATGCTTATATGAGAACGATCTCATATAAACCGTTCTCTCTCTCTCTCTCTCTATATATATATATATACATATAGAGAAATGCTACAGTGAGCAGCCCATGTTTGTGAGCAGCATGAGCAGCTCACTTCGTGTCTGTTGATTGACGATCTCACGGATTACACCGAGGCGCTGGGTAAGCCAATCAGATTCTTTTTAAAAAAAAATTTGCAATCCCTATCCTGCCCTCCCCCTCCCTCACTCGCTCCTCTCGACCTCGACAGCTCCCCCTTCCTCTCTCCCGCCCCGGCGAGGCTGCCCACCCCGGCGAGAAGGCCTCCACCGCGGCCGACGGACTGCCTAGCTATTCGCCGCGACCCCCGACGCCACCCACCCCCGCCGCGACCCCCGACTCATTCGCGCAATAGACTTCACAGTTCAGAAAGAGAGTGGAATGCAGAGCTGTGCCCCTTTGTCCACCCGACTAGATCTCATGTTTGGTTCATGCGGGTAATGGCTACGAATTGTTGTGTAAAATAGCTGTAACTAATATGGTGAGCAAGTTATTGAATTTAATTTTGTTAAACACACTTCCATTGTATTTTGTGTTGGTCCTTTTATACTGTAAAAGGGATTTTTTTGTGCACTTTTATTGTTTGATGAAATGCTTGCAAGAGGTAATTGAATGCAGGAAAGAACCTCACAATAACTGCTTATGTCCGTGATTAGTCAATTCAGCAGATTGCTGAATTATTGGGCTGCACAACATGGACAGGAGCAGGTCCAGGTCTAATGGATGCTGCTACGAAAGGTGCACTTGAATCCAGGAAACCGGTTGGTGGGTTTAAAATAGCCAAGGAAGCAGGCGAATGGACAAGCTCAAACTTTCACTCCTACCTCGCCTCCGATACTTATTCAATTTGCAGGTAAACACCCTAAACTCTTCCAAAAAAATATCCTAAACTGAGAACAATCCTTATCAAGCTAGTTTTTTTTTGCAATTTCTTACCTCTCCATGTGATGAATGTCAAAAACATATGCCAGATTTTTCTCTGCAAGAAAACCTGGATTAGTTGATGCGGTTGTGAGGAGTAGTTCTTCAGAAAGGACAGCAATAGTTGCATTGCCTGACGGAATCGGGACGCTTGATGAAGTGTTTGAAAAACTAGCTTTGATTCAGCTAGAAAGAATAGGTTCCAAGCTTCCTGTCCCCCTTATATTAATGAACTATGACTCTTTCTATTCAAAGCTTCTAGACTTTCTTGACGAGTGCGAGGACAGGGGAACTTTGTCCAAAAGTGAGTTGGCATCACTCTGGAAGGTCTGTTACAATAATGCAGATGCCTTAGAGCACTTGGCAGACTTCTATGACTTACCTCAGCACAAATACAGTGGTGTTGAGAGAGTGGAGGACTAGAGATGATGATGAGCACTGAGCAGAGCAGTCCAAAGAGCAGCTATCAATGCCCTATTGATGTGGGGTTCCAAAAGATATCTTCTTAGTTACCTGGCAAATTACATTGTTCTGCTATTTGTCAACAGTAGACCAACTAATATTGTGTATTGTCATTTGGCAATTATACCTTGTTTTGCTAGAAGGCAAAAATAACAATGAAATCAGATTTTCTGTCTCTGATCAATGAAATTAGATTTTCTGTCTCTGATCAATTTTAGTATAGCATATGATGTGTATCCAAGCAATCTGCATAAAGCTTAACAAGAATTGAAATTTTCGTTTTCACAACCAACACGAGTAAGACAACCTTGCTATTTCCTGCCGAAACGACCCAAGAAGGGTCAGTCAGCAGGTCAATACAAATTGCAATTTTCAGCTCCAACTTTCTTAAAATACATTTGGAATGCAGATATGTATTTGTTGAATTGCTCTCCAAGATGATCATTATAGCAACTACAAAGCTTGCCTACCATGTGATAAATTCACAAGAACATCTAGCTACCAAGATGAGACAATAACTATAGCCAAAAGGAAAACAGTATCACTGCTTTAAAGTAATTTGGTTGTCAAGAATGTAGACTGGTGTAATCATTCACACCCTCCCACATACACAACAGACCTGCATTCTAAATCACTCTACCTTCTCTAGAAAACCAAAAGAAACTCACGGCCTACATTTTACCAAATAAAATAGCTATCACATTTACATAAGTTCCATAACACATCCATCGCAATAAACTAACACTTCGTCTCAACAAATGATTTCACTTTCCCCATCCAGTGAACAAGCTCGGTTTTATCTTTGCAGAATCACATTCTCAACAATACTAGATTACCAATGCACATCCCCCATAATGCTGGATTCCATACCTTCATCATCGAAACCATTATTCAAAAGCTTCACGTGAGCTTATGTATCTGTTCCAATCCATCAAATTCACTGGCAGTAAGAAAAAATTTCAACAGATGTACAATCTTTTGATATTTGGGCTCCAAATCAACATAGAACATGGAGTAATTGTTCTTTGTATTTTTTCTATTTTCTACTAATAATTGTTCTTTGTTGCAACAGCAAACAACAGCAATCTATTAATAAAAAAATATTAAATGAAAGCAAGCATACATATTCCCCCGCTTTTTACAAACTGGTACTTTTTTTGGTATGCATCTATGGATACCCACCGCAGCCATAGAATCGCCTTGAACCCTGATTTACTGGCAACGTCACAACTCTTAAGTAGCTTCACTTTTTTCAAAAGAAATAATAATAAAATGACACTTGGGAGATATCCTGTAACCAGCTGGCCAATATATTTCCTGCAACGCATTGATAAATATGCAGTTATTTAGGCAATATCCTGTAAAAATAATAAGTCATTCTGCACTATTCTTACTGAGTCAGATGATACATACTTCTTTAAAATTCCCTTCAGAAAGGGAAATATCCTCTGTTACTTCTCTAATTGCGATAGGCCTTGTACAAAGGTAACAGGAGGAAGAAACAAAATCACAAACACAATGGAAGCTAGAAGAATTGATGTGGAGTCGCACATTGTCATCTTCACCAGATTTTTATGCAGGGGCTGCCCCATCAAACATGGTCACTTCAACAACCTACAATACCTTAAAGTACCTTCAAAAATGGGGTGAGTTAGCTTAAAGTACCTTCAAAAATACTTCTTCCAATTTCATCCAAAGACAATGAGATGATTAAGCAAAGCGAGTGACTTATTCTTCCCTGCATGTAAATACACAAAATTATATTAAAAAAGATATATGTCTAACATATACTCGTGTAAATAGAATTGTAAAACTTTTACCTCATTGCCTTTGCCACCGGACAATTCCGAATGTCGTGGCCTTGTCCACGTAGGTTACATCCATGACATAATCTACCTCCTTTAGCAGCCTCTTCCATTGCTATTTCTTTAGCACTTTTAAGTCGTCTTCCAGAACCCTTCGTTTTTGAGATGTTGGGAGGATGAGCCTTGAGTGTAGTGGACACTTCCTTCAACCTATCTTGAGATTCTTGCATATACTCTTTTGGGGTGATCTCATCTACAACTTTTCCTATGTTCATCATCATCTCTTCCACGGTTGAAAATGTGATGTTATTTAAACATGCTTTATCCACCCAATCAGCCATAATAGAATTAAGCCTGCCCTTTCTAACTAAATGTTCAGGCACTTGTTCATTATCTCCACGGAGTTGTGTTCCATGACTATCATACACAAATTCTTTTGTTATGAACATAGTCCATCTTTTTAAAATCAAGTCAGTTGGTAATGTGTCAATACCATTATTTCTTAACACAAGCAATATATGCCTACATGGGATCCCCTCCGACTCAAACATCATACAAGAGCAACATGCAAATTCTTGAGATGCATAGAACTCAACCTCTCTTACACATTTTCTATCACCTGGCATCTTGACATCATAAAAAGATGAAGTTTCATCATTCTTTTTCAAAGTTGAAAGACAATGTGTACTTTCCAACAATTCAACTTGAAATTTTTGGTGAATATATGTCGGCTATAGGTCGCACCCATTTGCTTCTCTATATTGAAAGGAGTAACAAGTGATGGTTTGCTATTCTCCGAGACAAAATCATATTTCATTTCGTTATGCCTAAGCCGTTTAATAGCTCTCTCAATACGATGAATAAACTCCATTAATGTATTCTTCTTACTCACATATTTGTCTATGAAGACATTAACACTTTCACTACGCTGAGTGGTCCTAATACCAGCCAAAAAGACATGTTTGAAATACACAGGAATCCACATATCTCGAATCTCATATAATGAGCAAAGCCATTCGTTGTCTGTTAAGTCATTTTCAGCCATAATTTTGACCCAATGATGTTCAAATTCTCTGATTGTATCAGACCCCCATACACAAGCATGAAATGGTTCAATAAATGATTCATTTTTGGTAATAGCCCCCAATTTGTCTGATTCTTTTTTCAATATATGCCACATGCAATATCGATGATGAGTTTCATGAAAAGCTTCCACAATTGCAAGTGCCATAGCTGCATCCTGATCTGTAACGATTGCCTTTGGTTGTTGCCCTGAAATAGCCTCTAAGAATTTTTTGAACAACCACACAAAAGATTCGGCTTTCTCATCTCTTAGAAAGCCACAACCAAAGCTAATTGACTGCTTATTGTGATTGACGCCCGTAAATGGAGCAAAAATCAAACAGTATTTATTAGTCTCATATGTCGTGTCAAATACAACAACATCTCCAAATAGCTTATAATCTCGTCTAGAAATTCCATCTGCCCAAAAACAACAAACTAATTTATTATCTTCATCGACTTCATAAGCATAATAAAATGAATCGTTCATTTCCTTCAACTCCTCAAAATGACACAATAGATCATGTGCATCCGCATGTTTGCGCTCTTTCCTACTCAAAACATGATAATTTCGGATGTCTTTCTCTATAAACCCAACATTCGAAGGACCGCCCGCCTCAATCTCAAGCATTGCCATGTATTGCGATGGTTTTATATTTGCATTACTGCAAGTCTCAAATAAAGCTTTTTGCGTTGAAGATACTACTCGTTGTGATCTCAAATAGTGAACTTTCCTAGGTGTTACACACATGTGACTATGTTCCTCTACAAACCTGGAGATTACCCATTTTTCATCTTGTCCTTTATAAACTCTAATATAAGCCGGACATTGTTCTCTCAAAATCTGATGTTTTCTCTTCCCATTGCAAACACTATATCCTTGTTTGGAGCAATACCAATTCTTCCCAATTACTTCACGAGTTACCTTGCTTAGATTTGAATTACCTTTACGTATGCTGAATCCCACATTCTTCGCATACCTATTGTAAAACTTATGTACTTCATCCAATGAATTAAAACACATACCAATGGCAGGTTTCAATTCTTCTTCAGTTGGTGAGACATATAAACTTTTTCCCTTGACTGGGGACTTTTCTGTGGTAAGTGGATGTTGGCTATTATCCATTTTTGTAAAGAACCAATGAAGATATATCCTAAGATGCAAAACATGCAAACTTATTAACAGGTTTTCATCGTAACTAAACAATTGAACATCAAAATAGATATTAGGATTCAAATAGGCCATCTTATTGTCACCCAGACCCTTGAGCAAAACTGATTAACAAAACTGCAATATAACGGACCAAAGAACCTCCCTTTCCTGGGAAACCACCCCCCAACATAGCAAAAAAACTTCAAAAAATACCTACAACAATTTGCTGCAGTAATGGAATTCGAGAGAAATAGATGGAATGAGCGATTGCTTACAGAAATTCCCTACGCTGAGTGGGGCACGAATGCAGCGGCGGGCCTTCTCGCTGGGGTGGGCAAATGGGCAGTCGTGCGGCCGCGGACGCAGCGGCGAGGGTTGCAGGCCGAAAGGGAGGTTACATCATCGGGGGATGCCGGGGTGGGTGGCGTCAGTCCTTCTCGCCGAGGTGGGCGAAGTTCGTGCTGGAGCGGCGAGGGTGGCAGGCGTCGGCGCAGGGCTGGTGGCCTTCTCACGGGGTCAGCGCAGTGGGGGGCCTTCTCGCCGGAGTGGGTGGCGTCACGGGTCGCAGCGGCGGGCGAAGAGGCAGTCACGGGCGAAGGGGCCTTCTCGCCGGAGTGGGTGGCGTCACGGGTCGCGGCGGCGGGCGAAGAGGCAGTCACGGGCGAAGGGGCCTTCTCGCCGGAGTGGGTGGCGTCACGGGTCGCGGCGGCGGGCGAAGAGGCAGTCACAGGAGAAGGGGCCTTCTCGCCGGAGTGAGTGGCGTCACGGGTCGCGGCGGCGGGCGAAGGGTGGGGGCCTTCTCGCCGGGGTGGGAGAGAGGAAGGGGAAGGGGAAGGGGAAGGGGGAGGGGGAGTTGTCGAGAGGAGCGAGTGAGGGAGGGGGGGAGTGGGAGAGAGGAAGGGGAAGGGGAAAGGGAAAGAGGAGGGGGAGCTGTCGAGTGAGGTATGGGGGTAGGTTGGGAAAAAAAAATTTTCTTTTAGAAATAACATGATTGGCTCACCCAACTCTTAAGTGTAATCCGTGAGATCGTCCATCAATGGATGCAAAGTGAGCTGCTCATGCTGCTCACAAACATGGGCTGCTCACTGTAGCATTTCTCTATACATATATATATATATACATATATATATGTATATATATATAGAGATGAGTTTACATGAGATCGTTCTCATATAAGGAGCATGAGGCCAATCTTTATTACCGTTAGATTCCGATCGGATGGTGGATATCAAATCAGTGGGTTGGTGAGTGTGTCACATCAAGGAGTGGGTGAGATCATTATGGATATCTGTAACCGTCAGATCAAGATCCAACGGCTACGATTCAAAGTGGCCTCATATAAGCAATATGAGAGCGATCTCATATAAACTTTTCCCATGTATATATATAATTCACACACCCTCAACACTATATGCCAATAGGGTTTGACCCTTTGACCTCTCCGACAACCTGGAGAGATCCAACCAACCAAACGATGGTTGGATTAGCAGCTCTATGCTTCGCTTCTTTAGTGGTATTCATTGAGATGTATCTGTCTTGGGTGTCCTGCCTTAGTTAACATATTGATCACCTACATGAATGTTGCGTAACATGATAAGGCATGAATCAGCTAGACTTCTCCACAAATATGTCATTTTATTTGTGAAAATCTCTGCACCTTGAATCTAATCTGTGAAATTACTTTGGTAAATGATCGCCATAAAAGTGTTGCAAATTTTCAGAGGCATAGCAAGGTCCTATGACTTTCTTATTATAGCAGGCAGAATTACAAGGCTCTCTCTCTCTCTCTCAACATTCATTATCTTTTGCCATCTTCTTGAAAGCTGGAAAGAGATGGCTGTCAGTTACGAAATGTTGAGAACCAGAATATACTAATGTTTACATTGATATTATGTCCATTTCTTGTATTTCTACTTTCTAAAAGTTGCTATTTAATTTTGTATTTATTTGTGGGTATGTTAATGTATGGTTTCCATTGCTTTATATGTAATGTTGGCAGGTGCACAGTTCCATATGCAATGCGCTAAAAAAATTGGTGGAGAGGGTATTGAAGCTGCTTCCAACTGTAGAAGCTTCTCGACCTGGAGGCACGTCTGGTATTCAGGCTTTGTGCTCTCTTAACCATGCTGTCGAGAAAGCGAAGTTACTACTTGAGCATTGTGCTGAATCAAGCAAGCTCTTTTTGGTAGTGTTCCACTCTTGGATAATATTTTTAAAATTAGACTCAAAAGAGTGTGCACTGAGTTTCATCCTCCTGACCTCCTTCTTCATTTCGTTTTACACTTCTCTGATTTGGTTCAGCAAGAACACAAATTTTATTCTTCTTGACTTTGGTACACACTATTAAATGTCATGATTAATATAAGTATTAAAATGCATTAATTAGAATCACATACGTTTTTGTGTGCATTTTCACAAATAGTCCCTATTGTTTTTTTTTTTTGAACTAGTTCCACTTGTTCATTCTTTTATTAATCGTCCTTGAAGATTTTTCAATTTGCATTGTTCTTTGCTTTCTATAGTATAGCTATTCATGTCTAAAAAAAGGTTTGGGCTAATTTTATCATGAAATCACATGAAAAAATGTTTTCATGTATTTGAAACTATCAAGATAAGGGATGCACTTAATTATCTGAATTATTGGTTTTTAATGAAAGACAAGTTTGCTAATTCATTATGGTGTTTCAAGTGTGAACTAACTGAATGAAATTAATATTAAAAAATTTTATTCAGGTTTTTTTATGAGAAGGCTAAAGTGCAAAACAATAATAAACTTGAGGGACCATTCACACATACGGAAAATGTCATCGTCATTGTCGTCATCATCATCATCATCATCATCATCAACATCATCATCATCATCGTCATCATCATCATCATCATCTTCTTCTTTAGCTCTGCCCTAGCCTTAACAATTACACTTGCTATCTTATCAGGCAATTAAATGTAAATCTATTCTTATGAGATGTGAAAGAATACGCGAGACTCTGGACATCAATTTAAGCCAGATTCAGGATATGGTTCCTCAACCTTTAGCCTCTGAGGTTTGTGAAACATTGTTTTCCTTGCTATTGCATCTTATAAGTGAAATTATAACTCATTAAAACCCGTACATGTATTGTATGGTATGTCAAATTACTGGTATCTGTTCTGGTCCACCTACTGTTGTACTTTCAAAGAGAACCAGGAACTTATTTAACATTTTTCTATGTTAGGGTCTGTATTTCTTTGTTTTCATTTCCAAAATCCCAGTTTGTTTTCAATCAAAGTGAGCCATGTCTAGGAATAAGTAATTGTTCACAATCTTATAACAACTGCATCATACTGAGGCTTCAACTCTGCACTATGAATCAACTGTCCAAATGAATCTCCTTGTGTTGGATCATTAATGGATGTTCTGGTTATTTCGTTTTTGCATTTGTTTTTTTTAACTGTATGCACATGAGAGTGCACATATCAATACATAACACGCCATTTATAATGGTTCTCATTCGCAATGGTGGTTAATATTGGAATCTATCGGACAGATATCTGAAGTTGTTAGTCATCTTCGAGCTGCACGCTTTACCCTGGAATCATCAGAAGAGAAGGCTGGCAATATGTTACTATCTTTGATCCATCCAGAAAAATTTGCAACTGATACAATGGAAATTTCAGAATCAGATGCTTTTAACGATGTTGCTTTGAGGTTGCACCTTACATCTGGCAGGGATTTATTGATTGAGAAAAGATGCCTTCGAAAGCTGCTTGAGAAATTCAGGAACTCTGATCCTAATAGTGAGAACGTTGTGAAGTACTTGTATTACCTGCTGAAAAAGCATGGGAAATATTACGGCTGTGGGCATAAAGATAATGCAAATACACAGCATAGTGATCAGCGCTCTCATTCACAAATGAGAACTAGTCACAACAGTGTGATCCATGAAGATCTTGTGCAGCCTGTCAAACCGATAGTACATGCATTTAATGATTTGTGTACAGATCAAGAACGTATGTCATCTTTGCCAGACTCTAGTACTCACATACCTGAAGAATTCAGGTGTCTCATTTCTTTGGAAGTCATGTTTGATCCTGTGGATGTAGCTTCAGGGAAGACATATGAAAGGATATGGATTGAGAGATGGTTCAATGAAGGCCATGATTCATGCCCTTCAACACAAAAGAAGTTGCCAAATCTTTCTATTAGACCAAATTCCTCTCTTAAGGACCTAATATCTAGTTGGTGCAGAAAAAATGGTGTGACTGTTCCTGATCCTCACTCTCAACCGACTCCCACATTATTTCACTCATCATGGAGGACTTGTGCGTCTACTTCTGTCATCAGTAGTTCTGCAAGTTCTTTGAATGATGTTCCTTCATTCCTCTTGGAGAAGAAAGCTGTAGAATTTCTGAACCAAAAGGACATGAGCAATGTCTCTATTAGCTCATCCTCGGATACTAACTACTTCTCCGATTCATCTCATTCCCAAATTTTGAGTGCAGAAAATTTTATGAGTGGAGATTTCGTGCATTTCATTTCCTCGTGGCATGAGGATGAATGTCCCTCTTATTCATCTTTTTCAAAGTTTACCTGTGAAATGTATATCAGATTCCTTTCCACACTTTGCCAGCTTTCTTGTGAATTGCAGGAGCAAGTATTAGCGCATATCAAAATCTTTTTGAAAGAAAATGCAGATAACTTTTGTTCTTCGACCAGTAATAATTTTATGGATGCATTGTTGAAACATTTGAAGGATGCACATGTTCGATCGGATGTCAATGCGCTGAAGATTGGAATTGAGATCCTCTTGGCATTTGTGTCTAATACCAGGTATTATATGAAATTTCACCCTCTTCTGGGAATAGAATGACTGGTTTCTAAATGGTTTATGAATCTACTTTCACCTCTTCATTTGTTTTCTAGATGGTTTATGAATCTACTTCCACCTCTTCGTTTGCTAACACAAAAAGGATTTTTCTTTCCGTAGGGAATTACCAAGTCTGCATGACGATGCATTTCATCTGGTGCCAGAATTTCTTATGTTTCCCGAGATATCCTCTGAAACAGTGGATATATTGCAAATTTTCTCTAGTCATCAATGGTACCAAAAAAATATTGTTGCATCTGGTGCCCTTCATGCCATTGTGAAGATTTTGCATTTGCTAAAGGATCAGGTACTGGAAAGTGCTATTAAAATTTTGTGCAATTTGTCAATGGATGGCGAAATAAGGTCCCAAATCATACTGTCCAGGTGTGTCACGAAGCTAATTTCATGTTTAATTGGTGGAAATTCTGCTGGCAATTGCATGAAAATATTGCAGAATCTATGTGACTTTAGTGAAGAGTCTAGAGTCTTGGTTGCTGAAACTGAGGGATGCCTTTATTCTGTTGTAGAACTACTGGATAATGGAACTCGAGATGAGCAAGAGTATGCAGTGGCCCTTCTTTTTTGTTTATGCTCGCAAAGGCCAGAGTATTGCCATCTGGTCATGAAGGAAGGTGTTTTTTCTGCCCTCTTTACCGCATCTGTTAATGGCAATAATCAGGCAAAGGAAATTGCTAGAAAGTTGCTTACACTTTTGAAGGATATAGATGTTGATGATCCTTTGGAAGAGACAAATTCTCAGGTTGATTCCAATTCTGATCTATCCCAAGATTTCAACATCTCTTGCAAAGGAGTGCAACCTGCTTTGAGGACTGCTGGATTCTTCAGAAATAAATTCAAGCTTGTTTCAAAATTCAAATCCTTGGCTCTTTTTTAGTCTTCAGTGAAGATTCATAAGTTCTCACTCACAGGAAATGACTGACCTGCTAGGTAGGCGAGGTAATTTGTAAGATAGTAGTCAATCATCTGCTGACCAATTGTTGTGTAATTATTTTGTGTAGTATCTTCTTTAGCAGATTGCTACAGATGTAATGTCTGCCTAAAGATGTAGATGCCTTTTTATCCTTTTTGTTGGTATTTCTAGCTATGAAATTCAATTTTGATACTCCAGTTACATACATTTTGTAGTCTACTATGTAAATGATATTTGTACCGAAACAAATGTGTGTGTGCAATGCTATCAACTGCTTTATAGACTACTGTGCCGTTTGTTAATATTGCTCTAATGTCTATTACAAGGATAGAACTAGCACAATGCGCCATTTGTTAATATTGCTTTAATGTCCATTATAACTAGAGACTAGCACAATCAATACTATGGAGTTCCCACAATATCCTCATCAAGCTAACTGCGATTTGGTGCAACATTTTTCTCTATGCATTGTAACTGCAGAATTCTCAATATATACAATACTCCCTCCATTTGGAAATTGCAGGAGCATTTGGAAGAAAAAGTTTGTTTGCTTTGGGGAACATCTCTTAGCTCATTGATTGTATTTTGCACTTTTTGGTTCATTTATTTTACCCGTCATTCACCACCCCTTCCCTTTTGATCGATATTGAGGATATTTGAGAGCTTGGACTTTTAGGTGGGCCCCACAGTCCAATAAAAATGAGTTTTTCTACCAATCTTCCCCTATATTTCTGAACGGAGGGAGTAGTTTAATGGCTCGTTTGATACACAGAATTCTCATTAAGCCTGACAATGTCGGCGATTTTCATCAATGTATATTTTTTTACTTAAGACTATGTCGATTGTTTAAAACTTAAGACTTGTTCGGGTTATGCAGGTTGTAGCTTTCTGCTTCACTTCTTTGTTCCTTATTTCACCATGCTAGGACCACATATACCTGGGTTTACCTATGTGAATTGTCATATATATTCCATCCTGTCACTTTTAATAGATACATTTTTTTTCAAATGTCATTTGGAAAAAAATGTATCTATTAAAAGTGACCGGAAGGAGTACGTAGAATTACATATGAGGAAGATACTAGCATCTAGAGGAAACTAGGAACTACTTTGAAATTTTGCTGTACTTGAGGTGTCTTGCTCTCTCTTGAACAAGTAACAATGCTCGCTTATAGCTTACATCGTAATTAAGGGAGTACTGTATTCTTAAACCATTGTTAACAATGATTAGTCTTGTAAAAGTGGAAGACAGACTCCATTGTGTGTCATGTATTCAGAGACACGACTATTTGTAATATCGTGTGCGTTTTGCCACAATATCTGCACTAACCCCTTATTGTGTTCAAATCTATATAGGTGATTGATGAGTTCTTGCAATTGCTAAAGTAGAGGAATGGGAACAGCATAGGCATGTATGTATTCTTTTTTTTAGAAGTCTTGTCATTCAAAAATATATTAAATATGTAAGCTTGCTAAAGTCACTTTTTTTATACTGGTATTATAAGAAATGCCCTATACTAACCATCACAAATTATATTATTTTGAGTGAGTTTATCCCCGACAGAGATAATTCAAAGCTAGCACATAAGTTGCTAGAGAACTTAAAGGAATCACAAAATACATGCACTATAGTTTCTTCCTAATCGATACTTCCAAACATTTTTGCTTGCTAATTTTACACTTTCTCATGCAACGTTGGCGTTTCTACAATCCAGCATTGTAGCCCCACCACAAGGAGGCTGCGGCAGTTGTAGTGGAATTTATGAATGACTAGCTCCAAAACATTTCAAAATCAAGGGAGCTAAGCAATAAAAATTGTTCCAGATCAAGGATGCACCATTCCAAAAGAATTCTTCTGACTGCGGAATCTTCGTAATGATGTAGGCAGCTCAATTGGCATAAGGGATAGAACAACTAATGTTTGATCAAACGGCCATAACAATGCTGTTTCGACTTGTAATAACTACGGTTCTGCTCTCGGGTTAGATTGAGAAGGAATTTGATGACAACTCTAATTGAGTAGGTAACACGACTCAATGTCTGTTACTTATAATTCAAAATACACAATACAAATTGCAAAATGAACATTTAAATTTCTTCTATTCTACTCAAATATATGTTTATAATATACATAATACATTTGTAAGAAATACCAGTCAACACATTCTTTATTAGTCTTATGTGTGAATAGATGGGATACAAGTGTATAGTGTCTGTATTTGAGGGATCATGTCTTTGAGGACACGACTTTTCTCGTATCATGTATGTATTTGAGGGATCATGTCTTTGAGGACTGTCTTTAAATACACAATTTGAGTCCAACATTTAATCTCAACGTATCTCCTTAATTTCTATTCTGTTTTTGCTCATTTTTTTTTGAGTTTTTCTTTATTTTTTATTATCTTTCTTTTCATGATGATAGCTTAAGTATTTTAAGACCCTACATAGTGGGGATGAACAATTTTAAAAGAAGAAAGAAGAAGCAATGAAGCAAAATAATAGTGGCTTTACCAAATGCTCCTTCTTTGCAAATTCATCATCCCCACTAGAAGTTGTGTAATAATATTTTGCGGTCTTCCCATAGGGAGAAAGAGGTGAAAAAATAAAGAAGAACGCAAAAAGAATGGGTGAAAACCAATAAGAAATGAGGAGCAAAATTCAAAAGTCATCTCTCTCTCATTTTTATTTGTTTTTGCCTATTCTTTTTTTGTTTTTCTTTATTTTTTCTCTTCTTTCTTCTTATGTGACAACCATAAAAGTTCACCAAAATAAATTTGAATGATCGACCTAAATCAGGAAAGAAAACTCGAGTTGGAATTCCCTTAATTCCAATTGAATGAATTGGTATTGTGTTATATTACCTTTCCTAATAATGGTAGGAATTTGATTAGACATATTTCTTTTTTAGCTAGGACTTATTGGTGTTGGGACTAAGCCTAGAGCCAGGGTCAGGTCTAGTGCTAGGGTTAAGTGAGAGATTATGAATTAATACAAACATCTTGGGAAGATACACTCCTAGTAGGAGATGGCATAGATGAAGATTAGATGAACGGTTGAGATAAGACTATATGATTGGACGTCAGGTAATTTTGGGAGAATCCCTTTTAGTTACCAGCTTACCTTATTTAGGATAATTTAAATTTGAAATAATAGTTAAGTTTCCATGTGAGTAGGGCGCCAATTAAGATGGGCGCCAGAGTTTATTTTTGGGAAGACTCTTGATTGGCTCAATTGATTGAGATCAATTAAAAATAGGAAAGATAGTTAAGATGCTAATTAAAGGGGGCACCTGGTTTTTATTTGGAAATATTTTGATTAGAGTGATTGATTTGAGATCAATTTAGGTTAAGGAAAGTTGGGTGAATTTCCAATTGACGAGCACTAGATTGGAATGGGCACTAGGAATATTTGAGGAAAATATCTAATTGGTTAATGTGATTGGGATTAGCACAAATCAAGGAAAGTGATTTGGTTTCAATTTGAATTGGATGCCAATTAGTTGGGAGTTAGTGATTCTTTTTAAGGAAAGTCTCTGATTGATTAGTAGTAATTGGGATCTTAATTGGGAATCAATTGGGACATCCAAATAGGGTAGACGCCTGGGAATTTGAAAGCTAAAAGGGCAGTTTCTTAGGATAAGTACGACTTGAGTTGGAAATATATTAAAAGAAGGAAAGCAGTTAAGATTCCACTTAGAAATGGGCGCTAAGATAAATTTCGTCGGAGACTTCTCATTGGCTAGAGAAGATTGTGATCCACTTAAATCAGGGAGGAAGATACTCTCCAACTAGAATAGGAAAGCTTCTAATTGGCTCATGATAATTAAGGTTAACTCAAATAGGAAAAAGTGATTACGTTCCATTTAAAGAAGGAAACCTACTGGGCTATGACTCCCTCTGGGCACCAGGATTAGTCTCGGAGAATCCTTGTAGTTATAAACTTACTAGTGGTGGTTGGGCATCCTCTATAAATAGAGGAGCCGGCTCCATCTTTCCCACAACTCTCTCTTCTCTTTCTCTCTCTCAACCCCTATTTTTTTCTCCTCTCACATTTTTCTCTTGCTAGCCAACTCGAAGAGGCGACGAAGGAGGTGCATAGGATGTTGGAATTAAGGTGAAGCGAGAAGATATCGAACGAACGGTTTGAGGTAGGATATTTTTACGTAATTCTTTCTATGGTACTGTTCTTCTACAACGCCTAGATTTTATTGCGTTTGAAGTCAGATACTTGCGTGTTCCTACTGATGTTGAATTGAACCTTATTCATGCTTATACTCTTGTGACTTTGCTTGAATTATATGCATTTGTTCTCATGTTAAAATTATAGTAATCAATTGTGAGCACTTACATGATTCGTGTCTCTATTGCATGTATGGTGTTAAGAAAGAACCCTAATTTGTGTTTGTCTCTCCTTGTTGCTGTGATCTTCAAGTGCGACTTTGTTGTTCAATTTTAGAAGTCTTGATTCCTAAAGTTAAGACTAATTTAATAAAGGTTATAACATTGCTAAATATTTAGGGTTTTACTAAGCATTACAGTTGTTACACATGAAAAATACACATTTTTATATGCCTTTTTACCTATTTGTTAGTCATATTTTCTAGTTAAAATAAGGAATAAAGTGGGTTCTAGTAGTTAGTTTAGTAATTAGGAATTAACCGATTAATATGCTCTAAATCGCTCAAATTAAAAGTGTTCCATAATTTTATCAATATTTGGTGCGTCTAATGTGGGACATATTTTATTTTGTATAGGTTCAAGTGCTCGGACTGCAGAACATCCAAAGTGAAGTCATTAGACGGGTTTTGAAGTGCCAAAGTGACCCAAGAGCTGAGATCAAGGGCGTACAAAAGATCTGAACCGTTGATGTTCACTGATGAAGAAGACGGGCGCGGAATTAAACTACGGGCGTTCTGATTCGATCCGGCGGATGAGATTGATACAACGGGGTTCAACCAAGCAATTGAAAAAAAAACAAGATAGAACCGAGCCGGTTCAATAGTCATTTCGGGTAAAAAAAAAAGAAATAAAAGAACCCGAGCCGATGGCTAGGGTGTCTTGCAAAACAGAGAAGCAGCAGAGCTCGAGCTCTGCTCGAGTGGCGAGAGAGAAGAGAGGCCGGCGGCCATGGCGACTGTGGAGGACCATCGGCGATGGATTCACGGCGACGTTTACGGCGGTGGTCGCAAGGTTCCGGCGACGATGGTTCAGACGGCGATCAAGAGAAGCAAACGATCGACGGTGAGGTTGAGCAGTGCGACGTCGACGGCCATTCGAAGCGAAGGAGCTCGAGCACGGCAGTCACGATGATCGACGGCGAGAGCACTCGATGGCGACCACTGGCAAAGGTCACGGCGGGGCGTTGCAGACGGAGGAATCGAGCAACAGAGGCAAAGAAGGAAAGAAATTTTTGATTGGGAAAGCTCAGATAGGAAACTGCCAAATCGGGAATGTGGTGAAGCGTCAAGAAAAAAAAATCAAAGTTACAGGCCTGTTTTCAGAATGGTAAGATACCAATTCCCAACTCGATTGAAGTCGGATTTTGTGTCAAATTGAGAAAGCTTCAGTTTTGGGTGCTTTGGCCCTGTTTCGGAATGACTTAAAGATGGGATTTTTATTACACACTTGGACAGGATTCAATGTAGATTGAGCTGCAAATTAACTGATTTGGAAGGTGGCCAAAGGGAAGGTTTTGATTTTGCACGAAATTGGCTTGGAAAGGTTCTGATTTGGGAAAGAGAACTCTTGCAGTCTCTGTATAAAAACAAAGTCGAGCAGAAGAAGAGGAGAGCCGGCCAACAGAGGACCGAGAGCAATTACAGTTCCATAAATTTTGATTTTTTCTTTTCTTTTCCATTTAATTTTTCATCCCGGTTTTTCTTGTTCTTGCGGTGGAGTTGTATCAAGCTGTACAAATTGTACGTACTGTTGCTGGAATAGTCGACTGATACCAAGCAGAACAGTATTGTCTTCCTTTGCATTTAATCTCAGAATTTTTGTAAGTTAATTTTATTTTTAATGGAGATGCATTTTATCAATTTCATATGTGTTCTAGTTAATATGTTTGGCTGAATTAGTTGCTAAGGCTAGGATGTAGGTGTAGTGATTGTAGAGAATGCCTGATTTGTGAAAGTTGAGATTTCCTCTTAAAATTATGCGATAATGTTTATGCGTTCCTGTTTTATTTGCTTAGTTAATTGTGGATATAGCATCAATCATGTTTTTACTATGATTTGAAATTACTATTGCTAATGCATGCTTATATTAATTGTTTAAAAAAAAATTGGATACTAGTTGTGAGTCTCTCGTTAATGGATACATCTAGTGATTTTAATTGTTAATTTAAATAGCATAAAGGGCATGAATTTTATATGAATATTTATGTGTTAAAGTAAGATCTTCCGTAACAATATGAATAAGATTCTAGATTGTTACGAGTATTTTCGAGAATTATAAATTATTGAAAGTTTAGGGTTCTCTATAATTTACTGTATGCCGATTCCAAATCCTTAGTATTTTGTTAATTTGATAAAGTTTAGATTTTTATTTTGTTAATTGATTTAATTAGTCGTTAGTTAGTTAATCAATTTTTACAAATTTCATACTTAATTCAAGGGTTTACTTAGGGTTCAATTAAATTTCTGCCATACAAGTCCTTGTGGGTTCGACCTCATAAAATTATGCGACTGTATTCTAAATACGATTCGTATACTTGCAAGTAAAATTAAAAGATTAATTAAATCAACAACAACAGTCAGTCTCGGAATAGATTTTCATTCTGAGCCAAACTGATTTGTACACCAACTCCTTGTATGAGATAATCCATATTTAATTCCAAAAAAGATATAAAAATATGTTCTCAGTTGGATTGTGTTCTAGACTTACAGGGATATCTCCAATAATTTTCTCCAGTTTAGAAATTGTCTATATTGTTCTCGGGAGGCGTATCTTTGTTAACTGGACAGATTCTGCATTCCTGAATTTTATTGATTTAGATGATGTTGTAACCCAGTGTGTCAACCAAACCCCTATGTTCATTCATGTGTCTTTCCTGCCTATATTTATGTGTCATGTGATGAATAATCTAATTATTTCTATGATGAAGTGTTATAAAAGTATCTTACAATGTTTATAAAAGAAACCTATCTCTGTTAGTTTACATATATTTAGTTTATTTATTCCATGTACTCTACCAACCATTTGTGAAGCCTTAATCTGCTAATACAAATTAGTTCTACCATGTTGATGTGTTTTTAATTAATTATATATGACTTATAAATAGAATTCAGTAGTAGAAAAAATCCTACAAGTACTGTTAGCTTTTCTAAAAACCATGACCGTCTAATGTGTAAAGTATTAAATTAGCAACATCCATATATATGAGTAACTTAGAGATACTATTATTTATTAAAAATATAATAGCTATGAGTCTCCAGGTCATGAACTAGTCTTTAGGTCTTGAACCTATTGTTTCATCAGCTTTCTCTCTTTTATATACACCTTGAATACCAATATGATATTCAAGTCTTCTATCTCTCTTAAAGCCACGATTAACAACATTCCTTATGTCTTTTCTGGGGTTTCTTACTTAATACAATTACATGTAATGCTTTCTGGACTGCGGAACGACCAGAGTAAAGCTATTCGGTGGGTTTTTGAAGTGCCAAAGTAAACAAAGAGCTGAGATCACACGCAGAAAAGATTTGAACCGTTGATATTCACTGATGAAGAAGATAGGTGCAGAATTAAAGTACAGGGCATTTAGATTCGATTCGGTGGAAGAGATTGATACAACGGGTTTTAACCAAGTAAAAAAAAAGATTGAACCGAGCCCGTTCAATGGTTGGTCGAAAGAAAAAAAAAGAAACACAATGGCTCGGGTGTCTAACTGAGGAACAAGACAGAGTAGGCTGAGCTCGAGATAAAGGAGCAGGACTCGACGGTTGAGCTTGCCGACGACGGACGATGCAGCGGCAGGCTGAGGCACTAAACGGCGAGGCTGGAGTGAGGTTTGGGTTCCGGCGAGGCCATAGGTTCCGATGCTGTAGAGGAAGACGAAGGCTAGTTTATTGTGGTGGATTCAGAGCCTTGGTATTTCCCATATTGATTAAACTCAGCTTAGTTTAGTAAAGTTCATTGCTTTCTCTGGATTAATTAAACAAACTACAATTTTCTCTTTAATTTGGTAATTTATTTAACCGTCCCTAAGGTTCAACAACCCTTCAATACTCGATGTAGTACACAATTGCCTTGTGCACTTGCAAGGGTTTAATTTTAAACGATCACTACCCACCTACCATGGCCTACTGAATGAGAACCCCTATAGACACGTGCAGAACTTCCTCGAAGTCAACACTACTTTTAAGCTGACACTGTCCGATGACCAGGTTCGCCTTAGGTTGTTTCCCTTCACTCTGAAAGATAAGGCCAAAGAGTGGCTGCACTCCCTAGCACATAATTCTATTACCACTTGGGAGGAACTACACGCCAAATTCCTATAAAAATCTTTCCCGGTAGGGCAGACCAACAAGATTAGAAATGAAATCATCACCTTCACCCAGCTCCCCAACGAACAATTCCATGAGAGCTGGAAACGAATGAAAGCCCTACTCCGGTCTTGCCCACACCATGATGTGCCTAAGTGGCAGCTCGAGCAGAGATTCCATGAGGGTGTGTGTGATTAACACAAAACCCTAATTAATGCCTCATGTCGAGGCACATTCATGAAAAAGACCTCAGATGATGCTTGGGATCTATTAGACGACTTGAGCAAAAATTCCTTACATAGTGCAACCCTCTCCGAAGGTCACATACCTAGCAGGAATGCCTCAAGGGGAGGCATGTATGATGTTATGGCCACAACAACCCTAGAGCACCAGGTGGCATCTTTGACAGAGAAATTTGACCGATTCTTCTCTAAGCCTTCACCCTATAATCAACCATCTCAAGATGCCTACACCATCTGTGCAAGTCCCATGCATACCAACGTTGACTGCCCTTTAGCCTCACAATTTCCAGACTTAGTACAAGAGCATGTCAACGCTGCTCAGACCTTTCCTAGGGCCAACAACAATCCGTCCTCCAACACATAGAATCATGGGTGGCGTAATCACCCTAATTTTTCATGGAGGCAACCTAACCAAGGGCCTACTCTTAATCAGGCCCCCAGACAAGACTTCTCAAGCCAACAACCGCCCTACCAACCAGCCTCAGCTCCTTCATTTGGCCAACCCACTAGGCGACCGACCTTAGAAGATCAAATGAGCCAGATGTTAGACACCCAATCTACCCTCCTCACGGCCTTAACCAAGATGAAAACCGGGCAAAAGGAGATGAGAGATGAGAGCTGGTCCATTCCCATACCCAATCCATCGCCAAGATAGAGACCCAGTTAGGACAGCTGGCCCAGTCCATGAACCAAAGAGAAGTAGGTACCTTGCCCAGTCAACCCCACCAGAACCTTAGAGGCCAGTTCGCAGTCGAGGGTTCCTACTACCCAAATGAGCAGGTGCAAGCCATTTTACCATGAGTGGTGAGCAAATCGACAATTAGGTTAGGGATTCGTCCGTTGGTACCTCGAGTGAGGAAACCTCCGCTGAGATAGATAAAGAATCCACTCCAACCAAAGTTGTGCCCACTAGTTCTAAAACCCAGTAGGATGACCCGACCAAAGCCAAGAATGAAAGATCCTATCTTCCTAGGGCACCGTTCCCACAATGCCTTGACAAACCCTGCCCATTTAGCAAATCCCACCAAAGAATGGAGTAGATGTTAGAGGTATTCAAGAAGGTTAAGGTCAATCTTCCTTTGTGAGATTCTATAAAGCAAGTGCCTGCTTATGCTAGATTTTTAAAGGACTTTTGTTCCCAAAAACGAAAAGCCAAAGCCAATGTCACCCAAAAGGTTTTCCTGACTGACCAAGTGAGCTCTCTGTTGACACATGATCTTCCACCTATATATAAAGACGCAGGTGTCCCTATTGTTTCCATTGTTATAGGTGACCATACCATTAGCCGAGCTCTCTTAGATTTAGGGAACAGTGTGAACCTCCTCCCTTATTCTGTATATGAACAACTTGGCCTAGGAGATTTACAGCCCACATCCGTCACCTTGCAGTTAGTAGATCGATCTATCAGGAGACCTAGAGGAGTTATAGAAAATGTCCTTGTTGAAGTTGACCGGTTCTATTTTCCTGTCGATTTTGTTGTCTTAGACATGGAACCGGTCGCCAACTCCAAAAGTTAGATACCTATTATCCTTGGCCGCCCTTTCCTTGCCACAGCTGATGCAACTATGAATTGTAGGTCAGGGCTTATGGATGTCTCATTTGAGAACATGAAGGTCAAACTAAACATCTTTAGTGCTTCCCAACAATGCTCTAGTGAAGCTGAGTGTCTTATGGTGGATGACCTAGATGATCTAGTGCAGGAGTTCCAACCATTTGCCGTGCTTAGAGATGCCCTAGAGCATACCCTCTTTTACGACTAGTTAGATGCATATGAGGGTACACCTGACCTTGAGGAGGTACATAGTCATTTAGTGGCGACCCTACACTCTAGATCCGCCCCATGGAGACCCGTCTCGAACCTCTACCTGTGTCCATTACTCCGCCGTTAAAACCATCTATAGAGTCCCCACCTACACTTGAATTGAAACCTCTTCATAGCTCCCTGAAATACGCCTTCCTAGGACCGAACGACACCCTTCATGTGATTATATCCTCCAGCCTATCTAGTGCACAGGAAACCTAGTTGTTGCAGATCCTAACTACCCACCGGAGTGCTATAGGATGGACAGTGGCCGACCTTCGGGGTATAGACCCCTCTGTCTTGTATGCATAGAATAAACCTTGAGGACTCGGCCAAACCATCTAGAGAGGGGCAGAGGCATTTGAACCCTCACATGCGGGATGTGGTGATGAAAGAGGTAGTGAAACTTTTAGATACTGGTATCATTTATCCTATCTTTGATAGTGAATTGGTGAGTCCTATCCAAGTAGTACCTAAAAAGTCGGGCTTAACGGTGAAATCTAACTCTGAGGGTGAGCTTGTGCCAGTAAGAGAAACCACGGGATGGCAGGTGTGTATAGATTACCAAAAGCTGAATTCCAACGCCCGTAAAGACCATGTTATGACTTTCTTAATATTAGGCTATTAAGCTATTTACTTATGCTATTTACTTATTTCCATTAGGCCATGTGGGCCACTACAGTATGAATAGGCTATTTACTTATTTGCATAACATGGCCCATCAGGCCCATCAGCTTTAGGCCCTGCGCCTATATGTAGGAGACGACTTGTCTGGTTTAGGGTATTGATGAATGAATTCCTAGTTTCTCACCTCCTCTTTCTCTACTCTTATCCCCTTCCCTACCACTTTGCCGCCGGCTTTTGTGCATCCTCCTAGGGTGCACAACACTGGTATCAGAGCCATCGACTCCTGGCTTCTGACGCTATGGCTCGGAAGAAGGCTGTGGACAATCCAGAAGGTCCATCGATCCAATCTGACGAGGAGGCACCCACTAGCCAGGCCCAGGCCGCACCTTTTGCAGTCATGGATCCGGCCTTCGTTAAGACCATGACAGACATGATGGCAATGATGCAATCCATGCAGATCTCGCAGCAGGCGATGTTGGAGCGGTTATCAGCGCCGCCACCCCCGCCCACATCTGGGCTGGAGCATCAACAGCCCACCGGCCTGCAAGGGTTTTCCTCCACTGCGGCTCAAGGGCCTCCTCTGCAGACCTCATCGTTCTCTGGTCACTCGTCTCCTCCGCCGCATGGGTTCTCTCAACAAGAAGCTAGGCCGCAGGGCTAGGCCGCTGGTGCAGCCCAGGGCTCTCCCTTACCCCACAATCACACCGCCGGTGCTGCACAGGGATCTCCCTTCCCCCAAGGCCACGCCTTTCAGTCTTCAACTATGTTTGGCCCCTTTGATCCAACTAATATCTTGCCACCAGGGACAGCTGGCACTCATCTGCGTGCCTTTCCTCATCATATTGACTGACCACATCAGCAGTCACAGGGAGATGTGCCGCCCTATGGGCCATTACTTGGAGGACCAACTCTTACTGGCTTCTCCAACTTCATGCCAGGTATGTCTCAGGCCCCATCTCAGGACCCATTCGGACGGGCTTCGGCTGAGCTTCGATTGGCCCGACTTCAATTTCCTAAGTAAAGTGGGGAAGATAGCCCTATTGATTGGATATATCAGGCAAATAAATTCTTTGAGTATCATGGCACTCAGTCGGAAGTTGATAAACTACGCATTGCAGCCTTCCATCTGTCGGGCGATGCCTTAGTCTAGTTCCAATATTTTGAGAGGGATATGCTTCATCCGACATGGGCTGATTTTGTAAATGAGTTATGCGTACAATTCGGGCCAAACGATTATGCTGATTTTAATGAATTGCTAGCATCTCTCCGTCAAACATCCATGGTGCGCGCTTACCATCAGGAATTTATGCGCATAGCTAATCGGCTACCTAATTGGGACCAGGCGGCATTAGTGGGGGCCTTCATGCATGGCTTGCGAGCTGACATTGCAGATGAAATCCGGCAGTTTCGGCCTAAATCTATGAAGGATATCATTGGGCATGCTTGAGTTGCGGAAGAACGGTTGAACTGACAATGGCGTGTGGTCCGGCCCCCCTTTCGGTCTCCTCCTGGACTACCAGCTCCTAGGCCAGTTCCTCTTGTTGGGGCCATCGCTAGCTCTAGGCCTAGAACACCAGCAGGAGCCACCCTGCCTTCCCCTATTCGCAGGTTATCCCAGGCCCAGATGGACTAAAAAAGGGCCAAAGGCCTCTGTTTCAACTGTGAGAGCAACATTTAATCTTGTCATATCTCGAGCACACGATAGCAGTGTTATCGTGTATTTAAATACAAGATTTGAGAGCAACATTTAATCTTGTCATATCTCCCTCATTTTCGATTAGTTTTTGCCCATTCTTTTTGCATTCTTCTATATTTTTTCTCCTCTTTCTTCCTATGAGGATATCTTAAATTCCTTTAGACACATTCTTGTGGGAATGATGTAACACCCGTAAAAATTGGTATGTCTCTAAGATAAAATGAGTTTCGTGGCCTAATGTGAGTATTGGTCATATGGAATGAATTGAAAATTTCGTAGAAAAACTTCTTGAGAAAAATAGTAAGCGATCGATCGCCAGGCATACGCGATCGACCAGGCCAGTGTTTTAAACGAGGAGTAAGGCAGACACGATCGATCACATGAGGTGACAATTGATCGTATCTACTGTGATTTTTTATTTTGAGAGTAGCGATCGATCGTATCTACTAGAGTTTTGAGTATCGCGTATAGCAATCGATCGCCATTGGAAACGATCAATCGCAGGTACTGTGATCGCGCGAAGTAACGCAGCGATCGATCGCCCAGTGCAGCGATCGATCGCACTGGCGGATTTTGAGCCCGAAAAGTGCTATTTTTTAGAAACCTAGTTAAAGTAGATATCAAATCCTAACTAATCAAGGAAGATTAAGTTTAGAACGTCCCTTCTAGGTATGGGGAAGCTTCTAATTGGAGAATTGAGAGATTGGATTGGGAAGGAATTCTATGGGGAAGATATCCTAGTTGGAATAGGAATAAGGTCTATATAAACACCCCTAAGGGGGTTGACTTGTGTTTTATCATACTAGGGAGTTTGTGAATGCTCTAGCTTTGTTTTCTCTCCTCCCTTGTCCAAGCAACCCTTTTCTTCATTCAAGCCTCGTCATATACGAAGGAGTGGAGGTCTTGTTGCGTAGAGAAGAAGAGGAGCTATGATTGGTCGTGCAGTTTTCATTCTACAAAGGGGGTAGGATGGTTTTTCCCGCTAAGTTGATTCTAAACTCTTTCTATCTATTCTATAATGAGTTATTTATTTCTATCTCAGTAGTAGAGAGTATATGAATGCTTGATTTGTTGAGAGATTCCATATTGATTATGATTATGATTATGAGTATGATTCTTGATGTTCATTGAGTGACATATCTTCTAATGCTTGCATAATAGTTTTAGATGGGAACATTATTCATCTCTTGATCTTTTGGATGTCAGAAAGTTATATTATGATTATGTATAGGTTCTGGTTTAATTATACCATATGATTATAGATTGAGATTCTTGGGTTAAGATCTTCATTGTACAAAGGGGAGTATCTTAAATTGGTTTATATAATGAAAGTTGTATAAAATAGGTAATAACTAAGTTCCAGAACATATAAGGATCTATAATAGTCCTAGGAGGGGAGTATTCAATGTTCATAAGATTCTATTATCATGATTAAAGATTAATAATACGTAATTAGCATGTATGATTAAGACTTAGGGGTCTCGGCCAAGACTGTTCCTGCGTCGACGACCTGCAGTATATAAATCATAACTAATCACAAAAAAATTCAAAAAATATGCCGTTTGTTGGGTTGGGAACTAGACTCATAAGATATCTACTACTAAAATTTCAAACCTAGATTCCTACTGTACCGACTGTGGAGATAGCCGGAAGGGGATTGTTATCACCAACACAGTTTATTGTACTTAAGGTCTAAATCACTAATACATATTAACACTTAATGAGACAATTCAATTTGATTAAAGTATCACTAATATATGTTGTAACACATGATATGGACTACTACTATAAGATGGTTGGTCTAAAGGATTAGTACTATGAATAAGTCACTATAACCTATAGTCTTATTATCTACTTACAACTTTGTGTTGGTTTGAGTTCTAATTGGAGATCAAACCATTCCAATCATCCTTTCATCTTGAATTCAGTATCATAAATAGTAGAACCTAAATTCTAGAGATGTTCCTATCTAAACCTAGGCATGAAGTATGTTGTTTGAATTATGATTGCGATCTATTCATACTCTTTTGGCGAGTTACCTGTTGATCAAAGACCTTGGAATCTTGGCGGTGTCCTTGCGAGGAATTGTATTCTATTAAGTGATTGATGATTTAATTCTACTCCAAAGAGTGAGTCCATTCTGATAAAAGATACTTTAAAACCTTTGAGTGTTGTGACCTCTATTCCTTTGAAATATTGCTCATATTGTTACATGATTACTTTCTCCACTAGAGACCTTACGAGGATCTCTCCGAAGTGGATTCATAGTGTGCTCATTAAAGCCATTGCTAGATCTTGCGAGGTCTCTGAATATTTATGCCCGAAGGGAGGCAATATACGTACGTTAGACTGTTGACATTATGGAAGGTCCTCAGTCTCTGCCCATTGTGTCCTTAAGCATTGGTGGGGCCAGCATCCTAGACGCATGGAAGGGTTCCAAAGAGAGGACCCCTAGGGTGGTTCTGGTATAATAGTTAGTCACTTGCGAGTGATTACTTCAGCGAGCAGAAATTATAACTCTTTGCACTATATATGTTTGGAGCCTTTGGTAATATTGGTATTCTCTCCTTACATGTATGATAGTTTGGAGTCTTATTGATGTTTGTTCCCTATACTTGTGAGTTGGGATTGTTATTGTTGACTAACCTTTCTGTTCAGGGGTTGTAAAATGTGTGATCAGTCCTTCAGTTATTATGTATTCCTGTTCCTATTGAGTAAACCATTCTTCATGCTATCTAATGTGTCTCTGGTGGGTTTTTACATCCTACTGGGTATTTCTGTGGAATCCTCATGCATCCTCTGAAGCAGGAGTGAAAGAGTATTGATTCAGGATGATTACAGGACAGGAAGATGGCATAGAAGCGTTAAGATGATTAGAGAATTTTTTTTATTATTTGCTTAGTTTGATATTTGTCGGTCATTGTGTGCCATAGCTTTTATGATTTTCTTTTGATTGACAATTATTGCTATTTACTGTAATAAAGATTAAGTAGGTTTCATTTAATACATTTACAATGTTTTATTTTGAGATTGGATGATGAGTTCCCACGTTCTTGAGTGATCCTAGTATTGTCGACTGCACATCCATATGAGATGATGCAATTGGCTGGTTGATTTGATTATTCCTAAGTCGGGTCCCAGAGTTCCTACCTCACCAAAGATGGTATTCAAGAAGACTTCCACACTCCAATTGAGGTGGGGGATTTTGGGGCCTGACAGCGTGGTATCGGAGCTCAAAACATCGGAACTCTAGAGTCATCAGTCTTAAAAGAACACTGTAATGTATGAAATGATGTAGTAGAACCTGAGTGAGATTACTGAAAGATTCAAGAGAACCTTATCCTATAAGAAGATGTTTGGTTGAATGCTTGCTTTGTATTGTTTATTGTTGTGTGCTTCCGTGTGAGATGGCTTTTTAGGAGTCAAAGGAATGAGGGATGAATTAAAAATTGAGCTATATGTAAGATTTCTAATTCATCTTCTTTCTTTGACTATAAATAATCGACGATGGTGAACTCAGAAGCGCGCGGAAGAAGGGGGTAGCCAGAACATGAGGGATATGATGGGACAGTTGGCTGCGGAGATGCGGAATGGTGGAGGAGCCGGAGGAGCCGGAGGAAATGAGAAAAGGGCCTACTTTGGAGCGATTTGAGAGAGCTGGATCTGAGTTCTCAGGAGAGGACGACCCTAAGGTACCTATTGCTGATCGGATTACTTTCGCGACTTTCCTTTTCGTCGGAGAAGCTGTCTTTTGGTGGGAGTCTATAGAAAGAAATAACTTCGGTGAAGGCCAGGATATTACTTGGGAGGAGTTCAAGCAGGTCTTCAATAAGAAGTATTTTCCACCACATATTCAGCAATGCAGGGAAAACGAATTTTTGGAGTTGGTACAAGGTCTGTACTTCAGTACGAGACTAAGTTCGAGCAGCTTCAGCGTTTTGCAACTGATGCTTGTCCAAATGAATTAGTGAACACTCATAGGTTTGTAGATGGGTTACAGAATGGACTGAGAGCGAGGGTGTTGGCTTCTCAGCCACCTACTGTTGTGAAGGCGGTTGAACTGGCTTCCATTTTGGAAGATGACTTGAAGAGGACCATGGAGAGGAAGAACAATTAGGTCAAGAACTCAGAGAACAAGCTGAAACATCCGATGGAAAAACGGTTCAGGAACAATCGAGGCAACAATCGTCCTTTCAAGCAGCAGAGGCAACAGCAACAACAGAACCAGATTGATGTTCAGAATCGTCAGCTACCAAGGAACAATGGCAATGGTGCTGGGAACCAATGCAGAATCTGCGGGCAGAATGCACACATTGGAAGATCTTGTCCTTAGGACCCGAGAAGATGCAATACCTGCAATGAGATAGGTCATATTTTGCCTTATTACCCTAATTGTGAGAAAAAGGGTGTAGCTGAGACGAATAAGAAGGTGCAAGCGAGGATCTTTGCGATGATGTTAGAGGACGCGCGGGCTTCAAATGAGGTCATTGAAGGTAATCTTCTAGTCCTCAATAGCCTTGCTAGGGTTTTAATAGATCCAAGAGCTTCGAGATCGTTCATTTCATCTATTTTTGCTTTGAGTCTAGAGAAGCCATTATCTAGACTTAATTATGATTTGTTGATTGCTACACCTGTTGAGGACTCGGTTATAGCAACTGAGTTTCTTGAGAAATCTCCTGTGATGCTAGGGGATCAGGTATTGTGTGCTGATTTGATGGTGACTGATATGTATGATTTTGATGTTATCTTGGGAATGGATTGGTTAGCCAATTACGGGGAAAATGTAGATTATAGTAAGAAGAAGGTCTACTTTAGAATTCCTGGCGAGAAAGAGCTAGTTTTCCAGGGGATATGAGTGAGAAAGGAGAATTAATTATCTCAGCAGTAAGAGCTCGGAAACTTATGGCTAGAGGATGTAGTGCCTATCTAGCAAGTGTGTTGCCCTTAGAGACACCTATCCCAAAGATTTTGGAACACTTAGCTCACGTATAACATATTCTTAAGGACAATCGGTTATATGCCAAGTTCAGCAATTTGGCTGGATAGAGTAAACTTAATTGGACATGTGATATCTAAGGATGGGGTATCAGCGGACCCAGCAAAAGTGGATGCAGTTTTGAATAGGGAACAACCGAGGAACATTACAGAAATTCAGAGTTTCTTGGGATTGGCAGGATACTACCGAAGATTCATAGAAGGATTTTAAAGTCTAGCCTTACCAATGACAAAGCTGACCAGAAAGGGAGTGCAGTTCATTTGGAATGAGGATTGTGATAGAAGTTTCCAGGAGTTGAAGAAAAGATTGACATCAGCGCCGATTCTAACCCTACCATTGGGATCAGGAGGTTTTGTCATCTATAGCGATGCTTCAAAGTGTGGATTGGGATGTGTACTGCTGCAACACGAGCGTGTAGTGGTGTATGCATCTAGACAATTGAAGATTCATGAGCAAAACTACCCAACACATGATTTGGAGTTGGCAGTAGTGGTGTTTGCGTTGAAGATTTGGAGACACTACTTATATGGAGAAACATTTGAAATGTATACTGACCACAAGAGTTTGAAGTACATCTTTTCTTAGAAGGATTTGAATACAAGACCGAGACGATAGTTGGAGTATTTGAAAGATTACGATTTTTCCATCCATTATCATCCAGGAAAGGCAAATGTGGTAGCAGATGAACTGAGTAGAAAGACTGGAATAGTTGCAAACATGATGGGCATGAATGGAAGCTGATACAGAGATTGGGAGAGTGTCATTTGGAATGGCCGACCTCACAACGAACTTCATTGCTCGAAAATATTTCAATTAGATCAGCCATATACGAGAAGGTGCTATACCAAAAGCGCCTATATCAAAAGCGCCCATTCCAAATATTGCTATTTACTGTAATAAAGATTAAGTAGGTTTCATTTAATACATTTACAATGTTTTATTTTGAGATTGGATGATGAGTTCCCACGTTCTTGAGTGATTATGGTATTGTCGACTGCACATCCATTTGAGTGATGCAATTGGCCGGTTGATTCGATTATTCCTAAGTCACGTCCGAGAGTTCCTACCTCACCAAAGATGATATTCAAGAAGACTTATGCACTCCAATCGAGGTGGGGGATTTTGGGGCCTGACAGATGATGAATTTACAAAGAATAGTTTGCCACTCGGCCAGAAGTACTTCTCGGTGCAAATTTTAAATTTTTCGTTCCCAAAATATATAAATAAAAAAACAAGGATTTTGAGTTGTCAAACCACTTCTGCACTAGAATGGGGAGGTGTGAAAGTGCTTCTTCAGGCCGTGTTAATGAGCTTTTTTTGCCTGCTCGCAGGTAGAATAGGTCGTCTGACCCGAGAAAGCTGCTGTAAATGTTTATGCCCACACAGTAACATCTCTCCACCGGCAAGCCTCTGCCTCTGACAGGTAACTTTTGCGGGAAGCTTTTGTGAAATGGGGTGCGGCTCAGGGCGGGTAGAACATGAAGAGTTTAGTGTATAAGGTTTAGGGTTGGGTGGGAGGGAAAAATGGGAAGAACAGGTCCCAAAACCAGGTTAGATGGCATGAGCCCAGAAAAACTGGGTAATATGGTATTCCGAGCTCTGGCCAGGTAATATGGAAAAATCTCCCTCAACAATGATGTAATCGATGGTGACCTCGTAACAAAATGCACCATTGTAAAGGACTGTCATCAATACTGGGTAATTTGTAGAGAAATTCATGCACATTAGCCTTTGTTTTTGTTGTCTAACACAAGAATTTGATGGTTATGATTGAGTAATTCAGAAGATCATTAGTTACATTAGTATAAGCAAATAAACCGCTTACCTTGATCAACTCCTGATAAAAAATTGCCTCTACTTCAGGTTATTGTTATCAATCATTGGCCCAAAATATTAGTATTATGAGGTCTACTCGGATAACCATAGGAATGATGCCTATATGAAATTCAAAATTTTACAAAGAACGAATGAAGGTCCTGCATGATAAACACATTCATAGAAAAACTTTTGAACCATCATAAAAAGTTCTTTTGTATAACTCTAGATTGCATTTATTTCCTGGCAAGCTCCGTTCTAGATGGACTGGTCCATTTATTGTTAAGACTGTTTATGCTCATGGAGCTGTAGAAATTGAAAATCCAATGAATGACAATGTGTTTAAAGTAAATGGTCAAAGACTTAAGTCATACCTGGAATTGATTCCTTCAAAGGTTGAGAGTATCCCTCTGTTTGATCCTATTTATCAGGATTGAGTTCTTTTAAACTTTGTTTGGCTGAAGAAAATAAACTTACCGCTCCTGGGAGGCAGCCTAGCCTTTTCTTTGTTTTAGGTTACTTATTAGTTAGATGATATTTTCTGGTTGGATATTGTGATTGCTCTCACCTTCTTATTTGCTGATGATTTTCATTCTCATGGAATTCTATCAATTTGCAGTTCTCCAAGTAACATCTATCCTTGACCCTCTTTATTTTTTATGTCATTTATTTTATTCATAATATTTTCGACAATGTTTAGTTTAGGTTTGGGGGTGTATAGAAATAACATTATTTATTGAAAAAATCAATAAAAATTAAAAATTAAAATAAAATTTGATTAAAAAATATATAAAAAATTAATTTTAAGCTTATTTTTTTATATATCCTATCTATTCATATTACAATTTTTAGAGAGACTAATTTACATAGAAAGTGTGAGTGAATCAATTTGAGGATGGAGACACTTAGATATGATGTTGCGATTCTTTTGCAATCCTCTTGGACTTATGTGCTCATATTTTCTAAAAATCACTCACACACATCAGTACACTTTGAAATACCATCTAGAAATTTATTAACTACCATTTTTAGTGGGATACCTTTTCTCAAGTCTATTTTCGAAAATATGGTATTCTTAGAGCTTCATGATCATGATAGACTATTTGCTTAGCTTTTATGGTGGAGGCGGCATGAAAATAGGTTGAGAGTATAATACATCTGAAAAAAATCCAAATAGAAAGTTGGTACATGATTGCTTAACTTTATTGGGTCACTTAGTTGAGACTTGGGTCCAAAGGGGTCTTACCACAGGAAGAGTTTTACCATCACCCAAAAATGCATATTTGAGTTCAGTTGGTAACTTTTTGAATTCCAATTTTTGTGCTTGAATGTTTGATGCTGTAGGCAATTTTTCACTCAATGGTAGCTCCTCAAACTTGGGTTTCCATCCATTCTCTTCCAATACCTGCAGAGAATTCAGCAAAGAACAAATCTCAGCCCTATCAAAATCTACTTTATACGCATCATATAAAGAATTCACTAAGCAAACTTCTAAAGGGTCAAAAAAAGATGAAACGTGAAATTGATCTCTAACAACGGTATCAACCCAATTTATTTCTTGAACATCAGTATCATCCCCTGGTTGTTTACAAACATTAAATATATTCAATTCCAAAGTCATATTGCCAAATGAAAGTTTCATCATTCCATTCCTACAATTAATCAAAGTATTTGAAGTAGCAAGAAATGGACGACCTAATATGACAGAAATAGTTGCATTTGCATTCATAACAGGATGTGTGTCCAAAATAATAAAAATAGGAAAGTAAAACTTGTCTATCCGAACAAGCACATCTTCCACCACTCCCCTTGGGGACTTTAACAGAACGATCAGCAAGTTGAAGAGTAATAGTGGTAGGTTTAAGTTCCCCAAGACCTAACTGAATGTACACTGAATAAAGCAAAAGATTAACACTAGCCCCAAGATCAAGCAAGGCTTGGTCTATCCTAAAGTTCCCAATCAAACATGAAATAGTTGGACATCCGGATCCTTATATTTGGGCGGGCTTTTGTGTTGAATTATAAAACTTACCTGCTCAATTAAAAAGGCTTTTTCTGCACATTCAACTTATGCTTAATAGTATACAAATCTTTCAAGAACTTAGCATAAGAAGGCACCAGTTTGATTGCACATAACAAAGGGATGTTAATTTTCACCTGCTTAAAAAGTTCAAAAAATTCAGCATTTTTGTTCAGCTTTTGAGGTGGTTTCAACCTCTGTGGAAAAGGAGCTAGAATAGGACATATCACATCTTCACTCGACCCAGACTTATCAATTTCCTCATTATCATGTTTTGATTCATCACTCTCAGGAGATTTTCAGGCCTTTAGTGGAATTGTTTTGTCAATTTTTTTTTCCATTACGAAGAGTGGTAATAGACTTAGCATGTTCAAGTTGTGAATAAGAAGATTTAGTATCCATCATGTGAACTTGCCCTTGCGGGTTGGGTTGGGGTTGAGCAAGAAACCCTACCTTTCTCTTGAACAGCTAGAGAAGATGTCAATTTAGTGAGAGAGCTCTTTATGTCATTAATGGCTTGTGAGGTTTGTTGATTAATGGTACCCTTGCCCTTGCATGAAAGTTTGCAATGTCTCCTCAAATGTCTTCCTGTGAGGTGGAACATATGAAGTATAATTAGAAGATGCTTGAGGAGGCGGTGTTTGTGCAACACTTTCATTCCTCCAACTAAAGTTTGGGTGATTCCCCCATCTTGGATTGTATGTGTCTCCATAAGGAGAGTGCCTCTTGAAAGTGGTCATGGAATTTGCTTGGTCATGTAACACCTCCTTGAAAGCAGGAATGGTAGGACATTCATTAGTCAGGTGTCCCATGACATCACAAATTTCACATGCCTCTTCAGTACCAACAGACTTAACAATATTAATTTTCCCTAATTCTATAGCCTCCACCTTCCTAGCCAATGAGGCGAGCCGAGCACTCAAATTATCCTCCTCCCTAAGATGATGCATACCCCCACTAGTAGTTGAAGACTTCGGCTTACTAGAAACATAAGAGGGATCAGTGGGGTCCCAAGAATTTGAGCCTTCAGCTATTTGATCTAGGAAATCAAGTGCTTCATTAGGGTCTTTATCAAAGAATTCCCCATTGCACATTGTTTGCAAAAATTGTTTCATTGAAGGCGTCATCCCATCATAGAAGAAACCAATGGTGTGCCAGTTCTCATACCCATGATGGGGATAAGAATTTAACAAATCTTTATAGCGCTCCCAAACATTGATAAAATGATTAATTTTGCTTTTGGGCAAAATTTGTTATTTGTCTTTTCATAACATTTGTCCCTATGAAGTGGGAAATTTTTTTTAAGGAATTCAGTTTGTAGTTCTTTCCAAGTTCCTATAGATCTAGGCTGAAGGGAATTCAACCATGTCTTCGATTTGTCCTTCATGGAGAAAGGAAATAATTTCAGCCTAATAATATCCTCACTACAAGCTTGCTCAAAAGTTGCACGTACTTCTTCAAATTCCTTTAAATGCAAATAAGGATTTTCATACTCTAGACCATGGAATTTGGGAAGCAAGTATATCATTCCCGGCCTAAAAGTAAAATGATGTCCTTGTAGAGGCAGAATAATATAGGAGGGTGTGCTAGTGCGTGCAGGTTGAAGATAATCACGCAAGGGCCGCATTGGTGCATCATGTTCAATCTCATTTTCATTAACATCATAGTCACTACCCTCATCAGGTATTTTGTTTGGTGTGTGTGATTGAATAGTAAACTCAAACAATGGATTCTCAATCAAAATATCAAAATTATTTCTAACCAATCGTCCACTGATTTTTAAATAACATGAACGAGTGTAGAAATACTAAAGTATGAATGTTATGGCACGAATTATAGAGCAAGGATTTTAAGCAAAGAGTTCTATAGAAAACAGTGTAAAGCAAAGTGTTCCATTTTCAATCACTATCAAATATCGTACTTTGATTTAATTTATAACTCAATTCAAGCAAATGATGATTTACTTCATTCAATCGAAAAGTATAATAATTAAATTAACATGATCATAACAAAGGTAATTGATTGAATTAATTCTCATACGCTCTCAATTAGTAATAGCAGGGAATCACAAGCATTCGACATACCTTCCATTAATGACGAATCATGCAATTATACATACTACTAATGTTTCCCAAAATAAATTGTCAATCAATTTAAACATTAAAGCTCACAATTAAATCAAATAGATATTCGATTAGATATTAAAAACTTCACACTTATGCCCTAACTCAAGGATTTAGCTACTCATTATCATAAGAAAAGAAATCAAATTCGGAAAAAATTGCATCGTCGGTACTGTAGCAGCATCACTATTCACAAAAAACATTGTAGCTGATTTACTGTAGCAGCACACTGTTCATCGTCTTCCTCAACAGCCCAGAATCACTGTAGCGGCACTATAGTACTGTAGCAATTCAAAAATAGTGCAAATTATTCCTCCTTTCTCGTCCTCTTCTCTCCACCGTTCGACTCTTTCTCCACCTTGGGCCTTGTTGCCACCGGAACACCTCCAAAACAGCTCCCTTTTCTCCCAAAATGAAGCTCTATTTTCTTTTTCCAAAAATGTCCTTTTTATATAGGCTGCAGCCTCGTCCTGATTTAGATAACTCCAAATCCAAATCAAGTCCTATTCCAACTCAAACTTATCCAAGTGTTGGTTTCCTAGATTGAACCAAATCCGATCATACCCAAGTATATCTCAGTTCAAATTTGGTTTGAGCTTATCTATGCACAGATCCAAATCAAAGACAATCCAAGTCGGGGATGCCTCTTCCAAATCAGACTCTCGCTTAATCACACCTCTTCCAATCCTAGTCGAGCATGAGTTTCCTCTGTTCTTCAAGTCCGCAGTGAGCCCTCATCTAAGATCGAGCAACAATGCCGACCCATTGTCTACCGTTGACCACGAGCTCACAGTCCTCCGTCGCTGCCATCGGCCATGAATGCCTCAAGTGGCCGCCCTTTTCCTTCTCTGTCGATCGCTCGAACAGAGCTCTGTTTGATCGCTCGAACAGAGCTCTGTTTGATTCTGGCTGAACCACCCGAGCATCAGCTCGGGTTGATTTTGTTTTTTTTTCTTTCTTCAACCGAACCGACTTAACCGCTTTAACTGGTTCAATTCAATTTGGGTAAAACCCGTTGAAGGAATCTCATTCACCGGATCGAATCTAAATGGCTTCTTCATTTTTATTATGCTCTTCTTCCGCCAATATGCAATCTGCACTTTTGAACCTACAATAATAAAATCAAACCAAAATTAGACGCATAATAAAAATATAATTCCTTCAATTCATTAATGCATCTAAATTAATTCATTAGAGCAATTTAATTAGTAATCCCCTAATTACTATCCTAATCACTAATAACCCATTTTATTCCTATTCTATCATTAAAAATCCACTAGCAAATAGGTAAATAGAGCAAATAAATGTGTATATTTTATGTATATCACTAAGCTGATCTTGAAGTTAGGCATTGCACAATCATGAGAAAAAAAAGAAAAAAAAAGAGAAAAGAAAAAATGGTGTATTATGCTTTTATGCCCTGTACTATGGAGTTATGGTTGGGTTATTGAGCTCGATTGTAACTTGACTAATGGGTCACATTAGAATGTGAGGATAATAGAAATTTAGATTGTATGCCTATTTGTTCTGTACCTTTGCTTTTCGAAAAGTAATTATATATCTATCCTGGGCAAATATTTTCAATATGAAGGTGTGGAACATAACCACTAATTTAATCGTCTCTGTGCTTCAAATTGCTTATTTATTCAAGTATTAGTGGTTAGCCTATTTAAATATTGTTGTGTGTATGTGCAGGGATACATAAGATTTTATTATTTTAGGTTACATGTTTGTGGGTAGCATGGTTGTAAACCCTCACAAGACAAAACTCGTCCTACCAGGGACACCGAGGGGTTTAAATGGCTTGTTGCATATGCTCAATGCAATTGTGTTCCCTATGAAAGTGACATTTTATTTTAATAGCCTTGGGATTTTCCTTATTTGTTTTACCGAGGACTAGAAAAATATAGATTTGGGGTATTTGATATACATAAAATATACACATTTATATGCTTTAATTATCTATTTACCTGTGCAGCTTTAATGATAGAATAGGAATAAAGATTAGTAATTAGAGGATTAATAATTATTTTACTCTAATTAACTAATTTAAATGCATTAATGAATTTAAGGAATTATATTTTCATTATGTATATGTTAAATGCTTGTGATTCCCTGCTATTACTTTTGAGAGCTTAAGAGCATTAATTCAATTAATTACCTTTGTGATGTTCATGTTAATTTAATTGTCATATTTTCCTATTGAAGTGAATTATTATTTGCTAGCAATTGAGTTATAAATTAAATCAAAGTACGATATTTGATAGTGATTGAAAATGGAACTCTTTGCCTTAACATTCTTGCTCTAGAATCTTTGTTGTTACTAATTCGTTTCTGATTTGTTTTTAAATAGTTTCAATTTGTTTTTTAGTTTCTTTTTAATTCATTAGTTAATTAATTATCATTTCTATACTCTTTTGTTTCTTTTTAATTCGTTAGTTAATGAATTATGATTTCTACATTCTTTCATATTATTTAAAAATCTTGTCGTAATAAGTTAAGTAATTTTTAATTAGAAGTAAAATTGTAGTTTAGGGTAAAGTAAAATAATCCTAAGTTCACTTTCTGTTGTTCGACCTTAGATTGAATAAGAATATTGCGATTGTCAACCTATTTTGGGGTTCGATCAAAAACTGTTTTGTTCTGTTATATCTCCTTAATAAGGGTTTCTTAGTTACTTAACAAGAATAGGCTATTATTAGTCGTTGATTATGTTAGGTTGTTTATTTCAATTAAGCACAATAGGCCCACTAGGGCTAGACTATGTAAAGGGCATCCTTGTCGTATTCAGGAATAAGATTGAAGCCCTAATTTCCCATCTCATCTTCTCTCCTCTCCTCTCTGCGTCCTGCCACTGGCCATTGTGTGCCCATGAGGGTGCACAGCACTGGTATCAGAGCACTCAGATCCTTCCTCTCATTTTCATGGCCAAGAAGAAGGCAAGGGAAGTCCAGGATGGTCATTCGAACCAGATAGACGAGGAAGCACTTCTAGCACAAACTGCCCCTATTGCCGCCATGGATTCAGCTATGCTACATGCCATTGCGGAGTTCACCGCGGAGGTGCGTTCTCTGTGCCTCAGCCAGTAGACCCTCCGGAGCACCTGCCAGTTCCTGTGCTCCTTCGGCGCTGCAGGGCTCTCCCCAGTTGTAGCCTCGCGTCCCCCCTTCATCCACGGTATTTGGAACCTTTGACCTTGCGAGTATTTTTTCCACAGGTGCTATCGGAACTCATCTGCACGCCTCCCCTAATCCAGCCGCCATTCTTGTCACAGTAGGGTTGAATTACATTTCTTTGGTAGTGCTATAGGCCCCACTATTCAGACTGACTTCAACAATTTTGCCATAGGTATTTACCATTCCTCCACTAACGATGCCTCTGGAAGATATTCTGTTGAAGCCCGACTGGCCCATTTCCAATTTCTCAACTATGCGGGTGACAAGAGTCCCATTGACTGGATTTATGAGGTGAACAAGTTCTTTGATTACCATGGTACTAATTCTGACATGGAAAAACTGCATATTGCCGCCTTCCATTTGATGGGTGACGCACTTGTTTGGTTCTAGTACTTCGAGCGAGACACCCTCCACCCTACATGGGACGACTTTATTAATGATCTCTATATTCAGTTTGGGCCGAATGAGTATGCTGATTTCAATGAACTCCTAGCCGCCCTATGCGAGATGTCGACTGTGTGCACCCATCTCCAGGAGTTTATGCGAATTGCCAATCGTCTGCCTAATTGGGCCCAAGCAGCATTGGTGGGGGCCTTCATGAATGGTCTGCAAACAGATATTGCTGATGAGATTCATCAGTTCCGACCAAAATCTATGCGGAAGATTATTGGGCATGCATGTGTTGCGAAAGAATGTTTGACTCATCAGCGTCGCGTGGTGCAACCTTTCCCTCGTCCTACTTCTGCGCTCAGATGGAGGAGAAGTGTGCAAAAGGGCTCTGCTTTAATTGTGGTGAACGCTACACCCTGGGGCACCGGTGCCGCACACCACGTACTACCTTTATTTTGAAGGAGTCTTGTCCTGAGTGCGAGGATCCCACCGGCTCCCTCACAGCCGTTGACTATGAGGATACCGCACCCGAGATTTCCTTCCATGCCTTCTCGGGGGCGTATTCCCCACACACTATGTGAGTGCAAGGTCAGTTGAAATGCCAACCTGTAGCTATTTGGATTGACAATGGGAGTACTCACAACTTCATTAATGATAAGGTTACCCAATGTTTGGGCTGCCATATTGCCCAGTCATGTGCCTTCAATGTTCTCATTGGTGATGGCACCCACATGCACAGTCGTGGCTTCTATCCGCGTGTTTCTCTTCACATTCAAGGTCAAGAGTTTACTGTTGACCTCCACTTATTACCTACTAAGGGAGCTGACATCTTTTTGGGGGTTGAATGGTTTTAAGAACTCGGTGATGTGGTATGGAACTTCAAGGATTTGGTCATGTCATTGGCACCAATGAGCAGTGGGCCCGGGTTCAAGGTTCCAACCCCAGAACCCTACAGTCAGCACAAGCAATTGGATCTCTTTTCCGGTACCCTTATCAAGGGCTTATGCTACAGATGATGGTGGACCAGCCCATGGCTCCGGATGCCCTTCCTGCTGATTTGATGGATCTCCTTGATGAGCATGCCTCCCTCTTTGGTGAACAGTCGGGGTTGCCGCTGCTGCAGGGCACGATCATTAGATCCCTATTCTTCTAGGGTCGAGCCCCGCTAATGTCCATCCCTATCGTTATCCTCATGTGCAAAAGGCAGAGATTGAACGCTTGGTGGTCGAGATGCTTGATGCAGGTATTATTTGACCCAGTTGTAGCTCTTACGGTATTATTGGTGCAAAAAAATGTCATATGGCAGTTTCGCATGGATTACCAAGCTTTGAACGCCATCACTTTAAAAGATAAGTATCCCATTCCCGTTATTGAGGAGCTCCTTGACGAGTTATCTGGTGCTCAATATTTCTCTAAGCTAGATTTACATTCCGGTTACCATCAGATACGAATGCATCTAGCCGGCGTTCACAAAACCGCTTTCCGAACTCTTGATGGCCACTTTGAATTCCTTGTCATGCAGTTTGGCTTGACCAATGCATTGACCACATTTCAAAGTCTAATGAATGATATCTTTCGTCCTTTGTTACTGTAACACCCGAAAAATCGGTATGTTTATTGAAAACTGCTATTTTAGGAAACTGGTCTAAAATAGGAAAGTTTTTGTACATGTTGTGATTTTTTTTAGTCTGGTATATCAATCTAGTATGTGGAGTTTTTTTTCCGATGCTTGTTGGTCGATGAGATCGACTAACCAGATTAGGCAGGCTCCCTGAACGCGAGGACTAGACCTGGCGCTGAGACCCATATGATGCCAGGGCCAGAGTGCCAGATCAGGGTTGGTCACAAGTGTGATTACACTTGTGGTGGTGTCGAGATGGACGTGTTGCCAGGTTCAGGACCCGTGCATGGTGGAGCGATGCATCGCGTGCGTGAGGCATCAGGACCGTTCATCTGAGAACCATGTTCCAAGATGCAGAAGGACCAAGAGCTAGAGCCACGTGGACTCTATGCTTGGTGCATCATTCTCATGGATGACGTGGTATACCCCTTGGGCCCATGACTTGGAGGACCAAATCGTGGGAACCAATTTGAATTGCAAACCCCCTTAATTGTAACTAATTGATTTCATTTGAGATTTGAGTTTTAATTATGACAAAATGGGGCAAATATGGGACATGATTGGGACGCCCTAAAGGAAAGCTTGCTTGGCCCTTCCATTCTAAGGGATGATGCCAAGTGTGTAAATGAAAGAGATCTTGGTGATGGACACCAAGATGGGAGGTTACAATCTTGTTTTAGTAACAAATCAAATTGGTTTCAAGCCCTTCTTTAATGGAGGCTATAACCGATATTGGATTGAGGAGAATCTCATCCTGGCTGGAGTGGATGTGCTGGACCACCCTACAGCCCTTGGATGAGATGGGAATGTGAGGTTGAGATTGTATGGCATGGCCTATTTAAGCCATGCATTGGAGGGACCGGCCATTTTTTTTTTAATTGGCAGCCTTGCATCCTTGTGTGGTGAGTTTCCCTCCTCCATTTCGTTCTCTTCTCTTCCTTCCCAACCAGCAGAAAGCCTTGTCCTTGTGGTAGTTGTGGTGTGAAGAATCGACGAGGTCTTGGTGTGGTGCGATCGGTGGCATACTTGCACGTCGAAGTCCGGTTCTTCAAAGCAAGTAGGATGATTTTATTTTTTCCCACAACCTTACCTGCGTGTTTCATGAGATAATGTTCATATTTGATGCCTTAATTGTCACTGATTCGATTATAAATCTCTGTTTTGGATTATATTGCTATCTTTCATATTGTGTAGTAATGCAATAGACGTGTATGCATGATTGATTAAAACCTTGCTAATGCTATCTGCTTATGCTTTACGTACTAGTTCTAATTGACAATCCCTTGTGTTTCAATGGTTGATATCTCTGGTGTTTAGGCTCTGTTGAAGCTCTGTCCAATAAAAGTTAACTTTATAAGTGAAAACTGGTTAATCTTAAGTTAATAGAGTCCATGATCGGGAATCGTACCCTAATCACATACTTTATGTTTGATTCTGTCACAAGGACTTGTGTCCAACGAGTTTCTGGTGGTTCAAACGTGGGTCTGGATTTCATGCTGGGATCTGACACAATCCTTCAGTGTCCATCATTAGATGTCCACTTTGGATAATAAAATGAGGTTTAATGGAACTGATCGATGTATTCACAATCGGGTAGTTTGCCTAAGTGTATACCATATGCTAAACAATGGATTAATTAGCGAATATTAGTAAGACTTACTCTCTGTTGTACCAAACAGGGTCTGACGTCATGTCAATATGTTCCAGTACACAACAGTGTCCGGGAACACATGGCTCATTTGGTATCACATGAATAATGGAACTAAGTGTGGTATTCTTGAAACGGGTTGTAAAAGTATATCAGAAAATGAAAGATACTATGGAATATCAGCACCATTTTGAGTTCTGAAAATGATGAAAGGAGTAATCAAATAATGTCAGTGAGAGTTAATAATCAATTAATTAAGTATGTAACATCAATTAATCAACATGGATTAAGTTAATAATTCTCGGCCAGAACTGTCCTGCACTGAAGAGTTGTACTAGAAAATTTATAACTAAATGTACAAAAATCCAAAAATTAAGCCGTCTATCAGGTTATAAACTAGACAGCTAGGACTATTTACGGTAAAAATTTTAGAGATTATTTCACTCTGTACAGACAGTAGTGATCGAGAGAAATGGGCTATCCTGTTGGGGCAGAACACTGTTTGTTGTATTAAAAACCCTAAAACACTATTACCACTATGAATTAAGGTTAAATACAATGCTTAAGACCTAATTAAATATGATAAGATCTCTAGGACTTTGGTAACAGTAACCCTAAAAATTTATTTACGGGTCTTAGAGCTGAGAACATCTGTCCAAAATTAATGGTCCTATGTGTCTCAACTCTTGAACGATTCTTTGTTCAAGAAGCCTTGTTGCTTGTTCCAAAATGACTCAGACATGATCTATTTCTGGACATGTCATTCAAGCGTTTCTATTCCGGGGATTGTCAATTCTAGGGCTAGGTACGGTGAGGGTGTAAGAGTGTTGACCTTTGATGAATCTTATTGGCGTGTCTTGTTGATGAGTCACCTTGTCGGGTCTCAATTGAGCTCCCTGACATAAGCATTCTAAGTTATTGAGCACTTCCTTGTCAGTCGATTCGGGTTGTGTCCGAACATTGTCTTTTCACTCCAATGAAGAGTCAAATTCAGAAAGTTGTGATTCAAGCCTCTTAATGAGATGGCTCACATGTTTTCAGTGTCAATCGATTGAAATAACTGTTTCTCTGCTAAGAGTCATTTATGAGAACTCTTAGTTGGAATCATAGTATGCTCACGAGCCATAGCTAGACCCATGGTGGTCTCAGATTTATTGAACCTCTGTAGTTCAGCCGATGACGGCAACCCATGCGCTTTAGATTGTATGACATTACGGAAGGTCTGCAATCTCTGCCCATTGTGCCCGTAAGCACCGATGGGGCCAGCATCCCTAGACGCATGGCCGGGTTCCTCTGTAGAACCTCTAGGATGTTCTGGTATTGATGTCCATAGGGGAAGTGGACAGAGCTGAGAGCAGAATTTATTATCTCCAACCCTTTGGATGCTTGGAGCAGATACTCTTGTGACATCTCCTTACTCTCTGTAAGTTTGGAATCTTAGATATTGATTTTATCCTTCCTTGACCTTTGAGAGTCTCGGATAATGATTGGTTTCCAGGTAAGCGAACTGCATAATTGATGATCCTGAGTCTATTTGTACTTGTCTTCAATCTTTGAGTCTTTTGACATTTGAATTATTATTCCATTGTGGGTTTTCTTGTATCCTACTGGGTATTTCCTATGGAATACTCATGCATCCTCTGATGCAGGGATTAAGATGGAACGGAAGTGATCGGCTATTACTTTTGGTGATGATGGATGCAGGAGTCAGAAGACAAGTTACTTTTAATTTAATGTTTATGTTGATGATTGTTGAACTTGCGGCCTGTGTGCCCATTTTATTTTATTATGAAGACTTATTGAATAATATAATAATTAATTAGAATTTTATTTTGTTATTCTATCTCATGTACGTGGGTATGGTTTAAGTCTTATCGATCCAGTAAGACCCAGGCATATAAATGGGTATGTGGTGATTCGAGTATTCGGTCCGTCCCAGATTCTGACCCTTATAACCTTAATTGGATTATCGCTTCCACGCATATTGGGTTTTGGAAATTTGGGGTGTGGCAGTTACGGCGATTTGTTCTGGTTTTCTTTGATGATATTTTGGTGTACATTTCTTCTTGGGAAAGTCATCTCGTCACCTCCAGACAGTGTTTGATGTTTTGGCGGCTCACTCCCTCTGGTTGAAGCGCTCGAAGTGTTCATTTGGCCGTAGCCAGGTGGATTATTTGGGACATATAATCTATGCCAAGGGCGTCTCTACTGATCCAACCAAAGTGGAAGCTATGATTGATTGGCCAGTTCCTAAGTCACCGAAGGCCTTGCGATGGTTTTTGGGGCTGACCGGTTATTACAGGGGCTTTATTGCACATTATGGCACCCAGGATACTCCACTCACCGCTCTACTTAAGGCCGGGGCTTTTCAGTGGAGTTCCGTGACACAGAAGGCATTTGACACATTAATGAAGGTGGTGTCTACAATGCCAGTGTTGGCCTTGCCCAATTTTTCTCAACCTTTTATGGTAGAGAATGATGCTTCTGATACAGGGTTGGGCACGTTCTCCTTCAGTCTGACCACCCCATCGCCTTCTTTAGCGAGGCATTATCTGGTTGTTTCCTCTGTCTGTCTGCATATGAGTGCAAGATGCTTGCCATTGATCACGCTGTCACCCAATGGCACCCATACCTGTTGGGGCGGCACTTTACCATCCGAACGGACCACCAACCATTGAAGTATTTCCATGACCAGCGTATCTCTACTCAGCCCAACAACAATGGGTGAGAAAAATAATGGGCTTTGATTATGACATGGTTTACAAAAGAGGGTCCGACAATACCATGGCCGATGCTCTTTCCCGGAGGTTTGAGGATGCGACCTGCTTTGGGTTGTCCATGCCGACCCTTCCCTTTATGGATGACTTGTTTCATGCTTATATTGATGATCAGGAGGTAGCCAATATATTGACTTGCTTGCAGGCAGATCCTACTTGCTTACCATTTTTTGTTTTACAGGGGAAATATATTATGTGGAAGAACCGCTTATGGGTACCTCCGATTCTTTCGCTCCGGCGCAATATCATCTCATTCTTTCATGACAATCCCCTTGTTGGTCATGAAGCGTCCTTTCGCATGTATAAACGCCTCAACTAGAGTTTTCTTTGGAGAGGAATTATGAAGGCCGTTCATCTATATGTAGCGGCATGTGACATTTGCCAGCATGCCAAGGCTTCCACCTCCACCCCTGCCGGTCTCTTGCAGCCCCTCCCTATTCCCGAGCGTGTTTGGGAGGATGTTTCCATAGACTTCATCGAGGCTCTTCCGGTGGTCCAAGGTAAATATGTCATTTTAGTAGTGGTTGATCGCCTCTCCAAGTATGCGCACTTTTGCGCCCTTCGTCATCCTTACACGGCTAAAACGGTTGCTAAGCTTTATGTTCGAGAAGTGGCCAAGCTCCATGGTATGCGAGGACGATTGTTTCTGATCGGGATAAAATCTTCATATATAACTTTTGGCGTGAGTTCTTTTCCCTGCAGGACACTAAATTGCATATAAGCACCGCCTATCATCCTCAGAGTGGCGGTCAAACGGAGGTGGTTAACCGCTGTTTGGAGCAGTACTTGTGCAGCTTTGTGGGCGAGAAACCTCACCATTGGTCTCCTTACTTCCCTAGGCTGAGTGGTCTTATAATACTGCATATCACACCTCTACCGACTTCACTCCTTTTGAGGTTGTTTATGGTCGTCCTTCGCCCACGATTATTCGTTATCTGCATTTCCCTGCCCATCTGTTGGTGAGGTTGACTATGCTGTCCAAACTCATGATGAGGTACTGCGCAAGCTCAAGGCCAACTTATCCACTACCAAAAATAGGATGAAACATGTATATGATCGGCATCGCACAAACCATGAGTTTGTTGTCAGTGATTTGGTTTATGTTAATCTATTACCCCACCGTCATAGCTCTTTTGTTCAGCTAACGTCGGCCAAACTCGCTCACCGGTTCCATGGCCCCTACAAAGTAGTGGAACGCATTGGCCCTGTTGCCTACCACCTGCAGCTTACTCCGACTTCACAGGTCCATTCAGTCTTCCATGTTTCCTGTCTTCATCGTTATGTGGGGGACTCTTCTCATATTTCCACCGTGGTGCCGGGGCCCTTGATGTTGCCAGTTGCAACATCGAAGTTACCTTCCTCCATCGTGGACCGCCGTCGTGTTCGTCGTTCTGGCCACCTGGTTTATGAGGTGTTGGTTGCCTAGCATAATCACCCTTTGGACAAATCCCGGTCTCTTGGATGGTCGAGGATGATTTCTATAGTCAGTTTCCTAAATTTGCATCTTGAGGACAAGGCGGTAGTGAAGCGTGGTGGAGTGTTATATCTCCTTAATAAGGGTTTCTTAGTTACTTAATAAGAATAAGCTATTATTAACCATTGATTGTGTTAGGTTATTTATTTCAATTAAGCACTACGGGCCCACTAGGGCTAGACTATGTAAAGGGCATCCTTGCCCTATTTAGGAATAAGATTGAAGCCCTAATTTCCCATCTCATCTTCTCTCCTCTCCTCTCCTCTCCTCTCCGCGTCCTGCCGCCGACCATTGTGTGCATCTTCCTTTAGAAATTTTGGAGTAGAAATTATCAGTCAATATGAACTTAGAGTAGATAAGAATTAGTTCAAATAAGTTGCCTTTAAGTAGGCTGGATTCGAATATTGATTCTCCAAGAGACCGAACAAATTTTTGTTTTGGCTAAGGTTTGGACAATGGAAATTCAAAAGTTTGAAGCTTCAAAATGTATTGGAAGAAATGGAATACTTCTCAATTGGAACTGGAACAATCGAATGCATGGAACAATCATTAGAAATCAAAAATAAAAATGGAATCACATTGTATCCACTGGTACATAAAAGAAGAGAGTTAAAGAATACCCTCTTTGTTCTGATGGAATTGGTTTGGGACGGAAGGATTCGAACCTCCTGAGTAACGGGACCAAAACCCGGTGCCTTACCGCTTGGCCACGCCCCATTTTGATGTGTAGAACGCTTAGTTTAATTTTCATGTTAACTAGTCTCGACAGCTTAAGTAAATTTGGTCCAACCTGATGTTTTGGAGGGGTAATTTTGAGAAACTTCAAAAAGAATTTGCTGCAGACTGAAGAAATTGGCAGTTTGATACTGATTTGTAGGATGGAGGAGTGGGAGACAAATCAGTTTTTTGAACAAACATTTCTGCCAGTTCAATTCGGCTCGAAGAGAGGAGAAATGAGCTCAACTCTATTCGATTTCTCAGAGGTTGAATTCAGTTTTATAGACAGACTCGGAGAGTCAAGAATGAAATGAACTGAATTCAGTTTATAAAACATTGCGGCAGAACAAGAGAGTAATTAGACAAAAGAAAGTTAGCTCACTTGCTGCAATGTTAATAGCATTTTTCTACTTTTAGAACGAGATAGAGAAGAGCTAAGTGACTGAGAAAAGAAGGCACGTAGGGACTCGTCCATACAAAAAACAGAGCACTGATTTAAGCGACATATCACTCCGCTAATTTAGTACAACTAGAAAGAAGAAAAGAAGAGTTGTACCTGAGGAAATTGAGGCTGGGAGCAGTGCGGAAATAGAGAAAAGACAAATCCTCCTAGTGTCTCTTATCTTGTGGACCCGGCAACGAAGATTGATGCACATTGCATAGTCTTCTCGTATTGTAATTGGCTGAAGATGTTCATGCTCGAAGGACAAGATGCTGAGAGCAAGTTTGAGCTGGACAACTGATTCTTCTCCTCTTAGAATTAGGACTATGGTGGGAAATTGAGGAGGCTCGGTTTTCTTCAAATAGAAGAGCTCAAGAACAGGTTCTTGAACCTGTGGCATAAGGTTCTAGCCATGGTCTAGCCAATACACAGGACAGGTTTAGCCAAAGAAGGGTGCCCAAGGTCGAGAACATGAGTCACTTCGCTTGAAGCAATGAGGGCTTGAATTTTAGCACCTTGTGCATTTTCAAGTCGGACACAACCACTTAGTGTGACAGTCATCTGTACCCCTCATAGTATTATGCCCAACAAATTTCAGCTGTTAATACGAAGAACGCAAAATTTCCTTTTTCCTTTTTCCCTTTTTCCTTTTTTTTTGTTTTCTTTGTATGTAAGATTTTGTAAACAAGGATAAAACTCAATACTAATATCTTTATGGTTTTCCTTTTTCAATTTTTTTTGTTGATTTTCAGGGACAAAGCAAACACGCAATAAAAGGAAAAACACAGACAAAAGAAAAACCTACAACTAACATCTACACTACTATGGAGGGAAATTGCCTAACTGGCACAAACACCAATGGATTTCTTGAGATTAGTAAATCTCATAAAATCCGGGGTTTGGTCATGATATCAGCTAGCTGATTGTCTGTTGAGACATAATCTAGTGCAACTATGTGATCCACAACTAACTCCCGAATAAAATGATGCCTAATGGCTAGAAATTTAAGGTGTTAGAGTGTATTATGTGTATACACTATGTGCTTATCAATGTTGTATTCCACCATGTGTCTAATGAGGTTGATGCAAAAGCTCTTTGGGATAAACTGCATGGGTTGTATGAAAGTAAGACTGTGAGAAACAAAACCTTCTTGATCCAGAAACTTGTAAACTTGAAGTTTAAGGAAAGTGGTTCGGTGGCGAAGCATTTGAATGAGGTGCAAAACATTGTGAACCAATTGCCAACTAGAAAATGAGCTTGGATGATGAGTTACAAGCCTTGTTGTTGTTTAGTTCCTTACCGAAGAGTTGAATCTTGTGGTGTCTTTTAGCAACTCCGCACCGAATTGAGTGTTATCTTTGAACCAAGTCAGAAGTAGCCTATTGAATGAAAGAGATTAGGAGAAAGTCCTTAGAGTCTTCATCTCAAGCATTTGTTTCTGAACAAAGAAGAGGAAGGTCAAAGAGTAGAGGCCCAAAGAATTGTAAAGATGACAAGCGGTCAAAATTTTGAAAGGGAATCAAATATTTTCATTGTGGTGGACTTGGGAATTTTAATGTGTGTAGAAAGTTTTTAAATGAACAAAAGAAAAGGTTGAGTAAATGAGCAAGGCAAGGAAGCTCAAAAAGCTAATGATATGGAGAAAATTAAAGATCTTGTTATGGTCCATATTTGTGATGAAAGTTATTTGAGTTCAACAAGTGTAATTAGTTGGGTTATGGATTCCAGGACATCTTTTCATGCAACTTCTAATAGAGAGTTTCTTACTACATATAAGTCAGGCGACTTGGGGGTGGGAAACCATGGGGTTTCAGAAATTGTTCTAAAAGAGATGTGCACTTTGTGACTAGTGTAAATTACAAGTTGATTCTTAAGAATGTAAGGCACATTCCAGACTTGATGTTGAATCTCATATGAACAAGAATACTTGATGATGAAGGCTATGAATCATACTTTAGCAAATGTTTGTGGAAGCTCACAAGGGGGTGTCTTGTTGTAGCAAGGGGGAAGAAGTGTTGCACTCTCTACAAAACCGAAGGTCAACTATTTAAGGGCGACTTGAGGACTCATCTACTAATTTGTGGCACTAACGGCTTAACTACATTAACAAGAAGGCTTTGAGCTCTTGATGAAGATGAATGCACTCCAAAATTTGAAAAGTACTTCTTTGACTCCTTATGATCATTGTTTAGTTGGAAAATAACATAGACCTTCATTTTCTACAAGTAGTACCCAAAAAAATGTGTTTGATCTTATTTATTTGGATGTTTGTGGACCAATGGAGGAGAAAACTCTTTATGGCTCTTTGTACTTTGTTACTTTCATTGATGATGCATCTAGGAAAGTATCGGGTATGACATAAAGAGTAAGCATGAAGTGTGTGACACATTTCAAAAGTTTCATGTTATGGTTGAAAGGCAAACCGGAAAACTTCTTAAATGTCTTCACTCCAACAATGCGGGAGAGTATACTTCAAAGCAGTTGATTTATTATTATCGCAAGCATGGAATAAGCCATGAGAAAATGGAGCTTTATACTCCTCAACATAATAGTGTGGCGGAGAGGATGAGCCGAAAAATAGTGGAGAAAATTTAGAGTATGTTATCTTTGGCAAAACTTTCGAAGAGCTATTGGGGTGAAGCTATATTTCGATTAATTGGTCTCCTTCATATATGTTGGATTATGAGGTACTAGATAAAGTGTGAAGTGGTAAAGATCCCTTCTACTCACACTTAAAGGTATTTGATTGCAAGATATTTATGCATATCCCAAAGGAGCAAAGAACAAAGTTAGATGACAAGGCTATTGAGTGTATCTTCTTTGAATATAGTGATGAAGAGTTTGGTTATAGGTTGTGGGACATGAAGAACAAGAAATCCATTTGAAGTAGAGATATAGTTTTCAGAGAATATCAAACAATTAAAAACTTTAGTAAAAATAAAGCACCAAAGCAAGTTGTGCATGAAGTCTATGATGAGTTCCATATTCCACAAGCTTTACAAGGTGTTTAAGAAGAAGAACATAGTGAAAATGATGAACCAACATATGATGATAATCATGTAGAGAATAGGGTGGATCATGATGATGTGGATTTTAATGTTGATGATTTTCTTGAGAATGGAAGTGATTTTGACGAAGATGATGATTCTATTCAAGGTGATATGGAAGAAGGAGACTATTCACATCAAGAGGAGACAAGCTCATTGAGGAGATCAGATAGTGAAAGGAAGTCATCTACAAAGTATCCTTCATCTACATATATCACATTCACCGAGTATGGTGAACTAGAAAGCTTTGTAGAAGCTTAAATACATGAAAATAAAGATTTATGGATGAAAGCCATAAAAGAAAAGATAAAATCCTTGTATGAGAACTATACTTATGAGTTGGTGAAGCTTTCCAAAAGCAAAAGAGCTTTGAGAAACGAGTGGGTATTACCGGTTGAAGGCTAATGAGAGTAGTTCGCATACAAAGTACAAGACAAGGTTGGTTGTTAAGGGCTTTGGGCAAAAGAAATGTGTTATTTTTTATTAGATATTCTCACCCATAGTGAAGATATCATCCATTTGAGTTGTATGGGGTCTAGCCGCTAGCATGGGTCCTGAGGTTGATCAACTTGATGTTAAAACCGCCTTTTTTCATGGTGATTTGGAGGAAGAGATTTAAATGAAGCAACCTGATGGATTTAAAGTCAAAGGCAAAGAACAAATGATATGCAAGCTAAAGAAGAGTTTGTGTTGAAGCAAGATCGAAGGCAATGGTATAAGAAGTTTGATTCTTTCATGATGGGTCATGGGTACAAGAGAACAATTTTGGATCATTGTGTGCTCACTAAGAGGTTTAAAGATGGCGGCTTTATTATATTGTAGCTTTATATTGATGATATGTTAATAGTTGGGCTTGATACTAATAAAATTGTAAGGTTGAAGCATGAGCTAAGTAAGTTATTTGCCATGAAGGACTTTGGGCCCGTAAAATAAATATTGGGGATGACAATCAAACATGATAAGAAGGCTAAGAAATTATGACTATCACAAGAGAAGCACATTGAGAATGTACCTGAGAAATTTAATATGAAGAATGCAAAGCTCGTTAGCACCCCATTTGGAAGTCAATTAAAATTGCACAAGAAGGAAAATCCTTTAAATGAAAAAGAGAAGGAAGAAATGGCTTAGATCCCCTATGCATCGGCGATATAGAGTTTGATGTATGCAATGGTGTATACAAGGCCAGAGAATGCACATGTCATTGGAGTTGTTAATAGACATCTTTCAAACCCGAGGAAGGAGCATAAAATGCCGCAAAGTAGTTTCTTCGGTATCTAAGAGGTTCCTTTAAGGTATGTTTATACTTTAGAGATGGTAAATCTTTGCTTGAAGGATTTACTAATTCGGATATAGTCATAGATGTTTTGATACAAGGAAGAGTACTTTGGGGTATTTGATCACTTTTGCAGGGGAGTCGTGTCATGGCAATCAAAGTTACAAAAGTGTGTTGCATTGTCTACAATACAGTCGAGTACATTGCAATTACCGAAGCTTGCAAAGAGATGTTATGGATGAAGAGATTCATAAAAGAGTTGGATTTTAAAGCAAGACAACTATGTTATGCATTGTGATAGTCAAAGTATCATCTATTTGAGCAAGAATCTAAGTTTTCACTCTATGAGCAAACATATTGATTTGATGTATCATTGGATAAGAGACGTGTTGGAGGGGAAACTCTTGGAGTTGTGGAAAATCTATACCGACAAAAAATCGTCGGATATGATGACCAAGATCGTCCTTAAGGTGAAACATGAACTTTGTAGAGGTTGGGTCGGTATGAGTGAGGTAGGTCCTCATGTGTAGTATGAGAGAGCTCCCACATGAGGACGGAGGGGGAGAACTGTTGGGCTTTTCCCTCCTCATGTGAGGCTCAAGATTGTTGGGCTTGCCTCTCATGTGGAGAGGCCCACTACTTGATATATTTTGGGGTTAAATATAATTTGTTAAAATAATTAGGGGCTTATTTATAAAAAAACCAATTCTTATTAAAAGTGGGTTTTTTTTAGAAAGAGATAAGAGAGACAAGGAAAGAAAAATGCTACAACTTTGAAAGAGCTTTGGAGATAAAAAAAGATTTTTTGGAGGAAGAAGGAGAAGGAAATGAAGATATTTTTAATATACAAGGCATTCCTCTTGTGATAGAGAAGACAAATCATTGGTAGTTTGTGGTAACTCATTCCATCTTTATTCTTTGTGTATTTTACCTAAGAGTGAGATTTCTCTATAGTTTGTAAGAAGAAAAATCATTGGTAGTTCCCTTAAATATGGTTGTAATCTCTACTAAGTAGAGTGTATCCAAGTTGAAGTAGTAGATTTGGTCTCTAGACGTCATGAACTTAGTTATTACCGTGGTGGTAAAACACATTAAATTTGTGTATTCGAAGTGTGGAATACAATATTTTTTGTTAATCTTGTTTTGTGTAAGGGTGGTAACTTGTGCATCATACATTAAAGAAGTGTAGAAGGCTCACTTACATCATTGTGGGTGTGGAGAAGTGTACATTTGATTGTGTTTGTTAGTTAACTCAAAAGAGGGAAAATGTGTAGTTTTCCCAATACTAACAATAATCCGGCAGTTCAATGAACAAATGTTGGACATGCAGCATGAGATATGGGATAATGACCATCGGTGGAGAAGAAAGGGGCACCTTCTGTTGGCCTTTTGGAATTTTCCCAATACTAAACATTTCAATGAACGATGGTTGTACATGCGGCACGAGATATGGGATAATGACCATCGGTGGAGAAGAAAGGGCTTCTATTGGCCTTTTTGAATCAGCTCAGCGTCTAGAATGGCTGTGAGCTTCCCTGTATTTCTGTCTTTTAATGAAGAAGTGTGAAGCTCGAGTGATATTCAACTTGAGAATTGAGAAGAAGAGGTATTTAAAAGCAAAGTATGCTTTGACTCATTGTTCAATCAATCTTGGGATTAATAGAGATTTGAGCTTAAATACCAGCTATGAAGATAACAGGGGTATGAAGTAGAAAGGGGGCTCAGGTTTAAGCTGGAGGAAGCTAATTTGCATATTTTTTTGTTTTTACAGATGAGTCATTCTGATGATACTTGAATTTTCTGGAGTTCAAAGAAGCACAATTGCATTCGAGCATGGTATTGTAGAGGAAAGAATTTTTATGTTCGACTCCCAGAGAAGCTTTCGCAAAACAACTTCTTTTGTTGCCCAATTCTTGTTGCTTAAGAGTTTATGAGAGGGCGGTAAGATAGGTAACGCATCTGAAAACGATTTGCAATTTTGTACAGAATAATGCTCATGATAAAAGAGGTATTGAGCAAAGAAGAATTTGATGAATTCTAAACAGACTGGAGTACCTGTCTTCCAATCTTAAATTTTTTAGGAGACAGAACGGCCTTTCCATAATTTTCTTTTACGCAACAACAACAAGGATCAGATAGAAGATATTGTTTGTAATGTGAAAAAAAAACCTCATCTTCTTTGCTGGAATGTGTACGAACAAAGGAGTGGAAAGTTGTTTCATTTTTATTTTTACTATAAATCAGTCAACTATGAGAAAGAATGGAAAACTCAGAGTCCGGTTTATAGTCACAACAGAAAATGGTGCAGACATTCGATTAATCAGATAAAAAGTCAATCGAGCAATTTTGAGCATGACAATTTCGATAAGTATTTTTTCTGCATATAGCAATGCCCTGTTTGAGTTACACCAGTGTTGAAGTGGGCCTTCTTCTTTGTTGGGCTTTGCACTTTTTTGGGTTATGTCTTATTGGGCTAGCTTGAGCTTGGTCTTCTTAGATTAGCTTCATTTTTGGAGAGTGCTCTCAGATGGGCTCTTCATTTCCCTTAAAACCTCTACTTTTACCCCATTTTTTCTTTACAACCCCAATTTGTACACGTACCCCACATATTTGTACATTTACCCTATTTTATACTCCGTCCGTTCCAAAATACTATATACATTTGGAAATATTCACTGTTCCAAAATACTATATACATTTTGCCAAATCACGTGACTTCCTCTTTCCAAAATTTGAGGAGATTTGGAAGGATTAACTTGAACTTGGTTCGTGAACGAACATACGAGTTGGACGGGATATAAGGGAGAATGAGTCACATGACTTTCTTGTGGGCTTCATGGTCCAATAAAAATGAGAATTTTCTCAAATGTACACAGTATTTTGGAACATATGGAGTATATGGTCACCAAATTGACATAATACGATAATATATCATTTTTGTCCCAACAACTAATACTCCATTGGTTTGCATCTTCTCATGTCTGAGTCAAGATTGAGGAATTCAATGTGCAATGCAAATAGCAACCACAAATCTGCATCATTTTAACTCAAACATTCAGTTACACTTTGTTTATTTCTACAAAACATCTTGCCAACTATGGAACGTTTCCAATGTGTAATCCCAAGAAGAGGAGTAAAATTCATATATAGGAGTTGTGAACTTAATAGTTGAAGAAATCACAAGAGCTTATCGTGAACACGATTGCTCGATATGCAAGGGAAGTACCACTGTCGTGCCTGCGATGACTCGAATAAAGAGCTTATCGTGAACACGATTGCTCGATATGCAAGGGAAGTACCACTGTCGTGCCTGCGATGACTCGAATAAAGAGCTTATCGTGAACACGATTGCTCGATATGCAAGGGAAGTACCACTGTCGTGCCTGCGATGACTCGAATAAAGAGCTTATCGTGATCTCGATTGCTCGATATGCAAGGGAAGTACCACTGTCGTGCCTGCGATGACTCGAATAAAGAGCTTATCGTGATCTCGATTGCTCGATGTGGATCCAGGCAAGCACCACGATCATCACGTCGATGACTCGACTGAATAGCTTAGAGTTACCTCGATTGCTCGACTTGCTTGGGCATGTCCACTTTGTGCCGTATATGACTCGACTGATTTGCTTATCTTCACCTCGATTGCTCTATATGCATGGCAAGGAGAAGTAAATTGCACTCATTTACCGTCGACGACGTGGCTGACTCGCTGGTGGATCAGGGGGGATATGTAGGGAGTTCCCGATCTCATCCCGGATTCGATCTCGCAGCTGAACCATTACTCCATCATCTGGCCCCGACCATTCCCCGGCATGACTACTAGAAGGATGATTGTCAGAGGGTTCTTCTATCACTCGGAAAGCTTCATCTGTTTCGTACGCGGGCAGCAACCAATCTCTCATGTCAGAATCAGTGGCACTATTGTGTTGCTCGTGAATAAAGTTGTGCAACGCGGCACAAGCATACACAAACTTTGCTTGCATCTCAATTGGATAAGGGGGCATGTTTTCCATAATGTGCCAACGTTTTTTGAATGCCCCAAACGCACGCTCAATTATATTCCGGAGAGACGTATGTAGTTGTACATCTCATGCCTTCCAGTTGGCCGTCGTTGTTGGAAAGAAGCAACATGTTACCTGTGACCTTGCCCCTTGTAAGGACCGAGGAAACCTAGCTTGTTCGCATATCCTGCATCAACCGCGTAGTACTTGCCCGGCGGTGGTCGTGGGAAAGCAGAATTGTCGTCTTCTAATACTGAGTCGAGAATTCGCTGATCATGGGCGGACCCCTCCCACCCTGTGACGACATAAGTGAAACGCATGCTGAAATCGCACACACACATGACATTTTGTGTAGTGACCTTTTGTTTACCCCTGTATGCATTTGAGACATCCGACTTCACCTTCGCTATAACATGCATGCCATCTATTGCACCAACGCAATCTTTGAAATATGGATAAAATTTTCTATTATTCCGAATGTAAGAAGGCATGTGATCGAGTGGAACCATGGTGGAGATTCTAGCATGGAACCATTGCTCTAACGTGGTGAACACCTTATACACATACCGATGTATGGTCTCTTCTGAGTGGGAAAATTCATGCCCCAACTTACGAACAGATGTACCGTGACCCATGAGCTGACAAAATATCGTGAGTTGTTGTTCAACAGATGCGCCTCGACTATCTTCCAGACCGGATGCTCTAGCCTGTATACATAATTGAACGAACGTCTGTTTGTTCATACGACAGACGTCCCTGCATATTCGATCATTCGTGACAGTATATAACATGTCACGTACCAACTCCTCTCCCCTCTGGCGATGTGGGTGAACAACATTACGAGATGGATGATTTGATAAATATTCCATAGCAATGGCACACTGATTAACTATTGCAGCATCCTCATCGTCGTCGCCAAAATACCTCCACCTCTAAAAAGTGAGAATAACGAAATGAACATACTACTGATTGACAAATAATAAATGTTAAAACTGCTGAAATGAACATTAAAGCTAGGCTTACCAGAGGGTCCATGTGTTCCCTAACCAGGAAGTATCAAACGATACTCGTGTAATCAAAATGTGGGGGAGTACATGACAGCCTTCGGGTGTCTATCATCAATGCGAGTACACGATAGCCTCCATTACCGTGGTCGGCCGAGGAAAGGTAGAAGACATATAAGTAACTAACGAGGTGCACCTAGAAGATGTATATATAAGCATTCCCGTACTCACATGCAAACAGTACGAGAGAAGGCAATAATTACATGGAGACACTCATTCACCACACACTCATGGCCTACATATAGGTCAGAGGAGTCACATGCATACAGTACCATAAAGGACAAATAATCACATGGAGAATAGTAGGGAGGAAAAAAAATATTAGTTCAACCCACACGAAGTCCACAAATGCATATAAGTCAGAGGAGTCACATGCATACAGTACCATAAAGGACAAATAATCACATGGAGAATAGTTGGGAGGAAAAAAAATATTAGTTCAACCCACACGAAGTCCACAAATGCATAAAGTGGATACCATCTTATGCAACAGTAATAAAATGACAGGTTTCTTCAAATCTAGATGGGCGGTTTCTTCCCACTCCAAAGGTTCTTCAACCACTGCTCAGCAAAAAATTCATCGTCTTCTAGAGCCAGCCACAGCTGTCTATTAGTCTCCGTCGAGAATACTGTCATTGCAAAACTGTACATTGGGTTAGATGGGCCATATCCAGGGATGCGGCGTAGTAAACGAAGACATTTGTTGATTTCATCAATCTGTACTTGCTTATCAGTGACCTTCGCCTCGGCCAGCATACGATCATGCTTCTCGGCAAGCGCATTTCTTGCCATCATAGCGTGAGACAGCGACTGGAAGCCGGTAGATATCTCGGAAGAGGAGTAAGTCTTCCTCTTCGAAGTCTTACGCTGGGCACCAGGGGTAGGAGGGGTAGGCCTGAGGGGATCACTGGTGGCGTGTGGAGGCATCTGTAGGGGAGTTTGGGAAGCAGGAGAGTCGGCGTTCGGAGGCTCCTACAAACCAGAACATGGATAATGTTATTATCACAAAAAAATGTAAGCCAGATACAAATACATATCGATGACAAGATACAAGCGGATGATGGGATAACAGTATCGAGGTTTCATGTTTGTGCACCTGAGATAGGTTGCAAGTAGGACGTACTGAGGGGCCAGGGCCGATCGGGCTTGCTTGGATATCACTATCAATGAGGTGCGAGAATGAACGAGGGTATGTGTTATCTCCCATATCCTCTCCCAAGAACTGATCAAATTCATTGGGAAGCATCCTAGGGTGATCCTCATCGATACTGTGTGAACTATCCGGTGGCAGCTGTGCACTGGGGGGAACCACCTTTTTTGGCCTTCCATTATAAGCCTGACTTCCAGTAGCATGGTTACCATCGAATATTATCGATAATAGACCCTCCATCTCTCTCGAGTATCCCCAAGACTTCAATCTCATGGCCTTCGGGTGTCTCTGCAGCAGAAGGACATGAGAGTTGGAATGGCAAGGAAACATTTTACGGAAAAAATGGGTGACGATACGCACCTGTCTAAAAATATTCCAAAAATCAGGATTTCCGGAGGTATATGTTTGGGTTGCTTCGTTATACCCACAACCAGTGTACTCTGACATCCACTTCCATGCATTGTAGAGGTACCTAGTCTTGTCATAGTGACTGCGTATTTTTTCTTCATTCACAATTATACCCTTCTTCGCCAACTCTTGGTTTACATAGTCGTATCCTCCGGGTTGAAGACCCTTACCCTTACGAAATCCGTCCATAAGTGCTTCGGCATACGCTGCGATAAATGCATAGTGCTCTTCCTTGTTCCACTCAACCTGTTTGACATACTTTGATCTCTTGGCTGGGCTTGCCATCTATACCACACAAGAAAAAGCATATGAGAAGAGAGATGTTGACGTAATCAAGAACCACATGGAAATCGAGTTATCGAGTAACTGGGTATACGGAAGACAGATCGAGTAATCGAGTACTTGATCCTTCCATGGACCGTGGACCCGATTACTCGATCGTCATACACGTCACGATAAAATGACATGGAACTCGAATAATCGAGTCATCGGGTACACGATAGACATATATATCGAGTAATCGATTACTCGATTTATGTGTGTACCGTGAATCCGATTACTTGATCTCGCGCCATCACGACGTCTAGTCACGATAACCGCATGGAAATCGAGTAATCGAGTAACGGGTATAAGGAAGACACAGATCGAGTAATCGAGTACGTGATCCTTCCATGTACCGTGGACCCGATTACTCGATCGTCATACACGTCACGATAAAATGACATGGAACTCGAATAATCGAGTCATCGGGTACACGATAGACACATATATCGAGTAATCGATTACTCGATTTATGTGTGTAACGTGAATCCGATTACTCGATCTCGCGCCATCTACGACGTCTAGTCACAATAACCACATGGAAATCGAGTAATCGAGTAATCGGGTATAAGGAAGACACAGATCGAGTAATCGAGTACGTGATCCTTCCATGTACCGTGGACCCGATTACTCGATCGTCATACACGTCAAGATAAAATGACATGGAACTCGAATAATCGAGTCATCGGGTACACGATAGACACATATATCGAGTAATCGATTACTCGCTTTATGTGTATACCGTGAATCCGAATACTCGATCTCGCGCCATCTACGACGTCTAGTCACGATAACCACATGAAAATCGAGTAATCGGGTATAAGGAAGACACAGATCGAGTAATCGAGTTCGTGATCCTTCCATGTACCGTGGACCCGATTACTCGATCGTCATACACCTCGCGATAGAGTATTCGAATAATCGAGTAATCGGGTACACGATAGACACATATATCGAGTAATCGAGTCCTCGATTAGTCGATTTCTGTGTGTACCGTGACCCCGATTACAGATCTCGATCCACGGATCACTTTCACGTAATCGGGTACACAGTCCATGGATCTATCGAGTACTCTATTACTCGAAAACTCGATTCCACCGGTGACTTATCGGGAGAGTCCGATCGGCTCGACAAGAAGAAGTTTTTGATTAATAAATAAGGAGATCGGGGAAGAGGTGAAAACAGATGAAAGTAAAAACTGTTACAATTGGCCTAAAGTAAGCAGATCGACCACAAATCGTTACACGCAGAGGTAGTACATATGCATTCACCCGCATCATATTCGAACCTCTAATCTTCAACGAATATGCATCAATATCCAAATATCTCGCACATATGCTCATTCAGAGTAATAAATGTTATGGGAAAAATTAAAGGGAGAAAGGCATACGTCAACGACAGATTCAAATTCAAAAAAATCAAACAATCAGGGCCGTGTGCTTACCGGGACGTCAATGACAAGGGACGGTCTTCGACGACGGTGCGGCGGCAGGATATGCAAGAGGGAGGGAAAAATGGTTTATTGGGGGGTGGGGGAGTCGCGTGAGAGACGGTGGAAGGAAGATTTTCGAGGACGGGAGTGATGGCGGCTGGGATGAGAATGAGCGATGAAAGGAAGGAGAAAGGAAAAAACCCTAGAGGGGCAGCCCGTGATTTTTCGTCAGGCTGATTCTCACTCGAGTGAGAATCAGCCTTTCATGGGTGAAAGGTGAAAATTTATCACCTTTCACCGTCAGGACTCACTATTCACCCTTTCAGCTAAACAAACATAAATCAGGTGAAAGGTGAAAATTTTCACCTTTCACCGTCACCGACCATTTGTCACTCTTTCAGCTTCCAAACGCTTTTCACCCTGAAAGATGAAAATTTTTACCTTTCAGGCCTGAAATATTGATTTTTCAGCTTTCCAAACGCACCCTTAATAGTCGACGACATATTAGGAGTGATATGCACAAAAAACATAAATGAGCTAACTTTAACTTTAGATCTCAGAAAACTCTTATTTTTTTCTCATAAATGTTGTTGTAAAACTTTATTCCAGAAATTATGAGTCTTTATTTCTCATAAGTAATGTTATAATTTTTTTTTTAGAATTCTGATTTTGGTCTAATTCTGGTCGCTGCAAGGAAAATTAAGCAACTTAAATTCTCATGATTTTTCGTAATTTTTTTTACAGTATTATTCAACGTAGATGTTCATGCAGAAGGTATTCAAGTTGATAATTTACCAAATAAAATTATTCAAGTTGACAATGTGAACACTAAACTAATTAATGCCATTCAAATGTTAACCACCGAACATAATTAAGATAAAATATGCCTTGGTCATGAAACAGGTGCCCAAACCAATGCCTAGGTCTGTTCTGTAAAATTTTTAAAAGTTAAAATCACATCCATATCAACTTTACTCAATTGATGTCTTCTTAATTATCTTTCAATGGAGTTTGCTGACTTTTATCTTGCCATTGATCTTCATAATTAATCTGTGGATATGAGCAAATTTAATTCTCAAAGGAAATAAATCAATTTCTCCTTCATCTGATCTTTTTCATTTAACATGAAAATAATAACACTCAATGGAGACAAATTTAGTGGGGATAATAAGCTTTAATGCTTAAGAAAGATATCAGCACATGGCTGAAATATATTAAGGCCCTGTTTGGTTAGGGCTTTTAGAAGTAGGAAATCTAGATTTGTTTTATGAAGTTAGGTTTTTAAAATAAGCTGTTTGGTTGAGAAGAATCTAATTCTTGGAAAGAATTTTGATGTCTGTGGCAGGATTCGTAATTGTCACAAAAGGACAGGGGCAGTTATAAGAAAAAAACACGGTTTCTGATGAAACCCTGGTTTTTTTTAAAAGCTCATGTCTTCCTATGAAAATTAATGAATATGTCATTATGAGAAGTAAAAACAGATTCTTTTAGAAGAGATTTCCCAAAAGAAATTAGATTATTAAAGGGCTGCCAAACAGAGCCTAAGTTGTCTTCTACTCACCCATCCAGTCAAACATCTCATCTTAAACATGGTGTAAATACTTCTACTATAACCACAACCCACGTAGCCATGGGCTATTCCCATCTCCGAAAGTAGCTGAAGTGATAACTCATCAGCAAGAGTTTCTAATACTCCCTCCGTCCAAGAAAGTCTGTCAGCACATCATTAGATGATCTCACTAACTAAAACACAGGTGAGGGTACTGGTGTTAGAGCCCAATAAATATAACTTATTTTTAAATACAGACAGGCTTTATTAGCAGGAGAAAGTGTATATATTTTTTGAATAAAAAAGTTTTTAATACTCATTTAAAAATAGCCGTAAAAAAATCTGATACTCCCTCATTAGATTTAAAAATAATTGGCCTGGTCCCATTTCATAATAGGACTCTATCCTAATCCCTAATTACAACCAAAAAGATAACCTCCCAAATTTCTAACACGATCAGATTAGACCAAAACCATTATCACCAAACCAGGCATCAGGTAATCTACATACTAATCTAGGTTTATCCAGCTGTCCTCCCCCCTTAATCCAACAACACGAAGGCCAGGCCAGGAAGAGTGGTCCTACGACATTTGCATTACAGTAGCCAACTACCAGACTCCTTTGTAACAGCAACAGCACGGCGACGAAGGATCAATCAGTCGTTCAATCTCCGCAACGTCTGTACGCGGACAAAAGATCATCTTCCCAGCAGGAGTTGGGTATCCAAGAAAACCCGCCATTGGAGGCCGAAGGCTGTAGCTTTGACACCATTGGAGGGCAGCCATGAGCTTCAGGGACGAGAGCAGCGAGGAGGGGAGGGACCTCCGGAAACCCTTCCTGCACACGGGGAGCTGGTACCGGATGGGCTCGCGGCAGTCGAGCATGATGGAGAAGCTGGGGTCCTCTGCAGCCATGGTCGCCCTCCGCGACTCCTCCATCTCCGTCGTCTTCTGCACGCTCATCGTCGCGCTCGGTCCCATCCAATTCGGCTTCACGGTATCAAGATTGAGAGATCCTTTTCGTTTTTTTGCCTGTTTTTGCTTCTAGACTTCCAAAAGAATTGTCTTTGATTCCAATTGGTATTGTTTTGCAGGGTGGTTATTCGTCCCCGACTCAGTCTGACATTATCAGTGATTTGGATCTCTCCACTACTGAGGTTTGTGGCTTCTTCTGTTCATTTCTTGTCAAATTTTGCCTGTCTTCTGTGTTTTTTCGAATGCGAATTGCGGACAGGCTTCATTGGATGGAGGGAGTACCTTTTTATACATCAGTATAGGTTTTTATTATAATCCTATCCCAATGGAATACATGCATACGCTCGCACCTGCTGCGGCTGGTTAACGAGCAAAATCAACTAAAAGTTTCTACTACAAATTTTATTTCCTTGGTGGTTGCATTTTGTAAATTTACTTATTTTGTGTCTTGCTGATTTTTGGATGATGAGCAGTTTTCACTCTTTGGTTCTCTATCAAATGTGGGAGCCATGTTTGGGGCTATTGCTAGTGGTCAGATTTCTGAGTACATCGGCCGGAAGGGTGTAAGGATTCTTCTTTTTGTTTCTTCTTTGGTTTTTAATCCTCCTGAAATGTCAGAAAGGAAAATGGTCAATTAAACTTGTTTTGCAGTCCCTGATGATCGCAGCAATTCCTAATATAATTGGCTGGCTGGCCATATCCTTTGCTAAGGTAAGCTATGATACATGAATGTGTCTATTTGATTGCTGTTTCTAAGTTGTCTGTACAAGATGTCTTCCTTTCGTACTGTCCAGGACACATCGTTTCTATACATGGGTAGATTGCTTGAGGGATTTGGAGTGGGGATAATTTCCTACACTGTAAGCATTTTTAACCTGAATGTTATAAATAATTTTCCTAAAAGCTTCCTTATACATGCTGTTTGGTTCTCATATTTGTCCTTGTTCTGGGTTAAATTTGTACGATTTTGCCGTTGTTTGAACTGTTTCTTGTAAGCTATAACATATTTATAGAGGAAAGAATTTGAAAAATTTATTCTCCTATGTCTTCTCTGTGTTCAGGTGCCTGTGTATATAGCAGAGATTGCTCCTCAGAATATGAGAGGAGGGCTTGGCTCTGTGAATCAGGTTAGCATATGTTTGGTAATCTATCTGATCTTTTATACACAGTAACAGTATATTCTTAGCTATTTCTATTTTATTTGATGCAGCTCTCTGTCACAATTGGTATAATGCTGGCCTACCTCTTTGGACTGTTTCTACATTGGCGGTTGCTGGCTGTAATAGGTGAACCTCTTTTCTCTCAAAATATTGGCATTTGTTGTATGAGCTGACTAGTTCACAGTGTGTCTTCATGTCCCCCAAATCCTTTATTATTCAGTCTTTATCGTTTTAGGGTATGGTTGGGGGAGGGGGCTACAATTCTGATCTGTTCAATTTAAGCATTTCGTTTTCATTTCTTGTATATACGGATGCAATTATTGGCTGTAGATGTGCAAACATGCTGATGGGAGCAAGGCCATATTATGAAGTGTTTCTACATAACTTGCTTTGAATATAGAAGAACTAGCGGTGGAATTCTTTACTACATATGGATCACTTCAAATTGGCAACTAGAATTTCCTGTTACTTTTTCTTATCATTAGGTTATATTTTGAAGATGTACTCATAATCTTTTTGCTGTTAAATTAAAGACTATATGTAGCATGCATGATCTTTCTAGGGTCAATTAATCCTGTCCTTTTTGGTCCCAATGATGATGATAAGCCTAGATTGCATTATTTCATAGTTAGAAGGTTGTAGCAGAAAGTGTAAGTAACTTAAAACCTTTCCAATGTTGTGTTGAATAGGAAATTTGACTATGACAAAGTCAAATCGAGGCATAGAATGTGTCCAGATGTCCTGCTATCACAATCTCAGAGCAAGCCAAGTTCGATAATGTTTATAAAAAACCACGTTGTTTATATGTTTTCTAGACTTCAAACGAATGTTGTTTTAGGTGTTCGAGTTTTGCTGATATACATGCTTCTGTGTGCAGGAATCTTGCCATGTACAATTTTGATTCCTGGTCTTTTTTTCATCCCTGAATCTCCTCGGTGGTTGGTGAGTATCATGGAGATGCCTTCATAGGTGATGTATCTATATTTCAAATCCTTATCTTGTTTTGAATGTGAACATCAGGCGAAAATGGGTATGACAGAAGATTTTGAAGCATCTTTGCAAGTTTTGAGGGGATTTGACACTGATATTTCCGTTGAAGTAAATGAAATCAAGGTGACATTCAATTGCTATGCTTTATTGACATTCATAAGCTGTTGTATTATCAGACTCCTCAGTAGAATAGATAATAAGAAAATTGTATGGTTGATCTTTTCTCTTCCATTTTTAAATTATCCTACTGTCATATTTCATTATCCTATATTGACCTGGATAGCTTATAACATATTGAAGTGATCTATTCTCATAATATCTTACTGTAATTTTGTGTTCAGCGGTCCGTAGCTTCTTCACCAAACAGAAGGGCAACATTACGTTTTTCGGCTCTCAAACAGAGAAGATATTGGTTTCCTTTGATGGTACTGCAGCTGATTTTGCATTCTGCATTCCTTTGAATTTTCCTTTTTAATTAGCACATTAGTTTTTTAGTAATGGGAACTGAGAACAGGCTACTAATTTCACTGGATTCTTGCCATGTCAATTGGTTGGTGTCTGACAGATGACATTTCCTACGCTCAATAAAGGTCCTAGGGAGAGTTGATATTTTTTATAGTATGATAGGAAAAGATTCCTGAGACATCACTTTTTAAGTCATATTTATTCCTATGAAAACTCTATTATAATCATTTCTAACTAGGCTCAAACCTTGTCTTCTCTAATAACCCTGGATATTAGACCACTAGGAAAAGACCTCTTGAATTGGGCAGAAATGGATAGAATGCTATATTTTTATAGGTGAAACAGTTCCCACTCATCTAATGACTATTGCTCTAGGTATTTGGAGCAACCCATCTTCCTGTGCTTTATGGCTATTACATCCTCTTTGGCCTCATTCGAGAACAAGTATATCCAATCTTGATGAGCAAGGACTGTAAGTCAAGGCTAGCAGCTGGTGAAATGCAACCAGGCACATCTAAAGCGTGTGGGGCTGGTTGTTTAGAGAAGTGGGCAGTGATTCAGTCCTTCATGGCTCTGTGTTCTGGGTCTTTCAGCCTCATCAGCTGTTGTTCAAAGAGAAGCTTAAAAAGCCATCTTTTCCTTTGCCACCTGCTATTAGACCAGCTTAATATGCCTGTTTATATTTTTTTCATTCGCATTTGCTGGCTTTACTCACTCCTGATTGTTTTACTTCGTGGATGAAATTAATATCTAGAAGGCGGCCATGCAAACATCAGCCAATAAAATAGTGCGCTATGTTGGATAGAGACCTACTGTTGAATATCCTAAATAAGCCCACTTGTGGTGGCATGTTTATTTAGCTCATTTGGCTCTAATTTAAGATTGTTTTGCAGATGTTTTAAGGATACGAGGAATCAGAACACAATAGTTTAGTAATATGGGGTTCTGAGGTTGGCTGATGTGTCTTATTTATGCTTTGGGATCCTGATTACTCGAATCATAAACAAACTGAAGATTTGTAGATGTTTTAAGCAATAAGCTGAAACTTCTTTTTATGCCCTTTTGATGGATTGGGGGTTGAAACTCGGAAGAATGGTAAAAACATGCTGGTGGCAATATGGTCTAAAAAATAAGGAGAAATTTTAAGTTTAGACTTTTAAGGATTTGTTATTTCAATAAGCTTGAGTGCATGCGAAAGATTCATGTTGCTAACCTCAAAATTGTTGGGAAAAGGCGCTTATAGGTGATAGGATAATGTTTTACTAATGTTTTTCATTTGTAAATATAATTAGTCCATTCCCTAACAGCTTAAGGTTTTAGAAGTATTTAACAAAGAGATATTAAAACGACCAAACTTTTTGGTTATCTTAGATAGCTTAATAAACAGTAAGTACATATTAAATTCTCCTATATATCAGAGACAATTTTGTCCTTTCAATATGTTGTCCATCTATTGGTGGTTTCCTGTCTGCTTGTCCAAATAGAGGGAAAGAAAATCTTTCAAGCTGAGTCAGTCATGAACCATGGCTTTCATTGAGGCAACAACAGACCACAAAAAGATCTGATGATATGTTTTATATCATATTCAAAATACTTGGGGCCAACGTAACATATCCTAGGTGGATTGTTGACTATCATTGGATGTATCCATTTAAGTATAAGAAAAATGTAGGAACCATTTTGTTATCTTCAATTTGAAAGTTGGCTATACTTAATTTTTTGTATTATTTCCTTCAGGTTGGAATTGGACTACTTTGTCTGCAGCAGCTAAGCGGAATCAATGCTGTCTTATTTTATTCTAGTACAATTTTTAAAGCGGCTGGTAATTTTCGATTTCACTTTAACGTATTTGAATTTATGACTTTTTAGATAGAACTTGTTTCCCAATAGCTTAACCTGTGATGAAATGGATTAAAAGTATACAATATTCGTATTTCAACACTCATGCACATGTAAGCATTCATCAAGCTTTGCATGTGTACATAACTATAGTGTACTGCCATGTAAACCAAGATCTGAAGTTAATGGGATGAGGGCAGGGCATGAATTATACTGGTTGAGTTTATTGGAGGGCTTCTGGGAAGGGGTTTTTGCAGGATTTGACTATCAGTTTCTGGAGGTGCTGTGGGGAAGAGCAGAAACAATAATTTAGAGGGGGCATTTGCTAACGGATTTGTTGGGGGATTTGATAGGATCTATGGAGGAGTTGTCAAAATTTTGGTTGGGAACACAATGTTTTGTTTTTCCATGATGTGGAAGAAGCATATATTTTTTGGCAATGCAAAGATTGCTTTCCCCACACTTATCCTGATCATAGCATCTTAATATCTGTTTCTGTGGAAAAAATGCCCAACTCAGCTTTGTCAAGATAATCTCCTCAGGGAGGATATTGTCCATAACTTTTACAGATTTCAGCACGCAAATGGCAATGACATGGCCATATTATGTTGGCTTTCGATTGTTGAGAAACTTGCGTTGTCAACAATCCAAAGTGACAAATGCATTGCTAAACACCCCCGTAGTCTGTATTAAATGGAATCTTGAAGTGTAACCTGCAAAAATGGAATAAAAACTTTATATGCATTGATCTAACTCTTCCATATCTCATGGGCTACATCTCTTTAGTTGGAAAAAACTGACAATTTCTTAAATAACTTCCTAAGATATCCTTTCCATTAAAATACTTGCTATGCAGTTTTGTTCTCAACTGAAGTCCTAATTGGGCTACTCTCTTTATTTAACTCCTTATTCAGTAATACCAAATACCGGAACATTCTAAACTATGCAAATATCCATAGATTTAAGTTAGTTCTAGTGAAGGTGAATGTCAAATCCTGAATGACTAAGGATCCTAGATTATGAAGGAGGCTACAAAAATTCACCGGAAGGTGCATATTCCCATATCTTGTGACCAATTAAACACACAAGAGATCTTGATCCGCTTGAGGAGAAATTGGTGAAATAGAAGATTGAATGATATCCCTCCAGGTTATTGCATTACTTGTCTTGCACAAAATTGCCACAGTTGCTGCTTCCACATTGTTCAATAAACTCACAGAGTATCCTTCAAATATATCGCAGTTCAAAATATACACATCAATCCAAGAATCTTCATCGAATTTGTATGTGAAGGAGAATTGCCAATCCAGAGTCCATTATGTTATAGTCTAGGTTTCTAAAGATAGAAAAATGACCAAAAAAGGAGATGTATTGTTTCTGACCTTGGCAGGGACAAGAATATTAAATACATGGAATACATCTCAAGGAAAGGTGACTTGATGCAGGACAACTAACTTGAGATCCGAAAAAATTTAAACAAGTAAAGAAAACTCTAAATTTTAGCAATCCTACTCAGGCAAGATAAGAATTTAATATAAATGACTACGAATAATTTAGATTTGATTTGAAAGGGTTGAAGGGCAGCAACAGTTGAGAAACTGTTTTAGGCTAGGACTAAAAGGCTTGACGTATGAATCAATGTTTACCACGCACTTGCATTTCAGATCAAATATGATATTTTAGATAAACAGCTAAAACCACAAAGATGAAGAAGACAACTAACTTGTCCGCCCGAAGTGAACCCCGAACCGAATCCAAGTGGCCTGACCCGTCCAAAGAGGGATTTGAACCGAAGTAATCTGGTCCGTCCAAGTGAAACCCAAGCCAGACTGAACCCGCGGTCCAAAGTGATTATAGAAACCGGGTTCTCTCAAGTTGAATGAACTCTGAACCGGATGTGAACCCGTGGTCCAGAACCTGAACCAACCTGCTCGAAGAGATAGATCTCGAGCACGAAGGCGACTGTGACCTCGGCGGAGCAATCGAAAGAGATGCTCCGATCAACAGAACGGCGGCTGGCGGAGGAAGCTAGAGACGTGGGCGGCTGGGTCAACTGGAAGAGACGACGACGCCCCAGCGGCGGTGGTCTGGGAACTGTTCAGCAAAACAGATGGCGGCGGTGCGGGCGGAGACGACGATGAGTTTTGGAAGAAAGGCGGTAGTTTTGGGATGGATACCGGCGAGACCTTTCCGGAATCCACCACCAAGGCAGCGGCGGAAGAAAGGCGATGACGGTCCTCCAAAACAGATGTCGCACGGCGGGTCAGAGGAACGGTCGGTGGAAAATCAAGCGGCGACGACTACAACGAGCGATCAAGGGTGGGTTTTTGGAATCGGCACCAAAACCCACCACTGGATTCGGCACCAGCGGCGTCGGATTCGGCACCAACGGGATTCTCTGTCACAGAGGTGTCAACGAGATTTTCTTTTGCATAAACTGAAGTGCTTTATTTCATAGAGGAGTAGCCATTAAATAGGCATTACAAAAGTCTTAAATCAAGCAACAAATTAAGCTTGCCCAAGTTAGAAACAGGAATCAAGCTTTTCTAATCAAAGAAAAATTCCAAATTTAAATCAAATGCTGAAAATAGAAATCACTAAATATGTAAACAGGAAAATAAGCAATCTAATGGGCACGGGTCCTATTCCGGCGAGTGTAAACTTGTATAGGCCCCGTGTCCACACCATGACTTAATCTATTGCATATCTTGAAGATATCCTAATTGAAATAAATATCAAATTTTGCATGACTAAGTACTCTAATAAAGAGGGCATTATTAATTCACCAGAGTGCATATGCCGAAGCCAGGTGACAATCTAAATGATCACTTGACCAACATACAATGAGTTCTACACTATGTATGGTATCTGTATAGGTCTTGGCGTTTGTAAAAAGGAAGGCTCAGTTGGAAGTGTTGAAAAAATGACAGTATGGACTGATAATTAATAACAGTGGGGAAAGGTGAATTAGGAAGTAGAAATGCGTGACAAATGCAATTCATATTCATCTGTGAGGTTTTGGTTTTTCTGTGAGGTTTTGATTTTATCTCTACATATCCTACATTAGCTTTATCTGGGGATATGACCTGCGGTATGTTCTGTGTAGCCTATATTCATTGGATCAATTGGTTGTATGCACATACTTTACTTGAAATAACATTTGGACAATGGTTCTGATTTTAATAGCATTTTATTTAAATAACTGAAATCTCATACCTTGACTCTGATCAGGAGTTTCGTCAAGTAATGCCGCAACTTTTGGTGTTGGGGCCATCCAGGTTATAATTTTTGCCTCTGTAAATTTTATGCTGGCATGGAATTGTTTTGGTAGCAATTTATTACAAGAATCTTAATCTTAACCATTCAGGTTGCAGCTACAGCCGTTACGCTATGGTTGATAGATAAGGCAGGGCGTCGACTTCTACTTATTGTGAGTGCGAACAGAAATGTTGCTCTTTCTCTTATTAATTTTGATTAGCATATTTATTGTTAGAAACTGACTATGATTTCCTGTTTTAGATATCTTCTTCTGGCATGACAGTTAGCCTTCTTCTTGTTGCTGTTGCATTCTATTTGAAGGTTAGTATTATGTGTGTCAAATATCTGGAAATCATGGGCAATTGGGTTCTTGAGATAGACTCGGAATAGTTTTTATTGTACTGCCATGTAAACCCTTTTTATTGTTTCCTAAATATACAGCCATGTAAACCCTTTTTATTGGTACCTAATTACTAAGTGAAGCTATAATGTTTGACATAGATATCGTTTGGGAGTGGAAGGAATATGCTTGTTGCTTCCTGTATTATAGAATTCATCTCCAACTGTTTTTCATTGGATTCCTTCTAATCTATGATATCATGGATCCAGGATGTTGTTTCGAAGGACACTCATTTTTATAACGCTTTGGGCATATTATCCTTGGTTGGGCTTGTGGTATGTAGGTTTGCACTATCTGTTTCATGTTACCTTATTTATGTGCTACTTTTACTATGCTTATTTGTTGTTCTATTTATTCCTTTTATTCCAGGCATTTGTGATTACTTTCTCTCTTGGGATGGGAGCTATTCCATGGATTATAATGTCGGAGGTATGTAAGATGTTCTCTTCTATCGATGAACAAAATTATGTTTTTTTTTTTCGAGGATCCTGGTTTGGAGTAGGTTCATATTTGCTTTGAAGTGATTCCAAGCTTGTTTTGAAGTATTATTTTCAATCATCCTGAAAATCATATGAACATTATAATTATGATTATGATTATGCCATGTAAACCCTCTTGGGAAAAGGCGCTACTTGATTATGATTATGATTATGATTATTTTCAATCATCCTGAATTATTAACTGCAGATGGCATGGATATTATAACGAAGAGAAAAATCATACGGGTTGCTTAATTAGTTTTTCTTTCTACTTATGGATTTGAAATGGAAGCCTGAATGGAGGTGTAAGATCTATGTCGCCGACCCGAAATAGTTGTGAAAAGGCGCTACTTGATTATGATTATGGATTTGAGAAATCAGATGTTCATAGTCGTGAAGCTAGGAATCATGGACCAAGCTATTTTTATAGTCAATTATACACAAGTCTTTGATACTTATTTTTTGAAATCCTAAAGATCTTACAAAGAAACCAATGCACTTTTTTTTTACTCACAAAGTTAAATAATGTCGACTAATAGATGTTATGTCATGCTTCGGTACAAGGCAAAGTGGTTCCTTTAAATTCTGGCTTCATGTTGGAAGATGGGAATATCAGCATGCGCCTTGTGATGAAGCTATAACCATGAAAAGCATGATGGATCATGGTGAATTTTATCTTGTATGGCTTCAAGCATAAGACCTTGCAACAGTGTTCTCTTCAATGCATATACTCCCTTCGTTACTTATTAGTAGTCCGATTTGAAGAAAGCCTTGTTCTTAGGTCACGTGACTCTGCTCTCACACCCTCTCTTCTCTCTTTCTTGGAAACTCCCATCTTCTGCAAGCTAAAGACTCGCCGCTAAAGGACTTGATGGCACTGGTCTGCACCGGTTCCCTGGTGATTAGCACCCTCAGCCCCACCATCCCTACCACTGCCTCTTCTCCATGGCCAGTGCCTCGTTGAGCTGATTCCATGGCTGTCCGCTGGAGCCTTGCATCAAGCTCCACCCGATTTCCTTTGCCATTGACTTTGAGACTGACCACTCGCCAATGGTTTTCGCTGGTCAATTCTAGGGAGGGCCTGGAGACGGGGCCCCATGGGATCTTCCGGTTCGACATTGATGTGGAGAATGGTGGAACAACAGCGAAGGACTGCCTGGGTTGAGAGCGGGATTGTCAGTTATGAGCAGAGGGTGGATGAGCTTGTTTCACATGGCTAGGCAAGGCAAAGCGATTGTCAACAAGGCCGGGGAAGAGGTGGTTCTCCGAGGAGCTGCTGTTGTGACGTCAGGCCCATGACGTCAGCACATCTTCGTCAGCACGCCAGTTATTGCGATGGGCTTTCCTTGATTAGGAGTAGATTTGCTTTTGTATCAATTAGATAAATAATTCTTATAAGCCTGGCCCGTTAGAGGCCCAATTAGTGGCGCGCCCCTAGGAGCCGCGCCTCCTTATGTCTTTATAAGGGGACATTCGTCCTCTTCTGTGGTAATCAATCAAACAAGTTCTAGTTATCTTTTATTCCTTCTTCCTTGCCAATCCGGTACCTTGTGATCCTTACAGGTCACAACATTAGTATCAGAGCGGTCCTGATCCATGAAGGAGATGCCGCCTCGTAAGCAGCCGGTGACGGCTAATGAGGCACAGCCAGATCCCGGCAGGACCAACGAGGCCACTAGCCCGAAGAAGACCAGCGAGAATGACATGGCTGAGATCAGGTCCATGCTTGCGCAGCTATTGCAGTTGCAGACCACGAAGGCACCAACCACGGCCAACCAAACAGGGGGGGCGCTGACTCCTCTGCCAGTTTTTTTTGCACCCAATGGTGAAACGTCACAGGCGGGTGGTACGAGGGGTTATGGTGGATCAGGAACTGGAATTCCTCCGCCGAACCACACCATGCAAGGGGTTCGATTTGGATCCCTCAACCAGGCTACTGATGAAGGCCGTTTGGGTGGAGGGGCACGAGGCATACCAGGTGTTCGACAAAATGCCTCTGACAATGCCACTTCGAAATATCCAACGGGAGATCGATGGGGACTGGGAGGAGCCGCTGGGTCCTCAAGGGAGCTTGCGTGGAGGGGCCGAGACCCGACTGGCTCGTCTTCAATTTCCACGATACAATGGAGAGGAAGATCCCACGGAGTGGATCTACAAAGCGGAGAAATTCTTTGACTATCAGGGAACTTATTCGGAGGCCGAACGGCTACGCATCGCTGCGTTTCATCTGGACGGCGATGCCTCGGTGTGGTTTCGCTATTACGAAAAGGAGGTTCAATTTCTGACATGGGCGTCCTTTGCTGATGAACTCTGCGTGCAGTTTGGCCCCAATGAATTCCAGGATTTTAACAAGATGTTATCCAGCCTGCGCCAGACCACAACAGTGCCGGCATATTATACCAAGTTCATGAAAGTTGCCAATCGTTTGCCCGATTGGCCAGTGGCTGCTCTTGTGGGTACATTCAAGAGGGGATTGAAGCCAGAGATAGCAGACGAGATGAGACACTACCCTTGCCACACGATGAGGGATGTGGTGCGCCACGCTCGCATCGAGGAGGAAAAACTGGCCAGACAGCGACGAGAGGGCATGGTGGAACGGTACAGAGGACCCCTTTCAGTCCAGCGCTGGGGCCAACACCAGCGCCTGGCCACTCTGCCGGCCGGCCCATTTCCACAGGAGCGAGTGCTACTTCAGTCCGTCGACTAACCCAAGCCCAGATGGAAGAACGCAGAGCCAAGGGATTGTGTTTCAATTGTGGCGAGAAGTTCGTCAAGGGTCATCGCTGTTCAGCCCCAGGAAGCTTATTGATTGTGGAAGTTGACGAGGACATGACCGACCCTCTCGAGGAGATGCCCCATGATTATAATGATGTGCAACCAGATATCTCAGTGCATGCATATTCGGGCACTTTCACCCCACGCACCATGCGAGTACAAGGGCTTCTCAAACGCCAAGACGTAGCAGTGCTGATTGACAGTGGGTCTACGCACAACTTCATTAACGACAAGGTGGCATAGTGGTTGGGCTGCTATGTGACGGATGCCAAGCCCTTTGACGTTCTCATTGGAGACGGCAAGCATCTCCGGAGCTCGGGGGTATGTGCCCAAGCCGCCCTTACTATCCAGGTCACACCTTTGTTACCGATCTCTTCTTGCTGCCAACCAAGGGAGCCGATGTCGTCTTAGGGGTCCAATGGCTCCAAGACTTAGGGGATGTGGTTTGGAACTTTAAAGACTTGATTATGGATTTTGAAGTCCAGGGGCAGCGGGTGCGCCTGCAAGGGGCACAACATGGTGCGTTACACACAGCACAGGCGGTAGGGTCCTTTTTCAGGTTTGCTGCTCAGGGGTTGATGCTGCAACAACGGGCAAGTATGGATGTTGCACAGGTCGATATTCCGGAGGACATGCGACTCCTGTTGGATGACCATCAGGACCTCTTCTCCGAGCCAACTGGGCTACCGCCAGCCAGAACGCATGATCACTCCATTCCCATTCTTCCTGGTGTTGCCCCAGCTAGCCGATGCTCTTTTGCGTCGGGACAGCATGGGCGCATGTTTGGCACTATCTGTTCCGAGTTGCCCATTCTTCTCCGACCTCCGCCAGGCCTATACGGATGACCCTTACACACAGCGCTTACTTGCGCGCATTCAGGATCAGCCCGCAGATGAGATGTCCTATTCTTGGCATGATGACATTTTATTGTGGAAGGGCCGGTTATGGGTGCCCGACACGGGCGATTTGCGCCAACGTATTATTTCCCATTTCCATGATACATTGATGGCGGGTCATGAAGGTGCATTTCGGACATACAAGCGGGTAAGTCAAAGTTTTCTTTGGCCTGGAATCAGACGTACCATCCAGGCTTATGTGGCCGCTTGTGACACTTGTCAGCGTGCCAAAGCGGCAGCCACTTCTCCCCAGGGACTGCTTCAGCCTCTTCCTATTCCAGATCGGGTTCGGGAGGATGTTTCGATGGATTTTATCGAAGCGCTACTTGTTGTACAAGGGAAATCGGTCATTCTAGTTGTTGTGGACCGGCTATCGAAGTATGCCCATTTCTGTGCGTTGAGCCATCCGTTCACTGCTCGGACTGTGGCGGAAGTTTATGTGCGTGACATTGCTAAACCTTATGGCATGCCGTGGACAATTGTCTTAGATCGCGATAAGGTATTTCTTTCCAACTTCTGGCGCGAATTCTTTGCATTCCAGGGCACAGCGCTTCGCATGAGCACGGCATATCATCCCCAGACTGATGGCCAAACGGAGGTTATGAACAGATGCTTGGAACAGTATTTGAGGTGCTTTGTGGGGGATCAGCCTCGCAAGTGGTTACAGCTCCTTCCATGGGCCGAATGGTCGTATAATACGGCCTACCACACCCGGACGGGTTTCACTCCTTTTACAGTGGTATATGGTAGACCCCCACCGTCGATTCACTCCTATGTTCCCCAGCGTTCTTCGGTGGCAGAGGTGGATTATATGCTCCAATCGCGGGATGAGGTTCTATGACAGTTAAAGGCTAATATGGCATCCGCGCAGAATCGCATAAAGCAGTTATATGATAAAAGGCGCACAGACAAGGAGTTTCAGGTTGGCGATTTGGTCTGTGTCAGTCCTTCCCCACCGCCAGACCTCCTTGTTTCGGACAGATCAGGCCAAGTTGGCGCCTCGTTATCATGGGCCCTACGCTGTGGCGGAACAGAGTGGGGGCAGTTCCCTATCGTCTGGCCTTGCCTCCAGAATCGTTGGTCCACCCTGTCTTTCACGTATCACGTCTTCGCAGGTTTGCTGGTGACCCCACATCGGTGACTATTGGAGGGCCTCTTCCAATTCCGACCCCGACTGCATCCGATGCTCTTGTTCCGGCGTCTATCCTTGACAAACGTCGTGTGCGGAAAGCTGGTCGCATTACTACTGAGATTTTGGTTGCATGGCGTGGTAAACCGTTTGATGATGCTACTTGGGAATTGGAAGACGATATTATGGCTCTTTTTCCAGAGTGGTCGCCTTGAGGACAAGGCGAACAGCGGAGCGTGGTGGATTGTTGTGACGTCAGGCCCATGTCGTCAGCACATCTTCGTCAGCACGCCAGTTATTGCGATGGGCTTTCCTTGATTAGGAGTAGATTTGCTTTCGTATCAATTACATGAATAATGCTTGTAAGCCTGGCCCGTTAGAGGCCCAATTAGTGGCGCGCCCTTAGGAACTGCGCCTCCTTATGTCTTTATAAGGGGACCTTCTTCCTCTTCTCTGGTAATCAATCAAACAAGTTCTAGTTATCTTTTATTTCTTCTTCTTCCTTGCCAATCCGGTACCTTGTGATCCTTACGGGTCACAACAGCTGCCTTCCTCTGGCTACTGCATGTTGGGGAGGATCCTGGGAAAGATTGTACAGCGGTTGAAGTGTGTACTCGTGAGTCACAAACGATCTCTTCCTGGCTAGTGGTTTGACGGTGGACATGGAAATCCGAAATTGGACTAATAATATGGAATTTTTTTTTCTGAATCGGACTACTAATATGGAATGGAGGAAGTAGTTTATATCCTATGTCCTGAATGGCTTACGTGACTCATATCAGAGATCTGATATTGATGTTTTGATTGATTTCATAGATGTTAATGTTCTTTCAGTTTCTTAGATTTTCAATAAGGAGGAGTGATGCAGAGCGATAGTGGGCCCTATTAAAAATATTTTTCGTATTTATTTAATAAAAAAATATTAAGGTGTCCTTAATCAAGAATATCTTATTCGATTAGGCTGGATTTGATTTGCATAATATTTTAGGATACATCTGATTTGATATTATTTGATTTAGGATAGATTTGATTTGATTTTCTATGTTTAGAAGGAATCCTAAATTAGTGTTTTATTTCCTATTAAAGACTTATTGTAAGCCTATTTAAAGGCTTCAGTTTAATGGAATAAACGGTCGATGATTTGAAGAAAAATACCTTGTTTCTCTCTGTTGATGGAGATCTCCGTTGGTGCCGAAGTCAATAAGCCCCGGTGATGAATCTGGTGGTTGCTGTCCGGCGGTGATTCCGGCAGCCCTTCTAGTGGTGATTCCAGAAGATGGCCTACTGGCCTCCGTATGGCCTACTGGCCTCCGTATCCTTCTGTCCGCTATCCTTTTTACCCCGCTATTTCCTCTGCTTCCCTCCAGTCACGTGCTGTCCGCTATCAACTTGGCAGAAGAAAATCTCGTTGATACCTCTGTGATAGAGAATCCCGTCGGTGCCGAATCCGACGCCGGTGCCGGAGCCGGAGCCGCTGGTGCCGAATCCAGTGGTAGGTTTTGGTGCCGATTCCAAAACCCCACCTTTGATCGTTCATCGTAGTCATCGCCGCTTGCTTTCTCACCGACTGTTCATCTGATCTGCCGAGCGACATCTTTTTCAAAGAACCGCCGCTGCCTTTTCTTCCGCTGCTGCCTTGGTGGTGGATTCCGGAACAGTCTCGCCGGTATCAGTTCCAAAGCTGTCGCCTTTCTTCCAAAACTCGTCGCCGTCTACGCTCGCGCCGCCGCCAGCTGTTTTGCCGAACCAGATCCTCCGCCGCTACCCAGTGGTGTACTCCGGCGGGGTTTGGCAGTCCAAAGTCGTCTCCTTTCGTTCAGAAACTTGCCGTAGTCCCGACGCCTTGTTCTGTCGAGCAGATCTCCAGCCACCGCCGCCTTGCCGTTGTTGTCGCCGCCAGTCTAGCCGACCGCCCATCCCTCTGGTCTTCTCCTCCGGCCGCTGTGCTGTCAACCCGAGCACCCTATCGATCGCTCCGCCGTTCTGTCAACTTGTGCTCGATCGACCTCTGTGTTGTTTTCGAGAAGACTAGTTCAGGGTATGGACCACGGATTAAATTCGGTTCGGGCTATACCTCACATGAATCACTGGTCCACGGGTTCACTTCGGCTCGGGTTTGGATTTCACTTTGAATGAACCAACTCATTTCGGTTCGGGTGCGGGTTCACTTCAGGCGAACAAGTAAGTTGTCTTCTTCGTCTACGTGGTTACCTGTTTGTCTAAAATATCATATTTGAAAGTGCAAGTGTGTAGTAAATATCGATTCGTACATGAAGGCCTTTTAGTCCTAGCCTAAAACAGTTTCTTAACTGTTGCGGCCCTTCAACTTTTTAAGTCAAGTCTGAATTATTCGTAGTAATTTACATTAAATTCTTTATCTTGCCTGAGTAGAATTGCTAAAAATTTATTGTTTTCTTTACTTGTCTAAATTTTGTCGGATCTCAAGTTAGTTGTCCTGCATCATATTTGGTGGCCCATGCAGCGTTCAGGCTAGGTATTTGCTAAAAAAAAAAGAAAAAGGTGGAAGCTATGAGGATTTTTAAGGAGAAGCCATGAGGATTTTCAATTCACAATGTAGATACTTGTGTTTACGTTTTTCTAATTTTTCTGCTCATTTGTATCCTTATTTTAGTGTTATGATTAAGGAGTGATCTAAACTATATACTTCCTCCGTCCAATATTACCTGTCTTCATTAGAAAACCAAAATGAACAGATGCAGTTTTTGAATGAGTTTCTTTTAGGCTTTTGTTTTCATATACATCTTAAACTCTTAAGAATTAAAAAACATGAGTTGTGATCGTCAATGAATCTTCATAATTCATATTGTGATGTACCCCCATATAATTCACTTTCTCAAGATGTTTTCTAGTGTATTAAAGTGCACCTTTTAGAATGGTGAGGCAAGGTGTGCATAAAATTTTCAAAGTATTAGTAGCTACTGTGAAATGCAAACAGAAGATACCTCATCATGTGAGGTAAAACTTCTGTTAATATCGTTGATATAAAAAGTTAGCTCCTCCTCTTGAAAGCCTAAGCTTTTAAGAGGTTAGCTAACATGGTATTGGGACCCAAGATTCTTGGTTGAAGTCCTGAAGTAAGCAATAGCTCCTGCTGTCATGTGTTGAGTGTGTATATGTGCGCTTATGTGCAATACTTAGGTTCTTACATGTGCCGGTTACAATGTGTTTTTCATTTTTGTCAATATGACTGTTAGTATAGTTAATAATAAAGTTAGACACTTCTTTAGCTGCTTAAGCTTTTAAAAGTGGTTAACGAACAACTTATTCCAAATTCGTACTCAACTGACAAGGCATAATATGCATTTCCCTTCTCTCTCCTTTACCCCAGAGTTTATTTTCGTTTTGATTTTCAATAAAAGTAGGTAGCATCAACTCTGTCTACCGATATTTAGTTGACGTTCCATTCATTAATTTCTCTCTCATTGCGGATCCATTCATCTTGCTAGTATCTAATCTGTTGATCACTGCCTTTAGTTTATGTTTGTTTCATACATGACTCTCATTTCTCTTTCTTTCTCCTTCCTCATTTTGCCTTTCCCATTTTCTCACACATCCCTCATTCCTTACTTTTACTAATTATCAACTTATATTGCATTCTTCATGCTGTCTGAACTACGAGTAATTTAGGGTCTAGTATTGGCCATCTGAGCCAGTTTGCTTAGACAATCAGTCTTTTTACCTTTTCCCTTTGTTTATGTGTCTCTCAGAGTATTGCTTTATGTGTCTCTCAAAGTGTTTTTTATGAAGATATCTGTCAAAGTTTATAAGAGTGAGATCTACGCATAAGTTAAAATTGTGTTAAGAATTTCTTGTGGAGTTGTAAAGCACAGTATTGGGCAATTTCATGACATATGAGAGATCTTATTGATTATTTGCTGAATAATTTTGTCTACTATGATTTAGTTGTAAGCTTGGCCTTTTTTGTCAAAGCATCTAAGCTTGGCTTGATATCTTCTATTGCGAAACTTGTTTAAATTAGTTAGATATGTTGCTATTGAGGAGTTTTGAAGTCATTACTTTTCGTCTTCTGATAAATTTTTCATCTTTCCTGAGCTATGCTGATTATGCTGTAGCTAAGCTCACATTTTGCAATATCCATTTGACTGAGTAAAGATTGCTTTGTGAGATGGAAACACGCCTCAAGAATGACAATTTAATCTGATGACCACATCTCAAGATGATTGACTCTGGGGGTGCATCTTATGACCACTGTAGAGTGCGAGTGCTGCACTGATGTTCATTCAAAATTTGAGAGGCTTTTTTTTGTTGTTCTCTTATTTTTTTAGTGATTTCTAATAGTCTTATACAGTTTTCCATGGTCACGTGGACTTGGAAATTGTTTTGCATGTTATGATGTTGTGGTTAAGTAAATTGGTCGTAAGTTGTGAGGTTGTGAGATAAGGAGGGCCAGATAAGAAATAATGGAGTCTCCATATTAGTTTTTTCACTGAAGACTGTTTCTATTTTGATAGCAAAGACTATAATGCATAGTCATGAAAGGGTGACAATTTTATCCTTTCTGCTTGTCTCTTTTTGGAGTTGGATCCCACAAAAACATATTGTTTTGTGTGCGTGTTATTGCTTTCTCAATGGACCTGTCAGCCCAGTGCTTCATGGTTCATTTGTGATTTAACGATTTTGTTCAATGTGACCAGAACATAAGAAACTAATAAATATACCTACAAGCAAAAACATTACAGAAGCGATTTAATTCCACCAATAGTAAGAGAACTAATCTGGTTTGCTGCCGAAATTGCTTGGTTGTATGGTTTTCTGGATGTCTGCTGGTGTTTGGGCTCTATTATAAGAAATCTGAATTGGAAAGGGTTATTTTCACATTTTTTCTGACTTAGTGCAACATAACATTTGAGATTGGATTAGATGATTACCATGTGGATTAATATGGTTCCCTTATTAGTCCGTTTTTCTGTTCAATTTTAAGTGAAACTCATCGAAGAAACTTTTATATGTGGCAGATTCTTCCGGTGAACATAAAGGGTTTGGCTGGTAGCATAGCAACGCTTGTGAACTGGTTGACATCTTGGGTGATTACGATGACGGCTAATTTGCTTCTGACTTGGAGCAGTGGAGGTTAGTATGACTGTCTTCTCCTTCCGTTTTTGTTTTTTCCTATCATTATCACTTAAACACCTGAATCATATTATGAATCATTTCAGGAACCTTTACAATGTACACAGTTGTAAGTGCCTTCACGGTAGTCTTTGTTATCTTATACGTCCCTGAGACGAAGGGAAGGACTCTCGAGGAAATCCAGTGGTCCTTCAGATGAGTTTCCATTAATCCGGAACTATTGATTTTGTGCGGGAATGTCATGTTGGCGTGGCTCGAGAATGTCATTCACTCTACAAAGCATCGGAGAGCATCGTAGAGAGCAAACTTGCTGGTTAAGCTCTTCAAATTGTGTAGAGGTCTTTTGTTTTCGAATTTTTTGTTACCTTTTTTTTTTCAAAATGTGATGTGCAAGTCATATAATCTACATAACCTCTATTGTTGAGTCTGTATTTAGCCAAAAAAAATAAAATAAATTCTGTTGACTCTTCCAGTCAAGCTACCATTACTCTTTTCTGTATTAATACTCATGTCAATAATTTATTGTTTATTTGTATTTTTTCTCATTAGTTCAACAGAAAGAAAACCTCATACTGAGGCTTATGCAATGTGTATAAAAAATATGATTGGACTTAACATATCAAAATGAATCTCAACTTATTTGATCGCAGCTTATCCTTGTTAGCCAGGTGTTGCAATCTCAGGTGGTGATGAGCTTCAGTCTGCTTGAGTGCACAGGGCGAGGAATTCCTTGAGGAGTCTGTTGTACACACATGGTCGTTCCAGATGAACCAAATGACCCGCCTTCTTTATCACTTGCATTGTGGTGCTGTCTCCTAATTGCCTACAGAGATTTGATTCTTCTCGATAAAAGTTGAAATCATGATTTTGCTTTTAAGACCTCGCCAAGGAACAATGCAATTCATGTTTAGAACATGGGGTTGTTTCATTCAATTGAGTTTGTAATGGGTGTAAGCTGAAACCGTTTTGGGCCTAGATGTTTCGCTGTTATGAAATCGGATCTCTAATGGTCGACTATTTGACATTTATAAGGTGCAATTGGTAATATTACATTAACATCTGAAGAAGATATATTCATTCCGTTCTGTTACTTTTTTGAACTAACTTGTTTCGGTTTTCGCAATTGGTTACCATGTTAGTGCCACGTGAAATATGGCTGCAAATCTCAAAAACCAAAATTAATTTTTTTCAAGATAGAACCTAGTCTTTCCATTGTTTGGCGACTAATTGTTAGGTTCAAGATTGTCCGGATGTCGGCCTATGCTGCGCTAATTGGGTATCTCCTTATTGAGGCAGAAGTCCCAGAGTCAAAGCCTCCTGTGGCATAGTGTGTGAGGGGTTTGTGAGTTTGGCTTTTCAAGAAAGCATGTCCTGAGTTGCTTTTTCTACTAGGCATATTAGCTCCACTAATTAGTATCGTTTACCCCTTTTTTCTTTTCAATAACTTGGGACACGCATTCCCTTTGGTAGTTGGTGCCTAATTTTATCTTAAATATCAAGGAAGAGTTGGTGTCATGTGTAAAGTCACAATAAGTTGATGTTTATATCACTTACTCTTTCATATTCTTGGCAAGGTCTATATTGAAAATCTGGTCATTCTCGCCCCACAAAAGTAGTATCTTCTGCAGAAGTGTAAACACCAAAATTAACAGTTGCACTTCTATTTTTTCAAGGGCAGAGGATATGTTCTGATATCTCACACTACCTGAGTGAAGTTGGGGATGTCAGCATTCTTGTTGCTTACAATTAAACCTTGTAGAAGTTCTGCTCTTTCATTTCTGTTGTTAAACATCACCTACAAGCATAGAGAGTAATTTGTCAATCTCTTCGCTTCCCTGGTGATGATAATTGGAAGGAAAGGAAATTCATTTTCAACAATCCTTGAAAACAAGGAAAAGAAAATAATATACAAGTTTTATTGACCGAGTAAACGAAGATTCTGCTCAGACTGAGCAACAAAGGGTTCTTGTACTATATATCACACACACACGCACACGCACAGACGGAGCAACCGAGGGTTAGTAACACGCATACATGCACACACAACCCAAATAAGAAGAGAAGTGTTAAAGGCTGAGCTCAACTTACTAACCCTTCTTATGTGTTTCTTACTTTAAGACACGGTTAGTGCATTTCCCGAATGGAATAATCATCTAGAACCAACAAGTTTTCTCGCCCTACTTACTCCTAATTTGTGTAAAAAAAATTAAGTTTACTCATCCTTCGAAGCACACATATTTATAGTGTACTTGAGCTCAGTCGAAACTTGGGCTAAGCTGCCATAAAACCTTAGCGTTGGTCGTTGGTGCATTGCTGTGCATGTCTATTTTGTGAACGAGATGTTTTGCAAACTCCAATAGAATATCTTTATTATCCTGTGACCTGCCCTTTGTGCAAAAATGAAGTTAGTGGGTCTCGTATACACCGGCGTGGGCCTACAGAGCAATCAAGCCTTCATGATAATTTTTTATTTTATGTGTGTCCATGATAATATAACAAATGGTTTTTGACCTAGAACATTACTAGGTTACATAAGCTAACCTAATCTGCAAACTACAATGATGTCAACATTAAAAGGCATGTAATTACCATATGGTTTAACACCTGTGCACCGTCACAATTTTTTAAAGACGTAATTGTTCATTCCCTTTCCAATAACCTGCCTGGCCAGCATGTTGAACCCGGTTCTACTGGACCCGGTCAACTTCCCGGGCCTGGTGGGTGGGGCTGATTATGTTTAGTTCTGGTTGAACTGGTTTTGCACCGGATACCCGGCTATCATTCCATGTCCGTGGCCGGTTCGTCTTTAAACATTGCTTAGGACCTAAGTATAAGGGGCAGGGCAACCCACTTCGCCCGACCAAATCCCTACGGTATATATTCCTCCCACAAACCATGACCAAATCTTTATGGTACATATTCCTCTCACAAACCATACACACGGTATACATTTGGATATAACCCCTGTGAGTGGCCTAGAGAGGGGGGTTCAAATGCAGATCCATGATCCTAGCCATCCTACCAATACTATGTTTAAAATATACAATTAAAAATGTGTTAACTAACAATGCTTAGCAAGAGAACTCCAGTTAGTAATGTAATTCCCTTTGTGCTATGGAACATGTGTATCATAATTGTACTTGAGAAAAGCCTTTTCCGAAACACGTGCATGAGTAATATTAAGTGAGGAGCAAGAGCTATAACATTTGCCTATAGTGTCATAAATGCTAGAAAAAAGTTGCTACAATGATTTCAGGGTTTTGGTGTTATTACCTACTTATGATCAAATTCCTAAAGATGAGGAAGGCATCTATCAATGTGATCTTGAGACCTAATTCGCTGTCATCAGCATAGAACTAAAAACAAGTACTACATCATCTACCAAGAAAAACAAGTAAATTGAAGCGGATGTACCTCAAGGTAGTCCTTAAAGAGCCGGTTAGGGAACCACAATTTCTTGTAGCAAGCCACGGATAGGAGGGCCTTGAGCCCCTCCACAGAGCTGGGGAGGAGGAGATCGGCCGACGAGGCAAACCCGAGCCGGCTCAGCGTCTCGTCACTGATCGAGTCAGTCATCGCTAGGATCGATCCAGAGATCACAAGGGAGCCGACCATCTCCGGCTGCTGCTCGGCCATCTTGAATGCCACCATGCCTCCATAGCTGAATCCAACCACAGCACTACACTTGTCAATGCCCATCTTGTCCAAAGCCTTTGCAAGGCACTCGGCCTGGAACGCTGGAGACCGATCGGTACTCGTGCTCGTGGAATCACCAAAGTAAAGGAGATCCGGAATGTAGACGGCGTACTTGCTTGTCAATGCACCTACTTGGAACTGCCATGTGACAATGCCTTCAGCAGCAAAACCATGAATTAGTACCACCACAGGCTTCTGCTTCTTCCCCTTCTTATTACCGTTCTTCTTCTTCTTCAGTGTCTCAGTAGGGACCCAAAAGCTCATGACTGTTCCCTCCTCAATCTCAACCATGTGGGGGCTGAGCCCTGCTAGCTTGATCAGCCCATGCACGAGAGGTCTCTGTGCAAGCACTAAGTTCACCATCTTTCTCTCGGTCATTCACATACAAAGAAGATCAAGGCTATTTTAAAGAGAGTGGTAGGGTAGGAGGGTTGGTTGGGGGGTTGTTATCAGGGATATATCTAGGTGTTTACGTACTAAACTAGAGCAGGGTTGATGCATGGTATTTCCTTTCGATTTTACTCTCTGCTCTACTCAACGTCTCAACCTAACACAACCAAACGCCATCCCCTTGTCATTCCTTTTGCTTACACGACACTGTGCTTGTTTGACAAATGCAGCCAACTACATTCAGGGCTGGCATTTGTTTGATCAACTGTGCTGCCTACTTTTTATCATGTGTACAACTCTAGAAGGATAATATTCGGACTCAGTCAACCTCAACGATCAGTATTCAGCCATGTATTTATTGTTGGGTACCAACATGAATGGACATGGTCATGCTGTCCTAACGCATGGCCTTGCTTTTCCATCAACTCCTGGGAAATATTTTCGGTGCATGAGGAATCCGGCTACCGACAATAGCTAGTAAAAGGGAATCAAGGAGCTCATTCTACAAGATTAATCAGAGATTCAGGCAAACTATGTCACAAGGCTGCCAATGATTAAGACGGTCCTCCCACTCTCTAATTTTTAATGCCATCTTTTTCTCTCTCCTACCATTGTCTCTTTCCTCTACCTCCAATTCATAATCCTCCTATTCTATCTTCCTGCCTTCCCATTTTGTCATCCTCCACTCTAATCTTTCTCTCTTCTCTCCACATTAAATAAATCTTAAACTTTCCTTCTTTCCTTCCTTCCTAGAATAACCTGAACGTGCAAATAGAAAATAATTTCAACATATGCCCATACCATTGGTGTTTGGAGATGGTCAGAAATTTCGACATATCACAAGTCTTATATCGAGGGTCTTTTTGGTATAAGACTTCAAATTGTTCATTCCACGCCCTTTGCTTTCAATGGTAGTAAAGTTGTTATGATTAACTATTTTTTGTAAAATTATATGAAGCACCCAGGAAGGGGGCAAGGAACAATGTTAAACAATGCCCAAATATGAACGTGCCCGAAATGTGTGCATGAGTCTGGTACGTCAGATCAAGTTAAATCCACATGATCTGACCGTTGCTAGCTTGCACACATGCTTTTTTAGAACACACTTCTCTTTTTTCGGGAGAAAGAACACATGAAAAAAAAGTTCCTGTGTTTTCACGCGTGACCACTTTCACCCTTACATTAAACAATAGCTGAGATTTACAAAAGACCTAAAGAAGAATGGAAAAAGATGAAAGTAAATACAAACTTTATCTCGAAGTAAGAAAGAGCAACTCCTTAAGTTCAAAAGAGCTGGGGAATGAAGAATATATATGTGAACTTAACAATTTGTTTGAGAGTTGAACTTCAGGGGTGTAATTCGCATTAAATAGCCTCCTTGTGCACTCCCACCAAAGAGAGTAACCATCTACATTGTACAAATTTATCTGCAACCCCTCGATCTATTCCCCTCCCCTCCGTCATTTACCATTACAGGAGCTCCAAAAGAACTACCATTACAAGAGCTGATGCAGGCTGAAATTGTTATAGGATATTATGTTAGCCATTTCATTGAAAACCTAATCATTTTATAAGTTTGGAGTTTAACAATAAGAATCAAGCTCTAGATTCAAAGAAAGGTATCTCCTCCCTCGTTAGACGTTACTGATTTCTTGGTGCATATAAATTCTTCAAGGGTTATTGGTCTTATTAAAGAAAGGGAAATGATATTTGTACAGCAGATTCTTACATAGCTGATGTGTAGTGAAATGAGTGGGTGAACTGATGTGACCCTACATCAGTTCACCCACTCATTTCCATACACATCAGCTATATATGAAAATGTGTAGGAATCTGCTGTAGGGTTATCACTGCCCTTAAAGAAACAAATGTAGAAGTAACATCCAAGCTTAGCTGGGTTGAGCTATTCTGTTCAGCTAAAAATTAGGATTGTCGGGTTAGCTGATGTATTTGATAGGCTTGTTCACAACTCTTTTATTAGAGATTAAAGTCAACTTTTTTTTCCTTAACCAAAGAGTAAAATGAGTTTTTGCATATAGCAAACTATGTCGACCTATGTATAGATCCTAAGGTTTTTCATACATGTGGTTTGGCAGGATTACACTCGAATTTAATATGTCCCTCCTAACTACAAACATGACATGTAATCTTCTTAGTTTCTTGTGAACTACCAGGTGAGGACTTTTCCTTGATAAAGATGGTTTGTGTGTCACGCACCAAAATTCCCGGCCACGTCGGAGTGCGGAAGACTTTTTTTTTTCATGAGTATGCTTGAGGCCAGAAACCCTGAGATATGATCGAATACTCAAACATCCCGTATAATACATCACCATGAATAGATGTGTACTCGACATAACACAACTGAGTCTTTAAATAACATCATTAACACATATGAAATGGGAACTAAACAATCTTAAAATTAATCCATAGTACAAGTCAATCAAAATCATTAAGATGCTTTGGCCAACATGCCAATAATATTAACACTAAATTTAAAATAATAAAGATAGCTTTATCTTCCACGACTTTCTTTGAGTCTTCCATTATCTGCACTTGCCATAGCTATACTTTCTTCATGCCTGCATCATAGGATGCATGAGTATTCCGAAGAAATACCCAGTAGAATGCAAAAACCCACAAAAACAGAAATACAATATAGGACAAAGAGTAGGGTTTATGATATGATCCAACTCTTCAGCAAGAAGAGGGGGTCGTGATACGGAAGAGTAGATAAGGATAAAGAGTTGGCAGTTGAGGAAGAGAAGGAGAAGAGATAGGCTGGGATTCCTCTGCTTGCCTAATGGCGGCTGAAGCAGAGGAGGACGATGGGGGTGAAGCAAGAAGAAGATTAGATTAGGGTGAATGATTCTCCATAATCCAAACTAGAGAGCCTAAGCTCTTTACATATACTTCCCACGCAGTGGGCCTGGGCTAACCCCTGGGTTATTCCCTCTACTTGGGCCAGAGGCCTTATTACAAGACGTCAAATATGACTGGGCCAGAGGCCAGACGTCAGAAATACTGGGCTACTCCCCTAAAGTGGGCCGCAGGCCATTAATACAATACTAGCTAAGTAATTAAACTAATAGTTGGAACATAACATTCCACTACGCTCCGCTGCTAGCCTTGACCTCAAGGCTTCCAACCCGGATATTGGGCCAAAAACTTATCCTCATGAAGCCAAGAAGCATCCTCCAGCGGTCGGTCTTGCCATGCAATGAGAACCTCTGTGATAATGCGGCCTGAACGACGCACACGGCGAGAATCCACGACCGAAGCCGGTACTAATGGTAAGTCAGCTGGTGCGGATGGAGGAGGAGGAGTAGGTACCAAACGAGATGGATCACCCACAACACGACGTAGGCGTGAGACGTGAAAATCCGGATGGACTGTAGAATCATCTAGAAGTTGAAGGCGATAAGCAATGGGGCCGATGCGCGCTGTAACCTGATAAGGCCCATGAAACCGATGAGCCAATTTGACACTAGCCGGCTGATACAATGAAGATTGGCGTGCTGGAATAAAGCTAACATAGACCCAGTCACCAACATGAAACTCACGGTTAGAATGGTGCTTATCATAATTTTGCTTCATACGGTTTTGAGCCAAGGCCAAATTCCCTTTTAATTGGCGCAAAATATCATCGCGAGTTTGCAAGAGATAGTCAACTTCACTGACCGACGCACGCTGCGGCACATAATGAAGTAAGGTAGGGGGTAGCTGGCCATAAACAACCTGAAACAGAGAAAATCCAGTAGAAGTATGGTAGGCGGTATTGTAAGACCATTCCGCCCAAGGAAGAAACTGAAGCCAGCGCCGAGGATTTTCACCTGCGAAGCAACGGAGATACTGTTCCAAACAACGGTTAACAACTTCCGTTTGGCCATCCATTTGCGGGTGATATGCCGAACTCATGAGTAAGCGAGAACCTTGAAGGGTGAAAAATTCCTGCCAAAACTGTGATATAAACACTCTGTCTCTATCCGACACAATAGTACGAGGCATCCCGTGCAATTTAGCCACATCTCTGACATATAGCTCAGCAACGGTCTTGGCTGTATACGGATGTCCCAAGGCTGAAAAATGAGCATATTTATAGAGCCGATCAACCACCACCATGATCACAGATTTGCCTTGCACAACCGGAAGGGCTTCAATGAAATCCATAGAGACATCCTCCCAAATCTGATCCGGAATAGGTAGCGGTTGCAAAAGTCTGGAGGGAGTAATAGTAGAGGATTTGGCGCGTTGACAAACATCGCATGTAGCCACAAATTTCTGAACGGTGCGTTTAATACCGCACCATAAAAAACACTGAGAGACCCTTTTGTATGTCCTAAAAGAGCCTTCATGTCCCGCCGTCGGGGTGGAGTGAAAATGATTCAAGATAGTATGACGAATGAGATCACAGTGAGCAACCCACAACCGATTCTTCCAATAAATCAGATCATTCTTCAGAACAAATGATGGATTATCCGAATTGTTGGCCCAAAGCCGAGCCAAGAGAGTCACCGCCGCAGGATCATCCTGATATGAAGCCTGTAAGTTGGCAATGAAAGGAAAAGTTGGGCCAGACATACCGAGAGAAGAGGCCGGTTCGAATTGGCGAGAGAGAGCATCAGCCACGGTGTTCTCGGAGCCTCGTTTATTAACCAGCTCATAATCATAACCCAATAATTTCGTCACCCAACGCTGTTGTGCAGGAGTTGCAATTCTCTGATCCAAGAAATATTTAAGCGGTTGATGATCCGTTCTGATAATAAAATGACGCCCCAACAAATACGGCCTCCATTTTGTCACCGCGTGTACAATGGCCAATATTTCTTTCTCATAAGCTGATAGTGCCACGGACCGACCTGATAAGGCTTTGCTCCAAAAAGTTATGGGATGGCCATCCTGAAGCAATACGGCGCCAAGGCTATGGCCAGATGCGTCAGTTTCCACTACGAAAGGCCGAGTAAAATTAGGAAGGGTCAAAACAGGGGCCTTGCACATAGTAGCCTTTAAAGTGTCGAAGGCCTGCTGGCCAATATCCGACCAAACGAAGGCGCCCTGTTTGAGAATGCTGGTTAAGGGAGCAGCAAGAGAGCCATTGTTAGCCACAAAGCGGCGATAGTACCCGGTTAAGCCCAAGAATACCCTGAGCCCCTTTAGTGAAGTCGGAGTGGGCCAATTCAGCATAGCCTCCACCTTGGATGGATCGGTAGATACATGCCCATTCGATATGACATGGCCTAGATAGTCAACCTGAGAACACCCAAACAAACACTTGGACCGTTTAATAAATAAGGAATGGTGGCGAAGTACCTCAAAGACGGAACGAAGATGCTCAAGATGTTGTTCCCAGGAGGCACTATAGATGAGAATATCGTCGAAGAAGACCAACATAAACTGGCGCAAGAACTCACGAAATATATCATTCATAAGCCCTTGGAATGTGGCAGGAGCATTCGTGAGACCGAATGGCATAACTAGGAACTCAAAGTGACCGTCATGTGTGCGGAAAGCTGTTTTGTGGATGTCCACCGGATGCATGCGAATTTGATGGTAACCCGCGCGCAAGTCAAGTTTAGAAAAGACCCGCGCATGCGCTAGTTCATCCAACAATTCCTCAATGACGGGAATGGGGTATTTATCTTTAAGAGTGATCGCATTGAGAGCCCTGTAGTCCACACAAAAGCGCCAGGTGCCGTCCTTTTTCCTGACCAACAGAACAGGCGAGGAATAGGAACTAGAGCTCGGCCTGATTATCCCTGTCAATAACATATCTTTAACCAGTTTTTCGATCTCAGCTTTTTGAATATGGGGATACCTGTACGGACGCACATTGGCCGGTGCAGCCCCTGGAGTGATAGGAATGCGGTGGTCATGTGACCGCGGGGGCGGCAACCCTGATGGTTCGTGGAAGAGTTCCTCAAAACCCGAAAGGAGGACGGCCAAGTCTGGGGGGGCCTCCGCAGGAGTAGTGCCCTCCGATGATAGCATTTGCAAGAAAAAACCTTGAGGAGTACCATCTGATAATGAATCCACCGAGAACATAGAATGGAGAGTACCTGGAAGACCGCCCGACAGCCGTACAGAATGGCAGTCGATGTTAAATTGCATCGTCATAGCGTCAAAATTCCAAACCACATCTTATAGATCACAGAGCCACTGCACGCCTAGTACCACATCAGCCCCCTGTGTAGGCAATAAATATAGGTCCAAGAGGAAGGAGTGACCTTGTATAATCAACTTCACTCGCGGACACATGCCAGCGCTGCCAAGGTTTGAGCCATCCCCAATCCGGACATCAAAGGGGGACGAGGCTTGCAGCGCACATCCTAGTCGCATGGCCACTTTGTCATTGATAAAGTTATGACTACTACCAGAATCGATCAGAACTGATACCTGTTGTTTCTTAAGAGTGCCTTGGACGCGCATAGTCTGAGGCATGTACGCACCCGAAAAAGCATGAAAAGATATCTCAAGGGGACTGTCAGGGGAAATTCCACCCTCTCCATCATCCTCAGGGCCCTCGTCCCATATGCCTTCCAATGCAAGAAGGGCGCGAGTCTTGCAGCGATGACCCGGTACAAATCGTTCATCACAATTGAAGCAGAGGCCTTTGGAGCGACAATCCTCCATTTTGGCCTAGGTCAACTGGCGGATGGCTGGTTACGATACTGGTGGAGCCTGAGAACCAGCCGGTAATACCTGAGTGGGTGCCGGCAAGGGTGTTCTCGAGGGGGGCTTCCAGGATCACCGTTGACGAGTGAGGCATTCCTCCGCAATTCTTGCATGCTTAATCACTTTCGCCATAGATGTGCGTGGGTAATGACGAATGGCGTCAGAGATTTCCAGCTTCAGGCCATGCATGAACTTGCCCACCAGAGCTTCCTGCGTCCAATATGGGAGACGATTGGCGATGCGCATGAATTCCATTTGATAGGCCCTCACGGTGGCTGTCTGCCACAAAGAACTTATGAGTTCATTAAAGTCAGCATACTCTGTAGGGCCGAATTGAATACACAGTTCCCGAGTGAATTGTAGCCAAGAATGACCAGGGTGTTCTTTCTCGAAGTATTGGTACCAAATCAAGGCATCTCCTTGAAGATGAAAGGAAGTTACCGTTAATTTGTCATCATCGGCTTGAGTGTCCTGGTAACGAAAGAATTTTTCAGCCTGATACAACCAGTCCACCGGGTTGTCCTCTCCTGAATACTTGGGAAACTGAAACCGTGCCAGCCTCGTCTCCGCTACTAGCCTAGGGCCGTGGCGCTCGTCGCGTGAGTGTCCTTGGTTCATCCAACTGGATTTGGCCTGATTGTGTTCCCAATCCCCCTCACGATCGTCATCTCCTGAACCCCAGCCGGCCTGGGTCTGGGCAAAGGCCGTCGACGTAGCATTATGGCAAACACCATGCAGACCAGATACCCCGACACCCATGGAATGGTGGTCAGTGTTTGTCATCTGCGAGCCAAAGAAGGTAGTGTGCTGATCATGGTGCCGGCCTGGCATAGGAGTGCCACGTGCAAAAGGGCCGCTCAGAGTCGGCGAGAGAACCCCTTTGTCTGGCCGACCTGCAGGAGGAGGTGCTGCCATGGAGAAAGATAAGCGATCAAAGGACTCACGAAACATGGTCATGTCTTTTTGGTATTGTTGCTGGTTCTGCAAAATGACTTGAAGAATTTGATCCTGGCTCACCTTATCCTTCTTGGATTGCTGCAGAAAGGCTTGGAGAAATTGATCTTGGCGCTCCACTATCTCGCGAAGAGAATCCTCTCGGGAAGGAGGGGCGGCGCCTCAGTATGGGGGTCCCCTTGCTTGGCTGGTACGGACGCTGCCTGGGAATCTGCTTCTGAGCATTGGTTGATTCGGGCCATAGCGTCTGGTTCTCGCGATTCCAAAGATCGGTGCTCTGATACCAATGATATGACCCAACTCTTCAGCAAGAAGAGGGGGTCCTGATACGGAAGAGTAGATAAGGATAAAGAGTTGGCAGTTGAGGAAGAGAAGGAGAAGAGATAGGTTGGGATTCCTCTGCTTGCCTAATGGCGGCTGAAGCAGAGGAGGACGATGGGGGTGAAGCAAGAAGAAGATTAGATTAGGGTAAATGATTCTCCATAATCCAAACTAGAGAGCCTAAGCTCTTTACATATACTTCCCACACAGTGGGCCTGGGCTAACCCCTGGGCTATTCCCTCTACTTGGGCCAGAGGCCTTATTACAAGACGTCAAATATGACTGGGCCAGAGGCCAGATGTTAGAAATACTGGGCTACTCCCCTAAAGTGGGCCGCAGGCCATTAATACAATACTAGCTAAGTAATTAAACTAATAGTTGGAACATAACAGTTTAATATGAGACAGTTGAATAATCAAGAATATTTGAACTGAGCAACAAGAATTCCATTATAAGAGGAAATAACAGCATCAAAGAAGGCTCCCAAACATCCAAAGTGTAAGGAGAGAAATTACCATAATCCAAGACTCTGAACATCAACACTTCCTGACTCTCAAGTATAGAGCAAGGACAATAAATTATACAACTCCAAACAAATACTAGTGTAAGGAGAGAATGGTCAAAATACCAAAGGCTCCAGGCATCTATAGTGCAAGAAGTTACAATTTCTGCTCGCTGAATTTACCGATCGCAAAAGGTAAAATATACCAGAACATCCTAGAGGTTCTCCCTTCGGAACCCGGCCATGCGTCTAGGGATGCTGGCCCCATCTGTGCTTACGGGCACAATGAGCGGAGACTGCAGACCTTCCATAATGTCATATAGCCAAAACGTACGTATGTGCCTCTTTTTGGGCAGTAAGGAATCGCAACTCCCTAAATATTGGTGACGTCGCAAGATCTAGCAATGGCTCGTGAGTATACTATGATTCCACCTCAGAGAGATCCTTGTAAAATCTTTGGTGGAGAAATAATCCAATATATATCTGAGAAATCTTTCGCAGGGTAGAGGTTACAATACTCTGTGATTCAAGGTATCTTTTACCAACGGTTGACTCACCAAAAGAGTACTAATGAGATTTCCATATCTTGATCAGCAGACAGCTTGTAAAAGAGTATCAATGAGATCTTAATATCTCAATGAACAAGAGACTCACGAAAAGAATACAATAGAGATTTCAACAATGACCATGTTACGCATGCATGGCCCTAGATAAGACTCATGGAGAAAGACTTGAACAAGAATTGCCTTTCAAGACTCCAAGAAAACTCAAGTTATATCATGAAGAATATCAAATTCCGGTTTCAAAGAAGACTTGACTCAAACAGACTCAATAACAGGTCAACTGAAGTTTCTCAAACGAATAGAAGTGCATTGGTCAAATACCTGATGAAAAGACTTGTGACCTAGACAGGTTTTGTTGAAACTCAACTTGGTCATAACAATACTGATCTAGACTTCAAGGTTTAAAACTTTGGTCAAAGAGAAATAGATGGTTCGGTTTCCAATTGGAAACACGAATCGAGTCAATATCACCAGTGGAACACATAAGACTTGATGAACGCCAAACCACTCACCATTAGCCCGTGATACTATAGTATTATACTTATTCCATCCTACTGTAATATTACTTAAAGTCTTATATAATACATATAAAGTTATTAGTATACTTATTATAGCATAGGCTATTGCTTTGATAAAGTTTTCCTAACCTTTACCATAATTACAGTGTTCTATTTTTACATATAAGTCAACTTCCAACCCTTACCAACATCAAAAAAGAAGGAATTAGACTTTGAAAATTTTACTGTGATTACTCCTGTGTGTCTCGTTTACAACCCAATAAATGGAATATTTTTATGATTTTTATATAATTAGTTACAAATATTTTAATGAAGGTCATTAGCGCAAAAATAATTCTGGCCGAGACCCTTAATCATAGTTCTAATCAAATTGTGAGTGTGTTTACCCCATAATCCGTTCAATAATACATAGTATACTTGAATATCTTCCATATCTTACTTATTCCATAACTTTATTAGGTATGATATGTCATAATATTTACAATGATTGAGGTGTACTTTCATTATCTTAATTCATCTCACACACATACCCCTTTTTCTAGTTGAATTAGGCAAACTGGATAACTAATTAAGGACGTACCAACACACAAGCTGTCACGCCCCGAATTTCAAAACCCCAAATAATGCGCGGAAGCACTAACTTAGTTAAGGTCATGAGGCTGAAACCCGGGCCATGACCGAATACTCGATCACACCGTCTTCTCATTCCAGAATGCTTAACCAATATCCGTTATACAAAAATCTTAAATAAAAAAAACAAGCTATGTTATTACAATAATCCATTCAATAATTCATTAAACATCAAAACAAATTCAGCACACAGGTTGATAAGTTCTCCGCGAACAGAAAATAAAAATGATAAATAAATCCACATCTTATCAACTTCCGTCATCGAGCTCCAAACACGAACCTTACTAGTTCTTCTCCACTTTAATTCCTACATCGAGAGATGGATGAGTATTTCGAAAGAAATACCCAGTAGGAGCCAAGAAAAACTCACAACAGGTAATAAAACAGAATACTGTAGAAATGAGCATTAAAGACACATTTAAGAATATCAGGTAGAGTAAATACAGGGTTCACTTACCTGCTCAAAATCAATATCAAAGACCATCAGCGGTCAAGAATGAATAAACATAACTCAGTTCCCAAACATACAGAGCGTCAGGAAGATCAATAAGAATACTGACTCCAAACATCCAGAGTGTCGGAGACAACAATTTCTGCTCTCTGTTCAATCCACTTCCCCCATGGACATCAATACCAGATCATCCTAGAGGTTCTACAGAGGAACCCGGCCATGCGTCTAGGGATGCTGGCCCCATCGTTGCTTACGGGCACAATGGGCTGAGACTGCAGACCTTCCGTAATATCATACAGTCTAAAGCGCACGCGTTGCCGTCATCGGCTGAACTACAGAGGTTCAATAATATAATCTGAGATCTCGCAAGATCTAGCAATGACTCATGAGCATACTATGATTCCAATCTAAGAGTGTTCATCAAAACTCTTAGTGGAGAAACAATTTACATAGAACTGATCCAATCTAGAATTAACAAAGGGTTCACCCATCTAGAGACCCAGACCATAATCTTTAGAAAAATGACTCTCAGAGGAGTATACTGGATTTCTCAACCTCTCAATGGAAAATCGACCCACATAGGAGTGATCAACGAACTTTCAATATTCAAACATAGAGTGACTCATAACTGAGACTTATCAGGAATGACTCGTTAAATACCTTCATCATGCATAGCTCCCATCAAGACCTTATGGATTCTAATAATACTGAGGTTTATATGTCAAAAATAAAGGATGGTAGGGTCTAAGAACCTAAACCCTAACCAAGAATCTAAGAGTTCAAGTTCGACACCAAAAGATAGTACATTAGCAGAGCAATCCACCATGAGTGAATGACGGTCAGATATGACTCAATTTCTGGATTTTATATGATTACTACGATTTATCAGTAGGTATATCACCTAGGTTTTTATATAAGGTATAGTTTAACCACCCTAAGATATGCTATTATCCACACAACATCTCAATTCCCAAACTCGCCACGGTCAGCACATAACATTTTTTGGTCTGAAATTTTTATGACAGACAGCCCCATGTCTCTAGTTTCTAATCCAATTTATGGAATAATTTTATGAATTTTCTACATTTAGTTATAATTTTTCTATTACTGTCTGTTGGCGCAGGACTAAGTTTGGCCGAGAGCATTAATTATAAACTTACTTAATCAATACGGTCTGTTACTCAATTAAACACTTATTAATGCATTCTAGACTTATTACATTACTCTCCTGGGCGTTTACTAACTCCCAATTGTTCTGTAATTAGTTAGTTTCTTACCTACATTGATATTCCCAAAACCGATTGTACATACTCATACGGTTTAAACTAGTAAATTGTAATTAGGACAATTAATTAGGGACACACCCCGCACTGACTCATGAGATAACTAGGGTACTATAATCTTAGAACTCCAGTAACTCTTTCCCATAAAAATTGTTACTTTTGTAATTAATATTATATGGTATGTATTATTATACAAAACAGTTTTGTACAAACCCATTCATTTTTAGCCTGAAACCTGCAAATGGGACAATTAATTTGGGACACGCTCAACACTGACGCATGAGACAACTAGGGTACAGTGTCCTTCGAGTTCCAGTGACCCTTATACATGGGGATTAAATCTTTAGAGTTTTTATCTTCCAGTATACAATTCATAACTTGAACTGTTTTAATTTAATTAACCCTTTTTAGCTAGTACTACTCGAAAGAGACATCTTTATTCTGACATGGATTCTGACAACCCAAGACATACCTTGTACACTGAAATCGACGAATACCAGTAAGGACGACTCGTAAAGATCATGACTTTAGGGTTAGAACAAAATATACTACGACCATGAGGATTACTATGAGACAATTCAGGTCAATCACAAAATCAGCCGATGCTAGAAGAGAAATTGGACAACTTTAGGCGTCCGGAACAACGTGAAGCATGAACCAATTGTGACAAGCCTCTTTGGACAGTAATAACATTATGGAATATCTCAAATCAGCCAGGCATGAGAAGCGTTTAGCAATTAAGATCAGGTTCAACAATCGACATGAATTACATATAAGAAGAGTATTTCATCGAATTGGATAACGTCAAAAATCATAGATCGTCGATGAGATTTCAATCACAGCATGATCATATAACATATTCATCATGAAACTTCACACATTAAGCCACGAGTTTGTGGGAAAAAATGCACCTACCTCTTGAATAGATCAAGCGATTCTTCTTGCACGCCCGGGACTCCTTCTCACAATGTCTCTTCCACTTCGGCAATTCCACGTGCTCAAAGCAAGGGCTAAGGGAATTGGTTTGCTGTTTTAGAAGAAGGGAGAGGAAAAGGTGAAGAGAAAATTCACCCAAAACACCAAGGAAAGGCTGATCGATTAAGGGAGTGGCCGGCCCCAAAATTAACAGGTATATAAATGTAGGATGCCCAATTCTAGTGGTCACATCTCCACCCTTGATCTATTCCCTCTCCAAAGGATCACCACCGTCCCCTAACCAAGACTTTGCCCAGTCCCAAGACGTGCTCCCAATTCAGTTTCTAAAACTGTTAGGATTCCTACTAATTAGGGAACATGATCACCTGGTTGATTGCCATAACTGCTTATGGCAGTTTTCCATTTCTTTTGAACGCCCAATTGCATAAGGCATCTCATCCCCTTTTGGCTAGGAAATCTTCGGTGACAACACCATCAAACTCTGATTAGTCCTCCATGACTAATTGAGGTAATCCATCCTATTAATTTAGAGTCAATCAGTTTTTCCAAAAAGTAGGCATATGAGTTAATTGAGGTGGTTACCAAAACAAACATGGTAACCCCCAAATTTGAAAGCTAACCCACGATTTCCTTCCATAACAGAATGTGACAAAAGAGCAATTGATAATTGCCATAATTAGGCCCTAATCACATCCAAAAGATAATCCGATCATTTCAATTAAATTCCAATTAGTTTGTTACTTAAATTAGTGTTGTAACCTCCCAAATTTGACAACCGGTTTCACTCTCTCATATCTCCACATGGCATGCCCCTAAATTAGATTGGTAACTACCTAGATTGCTCCACCAATCACGTCCAAAACTCCCTCTATTAGATTCCTTAATTATCAATTAAAAGAATCACAAATCCAATTAACACACAAACCAGATTTTTGAACAAGATATTTATTCCTTTTAAAACCGAATTTGGAAAGAATTCAAAATTCCCTCTTCTCCTTGATTCTCTCTCCCCTAACCAAATATTCACATGCCAACCACGTGCACAGTGCCCAGGGCGCTGTGTCCATGTGGCTCTGGCCCTCAGGTGTTCCTGCCCCTGGTGCGTGGCACACAGATGGACGGTTCTGATGTCCCGCGAATGAAGTGTGCCGAAAAAATATTGCACAACTCTTGTACCACATCACTAACTCAATTTAATAACTCAAAATACTCAAATGAATCTCTACACACTGGTCTCACGCCCTGGCGCCTGGCCCCCACTCCTGGCGTCAGGTGCACTCAGCCCCTGGCGTCAGGCCAGCATCAGCGCCAGGTTGAGCCCAGCGCCAGGGCTAGTCCTCGCGCCCTGGTGTACTGCCTAATCAGGTTTATCAATTCCACTCTTCTATAAGTATCACAAAACCAAATCAACACACCAGATTATAAGGTTTCAAAACAGGCAGCAAAACTTTCCTATTTTAGAACAGTTTCCGAAAATAGCAGTTTTGGTAAACTTACAGAATTTTTGGGTGTTACACAAGGTCACAGAACTGACTTGACACAAACGCTCCATCGAACAACCAGTAGGTTCATGACACCAATTTATAAAGTATATTCTAGTTATAATCCCCTTTAGTTCCCATTAATGAACATCATCAACTATTAAAGACTTATATTGAGGAAGTTGCCATAATTCTATGATGAAATAGGACAATAAAATTTGGACAATAATGTCATAGACCAAAAGAACACAAGGAAGCTTCAAATAGAACTCTAAATAATTCAAACTTCTCATCATTGGGCTAGCATGTGTAACAATTAGGAATTGGAATATCAAGGTTCACACGATTGAGCAACAACACGTAATAACTGGATAATTCAAAAGATTGGTACTTAGCGATTGACTCTCATGAAGATTCACAATCATAAATCAATATATTGACACAAGAAGCACTTGAACAAGGTATGAAATTCAGATCCAAGAGTGTGGGAAAAATCATCCTACCTGGTCCAAACGTAGTATCTTCTTGCTTCCTCGCGAAGGCTTTTGATTCCTCTACACGATGCCGCCCTTTAGCGCTTCGATCATTGACTCTTGAGATGAAGGAAAAGGTGTAAAGCTTGCTGGAACAAAGGAGAAGGAGAAGGAGAAAGTATTGGGACGTTTACAAAGGATTTGGCTTGAAAAATACCAGTCAGCCCTCTCTCTTGTGCTCATATAGACCCAAAACCTACTACAATTAGGATATCTCCAAATCAAGATTCCTTCCTAAACCATACTCTCACTACCAATTAAAAGCTCTCCCTCATTAGTAAGGGACGCTCATCCATGTTAATCCATTGGGTTGTTAAGATTTTGTGGTATTTTATTAAGATACTAATCACATTCAAGTCTATCTCCTACCATAACTAGGAAATTGCCAACTCTTTCTTTGCTTCACTTGGACGTCCCAAAATAATTGCTTGCCTACTTTTGATTGGCTGATGTTGATCTCCAATTTGGTCTGGATGCCCAATACATAGGTTTCTTCATTTAATTAGGATTTCAAATCTCTAATAAAATTCGTTTACTATCTTAATCCTAATTACAACACACTATCATACGCGTAACAGTCCACTTCCGATTCTTCCCATGGTCAGTACAATTGGACTTAGACTCTGAAATTTTATTGGGGTTAGCCTTATAAGTCTAGTTTCTAACCCCATTGATTTTATATTTTTTAGATTTTATTAAAATTAGTTATGAATTATTTACTACAGACTGTTGACACAGAAATAGTACTGGCCGAGCTTACAATCTTAATCATACTTTACATATCTTGTTCCAAACTAGGAAACTACCATATCTAGGCCAACCAACTAGACGTCCCCTTCCTATTGGTTGATTAAAAGTGAAATATTTATCTCTTTTTAATTAAGATTTATCTTCCCTAATTATCTCAACCGCACTTATACTTCCCAATCCTCCGCGATACTTACCATATTTACCGTTATTAGGTCAAATCGTAGATTTTTGCTCCAAGATTCACTCCCACCTTCCGAAGATCATCTTATGGCAAGGTTACCCACGTTCATAAATCACCCCTGGGCCAGTGCAACGTGGTTCAGCGCCCAGGTCCTGCATCTTGGCTTGAGTCCTACGCGCACAGGTCTCTCAGGTCCCGAGGTTGCACGACTCGTCATCCTAACACGCGTGCATCACTAACCACATATCAAAACCAAATTCACTTTAATAATTAAGAGTAATCCACTGAACACATGCCCTGGCGCCTGGCCCCACTCCTGGTGTCAGGTGTTCTCAGACCCTGGCGCCAGGCTGGCCTCAGCGCCAGGTTGTGCCCAACACCAAGACCAACCCTCGCGTCCTAGTTTTTTACTATTATTAGCCATGCGATTAACAAGTTATATCACATTATTAAATCAAATAATACATTAAAGCACATCACGTAACCAAAAATCAAATCAGGAAATAAAACTTTCCTATTTTAGACCAGTTTCCTAAAATAGATACCTTTAGTTAACGTACCAATTTTCTGGGTGTTACATTGTGTAACTGGTGTATCAGTTCTTTTGATACTAAACTTATAGTTCTTCCATCGGGAATTAGTAGATACATTTGGTTTTCCAAATGAAGGTCGGATAAGTGGTCAAGATGATCCTGAGGAGAAGACCAGCCTACTTATTTGCTTTGGTGAGGTGTAATATCCATCTAATTTCATCTTTGAAGTTCAGGACAATGTGGTGGATAAGAGTAGTAATCTCCAAATATGATTAGAAACAGAGCAAGTAAAGAAGATGTGGTGGTCCCTTTATTCAAAATATGAAAGGCTTATTTGTACAATACTACAATCTCCAAACATGCTTATTTGTACACTCCTCATATTTTTCAAAACTTTGGCACACATTTACTTCGTTCTTGGTTATCCCTCACAATACACTTTCCTGGCTCTATACGATAGTCCATCATTCTCATGGCATCTGGTTATTACTAACCCATCATGATTATTTCTTGTATGTTGACTCTCTGTAATTGCTTTAAGTTTCAGCACTTGCAATTTACTATCACCAATGTCATTCAGATAATTATTTCTACGCTTCAATCGTACAACACTGCATTCTCCAAGGCTTAACACTCATCGTGGTTCAATCGGATGTAGTAATCCGCTCGTCCTGAAACAGATGCTCCATCAGAATAAAATATGTGCCCTTAAAATAGATGCTCCAAAGTAACTGTCACTTTTTTCTCCACTGCCAACTCCACACTTTCCGTCTCAGCCTCTTCCTACTCGAATTGGCCTGGGCCTCCGACTAGCTTGGACTTGGCTTTCGACGGCCACTTCTGCAGCCAGGCATGCTGCCTTCGGCGGATTCAGTGTAGAGGGCCTCAATAAATTGAACTGGGTCCCACGATACAATAAACTGAACCATTTTTTTTCAGGTGGATCATCTATTTCAGGACGGAGGGAGTAGTTGATTTAGATAAAGATGGTTGAGGCATGCCATCAATAGGTTGGCTATGTTCATGGACAGTTTGTGCTCCTCATTGGGGTTTTGCTACTCCTCTCAAGCTTACGGGGTTGACATTTTTGCTAAGTTTTTTAACTTGTCAAAAGCAGCGGTGCACGGTGATTTGGTTACGAGGTACAAGTTCTGAATTCAAAAGCAAAATAGGGAATCACAATATTTGGAGGTTTTTCCATATTACCTGGCCAATGAGCCCGGATTACTATATTACCTAGTTTTTCCGGGCTCTTCCCATATAACCTGGTTTCGGCACCTCATCTTCTCATTTTGCCCTCCTGAATCCTAATCCTAAACCTTTCAGTAACATTTTTCATATTGGTTTTAAGTTTTATACTTCAATGAATTATATCACCTTCATTTCTAATTCATTTTCGCCAATTTTTTTTTCTTTTTTATTCTTAATGTTCTTTCTTATAATAATGATATTATTATGATTATGAGACAATATCAAAAAAATACAGTAAAATTCACGATAAATAGCATGCAGTGTCCCAAGATATTTAGACTATCATAATGACAAGAAAGAGTACTAAAATAAAGAATAATGAAAAAAATGGGCAAAAACGGATAAGAAATGAGATAGATGAATCGTTGAAGTTGTCCCACTAAAATAACTATCGTGTATTCGAATACACGATAGCCCTGGCCTATCATGTAATCGAATGCATGATAGACTTGACTATTGTGTCATCGATTATACGATAGCACTGCTATTGTGTAATTGCCCATTTTAGTAGGACATACTTCAACGATTCATATCTCATTCATTTCTGATCCGTTTTCGCCCATCTTTTTTGTTCTTCCTTATTTTTTGTGTTCTTGTTATCATGATGATATCATAATGTAACACCCATAAAATCGGTATGAATCACTAAACTACTATTTTAGGAAACTGGCCTAAATTATGAAAGTTTAGTTGCCTAATTAGATTTCTGTTATGTCATGGAATGTATATGATGTATTAGAATTTTGTTTATCAATGAATTGAGTTAGGCAGGTTAACCCGGGTGCGAAGACTAGCCCAGGCGTTGGCCTCTACCTGGCGATGAGGTTGGTCTGGCGCCAGGGGCCCAGCTCACCTGAAGCCAAGTCGTGGGGCCATGTACCTAGGTGGGTACGAGACGTGTATTGGGACACATACGAGTGAGATGAAGTGGTTAAGACATGTGGTACGTGGTTGTTACGAGGTTGAGTTGCATGTCACATGCACAGGACGCCAGAGCACCTGAGCGCTGGACTCGTGCCTGACGCCAGACTCACCTGGGCACCAGTACACATGGACGTCAGGGCATGAGGACGTCTTGGCATGGGTGTTACGTGGCACATGGTTGATTAAACTTGGTGGTTAGAGTGGACCGTGGTAAAAGGGAAAGATTTGATTTACTATTGGTAAATAAGGAGTGTAATTAATAGTAATTCAAAAAAATGACTAAATCGGTTATTGGTAATTATGATGGCCAATTAGGGAAGAGAGTGGAATATCCCTATGATCATGAACAGCCAATCAAAAGAAGGAAATCAAATTGGAGGGGGCGTCCAAAAAGAATTAGGAGATTAGGCAGTTTCCTAATTGCGTAATTATAATCAATTGGAAAGATTTGATTCTAGAATAGATCCAAATCGTAACTGATTTTGGAAAACCAATTGGAGGGACGTCCATACCCTTTTTGGAGCATGATTAGATGAAGGGCTAAGATTGGATGGGTGATCATTTCAAATGTAGTACCATCGCAAGTATACAAGGCTATATGAACAGGTGAGTATAAAGTGTTGTTGTACCCAGGGACGGATGGATTATTCTACCAAATTCAAGAGACAAATTTATTTTTAATCAAATCCAAGAAAAGCAAGCAATTAAGTCTAATTATTTAAAGCAAGTTACTAATGTAAAGAACTTCCAAGGCACCGAATCCACCACTAATTAAACCAATTCTGTCATCTCTCTCACTCTTTTATAAAATTCATAATTGATGCAATTAACATATTCCTCTCGGACATATGCGAACAAAATAAACTATTATGCATACTCCACTCAAACGTAAGTACTTAAACCAATTAACTTTAGAAACTATCTCTCTAGAGCATAGAATCAATAAAATTATGAACTTTATTAATAAAAAAACCTCATTTTGCTCAGACACGTGGGCATTCATAGGATTAAGTCCACAAAATCTTCTCTACCCTCTCTCGAGCACATAGAATAAACTTCAATGAAACTAATATTAATTATGGAATAAAAGTTCATACATCAACTAAATAAAATTAAAGAAAGAGAAAGATAAAACCGATTTAATCAGGGCTTCATCTATGCCTTGGACAGGGTTTAGCCAAGCATCAGTGTCATTTGCATATCCACATTATTATTCATCGTCTTCGCCACCGGACCGAAGTACTGTAGCAAATAACAGTTACGGTTTTAATCTCGTCTGGAATTAGATCACCTCCCTGTTCTGCAATGAATTTCGAACCCCCCAAAATAGTGCTCTCTCCCCCGAATCAGAACAGCCGACCTCCTTTTATAAGTTGCTCCCAAAACAATCCCAAAATCAATCCATGAGTCTATCCATGGTAGGAGTCCAAATCGATCCACACAACCCACGGCCAAATCCTCTTTAAATCAAATCCTTCCAATTCATGTTTCAAATTCGAAATCCAAGCACATCTAAATCCGCAGCTATCCATATTCGAGCCTATCTATTTAAGGAAAGAGTCCAAATTAAAAATGATTCTAACCTTCCAAATCCCGCACAACTTCTCTCCAAATCGAACACGTCTCTCTCCCCAGTCGCGCCATGCCTCATTTCGGTCGAGCTCCTCTTCTTCGATCTCTGTCGCCTCTCGCCGTCGTCCTTGCCGAGCGTGAGCCTCGCTGCCGCCATCGAGCACGAGCAAAGCTTCACCACCGTCGTCACTCCCACCAGCGCTGGAGCAGGGCTCGAGCGCTTTGCTCTTCTGGAACAAAACACTCGAGCTTCGGCTCGGGTATTCATTTTTATTTTTTTTTCTTTTCTTTCAACCAAAACAACCCGACCAAACCAGTTTGAGAGGATAATCCATCATTCTAGGATATGAGAGGATAATACACCATGTATTTTTTTTCTCGCTTCTTTAATTTTTTTCTATAACAAGATTGTGCAATGCCTAACTTCAAGATGCTTAGGTTTAACAAAACCAAGGTGATCGTTTAAATATAAAACCCTTGCAAGTGCACAAGGCAATTGTACTACGACAAGTATAGAAAGGGTTGTCGAACCTCAGGGACGGTGAATACTTTACCAAATTCAAGAGAAAAGTTTCAGTTTTTAGTTACTCTAAAGAAAAGCAATGAACTTTAACTAAACTAAGTTGAGATTAATCAATATGGAGAAGACCAAGGCTTCGAATCCACCACAATAAACTAGCATATCATTTCTCTCTCTCTTTTGAATAAAGATTTCTAATTGGTTAGCATATTCCTCTCGGACATACACTTGTCAACTCAAAATATAGTGCTCTCCACTCGGACGTAACACAAAACAATTAAAACATGGAATTGTGATCTATCTCTCTCGAGTATAAACCAATGAAACTTTATTGATATATAACACCTCAGTCTACTTACGTTCCTCTCGGATATGCAAGTATTCTTCGGATTGAAACTCACAAGAATTCACTCTTGTCTCTCTCGAGTACAAAGAACAAACCTTTAATGAATTAACAATGATTCTACAATAAAATCCATACACCAACTAGAGTAAAAACATAAGATGAGAGAAAAGAAACTACACAACCAGATTATTGGGCTTCATCTACGCCTTAGAAAAGTGTTTAGCCTCGCATTGGAAGAGAATCCATCATCATGTTCTTCATGTTCTTCATGTTCTTCTCTCCTTTACTCTAGCCTCCAATTTAGCTCAAAGGTAGTCTCTATAACTTTCTGCTCCGAACTCCAAATTGCGTGTAGTTGGTGGCGTTAGAAAGCTGACTTCTTGAATCAGTCCAATCAGAGATTTGCACACGAAGTTATGATGATTTAACCATTGAAGTCTATTTTCACCTCATTTCTGTGTATTACTCTTGTTTCCTACAAAAACCAAAAACTATATTAAAGTAGTAGAAATTCTAATCAAACACTAGCATAATCATAAGTTTAGGAGATAATAAAATGAATAATTCATGTGTAGATCACACCCCCAAAACCTAGATTTTGCTAGTCCCTAGCAAAACAAAACAAAATCAAACAAATAGCTAAAGAACTAATGCATAAAAATAAACACCACTTTCGTAGGGAACACAATTGCATTGAGCGTATGCAACAAGCCGTTAAACCTCTAGGTGGCCCTAGTAGGACGAGTTGTGTCTCGTGAGGGTTTGCATCCATACTACCCACAAACATGTATTTATTAGCCTAATTAACCTAAGTGTAAACAAAATAAAACAAATTAAAACATTGCAAAACAAGCAAACCTATTATCCCTTCAAATGCAAATTACAATGCTTAAGAAAATCAACCACATGTACTTGCTTCATAATCAACAGGAATATAGAAGCCCTCAAGTAAGTGGTTTTATTCCACACTTAGATCTTGGAAATTTCTGCTCAATATGATATAGCATGATAATATAAATAGTAGAAAGTGTAGAACATTGTAGCAATACATTCTAAATTTTTATTTTATACAGATCCAGTGTTACCCATTAACCAAAGAACATCAAAATCTATATAGTCATCGTAATCTTTAGGTTCATGATAGCACAAATCTGCGCGCCTCCTTCAGGTCCAACATTCTAGATTTGAGAGGATAATACACCATAGACTTTTTTTTTAAATAGGACTGTGTAAGGCCTGACTTCAAGATGCTTATGTTTAGCAATGACTCAGGCCAATGACTCCCAACCAATTTGGCTTAGGGCATTAGGTTTTAAGAGACCGCTTCAGGCCCGAGCATCATCCTAAGTTAATCCTATAAAGTTAAGCTATCACGCCCCGAATTTCACTAACTCAGTTAAGGTCATGAGGCTGAAACCCGGGCCGCGACCAAATACTCGATCACACCGTCATCTCATTCCAGAATGCTTAATCAATATTTTATATACAAAAATCTTAAATAATAAAACAAACTATGTTATTACAACAATTCAGTCAACAATTCAATAAACATCAAAATAAATTCAGCACACACGCTGATCAGTTCTCTTACGAACAAGAAAATTAAAACAAGGAATAGATCCACTTCTATCAACTTTCCAGCATCGAGCTCCTTCGCACGTACCTTGTTAGTTCCTTTCCACTTTGAATCCAGCATCGAAAGATGCATGAGTATTTCAAAAGAAATACCCAGTATGAGCCAAGAAAAACCCACAACATAATAATAATAAAGGAAATGCTGACAACATGGTATAAAGACATGTTTAGAAAGATAAGGTTGAGCAAATACGGAGTTCTCTTACCTGGACAATAATCATCATCAAAGACCATCAACGGTCGAGAATAAATAAATATTAACTCAGATCCCAAACGTACAGAGCGTCGGGAGGAAATAATAATGAATATTGACTCCAAACATACAGAGTGTCGGAGATAACAATTTCTGCTCTCTGTTCAGTCTACTTCCCCTATGGACATCAATACCAGATCATCCTAGAGGTTCTACAGAGGAACCCGGCCATGCGTCTAGGGATGCTGGCCCCATCGGTGCTTACGGGCACAATGGGCTAAGACTGCAGACCTTCCGTAATATCATACAGTCTAAAGCGCACGCGTTGCCATCATCGGCTGAACTACAGAGGTTCATATATCATCTGAGATCACAAAGGATCTAGCAATGGCTCGTGAGCATACTATGAATCCAACTAAGAGTGTTCATCAGAACTCCTAATGGAGAACCAGTTTACATGGAACTGAAATCATCTAGAATCAACTAGGGTTCTCTCAAACAGAGACCCAGACATCGATCTTCCAAAATCTGACTCATAGAGGAGTAAAGTAGCAATATGGATTGACTCACATAGGAGTACTCAAGAAATACAATCTGAATTGACTCACATAGGAGTACTCAAAGTCTTTAGAATGATTAACAACGGATGACTCCAATTATGATTCATCAAGAATCGAAATACTGAATCGCATCACCGTACCTAGCCCTAGATATGACAATCCCCTTGAATCAGAATAGAAGGTTCTCATTATCAGAAATTGGTCAACAATAATGCACAAGGTGCTGAATCTGTGATAGAATTTCTTGGACAAAAGGCTGTTCAAGAACTTGGACACATGGGACAAGTAATTTCGGACAGTAATCCTTAACTCACCACTCATACTCATAATATAATATTACTGTACCCAAAGTCTTACATTATAGAAATCAGATCATTATAATATATATATACTTATAATGTATAGTAGTAAACCGAATTAGGGTTTTAATACGAATTACAGTAATCTGTCTAGTACATAACAGCCAACTTCCATCAATGGTCACTGACTACAGAGCCCGAATCCTTTTCTGAAATTTTTATCCCATATAGTATTAAGTGTCTAGTTTCTAATCCAACCAGAATCATAATTTTCTGAGTTGTCTATATTTATTTATGATTTTCTGATCACTTCTCATTGGTGCAGGAACAGTCCTGGCCGAGAACAAATATCATCATATACTTTACTTAATTGTTAAATTCAGTCTAATTAACTAATTAATTACACTTATCAGTGCTAATTACACGTTACTTATGTTATTTATAGAACCAAGAAGGTTCTGTAATTATCAGATTACTTCATTAGATGAAGAGTTTTACACTTCTTGTTATATTAATGTCCCAAGGGCTACCAATGACTCGAACACTGAAATGGACAATTAATAACGGACACAAAATTTCTTTAATCAACTGAGACATGACTCCTGAATCTTGGCTTACTACATCAGGGTCATGATCATATAGAAACATCAACAAATCAATAGCAATTTCATGGAATAATCAGGGATTATGGTGGATGAGATTAAACGGACTTATCTCAATATCGATGTATAACGAATAAAAGAAGTGAATAATCCAATTGGACAGATCATAAAAGCCTTCAAAGATTGAGAAAGATCACAACTTTATACATTAAACAAATCAGGGATGTCATCTAAGTGCTAGATCGGATGATGGATCGAAGTAAACACAGGGTCACGTGCACTATCTCAAACACGTATCAATATAATCATGGAATATGAACTGAAATTCATGCATATAACTTTCACATGAATATAACTCAATCATGAAGCATATATAATCATAAGATGTAATCAAGATATGAAATTTTGTGGGAAAAAGAGCATCCTACCTCTTATTGGAACCGATACTCTTTGCGCGTTAATCGGTTCTACGCGTATTACCCTTTTCTTCGCGAAATCTCCACGAACGAGTGCACAAACTGATGTAGAACCTTTAGAACGAAATGAGAGAAGGTTGGCTGCTCGCTCCAAGGCTGGCACGAATCCCAAGGGCGTCCAAAAGTCTTTGACGGCCTCCTCTCATGAGGGTTTAAATAGGAGATGCATAGGTGATTACATTAAATCCTCACCGTTGATTACTAATCCATCCAAGGGTCGTGATTCACCAATCACCAGCACAAAATCTAAGTCAAGGACGTGATTTCCCTTGATTTAGATCGGTTACAAATCTCTTTCTAGTAGGGATTTAAATCAAATCAATATCTTACTCAAAATAGGGTTGTAACCCCCTAATTTGAAAAATCAATCTAAGATCTCTTTCCAAATCAAGACGTGCCAATAAATTAGCCTTGTAACCGCCATGATTGTCTCATTAATCACGTTCAATTACAATCCCACTAATTACTCTAATTTCCCCAATTAACTCCTCAATTAGTTAGGATTTCTTACAATTAGGGAGCTTCAAATCTCTTCTATCGGTTACACCATATTTAAGGTAATTTCCAAATTAGATTTCAATCTCTCACCATTGATTGCTACCCAATTTATGGCCAAGATTTAACTTCACAAGGAAGGAATCCACGTCAGGGATGAGATAGATCTCAATCAAATTGGTTACAATTCCCATTAATTAGAGCATTAAATTAGTTAACTAAGTTTCCATAACCAACCCAAAATCTCTTCCTAATTGATTCTCAATTGGCACGATCTCAATCATGCTATTAACTAATTTCATTCCACCTTATTTGGTGTCCAAAATAATCCCATTAATTAGCATAATTTTCCTTAATTAGAAATTTCCCCAAAACAGTCCAAATTAAACCGGATTTGCAATTAATTTAAAATTCCCTCTTCTCCTTAATTCTCTCTCCCCTAACCAATCTAAAACATGCCAACCACATGCACAGTGCCCAGGGCGCTGTGTCCACGTGGCTCTAGCTCTCAGTTGCTCCTGCGTCTGGGGCGTGGCACACAGATGGACGGCTCCGATGTCCTATGAATGAAGTGTGCTAAAAAATACTGCACAACTCTTGTACCACATCACTAACTCAATTTAATAACTCAAAATACTCAAATGAGTCTCTACACACTGGTCTCACACCCTGGCGCCTGGCCTCCACTCCTGGCGTCAGGTGCACAAAACCCCTGGCATCAGGCCAGCCTCAGCGCCAGGTTGAGCCTAGCGCTAGGGCTAGTCCTCGCACCCTGGTGTACTGCCTAATAGGTTTATCAATTCCACTCTCTTAAGCATCACAAAACCAATTCGACACACCAGAGTAAAAGATTTCAAAATAGGCAACAAAACTTTCCTATTTTAGAACAGTTTTCTAAAATAGCAGTTTTGGTAAACTTACAGAATTTTCAGGCGTTACACAAGCAGCCCTTTTCTTTCATTTTGTTTTCATTTTTTTGCATTTTTATTTTCAGCACATATTTTTAAGTACATCTTTGTTTTGTCCAGGCTGTATTATACTCTCAACCTATTTCCGGTTCCAATCCCTTGCCATTGCCAAGTAAATGGTCTATCATGATCTTTTAAGCTGAACAAATACCTACACATCATCCAATGACTCTGACTAAAGACATCCCACTATAAATTAGCATTCAACAAATCTCTAGATGGTATTACTTTATGTACTAATGTGTGTGAGTGAGTTTTCTTAGCTCAAGCACCTGTTCCAAGAGGACTGTAACAGAATGATATGCTCAGTTAAGTGTATCTATCCTCCAATATACTTACTCACACTTCCAATGCAAATTAATCTCCTAAGAATTATAACATGCATTATTACGGGATAAACTATCAAAACCTAACAAAAACACTAACAAACAACTTAAAAACTACTCAAACAAATTTAACTTTTAAATTTTTTTTTTTTTATGAAAGCAGTATTCCCTCCCCCAAACCTATTATGAACATTGTCCTCAATGTAAACAAAATAGAAAAATGACAATGAACATATAACAAAAAAAAAAGAAGAAAAGGAGAGAATACACCTGAATACGTGGGTTGCCTCCCACCAAGCGCTAAGTTTAATGTCTTTAGCCAGACTAAGCCAGGATCATTCTGTAAGGTCTGGATTATCCACGTAGATAGCCACTGCATCCATGTCTGCAATAGTCTCCATATAAGGTTTCAATCGGTGGCCATTCACTTTGAATGTACTCCCATTTTTGGGATTATGAATCTCAACAGCGCCATGGGAGTAGATATGTTTCACAATAATAGGTCCATACCACCGAGAACAAAGTTTCCCAGGGAATAGATGTAGCCGAGAATGGTAGAGTAACACTTTCTGCTCATGCTGAAAAGATTTCCTGGAAATCATCTTGTCATGTACAGCCTTGGTCCTCATTTTATAGAGTTTGGCATTCTCATATTCCTCAAAACGCATCTCCTCTAACTCACTCAATTGGAGTCTTCGTTGCTCACCGGCTTTATCCATATCAAAGTTGTACGCCTTAATAGCCCAATAAGCCCGGTGTTCTAACTCAATAGGTAAATGACAAGCTTTGCCATATATCAATCTATAAGGAGACATGCCAATAGGAGTCTTGAATGCTGTCCGGTAGGCCCATAATGCATCATTAAGTCTCAAGGACCAATCCTTTCGATCGGGGTGGACCGTCTTCTCCAGAATCTGCTTGATTTGGCGATTGGAGACTTCCACTTGGCCACTCGTCTGAGGATGATATGGTGTGGCAACCTTATGGGTGACAGAGTATTTCTTGAGAAGAACCTCAAAAGACCTGTTTCAAAAATGAGAACCTCCTCACTAATGATAGCACGAGGAGTTCCAAACCTGCTAAAAATGTTAGATTTCAGAAATTTCAGCACAACTTTATGATCATTGGTCCTAGTGGCAACAACTTCAATCTACTTAGACACATAATCCACAACAACAAGAATATAAGTATGACCAAAAGATGGTGGAAAAGGTCCCATATAATCGATACCTGATCTATACATAAAATATGCATTTTATTATCTCTTAAACTTATGATTCTGCTAGTGTTTGGTTAGAATAACTACTACTTTAATATAGTTTTTGGTTTTTGTAGGAAATAACAGTAAAACGCAGAAATGGGGTGAAACGCGACTCTAATGATTGAATATTAATAACCTCGATTGCATATCTCTGATGGAACTGATTTAAGCTTCATGTTAAAGTTCACGAAGTCAGCTTTCCAACGCCACTGACTATTCGCAATTCGGAGTTCTGAGCAAAAAGTTATGAGCATTTGAAATATCGCACGCGAAAGAGACACGATTAAAGAGAAGAACCGTCAAGATGAGATCCGATAACCGAGAGCAGTACAACGGGTTATAAAGAAAAAGAACAAAAAAAGAACAAAAAAAAGGGAAAACCAGACCGGCCCGAATTAGAATGGTTCGGGTCAGTTCGGTTTTAAAAAAAAAAAAGACGACCCGAGCCATCTGCTCGGGCGTCTGTTTCTGAAAACAGAGCAGCGCTCGAGCAGAGCTCGAGCGCCGGCAAAGAACGGCTTTCATGGCGGAGCGCCAGAGGGATATGGGCTGAGACGGCGACCTCGATGGTGGAAGGCGAGATGGGTGTCATTGATCAAACCCAAGAGAAGGTTGACAAATTGTAATATATACTCGGTAAGTCCGAGGTCGAACCACAGGGAATGATGTAGGATTATTCTTAACTAATTTAAAACTACTTAGCTTAGCAAATTAAAGTTCTTATCTGGAAATTTTGTAGAGAAATTATAATTTAACTAACTACTAAAATGACGATTAAAGATTCAAGTAAAACTTAACTAAAGACAGGCAAAGATAATCGATGAGAGATATCAAAGCTTCAAAGATCAATTATTTAATTAATACTCTACGTCTATTCAATTACTCAATTAGAATCAAATAATGATTTGATCTAATCGGAAGATAATTCATTCACGTTCATCATATCCATTAACATAAAAATATCGATCGAATATTTATCATTAACAAGCATAGTCTACTAATCACAGGGAATTATAAGCATTCGCCGTACCTTACGTTAACGACAAATCAAATAATTATATAGATTATGACTTTATCAAAACATCGCATTCAATCAAATAAACATTAAATACTTTTTCACAGACGTAAAAATATCAATCAAATAACATCACCTTTAGCTTTGACAAAAGATTTAGCTATTCATATTCAAGAGAAAAATCAGATTTAGAATTGAAAGAAATTGCATTGGAAAACACTATTGCAGATCACTATTCACGGGTACTGTAGCAGTCACTGTTCACTGTAGCAGGAACACTGTAGCAGCGCGAACACTGTTCATCATCTTCCCCAAACTGCCCGTACTGTAGTAAATTTGTGATCACTGTTCACAGCAAAAAACGTGACTTTCTCCTTCTCCCTATCTTCTCCCTTCGATTCCTCTTCTATACCGCTTCAGTTCCGGCCAATTCCCGACTAAAAACACGACCCAAATCCGCTGGAAAAGGCTTTGTTTTTTCGTCAAAAACAGAGTCCACAAACCAGTCCCAAAATCCGCCAAAAAAGCTCTCTGTTTTTTTCGAAACAGAGCAGCAGAACAGTCGAAAATCCTCCCAGAAAATCGCCAGCCTTCCTCCCTCGATCCTCCTCTTCTTCCGTTTTTATAAGCCATTCCCAAGAGTCCTAATTCGACTCTTTTCCATTTCCAATCGAACCGAATATAGAAGCTTACCAAACTGAAATACATTCGCAATTGCAGCTCTGTTATACGCAAATTTCCAAATCAAGAGCTTTCCTTTTACTGTTTTGCTCCTCCTCGCGCCGTCGTGGCTGCCAGTTCAGCTCCATAGCCAGCACGAGCGCCGCCGTACCCCAGCCATGACCCATCGCCGTGAAAACAGAGCCTTCGTCATTGTTCTGCCGGCGCTCGAATTCCGCCGTCGAACCATCGTCGTCCATTGCTCCGTCGAAATCCAAGGCCGCCGTCTCTCGAGCTTTGCCGTCATGGCCATCCAGCTCCGATCTGTTCCTCTGTTCTACTCCGATCGCCGCCAAAGCTCGCCCATCACCGGCATTTCATTCGCCGCCGGCCCGCCGTCTTGTCACACCGGCGCTCGAGCTTCTGCTCGAGCGCTGTTCTTCTTCGTCTGGAACACCCGAGCCGACGGCTCGGGTTGTTTCTCTTTTCTTTTTTTTTATTTATTTTCCCGAACCGGACCAGACCGGTTTAATCCCCTTTTTCTTCTTTTTTTTTTCTTTTTCTTTAATAAAACCCGTCGTAACGATCTCAACCGCCAATCGAATCTACACGCCTGTATTACAATTTCGCGCCCGTCTTCTTTTAAATAGCTTATCAATGGTTCAGATTCTTTAATACGCGTCATATCAGCTCATGGGTCACCTTGGCATTTCAAAACACGTCTAATGCGCTCGCCTGCTAGTGATCTGCAATTCGTATTTTCAAACCTACAATAACAAAACCAAACTAAAATTAGACGCATAATTAAAATATGATTCATTAAATTCTTTAATGCATCTAAAATAGTTAATTAGAGTAACTTAATTATTAATCCCCTAATTACTACCCTAATCACAAATAACCCATTTTATTCATGTTTTATCACAAAAACTACACTAGCATATAGGTGAATAAGGCATATAAATGTGTATATTTTATGCTTATCAAATACCCCCAAACCTATATTTTGCTAGTCCCCGAGCAAAACCAACAAAACAAAATCACACAAAATAAAATTAAAACAAATTAAAATTAGAAAAATAAATGCCACTTTCGTAGGAAACACGATTGCATTGAGCGTATGCAACAAGCCGTTAAACCTCTAGGTGTCCCTAGTAGGACGAGTTTTGTCTCGTGAGGGGTTACAGCCATGTTACCCACAAACATGTACTTATGAAATTATCCTTATTAATCTAAGTGCAAAAACAAAATAAACACTTCAAAACAAACAATCCTATTATCCCTTCAAATGCAAACCACAATGTTTAAGAAAACCAACCACATGTACTTGGTTCATAATCAACGGGAATATAGAAGCCCTCAAGTAAGTGGTTTTATTCTACACCTTCATCTTGGAAATTTCTGCTCAATATGATATGAAATGATAATATAAATATTAAAAGTGTAGAACATTGTAGCAATACACCCTAAATTTCTGTTTTACACATATCCAGTGTTACCCATTAACCAAAGAAAATCAGAATCTACATAGTCATCGTAATCTTTAGGTTCATGATAGCACAAATCTGCGCGCCTCCTTCGGGTCCAACATTCTAGATTTGAGAGGATAATACACCATATACTTTTTTTTTTCTATTTTCAGCAGGACTGTGTAAGGCCTCACTTCAAGATGCTTAGGTTTAGCAATGACTCAGGCCAATGACTCCCAGCACAGTTGGCTTAGGGCATTAGGTTTTAAGATACCGCTTCGGGCCAGAGCATCAGCCTAAGTTAATCCTATAAAGTCAAGCAGCCCCTTTCTAGCTTTTTGTTTCCATTTTTTTCATCATTTTTTTTTCATCAACATTCATATTTTCCAGCAATCTTATCATGTCCAGGGTGTATTATACTCTCAACCTATTTCCAGTTCCAAGCCCTTGCCATAGCCAAGTAAATGGTCTATCATGATCTTTTAAGCTCAACAGACAACCACATATCATCCAATGACTTTGACTAAAGACATCCCACTGAAGATTAGTATTCAACAAATCTCTAGAGGGTATTACTTTATGTACTAGTGTGTGTGAGTGAGGTTTATTAGCTCAAGCACATGATCCAAGAGGACTGTAACAGAAAGATATGCTCAGTTAAGTGTTTCTATCCTCCACTATACTTACTCACACTTCCAATGTAAATTAATCTCTTAAAAATTGAAGTATGCATCAAGAAGGGATAAACTATCAAAACCTAAGAAAAATACTAACAAACAACTTAAAAACTAATCAAATTTTTATTTGTTTTTCTCTTTTCTTTTATTTTTTAATATTTTTTTTAAATTTTTTTTTTTTTGAAAATAAACAATGTTATTCCTATATACCCCCAAACCTAAACTAAACATTGTCCTCAATGTTAAGAATGAAATGAAGGATAAAATAAATAAATAAATAAAATAAAGGATAGATGTTACCTGGAGAACAGCAAATTGCTAAAATCCCATGCGAGTGAAAAACAGCAATAAATAAGAAGATGAGAGCAATCACAATATCCAACCAGAAAACATTATCTAACTAATAAGTATCCTAAAAAACAAGAAAAAGCTGGGCTGCCTCCCAAGAGCGCTAAGTTTCCTGTCTTCAGCCAGACCGAGTGTAAGAGTATTCAATCAGTATAAGTGGGATCAGACAAAGGAATACTCTCCACTTCTGAGGGAACCAAGTCCAGGAATGGCTTAAGTCTTTGACCATTTACTTTGAACACATTGCCATTCATTGGATTTTCAATTTCAACAGTTCCATGAGGATAAACAGTTTTAACAATAAATGGACCAGTCCATCTAGAACGGAGCTTACCAGGAAATAAATGCAATCTAGAGTTATACAAAAGAACTTTTTGTGAAGGTTCAAAAGTTTTTCGATGAATGTGTTGATCATGCAAAACCTTCATACGTTCTTTGTAAATTTTTGAATTCATATATGCATCATTCCTAATTTCTTCCAATTCATTTAGTTGAAGCTTACGCACAGAACTGCCGTCATCCAAACTAAAATTAAACATCTTTATAGCCCAATACGCCTTATGCTCCAACTCCACAGGCAAGTGGCAAGCTTTTCCATAAACAAGTCTATAAGGGGACATACCAATAGGAGATTTAAAAGCTGTACGGTATGCCCAAAGTGCATCTGTTAACCGCAGAGACCAATCTTTGCGATTTGGGTTAACCGTTTTCTCTAAAATGTGTTAATCTCTCTGTTGGCAAGTTCAGCTTGCCCACTTGTTTGTGGGTGATAAGGGGTAGCCACCTTATGAGTAATTCCATATTTTTTCATTAATGCCTCAAAAGGTTTATTGCAGAAATGAGAACCCCCCATCACTTATGATTGCACGGGGTATACCAAACCGTGACAGAACATTTTCTTTCAAAAAACGTATAACAGTTTTATGGTCATTATTTCTACAAGGGATGGCCTCTACCCACTTGGAAACATAGTCAACAGCCACTAAGATGTACATATAGCCAAATGAAGGTGGAAATGGGCCCATGAAATCAATACCCCAACAATCAAATATTTCAATCACTAAAATGGGGTTTAAAGGCATCATATTCCTACGGGTTATTCCACCAAGCTGTTGACAACGTCCACAAGTACGACAATAATCATGAGTATCTTTAAATAGGGTAGGCCAATAAAATCCACATGGTAAAATTTTAGCAGCAGTTTTTCTAGCAGAAAAATGACCACCACAAGCTTCTGAATGGCAGAAGGAAATGACACTATGAATTTCATCATTTGGTACACATTTCCTAATAATTTGATCCAGACAATATTTAAAAAGATATGGATCATCCCAAAAGAAATGTCTTACCTCCACCATGAATTTCTTCTTGTCTTGTGTTGTCCAATGAGAAGGAGTTTAACCTGTGACAAGAAAATTAACAATATCAGCAAACCATGGTAAATCAGAAAGAACAAAAAGTTGCTCATCTGGGAAGGTGTCTTTAATTGGAGCAGCCTCATTGGAATCATCCACAGTCAACCTAGATAAATGATCGGCCACCACATTTTCTACTCCTTTCTTATCTTTAATTGTAATATCAAATTCTTCTAGTAGGAGTATCCAGCGAATCAACCTAGGTTTTGCATCTTTCTTTGATAGAAGATATTTCAAGGCAGCATGATCAGTAAAGATAACAATAGGATATCCGGTCAAGTAAGCCCTAAATTTATCCAAAGCAAATACTATAGCAAGTAATTCCTTTTCTGTTGTTGAATAATTCATCTGAGCATTGTCTAAGGTCTTACTTGCATAGTAAATAACATAAGGCTTCTTATCCTTCCTTTGACCCAAAACAGCCCCCACAGCAAAGTCACTAGCATCACACATTATCTCAAATGGTAAAGTCCAATCTGGGGGTTGCATAATAGGGGCTGAAGTAAGCATTCCCTTCAGTTTGGCAAAAGCTTTTTCACAATCAGCATTCCATTCAAAAACAGTATCTTTAGATAGGAGATTGCATAATGGTCTAGAAATAGAACTAAAATATTTGATGAACCTCCTGTAGAACCCTGCATGACCCAAAAATGATCTAATATCTTTAACAATCTTGGGTATAGGCAAATGAGTAATTAAATCAATTTTTGACTTATCAACTTCAATTCCCTTAGAGGAAACAATATGACCCAGAACAATTCCTTTAGAGACCATGAAATGACATTTTTCCCAATTTAGCACAAGGTTCTTCTCTTCACACCTGCTCAAAACTTTCTGCAAATTAGACAAACAGTCATCAAATGAATCACCAAATACAGAAAAGTCATCCATAAACACTTCAAGATAGCGTTCAACCATATCACTAAAAATACTCAGCATGCATCTTTGAAATGTTGCAGGTGCATTGCATAAACCAAAAGGCATTCTTCTATATGCAAATGTGCAAAAGGACATGTGAATGTGGTTTTCTCCTGGTCTTCTAATGCAATTTCAATTTGATTGTAACCGGAGTAGCCATCTAAGAAACAGTAATATGTGTGGCCAGCTACCCTCTCCAGAACCTGATCTAGAAATGACAATGGAAAATGGTCCTTCCTAGTGACTGCGTTCAGCTTCCTGTAATCAATGCACATTCTCCATCCAGATGTAACTCTAGTGGGTATTAACTCATTATTATCATTCTTGACAACTGTTACACCAGATTTCTTAGGCACTACTTGGGTAGGACTCACCCACTTGCTATCAGAAATGAGGTAGATGATCTCCGCATCCAAGAGTTTAAGAACTTTAGCTCTAACTGCCTCTTTCATGTTTGGATTTAACCTACATTGCATCTCCTTAGATGGTTTGGCATTGTCTTCCAAATAAATCCGATGAGTGCATATTAAAGGGCTTATTCCTTTTAAATCAGCAATTGTCCATCCTTATGCACCTTTATGCTTTTTCAAAATATCAAGCAACTTACCCTCTTCGATAAGATTAAGATGAGACGATATTACTACCGGAAGAGTTTCACCATCACCCAAAAATGCATATTTGAGGTCTGTTGGTAACTTTTTCAACTCCAATTTGGGTGATTGAATGCTTGATGGTGTAGGCAATTTTTCTCTCAATGGTAGCTCCTCAAACTTGGGTTTCCATCCATTCACTTGCAATACCTGTAGAGAATTCAGCAAAGAACAAATCTCAGCCTCTTCACAATTCACTTTAGATTCATCGTATAAAGAATTAACTAAGCAAGATTCTAATGGATCAGAAAGATATGAAATATGAAATTGATCTCTAACAACGGTATCAACCCAATTCATTTCTTGAACATCAATATCATCCCCTGGTTGCTTGCAGACATTAAATATATTCAATTCCAAAGTCATATTGCCAAATGAAAGTTTCATCACACCATTTCTACAATTAATCAAAGCATTTGAAGTAGCAAGAAATGGGCAACCTAGTATGACAGGAATATTTGCACTTGCATTTATAACAGGATGTGTGTCCAAAACAATAAAATCAACAGGAAAGTAAAATTTATCTACTTGAACAAGCACATCTTCCACCACTCCCCTTGGAATTTTAATAGAACGATCAGCAAGTTGAAGAGTAATGGTGGTGGGTTTATGTTCCCCAAGACCTAACTGAGTGTATACTGAATAAGGCAAAAGATTAACACTAGCCCCAAGATCAAGCAAGGATTGGTCTACCCTAAAGTTCCCGATCACACATGAAGTAGTTGAACATCCGGGATCTTTATATTTGGGTGGGCTTTTGTGTTGAATTATAGAACTTACCTGTTCAGTTAAAAATGCTTTTTTCTGCACATTCAACTTACGCTTAATAGTACACAAATCTTTCAAGAACTTAGCATAAGAAGGTACCTGTTTGATTGCATCTAACAAGGGAATGTTAATTTTCGCCTGCTTAAAAAGTTCAAAAATTTCAGCATTGTGGTTCAACTTTTGAGGTGGTTTCAACCTCTGTGGAAAAGGAGCTGGAATAGGACATCTTACATCTTCACTTGACCCAGACTTATCAATTTCCTCATTATCATGTTTTGATTCATCATTCTCAGAAGATTTTTGGGCCTTAAGTGGTATTGTTTTGTCAATTTCTTTTCCACTACGAAGAGTGGTAATTGACTTAGCATGTTCCAATTGTGAATCAGAAGGTTTCGTGTCCATTGTGTGAACTTGCCCCTGTGGGTTGGGTTGGGGTTGAGCAGGAAACCTACCTTTCTCTTGAACAGCTAGAGAAGATGTCAATTTAGTGAGAGAGCTCTTTATATCATTAATGGCTTGTGAGGTTTGTTGATTAATAGTAGCTTGCCCTTGCATGTCTTCCTGTGAGGTGGAACATATGGAGTATAATTGGAAGATGCTTGAGGAGGTGGTGTTTGTGCAGCATTTTCATTCCTCCAACTAAAGTTGGGGTGATTCCTCCATCCTGGATTGTAGGTGTCTCCATAAGGAGATTGCCTCTTGAAAGGGGTCATGGAATTTGCTTGGTCATGTAACACCTCCTTGAAAGCAGGAATGGTAGGGCACTCATTAGTAGGGTGTCCCATGACATCACAAATTCCACAGGCCTCGTCTGTAGCAACAGACTTAACAACATTAATTTTCCCTACTTCCATAGCCTCCACCTTCCTAGCCAAAGAGGCTAGCCTAGCACTCAAATTATCCTCCTCCCTAAGATAATGCAGACCCCCACTAGTAGTTGAAGACTTCGAGTTAATAGAAACATCAGAGGGATCGGTGGGATCCCAAGAATCTGAGTCTTCAGCTATTTGATCTAGAAAATTAAGGGCTTCATTAGGATCTTTATCAAAGAATTCCCCATTACACATGGTTTGAACAAATTGTTTCATTGAAGGCATCATCCCATCATAGAAGAAACTGATGGTGCGCCACTTCTCATACCCATGATGTGGACAAGAATTTAACAAATCTTTATAACGCTCCCAACATTGATAAAATGATTCATTTTGTTTTTGAGAAAAATCTGTTATTTGCCTTTTCAGAGCATTTGTCCTATGAACTGGAAAAAACTTTTTAAGGAATTCAGTTTGTAGTTCTTTCCAAGTTCCTACAGATCTAGGCTTAAGGGAATTTAGCCAAGTCTTGGCTTTGTCCTTCAAAGAGAAAGGAAACAATTTTAGCCTAATAATGTCTTCACTACAAGCCTGCTCAAAAGTTGCAAATACTTCCTCAAATTCCTTTAAATGCAAATAAGGATTTTCAGAATTTAGACCATAGAATTTGGGAAGCAAGTTTATCATTCTAGGCTTAAAAGTAAATTGATGTGCCTGTAGAGGCAATATAATACATGAAGGTGTGTTAGTGCGTGCAGGTTGCAGATAATCACGCAAGGGCCGCATTGGTGCATCATGTTCATTCTCATTTTCATTAAGATCATGGTTACTACCTTGATCAGCCATTTGATTATGTGTGTGTGATGGAACAGAAAATTCAAACGAGGGATTCTCAATCAAAATATCAGAATTACTTCTAACTAATCGTCCACTGGTATCTCTATTCCACGAGTGCATGCACAAGAAACAGAAATTTCAAAGAGAGATGGAACGAGTTTACCAAATTTGATGAAAAATCCAATAAAAAGCTTTTTTTTTTCAGATAGGACTCCAAATTCCTGCAAAATAAACAAGCTAAATTAAAACAAGAATAATTGAAATTCACTAAACTACACTAAGAGAAATAAACTAATTGGAAGATTAATCCTAAACTTCAGTCCCCGGCAACGGCGCCAAAATTTGATCAAACCCAAGAGAAGGTTGACAAATTGTAATATATACTCGGTAAGTCCGAGGTTGAACCATAGGGAATGATGTAGGATTATTCCTAACTAATTTAAAACCACTTAGCTTAGCAAATTAAAGTTCTTATCTGGAAATTTTGTAGAGAAATTATAATTTAACTAACTACTAAAATGACGATTAAAGATTCGAGTAAAACTTAAGTAAAGACAGGCAAAGATAATCGATGAGAGATATCAAAGCTTCAAGGATCAATTATTTATTTAATACTCTACGTCTATTCAATTACTCAATTAGAATCAAATAATGATTTGATCTAATCGGAAGATAATTCATTCACGTTCATCATATCCATTAACATAAAAATATCGATCGAATATTTATCATTAACAAGCATAGTCTACTAATCACAGGGAATTATAAGCATTCGCCGTACCTTACGTTAACGACAAATCAAATAATTATATAGATTATGACTTTATCAAAACATCGCATTCAATCAAATAAACATTAAATACTTTTTCACAGACGTAAAAATATCAATCAAATAACATCACCTTTAGCTTTGACAAAAGATTTAGCTATTCATATTCAAGAGAAAAATCAGATTTAGAATTGAAAGAAATTGCATTGGAAAACACTATTGCAGATCACTATTCACGGGTACTGTAGCAGTCACTGTTCACTGTAGCAGGAACACTGTAGCAGCGCGAACACTGTTCATCATCTTCCCCAAACCGCCCGTACTGTAGCAAATTCGTGATCACTGTTCACAGCAAAAAACCTGACTTTCTCCTTCTCCCTATCTTCTCCCTTCGATTCCTCTTCTATACCGCTTCAGTTCTGGCCAATTCCCGACTAAAAACACGACCCAAATCCGCTGGAAAAGGCTCTGTTTTTTCGTCAAAAACAGAGTCCACAAACCAGTCCCAAAATCCGCCAAAAAAGCTCCCTGTTTTTTCCAAAACAGAGCAGCAGAACAGTCGAAAATCCTCCTAGAAAATTGCCAGCCTTCCTCCCTCGATCCTCCTCTTCTTCCGTTTTTATAAGCCATTCCCAAGAGCCCTAATTCGACTCTTTTCCATTTCCAATCGAACCGAATATGGAAGCTTACCAAACTAAAATACATTCGCAATTGCAGCTCTGTTATACGCAAATTTCCAAATCAAGAGCTTTCCTTTTACTGTTTTGCTCCTCCTCGCGCCGTCGTGGCTGCCAGTTCAGCTCCATAGCCAGCACGAGCGCCGCCGTACCCCAGCCATGACCCATCGCCGTGAAAACAGAGCCTTCGTCATTGTTCTGCCGGCGCTCGAATTCCGCCGTCGAACCATCGTCGTCCATTGCTCCGTCGAAATCCAAGGCCGCCGTCTCTCAAGCTTCGCCGTCATGGCCATCCAGCTCCGATCTGTTCCTCTGTTCTGCTCCGATCGCCGCCAAAGCTCGCCCATCACCGGCGTTTCATTCGCCGCCGGCCCGCCATCTTGTCACACCGGCGCTCGAGCTTCTGCTCGAGCACTGTTCTTCTTCGTCTAGAACACCCGTGCCGACGGCTCGGGTTGTTTCTCTTTTTTTTTTATTTTCCCGAACCGGACCAGATCGGTTTAATCCCCTTTTTCTTCTTTTTTTTTTCTTTTTCTTTAATAAAACCCGTCGTAACGATCTCAACCGCCAATCGAATCTACACGCCTGTATTACAATTTCGCGCCCGTCTTCTTTTAAATAGCTTATCAATGGTTCAGATTCTTCAATACGCGTCATATGAGCTCATGGGTCACATTGGCATTTCAAAACACGTCTAATGCGCTCGCCTGCTAGTGATCTGCAATTCGTATTTTCAAACCTACAATAACAAAACCAAACTAAAATTAGACGCATAATTAAAATATGATTCATTAAATTCTTTTATGCATCTAAAATAGTTAATTAGAGTAACTTAATTATTAATCCCCTAATTACTACCCTAATCACAAATAACCCGTTTTATTCATGTTTTATCACAAAAACTACACTAGCATATAGGTGAATAAGGCATATAAATGTGTATATTTTATGCTTATCAGTCATGCTCGCCGGCGACAAGGAAAAAATCTAGACTTGACGGTGATGCTTGAATCGACGGCCATGGCGACGACGGGGCAGAATGACGGCGGATTTGGAGGGCATATTCAATTCGGAAACTAAAATCAGAATCGTGCTCAATCGGGATTCTTTAACAAAACAGAGTCGTGCTTCGATTTCACGGCGGATTTGGGCTTATCTCGAAGAGAAATTGACGGGAAGAGGACTCTGATATTGAAGTCTATAAAACCGAGAGAAGGTGAGGAAGACAGAACGAGTTTTTGAGACGAGAACAGAGGGACTTTTTACAGGGAAAATAGAGCGCCGGTGAAGAGGAAAAATCAGATTTTTCCGGCTATTTTCCGTCGGATTTCGACAAGGTTTTCGCCGGAGGAAGAGGAGAAGAAGATAGGAGAGGATAAAGGCCGGATTTTGGGCAAAAATAGCAACTGCTACAGTACTGTTCTTCGTGCTACATTAACACAGATTTTTTGGGAGAGACGATGAATAGTGCCGTGAACAGTATTTTGTGAACAGTACTGTGAATAGTGATTTTGTGAGCAGTGTTCCGATGAATCCGACAAATCAGGCTATTTCTTTCTCTTATTCCATGTCTGGCTAATTTTCTTATCAAGGCTAGATGAAGCCCTAAATATGTATTATTACTCTTAATTGTTTAATGATTTGGAGTTGATATGATTGTTCTTAATGCGATTTCATGTTTCATAATTTGATCTAGTGCTTGACCATAGACTGGTATGATTATGACTGAAATTTGATATTGATATTTCCTGTGTCTAGATAATAACAGGTTTGTATTGATTCTATGCCCGACCAAAGGATAGAATTAATATATTATTCATAGTGAATGAACTTTTCTTGTCCGACCAAAGAACGTGCAGTGAATTCACTGGTAATTTGTGTGTCCGACCAAAGAACATGAATTACCATATCATATCATCTTATGGAAATAATAATTGAGAGTAGTAATTGCATGTTTAGTGGTGGATTCGACGCTTTGATATTCTTATTCATTTAATTTCTAAGTAAAATTTATTTCTTTAGTTAGTTAAAATCATAAAAATTCAATCTTTCATTAGAATTAAGTTAATCTTTCAAGTCCTTTGGGTTCAACCTCGTTACCACTAGTCTATACGTAGTCTCGTGCGATTGCGAGTAAATAGTAAAAAATTCAATCAATCAATTGGCGCCGTTGCCGGGGACTTGGTAACGGTTTGATTTAATTCTAATTAGTTTCAGATTTTTCTTGTAGGATTTTGATACTTGATTTTCTTGTCTTTGTAGGAGTCAATTTGGAGAGGCAGATAGTGACACTTGGAACTCGCCGACGTTGGAAAAGATACTCCTTCCCCTCGTTTACAATCTATCAACCTTTCTTTTTAAGTAGATTTAGGTGTTTTTAATATTTTTCTTTTTATTTCTGTGAATGCATGCAGTGCTAGTTGTCAATAGCTAGGTTTGCTTGTTGTCGATATTTAGGACTCTTGATTGCTAGTCGTGGATATCTAGGGTTGTTTTGTGTTGTGGATGTGTGATGGTGTGGTTATGGTGTTGGTGATTATGTGGTGAAAGAAAAAAAAATGACTTCACCTTCCTATGGATTTAGCCATAATAACCCATACATGTACTTTAATGATTATTATTCTTCACACACACCTACTACCACTCCCTTTGAAGTGTCATTCCCTCCATGTCACTCATATCTTGATACTTATAACCATGAATCAATCCAACTTTGGGAGTAGCATATCTTCCCTACAACCCACGACCACTTTTATTTTGGAACAATGTGCCATTTGCTTAAGGCCTACCCATACCCTAGTGGAGTGCCCTTCGGCCCATGAGTATCCGGAATTGGTGCGCGATCATATAAATGCGGCCCAAGGTCTTCATATGTGGGAGGACCAATCTAATTTTTCTTGGCACACTCTCAACAATAGGGCAATGTTTGAATCAACCACTAATCCACCCTTACAAGGAATGTCATGCCCTGTTCCACCACCACTGCCCCAACCCCAAAATACCCAATCCACATGGAATCCTAGCATTGAAGATAAGGTCTTGTCGATGTTGGATAATCTAAATGGGATCTATAGTAGTGCATGGGGCGATAGTAATGAAGTAAACACTTTACCTATCCAACCACAATACCCGATGGGCCAATTTGTTGAAGAGGGGACATATTTTTCCCCTGACCATGTTCAAAATGTTACAACCCTTCGGAGTGCACAAAAATTTGACAATATGGTTGGATGTAATTCAAGAGATGAGGAAGGAAGGGTGGAAATTAAAGAAGAAGTGAATGATCCATTAGAACAAATTTTTAAATCTTCTATCTCTGGGGAGTCACCGTCTACGACAATATTAACGGAACCTTCTGTTCCCGAAGCACCACTCATACAATGTCTAGACCAACCTTCCCCTTTGATTGTTGAACGTGACTTAGAGTGTTCTATCGATTGCCCATTCAATCCATTATTTGAGTGTCCTCCCCAAAATGTGTTACGAGAGGTGGCCACTAAGGCCAAATTGGGTGATGTGGAAGAGGAGCCATTCATTTTGAAATTCTCTTATGACCTCTTTCAATGGCCAATGAACAGGCCTCTATTCCCTAAGCTTACCCGCCCACCACTCCACCCTTTCATTTCACGATATGATCCGTACTTAGCTAATAAGGATAGGAGTGTGTGGGGTAATCATTTAATTGATCCAGGTTGACTTGTTGGGGTTACGTCTGGCTGAAGACGTAAAACTTAGCGCTCTTGGGAGGCAGCCCAAATTTTATTTTCTTGTTTGTTTTCTATTTTGTTTTTATTTTTATTTTAGGTTATTTCTCACCTGTGTGGGGATGCTACAGTCGAGTTTTTGGGGGTGTATTTAATTTTTCCATTTTTATATTATCTCCTCATTCGGCGATTATGTGTTTCATGCTTTACATCTACCATGAGGCTCTCCATTTAGGTGACTTCTTTCCTCACTTCTTTTTTTTTACTTTTCATTGTAGTATTAATTTGCTAAACATTGAGGGCAATGTTTAGTTTAGGTTTGGGGGTGTAGAAAAGACGAAGTGTTATTTTGTTTCATTATTATCTATTTTCGTTTATTTTGTTTCATTATTATATATTTTTGTTTATGCAATAAAAAAAATTTTGAAAAAAAAAATTGAAAAAAAGATAGTTTTTAGGTTGTTTATTAGTATTTTTCTTAGGTTTTGATAGTTTATCCCGTGATGATGCATTTTACAATTCTTAAGAGATTAATTTACATTGGAAGTGTGAGTAAGTATACTGGAGGATAGAGAACTTAACTGAGCAGTAACTTTCTGTTACAGTCCTCTTGGATCAGGTGCTTGAACTAATAAAACTCACTTACATAAAGTAATACCCTCTAGAGATCTGTTGAATACTAATCTTCAGTGGGATATCTTTAATCAGAGTCATTGGGTGATATGTAGTTGTTCTTTGAGCTTAAAAGATCATGATAGACCATTTACTTGGCTATGGCAAGGGCTGGAACCGGAAATAGGTTGAGAGTATAATACAACCTGGACGGAATAAAGATATGCTGAAAAATATGAATGCTGAAAAATGAAAATGCGAAAATAAATAAATAAAATGAAAACAAAATGAAAGAAAGGGGCTGTTTGACTTTATAGGATTAACTTAGGCTGATGCTCAGGCCAGAAGCGGTCTCTTAAAACCTAATGCCCTAAGCCAACTGGCTGGGAGTCATTGGCCTGAGTCATTGCTAAACCTAAGCATCTTGAAGTCAGGCCTTACGCAGTCCTAGCGAAAAAAAAAAAGAAAAAAAAATCTATGGTGTATTATCCTCTCAAATCTAGAATGTTGGACCCGAATGAGGCGCGCAGATCTGTGCTATCATGAACCTAAAGATTGGGATGACTATGTAGATTCTGATGTTCTTTGGTTAATGGGTAACACTGGATATGTGTAAAACAGAAATTTAGAATATATTGCTACAATGTTCTACACTTTTACTATTTACATTATCACGCTATATTATATTTGAGCAGAAATTTCCAAGATGAAAGTGTAGAATAAAACCACTTACTTGAGGGCTTCTATATTCCTGTTGATTATGAACCAAGTACATGTGGTTAATTCTCTTAAGCATTGTATTTGGCATTTATCGGGATAATAGGTTTGTGTGTTTTGTAATATTTTATTTATTTTTACTTTATTTTTGCACTTAGGTTAATTAGATTCAAAAATACATGTTGTGGGTAGCATGGCTGCAAACCCTCACGAGACAACACTCGTCCTACTAGGGACACCTAGAGGTTTAATGGCTTGTTGCATATGCTCAATGCAATCGTGTTCCCTACGAAAGTGGTGTTTACTTTTATGCATTAGTTTCCTTAGTTTGTTTGATTTTATTTTATTTTGTTTTGCTAGGGACTAGCAAAATCTAGGTTTGGGGGTATGATCTATACATAAAATATGCATTTTATTATCTCTTAAACTTATGATTCTGCTAGTGTTTGGTTAGAATAACTACTACTTTAATATAGTTTTTTGTTTTTGTAGGAAATAAGAGTAAAACACAGAAATGGGGTGAAGCGCGACTCTAATGATTGAATATTAATAACCTCGATTGCATATCTCTGATGGAACTGATTTAAGCTTCATGTTAAAGTTCACGAAGTCAGCTTTCCAACGCCACTGACTATTCCAATTCGGAGTTCTGAGCAAAAAGTTATGAGCATTTGAAATATCGCATGCGAAAGAGACACGATTAAAGAGAAGAACCGTCAAGATGAGATACGATGAACGAGAGCAGTACAACGGGTTATAAAGAAAAAGCAAAAAAAAAAAAAGAAGGGAAAACCAGACCGGCCTGAATTAGAATGGTTCGGGTCGGTTCGGTTTTAAAAGAAAAAAAAAAGACGACCCGAGCCATCTGCTCGGGCGTCTATTTCTGAAAACAGAGCAGCGCTCGAGCAGAGCTCGAGCGCCGGCAAAGAACGGCTTTCATGGCGGAGCGCCAGCGGGGTCTTGGCTGAGACGGCGACCTCGACGGCGGAAGGCGAGATGGGTGTCATGCTCTCCGGCGACAAGGAAAAAATCTAGACTTGACGGTGATGCTTGAATCGACGGCCATGGTGACGACGGGGCAGAATGACGGCGGATTTGGAGGGCATACTCAATTCGGAAACTAAAATCAGAATCGTGCTCAATCGGGATTCTTTAACAAAACAGAGTCGTGCTTCGATTTCACGGCGGATTTGGGCTTATCTCGAAGAGAAATTGATGGGAAGAGGACTCTGATATTGAAGTCTATAAAAACCGAGAGAAGGTGAGGAAGACAGAACGAGTTTTTGAGACGAGAACAGAGGGACTTTTTACAGAGAAAACAAAGCGCCGGTGAAGAGGAAAAATCAGATTTTTCCGGCTATTTTCCGTCGGATTTCGACAAGGTTTTCGCCGGAGGAAGAGGAGAAGAAGATAGGAGAGGATAAAGGCCGGATTTTGGGCAAAAATGGCAACTGCTACAGTACTGTTCTTCGTGCTACAGTAACACATATTTTTTGGGAGAGACGATGAATAGTGTCATGAACAGTATTTTGTGAACAGTACTGTGAATAGTGATTTTGTGAGCAGTGTTCCGATGAATCCGACAAATCAGGCTATTTCTTTCTCTTATTCCATGTCTGGCTAATTTTCTTATCAAGGCTAGATGAAGCCCTAAATATGTATTATTACTCTTAATTGTTTAATGATTTGGAGTTGATATGATTGTTCTTAATGCGATTTCATGTTTCATAATTCGATCTAGTGCTTGACCATAGACTGGTATGATTATGACTGAAATTTGATATTGATATTTCCTGTGTCTAGATAATAACAGGTTTGTATTGATTCTATGCCCGACCAAAGGATAGAATTAATATATTATTTATAGTGAATGAACTTTTCGTGTCCGACCAAAGAACGTGTAGTGAATTCACTGGTAATTTTTGTGTCCGACCAAAGAACATGAATTACCATATCATATCATCTTATGGAAATAATAATTGAGAGTAGTAATTGCATGTTTAGTGGTGGATTCGACGCTTTGATATTCTTATTCATTTAATTTCTCAGTAAAATTTATTTCTTTAGTTAGTTAAAATCATAAAAATTCAATCTTTCATTAGAATTAAGTTAATCTTTCAAGTCCTTTGGGTTCGACCTCGTTACCACTAGTCTATACGTAGTCTCGTGCGATTGTGAGTAAATAGTAAAAAATTCAATCAATGAATACCCCATACATCAAACATTTCAACAATCAATATGGGTTATAGGGGCATCATATTCCTTTTAGACAAGACTCCAAGTTTTTGACACCTATTGCAAGATTGACAATAAGCATGGGCGTCTTTAAATAGAGTTGGCCAATAAAAACCGCTTTGAAGTACTTTGGCCGCAGTTTTCTTACCACCGAAGTGTCCACCACAGGCATGAGAGTGACAAAAAGATAAGATGCTATGAAACTCACTCTCGGGGACACATCGTCTTATGACTTGATCAGCACATATCTTAAACAGGTCAGGGTCATCCCAATAGTAATGTTTGACTCTGGAGAAAAATAAATCTTTATCATTTTTAGACCATGAGGTTGGGATTTGACCCACAACAAGATAATTCACAATATGTGCAAACCAAGGTGGGGAGATGGTGGAGACAGCAAAGAGCTACTTGTCAGGGAAGGAATCCTTCAAAGGTTCATGGATGAGCAACTCATGGGTAGGAATTCGGGATAAATGATCAGCCACGACATTTTCAGATCCTTTCTTATCTTTGATTTCAATGTCAAATTCCTGCAGGAGTAAGATCCAGTGGATCAGCCTTGGCTTGGCATCCTTCTTGGAAAGAAGGTACCTCAAAGCTGCATGATCAGAGAAGATGATGATCTTACTACCCAGGAGATATGACCAGAACTTATCTATTGCAAATACAACAGCAAGTAACTCTTTTTCTATGGTAGTATAATTCAATTGAGCATCAGTGAGTATCTTGTAGCATTGTATATAACATGAGGAATTTTGTTGATGCGTTGGCCTAACACTGCCCCTACAGCAAAATTAGATGCATCACACATTATTTCGAAGGGCAATGTATAGTCAGGGGGCTGAATGATGGGTGAGCTAGAGAGGAGGGTTTTTAACGTGGTAAATGCTTCTTTACACGATTCATCAAATTCAAATTGCACATGCTGACCGAGAAGGTGACATAGCGGACGTGATATCTTGCTAAAATCTTTGATGAATCGGCGATAAAACCCTGCATGGCCAAGGAATGACCGTATTTGCTTAACTGATGTAGGTGGTGGTAGATTTGCAATCAAGTCAACCTTGGCCTTGTCAACCTCTATTCCCTTTTTTGATATAACATGGTCAAGCACAATCCCCTGTTGAACCATGAAGTGGCTCTTTTCCCAACTTAACACTAAGTTTGTTTCTTCACAGTGTTTTAAAACCAAAGACAAGTTGTGTAAGCAATCATCAAAACAAGCGCCAAAGACAAAGAAATCATCCATAAAAACTTCCAAAAATTTGTCAATCATGTCAGAAAAGATTGATATCATGCAGCGCTGAAATGTAGCAAGGGCATTGCAAAGACCAAAAAGCATCCTACGGTAGGCAAATGTACCGAAGGGACATGTAAAAGTTGTCTTCTCCTGATCCCCTAGAAAAATAGGCACCTGATTATATCCCGAGAACCCATCTTAAAAGCAATAAAACTCTTGGCCCGCTAGCTTCTCTAGGATTTGGTCAATGAATGGGAGAGGGAAATGGTCTTTACGGTTGTTAGAGTTCAGCTTCCTATAATCAATGCACACCCGCCATCTCTCTCACGGGCACTAGCTCACCAGCAGAGTTTAGTTTCACAGTTAAGCCCAACTTTTTTGGTACAACTTGGATGGGACTCACCCACTCACTGTCGGAGATAGGATATATGATTCTAGCATCTAAGAGTTTTACTACCTCTTTCATTACCACCTCTCTCATGTGAGGGTTCAACCATCTCTGCCCCTCCCTAGAAGGTTTGGCCTGGTCCTCCAGGTTTATGTGATGGATGCATACAGAGGGATCTATACCCTGGAGGTCAGCCACTGTCCACCCTATAGCTCGCCGATGTGTGGTAAGGATCTCCAACAACTAGGCTTCCAGATCACCAGATTGGTTCGAGGACATAATCACAGGAAGGGTGTCGTTGGGACCGAGAAAAGCATACTTCAGGGAGCTAGGCAGGGGTTTCAGCTCAAGTGGGGGGGGGACTCTATGAACGGTTTTAGTAGTGGGGCGGTGGACACAGGAAGAGGGTCAGGGTGGGGTCTCCATGGGATATGTCCAGGGTGTAAGGCAGCCACTAAATGGTGATGGACCTCCTCAAGGTCAGGTGTGCCCTCATATGTATCGATCCAGTCATAGAAAAGGGTGTGCTCGAGGGCATCATTAAGCACAGCAAAGGGAAGGTACTCTTGGAGTAGGTCATCTAGGTCGTCAACCAAAAGGCACTCAGCTTCGCTAGAGGGTTGTTGGGAAGCACTAAAGATGTTTAATTTAACTTTCATGTTCCCAAATGAGACGTTCATTAGCCCTTACCTACAGATAATGGTGGCATCGGCTGTGGCTAGGAAAGGGCGGCCAAGGATAACAGGGATATGAGATTTGGAGTTGGCAACAGGTTCCATGTCTAAGACGACAAAATCAACAGGGAAGTAGAACCGGTCAACTCCAACAAGAACGTCTTCTATAAAACCCCTAGGTCGACGAATGGATCGGTCTGCTAACTAAAGGGTGACTGAGGTGGGCTGCAACTCTCCTAGGTCAAGTTGTTCATAAACTGAGTAAGGGAGGAGGTTGACACTACCCCTAAATCCAAGAGAGCTCGGCTAATAGTATGGTTACCTATGACAATGGATATAACAGGGACACCTGGGTCCTTAAATTTAGGTGGCATATCACTAGTCAGTAAAGAGCTCAGTTGGTTAGTCAAAAAGTCCTTTTGGGTGACATGGGATTTAGCTTTCCTCTTTTGGGTACACAGGTCTTTCAGAAATTTTGTATAGGCAGGCACTTGTTTGATGACATCTAAGAGGGGAAGGTTTATCTTAACCTGCTTGAACACCTCTAACATTTCCTCCATTCTGTGATGAGACTTACTAAACGGGGAGGGTTTGTTGAGGAATTGGGGAAAAGGAGCCCGAGGGATATAGGATTTTTCCATGGTGGGTTCCGTAGGGGCTTCCTACTGCTGAAGGAGACTGATTGAGACAGGACTGGTAGGAGTGGGTTCTTTCGCTCTCTCTGGGGAAGTTTCATCACTCGCGATACCAATGAATGGGTTCCTAACCTGATTATCAACTTGCTTACCACTCCTCAAGGTAGTGATGGCCTGTACCTGGTCATTTGGATATTGGGAACCCTCGACGGCAAACTGATATGCATAAAATATACACATTTATATGCCCTATTTACCTATTTGCTAGTGTAATTTTAATGATAAAATATGAATAAAACAGGTTATTTGTGATTAGGACAGTAAATAGGGATTAATAATTAATTTACTCTAATTAACTATTTTAGATGCATTAATGAATTTAAGGAATCATATTTTTATTATGCGTCTAATTTTGGTTTGGTTTTATTATTGCAGGTTCAAAAATACGAATTGCAGATCGATAGCAGAAGAGCGCATTTGGCGAGTTTTGAAGCGCCAAAGCGACCCGAGAATTGAGATCACAAGCAGAAAAGATCTAATTTGTTGATGATGCACTTAAGAGAAGACAAGCGCGTGGAATCGAAGGATGGGCGTTCAGACTCAATCCGGCGGTTGAGATTGCTTTGACGGGTTTTATTTGATTGAAAGAGAAAAAAAGGAAACTGAAATGAACCGGTTTGGTCCGAAGAAAGGAAATAAAGAAAAAAAATAAGACAACCCGAGCCGCTGGCTCGGGTGTCTAACAGCAGAGCCCGACGGAAGGTGATGGCTGGCGGCCCTGGAGGATAGGGAGAGCAGACGGCGGCAGCCACGATGACGCAAGGAGGAGCAACACAGCAAAAGGAAAGTTCTTGATTTGGAAGGTGCGACTGAGCCAAATCGGGAAGGTTAAAAGGAGCTGCAATTGCGGATTTATCTCAGAATAGTAAGCTTCCATTGTGTGTTTCGATTGAAGAAGAAAAAAAATTAGATTTTGGCTCAGTTTGGAAGTGACATATTCGTTGATTTCGGCCCTGTTTTGAAGAGGAAAGATCGGATTTTTCTTTACAAATTTGAACGAAATTTCAATGGGAAACTGCTGGGTTTAGTACGAATTGATGGCAGCAATTGGGGCTGTTTTCGAATTGCAATAAAGACCAGAACTTTTGGGCTGAGAAAGACCTTTGGTTTTGGCGAAAACAGAAAGCTTCGTTTTGGTGGAAATAGAGGGTGATTTTTTTGAAAGTGGGTCGTGTTTTTAGCCGGATTCCAATGGAAAAACAAGGCCGGGAGACAGGAGAATCGATTGGAGGAGAGAAGAGGAAGAGAATTGCGAAGAAAAGTGAAGATTTTGTGTTGTTTTTCATCTGCTACAGTAACCGGGCTCATGAGGAAGACGATGAACCGTGCTCGATGAACAGTGTTTCTGCTGCTACAGTAACCGTGAATAGTATTCCTGCTACAGTGATTTCTCATATGCAATTTCTTCCAAAACCTGATTTTTCTTTTCTCATGAATATGAATAGCTAAATTGTTTGTCAAAGCTAGAGGTGATATTATTTGATTGGTGTTTTTATGTCTATGAAAGAACTACTTATTGCTTATTTGGTTGAATGCGATGTTTTGATAAAGTCATAATATATATAATTATTTGATTTGTCATTAACGTAAGGTACGACGAATGCTTATAATTCCCTGTGATTAGTAGACTATGCTTGTTAATGATAAATTTTTAATCGAAATCTTTATGTTAATGGTTATGATGAACGTGAATGAAATATCTTCCGATTAGGTCAAATCATTATTTGAATCTAATTGAGAAATTAAATAGACATAGAAGTATTAATTAAATAATTGATCCTTGAAACTTTGATATCTCCCATCGATTATCTTTGCCTGTCTTTAATTAGTTTTAAAATCATCATTTTAGTAGTTGATTGAATCATAATTTCTCTGCATAATTTCCTGATAAGAATCTTAATTTGTTAAGCTAAGTGTTTAGATTAGTTTGGAGTAGAATAATCCTACATCATTCCCTGTGGTTCGACACTTGGATTCATCGAGTATATATTACAATTTGTCAACCTTCTCTTGGGTTTGATCACAAACTGTCCTCTAGGGTTTTGCTGTGGTTGGCTTGGCAAGGTACCTGCTTCCCTACGGTTCATGGATTGGGCCAGTTGTCCCAACTGGGTTTCTATTTTGGCAATGGATTATGTATGTGAGTGGACAAGCTTGGCCTGGGTTCTTAGCTCACCTGTTAGCTCTTTGTGTTTGGTCTCTATTTTGGCTTCCATAGCATTGAAAGCTAAGAGGAGAGTAGATTGGCTGGCTAGCATTTGGATCATTTGATCTTCTAGGGATGGTTTCTTATTAGTTTGGCCAAATGGGGGATTTGTGGCTGGTTGGTAAGACTGAGTTGGGTTTTGGAATTCTTGTCTTGGGGCCAGATTGAAGGTGGGCCCTTAGTTAGGTTGTTTCCAGGCGAAGTTGGGATGATTTCGCCACCCCGGTTTATAGGTATTTGAATAGGGGTTATTGGCTCTAGGATAGGTTTGTGGAAGGTTGACATGCTCCTGTACAAGGTCTGGATACTGGTAGGCTGAGGGGCAGTCAACTATTGTGTGCATAGTTCTGGCACAAATGGCACAAGCATCTTGAGAGGTTAGGAGGTTGGGGTATAAGGTGGAGTCTGAGAGAAAAACCTGTCAAATCTCTCTGTAAGGGATGCCACTTAGTGTTCTAAACTGGTGGTGGCTTTAACATCGTACATGCCTCCCCTTGATGCATTCCTACCAGGCATATGACCTTCAGATCTATAGAGGGTAGCACTATGTAAAGAGTTTTTGCTCAGGTCCTCTAGTAGATCCCAAGCATCATCCGGGGTTTCCTTCATGAATGTGCCTCCACAACAGGCATCTATTAGGGTCTTGTGCTGATCGCACACACCCTCATGAAATCTTTGTATTAATTGCCACTTGGCCACATCATGGTGGGGAAAGGACCGGAGTAAGGCTTTCATTCTTTCCCAGCTTTAATGGAATTGTTCATTAGGTAGCTGGGTGAAGGTGATGATTTCATGGCGGATCTTATTGGTCCGCCCCACAGGAGAGTATTTCTTGAGGAATTCGGCCTGAGTTCCTCCCAAGTGGAAATAGAGTTATGCTCAAGGGAGTATGGCCATTCCTTTGCCCTATCTTTTAAGGTGAAGGGGAACAACCTAAGGCGCACCTGGTCATCAGACAGTATAAGTTTAAAGGTTGTGTTAACCTCTAGGAAATTTTGGAGATGCCTATAGGGGTTCTCAGTCAGTTGGCCATGGTAAGTGGGCAACATCTGGATGATGTTGGGCTTAATTTCAAAATTAGCCACGGTTGCATGAAGTAGGATACAGGAGGGGGAGGTGTAGGCAGTGGGACAGTAGTAGTCTTGCAGGGTACGGGCATGGGGTATTAGTGGATTCTGGTTTAGGCCATTCCCACCCCCAAGGTTCATGTTGTCCGCCATTGGATGGATTTCAGGGATCGAGTGGCTAGGAGTTCTACAAATTCTATAGAGTCACTCAGGATCAGGGTCAAAGGCTAGGTTGGGGTTCAGGGAACGACGACCATGCATGCACAATAAAAATCAAACAAACCTGTGCAATCCTAATAGCGACAACTAGCATGCATCAATCTTAGATAGTGACAACTAGCAACCTAATAGCGACAACTAGCACGTCATGCAGTCACACAAAGAAAATAGAAAACATCAAGCACCCAAATTATTCTAAAAGAAAGTTAAGAGAGTGCAAACAGTGGGAAGGGATGGCCCTTCCAACGATGACAAAAATCAGCGTCCTCTCTTAATACTGCAAAAAGATTAAAATGCAATTAAGCTACTGAAAAGAAATCTAAATTAAATTGGGAATGCTTCCTCAATTAATGACTCAACTAAACAATCTATGAAACAATTTAAGTTACTTTCAATAAGCAAAGGGTTAGATCGGTCAAGACATAGTATGAATGGTGTTTCAGGAATAGAAGGTTCTGTTGATAGTGTCATAGATTGTGACTCCTCAGATATACAAGAAGGTTGAAAAATTGGTTCTATCAATACGCTCACTTCTTCTTTGATTTCCAGACCTTCTTGATCATTATGTAAAACCCACTCAAGCTCATTGTCAAATTTTTGGGCACTCTGAAGGGATGTAACATCATGGTCAGGGGAAAAACATATCCCTTTGTCAGAAAATTGGCCCATCGGATGTTGGGGTTGGACAGGTAAAATGCATTCTTCATTCATATTCATGGCCTGTGCAAGTTATTCTAATTGCGTTTCTATATTGGCATACGCTTGGGTATGAGAATGGATAAGCTGAGCCTGGGCCTTTTGTTCGGTTTTCATCTCAGTTAAAACTGTGAGGATCATTTCGTTCATTTGGTTCATCTGGTTCATCTGGTCTATCAAAGAAGATTGCCTAATGTATTGGTCAAACTGTGGATTAGAGGCTAGTTGGTAAGGTAGTTGTGGGCTTAGGAAATCTTATCTAGGGGTTTGATTAAGTCGTGTCCACGGGGAATTAGGATGATCCTCCCTCCTATGAAGATCTTGGGCCTCATTCGCATATTTTCTTATAAAATCAGGATACTCATGGGCCAAAGGACACTCCAATGGGGTATGAATAGAACTTAAACATAGATCACATGGTTCCGACATAAAATGAGGTGAGGTTTGTAGGGAAGATGTGCTACCCCCAAAATTGGAGTGACTATCCCACCCACGGTTGTAAGTATTAGCATATAAGGGATATGGGTAGTATGACACTTCATAGGGAGGGGGATTAGGTGTGTATGGGGAATAATAATCATTAGAGTCCATAGAGGGGTCCTCATGACAAAATCCATTGGAATATGAAGACATTTCTTCACCATGCAGTCATCAACCCCCTAACCACACTATCACACATCCACGAATTTGAAAAACAATCCTAGATAGCCACAACTAACAAGCATCAGTCCTAGATACCGACAACTAGCAATCCTAATAGCCACAACTAGCACGTCATGCAGTCACAAAAAGAAAAGAAAAACACCAAAAAGAGAACGATAAGAGAGTGCAAACAAAGGGAAGGGATGGCCCTTCCACGTTCGAGAGAATTCCGCGTCTTCTCTTAATCCTACACAAGAAAGCAAAAGACAAATTAAGTTACTAAAAAAATAATCTAAGTTAAAACTGACTAAACTACTCTAAAATTAAGCTACGCTGTAAATTATTGACTTCTGTTCCCGGCAACGGTGCCAAAAACTTGATCGTTTAAATATAAAACCCTTGCAAGTGCTCAAGGCAATTGTACTACGGTGAGTATAGAAAGGGTTGTCGAACCTCAGGGACGGTGAATACTTTACCAAATTCAAGAGAAAAGTTGCAGTTTTTAGTTACTCTAAAGAAAGCAATGAACTTTAACTAAACTAAGTTGAGATTAATCAATATGGAGAAGACCAAGGCTTCGAATCCACCACAATAAACTAGCGTATCATTTCTCTCTCTCTTTTGAATAAAGATTTCCAATTGGCTAGCATATTCCTCTCGAACATACACTTGTCAACTCAAAATATAGTGCTCTCCTCTCGGATGTAATACATAAAATAATTAAAACATGGAATTGTGATCTATCTCTCTCAAGTATAAACCAATGAAATTTTATTGATATATAACACTTCAGTCTACTTACGTTCCTCTCGGATATGCAAGTATTCTTCGGATTGAAACTCACAAGATTTCACTCTTGTCTCTCTCGAGTACAAAGAACAAACCTTTAATGAATTAACAGTGATTATACAATAAAATCCACACACCAACTAGAGTAAAAACATAAGATGAGAGAAAAGAAACTACATAACCAGATTATTGGGCTTCATCTACGCCTTGGAAAAGTGTTTAGCCTCGCATTGGAAGAGAATCCATCATCATGTTCTTCATCTTCTTCTCTCCTTTGCTCTAGCCTCCAATTTAGCTCAAAGGTGGTCTCTAGATTCTCCAAGGTGTCCCAAAACGTTCTCCCATAAGGTTTATTTATAAGTTTGAAGAGAAACCACGAAATCCCCTTTCAAATCTGAGTTGAAATACGTCTTATTTCGGCTTTTTTGCACACGGCGATCGATCGCTCCATATGGCCGATCGTTCGCCTACCGATCGATCACAATTCCTTCGTTATTTTATGCTGATCGATCGTTCTGCCGATCGACGTTGTATGATTTCGATCGATCGTTGTTACTGTCTTGCGCAGAGCAAAAACTCCAGTAGATACGATCGATCATTTTTATGTCCGATCGATCGCTTTCTTCAATAACAGTGTTTCACGGCTGAGGCGATCGATCGCATTGAATGTCCGATCGATCGTAGTTACTGTTCATGAATTTCAAATGGTTATAACTTTTTGTTCCGAACTTCGAATTGAACGTAGTTGGTGGTGTTGCAAAGCTGACTTCTTGAACTTTAACATGAACTTGAATCAGCCCAATCAGAGATTTGCACACGAAGTTATGATGGTTTAACTATTGAAGTCTATTTTCACCTCATTTCTGTGTATTACTCTTGTTTCCTACAAAAACCAAATACTATATTAAAGTAGTAGAAATTATAATCAAACACTAGCATAATCATAAATTTAGGAGATAATAAAATGCATAATTCATGTGTAGATCACAAGGCCAATGGCTCCCAACCAGTTGGCTTAGGGCATTAGGCTTCAAGTATGGACCTCTTCGGACCTAAGCATGAGCCTAAGTTAATCCTATAAAGTTAAGGCAGTCCTGAGCATGTTTTTACTTTTTTTTTTCTTAGATTTTTTTTTTCAGCAACATGATATTTTCGCGAGGTGTATTATACTCTCAACCTATTTCCATTCCATGCCTCCACCATATAGCCATGCAAATGGTCTATCATGATCGTTTAAGCTCAACAACAATAACCATGTATCAACTAATGACTTTGACCAAAGTTATCCTACTACAAATTAGTACTCAACAAATTTCTAGAGGGTATTACTTTATGTAACTAAAGTGTGTGTGAGTGAGTTTTATTAGTTCAAGCATTTGATCCAAGAGGACTGTAACAGAATGATACTTTTCAAATAAGTGTCTCTATCTTCCAGTATTTCACTCACGCTTCCAATGTATATTAACTCCTTAAAAATTGAAGTATACATCATGAAGGGATAAACTACCAAAACCTATGAAAATACTAGCAAACAACCTAAAAACTAATTAAATTAATTTTTTTTATTTTTTTCAATTTTTTTTTTCAATCAAGCAATATCCTTTACACCCCCAAACCTAGCATGTGCATTGTCCTCAATGTGCAAGAAATATAAAACTACAATGACCACATAACAATGAAAGGAAGAAAAGGAGAGAATACAACTGAAAATTTGGATTGCCTCCCATCAAGCGCCAAGTTTAACGTGTTCAGCTAGACTCAACCAACGATCACTCTACGGGGCTAGGGTTATCCAAATATACAAGCATCTCATCCCTATCTGTAACAACCTCTAGATATGGTTTCAGTTTGTGACCATTTACCTTGAACGTACTACCATCTCAATAGCTCCATGGAGGTGTACTTGTATCACAATAAATGGTCCAAACCACCTAGAATGGAGCTTTCCTGGAAGTAGGTGCAATCGAGAATTATATAGCAAAACTTTCTAATCATACGCAAATGACTTCCTTGAAATCAACTTGTCATGCATGGATTTAGTCCTCATCTTATACAATTTAGCATTCTCATAAGCATCAAATCTCATCTCCTCTAGCTCACTAAGTTGGAGATTTCTATTTCCACTGACTGTGTCCATATCAAAATTGTAGGCTTTAATGGCCCAATACGCACTATGTTCCAACTCTACAAGTAAATGGCATGCCTTGCCAAATACCAAGTGGTAGGGAGACATGCCAATGAGAGTTTTGAAAGTTGTCCTATAAGCCCAAAGTGCATCATTCAATCTCAAAGACCAGTATTTCCTATCAGGTCACACTGTCTTCTCAAGGATTTGCTCAATTTGTCGATTGGAAACCTCCACCTGTCCACTAGTCTGTGGATAGTAGAGGGTTGCAACTTTGTGCGTAATAGAGTACTTCTTAAGAAGAGCTTCAAAAGATCTGTTGTAAAAATGAGTGCCCCCATCACTAATTATAGCTCTAGGGGTTCCAAACCTGCTAAACACAATAGACTTGAGAAAATCCAACACAACTTTATGGTCATTAGTCCTAGCGGCAACAGCTTCAATCCATTTAGACACATAATCAACAGCAACAAGTATGTCAACATAACCAAAAGAAGGTGAAAAAGAGCCCATAAAATCAATACCCCATACATCAAACAATTCAACAACTAAGATGGGCTGCAGAGGCATCATTTCTCTTTGTGATAGGGTCCCAAGTCTTTGACACCTATCACAAGATTTGTAAAAAGCATGAGCATCTTTAAAAAGTGTAGGCCAATAAAAGCCACTATGCAGCACCTTTGCCGCAATTTTCTTCCCACCAAAATATCCACCACAATTATGAGAATGATAAAAAGATAGAATACTACGAGTCAAGCATTATTATTGGGATGATCCTGATTTGTTTATCATTTTTTGACCAATGAGATGGGATTTGACCCACAACAAGATAATTTACTATATGAGCAAACCAAGGTGGGGAACTAGTAGAGATAGCAAAGAGCTGTTCATCAAGGAATGAATCCCGAAGTGGTTCAGGGTTGTGAGGTTTAAGGGTAAGAATCCTAGAAAGATGGTTAGCCACTACATTTTCTGAGCCTTTTTTATCCTTGATTTCAAAGTCAAATTCATGTAGAAGCAAGATCCAATGAATCAGCCTTGGTTTGGCGTCCTTCTTGGAAAGAAGGTACCGTAAGGCTGCATGATCGGAGAAAATGATAATCTTGCTCCTAAGAAGCTCGGATCTAAATTTATCTAGAGCAAACACAATAGCAAGTAATTCATTTTCAGTGGTGGTGTAATTCAACTATGCATAATTAAGTGTCTTGCTGGCACAATAAATCACATGAGGAACTTTATTAATCTGTTGGCCTAGTGTTGTGTACGTCAGCGCAACTACGGCGCATTATCTAATTTAGGCAGAATGGGTTATTTCTCTAGGATTAGTTTCCTTTATAGTTATTATTGTAATAAGGTATTATTAGGAAATCATGTCATCATATGACATCATGTCATCATTATGTTGTCATTATGACATTATAGTTGTAATGGAATCCTCTTTATAAGTGGTCATCCTCTCTTGTTTGGATTATAGAATGACAAAGTTATCTTCTTCCTCTTGTTCTTCTTCTTCTTCCCCTTTCCCATGCATGATGCTTGGTACTGTTCCTGTCTCATACCGGGACACAACATTGGTATCAGAGCCCAAGATCCTCGCCGTGGATGTGTACAACGACAAGATCTGGAATTTGCTTCAACCCGCCGGCCATCCCTGGGCTGACCGCATTCAGTTCCACCACCGCAATATCAAGCATGACTCTCACCTCGAGGGCCTTATCAAGATGGCTGATCTTGCCATCGACCTGGCGGTGATCTGCACGCCGGCAGATTACAACAACCGCCCGCTCGACACCATCTACATCTATGGAAAGACGATTGGGAGCCTCCTTCCCATGGATCATCCACTGAGACAAGACTCAATTTTTTATGTTCTCAAGGAAGATGAATCTTCCTGCATTTTTGGCTCCATTGAAAAACAGTTGGTGAGCAGCAAGAGCAACAATGGTAGAGAGAATCGATCTGGACGGGAACCCAATCAAGCCGATGACCATCTGCATGATCGGCGCTGGCGAGTTCATCGGCTCCCACCTCTGCAAGAAGTTGCTTCCTGAGACAGCGCCGCCCTAACCCCGGAGTCCATGTTGAGGCGATCCTTCAAGTCCGAGGAGATTGGCAGATTCGTCGCCTCTATCACTGGCCTCAACTTCTTCTCCGCCGCCCCCCATGACCTCGTCCTCTCCGCCTCTGCCTCCATCGCCCTCTATGACGACCACTCCCTCGCCCAACCGCACAGGGCCGCCATCACCTCTGTCCCAGATGTCGCCTACTTCCACCATTTTCCTCGTTGCGATCACAGAAAACAAACAAAGAAGAGGGAAGGAGCAAAGGAAGGGGCTTTCGCAAGCTGCTTCTCCTCCTTCCGCTCCGTCGGCCGCCTCCTCACTGCCAGCTGTCACTCCGGCCTCGTCTAGGTCTTCATCCCCAAGACAAGCTCCTCGCACTCACCAGGCTAAAAGCACATGCCCGCCCCGCCCGCGTCGCCAGTTTTCCCCTCATCGACAAGCTCCACCACTTCTCAGCCACTGGAAAGGACATCTCCTCCATCGACAAGTCCGCCTCAGAGGAGATCGTCGCCTCCCTGACATCCGCCATCTGGAAGAAGCTCGCCTTCGACTGGATCCGCTACAACCACCTCACCGCCGACCTCTGGGAGACTGTATGCATAGGAGTCCATGTCAACATCGACTTCCCCAACTCCGACATCACCACCGCCGCCGTCTCCATCCTCGACGCCGCCATCTCCAGTGCGACCAGACCCAGCTCCTCTTTCCTCGAAGCCAAGATCAGAATCCCATCTTCTGGCCATTCCTCCACTAACATCGGAACCATGGATGTCGTCATCGTTATGCCGCTGGTCTCTGTCCAGTCCATCGAGGGCGACACGACCACCAGAGGATCCAACATCGTCCCCCTCGTCGACGGTGTGGCCGCCATGGTCCACCCCTCCTGCCTCATCACCTTCCTCTCTGAGGCCACCCTCGGTCGCCACCTCACCCAAATCTGTGTCGACTCAGTCTTCGCCGTCCCCAGCGACTTCAACCTCTCTGCCGTCAAGTTCGTCGATGCCCACGAGACCAAGTCCACCGTCGGCTTTACCTCCACCGCCTCCAAGCGCCCCTACAAGGAGGTGTCTTTCTCCACCACCAGCACCCACCTCGGCCTCCACCACGTCTCGCCAAAGGAGGCCTTCGAGACGAAGCTCCAGTCGCTCAAGACCGGCCACTGGCCCGTTCCCTTCTTCCCTGCCAAAAGATCGGATTTTTCCAAGAATGAGGATTTTTTCCGACGACTTGGCCTTTGGGAGTTCGCGCATTTGGACCTCGATGGCAAGATCCGGTCCGACCTCCTTCCACTCGCCAAGCTCATCTTCTCCGATGGCGCCAACGCCCTCGACCCCCTCATGGAGCACCACCTCCAAGCGTCTCCGACCCCTCCTCTCATGGGTCCTACTATCATCTCTGATTCCCTCGGCATCCCCCTCGACTAGTCCTGGCTCGTCTTCAACACCCTCGCCGCCATCCACCGCCTCCTCTCCAACGGCGACCCCACCTTTCAGCACGAGATCTTCTATGCTAACCGCCGCATCTACAATCTCATCTTCTTCCGTCTCACTGCAGTCGGCCGCCACTCTTACAGCGAGGCCATTCTTGATGCCCATAGAGAGATTTCTGATATCTCCAAGGAGGGATTCGCCGTTCGGCTCATTTCCTTGTGTGGTAAGTTTGGTATGTACGATGATGGCCGCATGCTGTTCGACGAATTGCCTCAATGAAACTGCCCCTACACCATCTGTAACAAGGCGAGATCTTCATCAACTTCGAGGTCATGCTTCATGCCAGCGAAGAGCGTGTTCTATTCATTGCCATTTTTGCGCCGCTTATGGAGAGCTTTCTTACTTCGTTGCCTTGAGGACAAGGCGAAAGCGGAGCGTGGTGGAGTGTTGTGTACGTCAGCGCAACTAAGGCACATGATCTATTTTAGGCAAAATGGGTTGTTTCTCTAGGATTAGTTTCCTTTATAGTTATTATTGTAATAAGGCATGATTGGGAAATTATGTCATCATTATGTCGTCATTATGACATCATAGTTGTAATGGAGTCCTCTTTATAAGAGGTCGTCCTCTCTTGTTTGGATTATGGAATGACAAAGATATCTTCTTGTTCTTGTTCTTCTTCTTCCCCTTTCCCATGCATGATGCTTGGTACTGTTCGTGTCCCATATTGGGACACAACACCTAGGACTGCCCCTATCACATAGTTAGATGCATCACACATAGTCTCAAAGGGCAATGTATAATCAGGGGGTTGAATTATTGGGGTACTAGAGAGGAGGGTCTTGAGCTTTGTAAAAACCTCCTTACACGATTCATCAAATTCAAATGGCACATCCTGAACAAGAAGATGACATAATGGACGTGAAATCTTACTGAAATCTTTAATGAACTGTCTATAGAACCCTGCATGGCGAAGGAAAGACCGTATTTGCTTGACATAAGTAGGTGGTGGAAGGCTGGCAATAAGGTCCACCTTGGCCTTGTCAACCTCAATGCCCCGTTTAGATGCAATATGTCCCAAAACAATCCCATGTTGAACCATAAAATGACTCTTTTCTCAAAAATAAATTCGTTTCCTCACATCTCTTCAACACCAAAGAAAGATTATGCAAGCACTCATCAAAATATGAACCAAACATAGAAAAATCATCTATAAATACTTCTAAAAATTTATCAATCATATCAGAGAATATGGACATTATACAACGTTGAAAAGTGGCAGGAGCATTACAGAAAGCAAATGGCATACGTCGATAAGCAAATGTACTAAAAGGGCATGTAAAGGTTGTCTTTTCTTGATCCCCTGGATAAATGTACCCTGAGTAACCATCTAGAAAACAGTGGAACTCTTGGTCAACCAACTTTTCAAGGATTTGGTCAATGAAAGGTAAAGGGAAGTGGTCATTATGGTTCATGGAATTCAGCTTTCTATAATCTATACAAGCCCGCCATCCTGTAGTCTCTCTCACTGGCACAAGCTCTCCCTCCGAATTAGGTTTCACAGTTATTCCTGATCTCTTAGGCACCACATGGATAGGACTTACCCATTCACTATTAGAGATAGAATAAATAATATTGACATCTAAAAGCTTGACTACCTCTTTCATCACAACTTCCCTTAGGTTTGGGTTTTGCCCCTCCCTAGATGGTTTGACCTGGTCCTCAAGGTGAATCATATGCATATAGATAGAGAGATCTATACCACATAGGTCAGCCATTGTCCATCCTATAGCTCTCTGGTGGGTAGTAAGGATCTGTAACAATTGGGTTTCTTGCTCACTAGATAATCTATTATATATACAACTTATATACTATAGAGATATACTATATATATACACCTATATGACCTAATGACAAGATAGTTAGGAAAAAAACCTATAGTATACATGACTATCCCTAGGATTATGTATTAGACTAAGGATACCTTAGTTATCCTAAACTACATAGGGTATGTTATATATAACATTATATATGTAACTTAATTAGACATTCTAGGGTTAACTTTCGGAATAACACAATTAGGTAGCTAACCTAATGCTAACTAGTTTTCCTATCTAGTTGCCAATTAACTCGTATTTGATTAGAGTTTGTATACGTATAGTTGACAAACTATACGTATCTATCTAAGTTAGGATAGGGTTTGTATCCTAACTTAGATAGATCCATCCTAGTGAATTCTAGATAGATACGTATACAATCTTAGTTAGGATAGGTTTAGATTAATTGGCAATGATGCATTAACCTAACCCAATGATCATCTTGCCCTAACTTAGATTATTATACATAGTTTCTAGATTGGCAACTATAGGATTAACCCTAATCCTAGACTATATCCTCTAGTTGCTAATAATATAGGACTATAGGATTAACCTATAGGGTTAATCTCTAAAATTATATGTATCTAGGATTACCCTCTATATCTGTATAGGACATTCATGGAGGATCTATCAATTTTCTAACTAATTGTGTGCATTATAAATACGTCCTATATTATAATATAGTATTATTATATTATAATATAGGACTATGTCCTATATAATTTGTCCTATATTCTATTGACTACTAGTTGTGTAAAACCTAGTAGTCCATAGAATATACTATATGTCCTTTATATAATATAGGCATATAATATATTCTAGACATATAATATAAGAATATAGGATATGATGTCATAGTAAACCTAGGTAGATACGTATAACATAGTTTGTATAGTTTAACTATGTTATTCTCATAGTTAGTAGTCCATAGAATATAAGTTACATAGTTCATAGTTCTTGGTATAGATACAAAGAACTAATTCATATGAGGCATAGTCCATAGAACAAGATTAGAGTTTAACCTATAAGAAATAAGATTAGAGTTTATGGTATTCTTATAGGGTATTCTTATAGATAGTGCCCTAACTATGAACTATGATTTGTCCTAGTTATGTACTAGAACTATGATATATATCATAGTTCATAGTATATATAGTATACCTAGGTTTTACACAACTAGTAATCCATTTCTACGTATCCCATGGTTATACTAGTTAATAGAATGAGACTATGACATAGGATTAACCTCTATAGTTTAGAGACATATAACTGTATAAGATAACGGTATAAGAAACCAACTTATATTATGCTAGTTTATACATAAACTATCTCATACTATAGTAATACTATACAAATGGTTAGTATAAGCCTATCTAAGTCATGAGATAGTGTGTATAGTATTATTAGTATAGATAGGAGAACTCATATAAACCTGTAGGAATAACTGGTTGTATATTCCAGTTATTGTCCATGGACCTAATGCTAGTTTACTATTATAATCCATCCATTATAATAATCCCCAGAGTTTATAATCAAATACATGGTGAGTTATATAGCCTATACTCTATTATTAATAGAGGCATCATTATAGATAGAGTTAACACATTAAGTTATTGGATATCTTATACATATTATAGACATCCTTAGATAAGTTAGATTAAACATATCTAACCCTTGTAGTTTTTTTTATAATTGAGAATTTCATTAAAAAAAGTACAGAGAGTTACAAAGCAAGGAACTTCAACCACCTCTCAAAAAAGATCAAGAGAAACCAAAAGAAGATCTGTGGCCAGGAACAAACCACAAAAGAGAAAGCCTTGAGTAAGAATATATCATTCCAAGGCTTATCAAGAAAAGGACAAGAAAATAGCGATCAATCTTCCCAGAAATAGTGTAAAAAGTAGTTCCTCTATAGAACATAATATAGGATACTAGTATATTATAATATATTTACTTGTGCATATCTCATAAATATATTATATCCTAATATACTAGATTAGGCATAACATATCCCACACAACCAGGGAAATTCTATCATATATATCATAGCCCTAATCCTAACATATCTAACCCTAGACTACATCCCTAATACAACTATATATCATATAGTTCTAATATCTATATAGTCTAGGTTACTTCTATCATAGTTCCGCATAAGAATATAGGATATGAACACTCAAAGACAAATACCCGATTCCGGTGATTGAAGAATTGTTGGATGAGCTCGCTCATGCACGTGTTTTCTCAAAATTGGATTTACGAGCTGGGTATCATCATATTCATATGCATCCAGCTGATGTCCACAAGACGACATTTAGAACTCATGATAGGCACTTTGAATTTTTGGTCATGCCTTTCAGCCTCACCAACGCACCGGCCACCTTCCAAGGCCTCATGAATGATATCATCTGGATTTTCCTATGCCGATTTGTGCTTGTCTTCTTTGATGACATTCTGGTCTACAGATCTTCTTGGGAGCAGCATCTCAGGCATCTTTGGTCGGAATTTTAGGTACTCCAAGCACATTCCTTATTTATCAAACGATCCAAATGTTCTTTTGGTTGTTCCTAGGTTGACTATTTGGGGCATATGACTAATGGCGTGGTTGCCACCGATCCATCTAAAGTGGCCGCCATGCTCAATTGGCTTGTGCCCACATCAATGAAAGCACTCAGGGGGTTCTTGGGCCTAACTGGATACTACCGATGGTTTGTCACCAACTATGGCTCCCTTGCCGCCCCTTTGATCAGCCTAATCAAGCAGGGGCCTTTGCATGGACGGATACCGCTCAATAGGCTTTCGAGACACTAAAGATTGCTATGTGTTCGGCCCCCGTCTTGGCCCTACCAGATTTCTCTCGACCCTTCGTTGTTGAAACGGATGCGTCCGGCCAAGGATTAGGTGCCGTCCTTTTGCAAGACGGACACCCCCATAACATTTTGGAGCAAGGCATTATCTAGACGATCCCTGTCACTCTCGATGTATGAGAAGGAGATGTTGGCAATTGTTCACACGGTGACAAAGTGGCGCCCGTACTTATTGGGATGCCATTTTACTATTCGAACGGATCACCAACCGCTGAAATATTTCTTGAACCAGTGGATTGCCACCCTGACAGGTGTCATTTTCTCGGACGAAACTATCCCTTTATAGATGGATGAATCTATGGTCTTCCAACCAATCACACCAAAGCGTTTCAGCACACTTTCTATGTATGATTCTTGAGATATACTTAGCTTCCTTGCTTTTCTATCTCTTTTAATCTTCATCCCTAGGATGTACGATGCTTCACCCATATCTTTAATTTCAAATTGGGTCTTGAGCCATTCTTTTAGACTGATAATCATACTGGTGTCATTCCCTATCACTAATATGTCATCTACATATATTGATAATATCATAAACTGACTCCCATCTCTAAAGGAGTACATACAGTGGTCATAATCATTGGCCACAAAGCCATATTCACTAATCACTTTGTGAGAAGTGAAAGACCATTGTCTTCGTGATTGTATAAGTTCATACAATGATTTAATAAGTTTACACACTCATTGTTCCTCTCCAGAAACAACAAACCCCTTGGGTTGTTCCATGTAAATCTACTCCTCTAAATCACTGTTTAGGAAGGCAGTCTTTACATCTATTTGGTGCAACTCTAAATCCAAGTATGACACAATAGCCAATAAACACTGTATGGAGATGAACCTAGACACAGGAGAATATGTCTCCTTAAAGTCTATGCCCTCTACTTGGGTGAACCCTTTCGCCACAAGTCTGGCTTTAAATTTTTCTATTGATCAATCTACTTTGAGCTTCTTTTTGAAGATCCATTTAGAACCAATAGGTTTCTTTTCATCTAGTAAGTCAAACATCTCCCAGACTTTGTTCTTCAAGATCTAGTTCGTTTCCTCTTGAACAGCCTTCTCCCATTCCTTGGAATCTGAACTATTCATAGCATGCTCAAACATGATAGAATCATTAAGCACTAGTTCATCTACCATTATTTCATCTTCACCGAGCATTGCATAGTAATCCTTCAACATAACTGAAGGTCTACGCTCTCTCGATGCACGAGTTTCAACATCCTCATTTGATGTATTTCCTATCACTTGTTCAATACTCGTGACATAAACCTTTTCTTTTTCTATTTCAAATAATTCAACTCTTTGACTAGGAGTTTTAAGGTCTATATCTTCCTCAAGAAAATAAGCATCCCTAGACTCTATTACCCCCATTGTCTCATCATCATGGTGTACTATGAACCGATACCCTTTGGAATGATTATATTAACCTATAAAATTACATTTTATGGTCTTAGGATCTAACTTGCCTCTTATTTGACCAGGCACCCTAACATGAGCCTTTGACCCCCACACTTTTACGTTCGAAAAGTTTGGACGTCGACCCGTCCATAACTCATACGGGGTCAATTTGATCGATTTAGAAGGTACTCGGTTTAGTGCATAGACAGCGGTGTCTAGTGTTTCACCCCAAAACTGTGTTCCTAGTGCATAGTGGTTTAGCATGGACTTTACCATGTCCTATTACGTCTTTCAGCTTCTCTATTCTGTTGAGGGGTATACGAAAGTGTATACTGATGAACTATTCCTTTGTTGGTACAATAGTCCTTGAACAAATTAGATGTGTACTCTCCACCTTTGTCTGTTCTAAGAACTTTAATTTTTCGTCCTAATTGGTTTTCAACGTCAACCTTAAATTCCTTGAATTTTTCTAAGGCATCGGACTTCCTTGCCAAAAGGTAAATATACCCATACCTTAAATAGTGATCTATAAATATAATAAAATATGACATTCCCCTTTGAGTCTTGACGTTTATAGGCCAACAAATATCTGAGTGAATGACCTCTAAAAGGTCTATGGCTCGTTGACCTTTGGGAAAAGGTAGCCTAGTCATTCTACCAGAAATACAATTTTCATAAATGCGTAAATCATCACCAATTCTAGGTAGTAAACCACTACCTAACATACGGTGTAATTTTCTAACATTAACATGACATAGGTGCAAGTGCCATAATAAAGCATCATCATATGAAACGCAAGCCAAATAGTCAAAATCAACCATATTATTAAACTCAGCAGTAAAGCCATTAGCTACATCAAGTTTGAATAAATCATCAATCAAAGAAGCAGTAAATAAAATATTGTTCTTCTTTCCCACAGTCCCCTTATCACCCTTGAACCTAAATTCAAATCCCTTTTGAGTCGACAGAGGGACTAAAATTAGGTTCTTTCTAATAGATGGTGCAAGTAGGACATTAGTAAGAACCAAAGTGTTTCCCCCAAAGAGAGGAATACAAATAGAACCAATCCCGAGCACATCACAATAAGTATTGTTGCCCATATAGATTTTGTGCTCTCCAGGATTTATTCCTTTCATTTCCACAAACGACTCCTTAGTCATGGCCACATGTCGTGTTGCAGCCGAGTCTAGCCACCATCCCCTTGTATTAATGTTCACAATCAATGCATCATATATCATACAAATAATGTCCTTTCCTCCACCTTGCTGTTTCTTATACTCATTGCCCTGTGGGCCATTAGGACAATTCCTACTAAAATGGCCCATTTGGCCACAAGTTAAGCAAGCTCCCTTTTTCTTGTTCTTGCTCTTATCACCTCCCTGAAATTGAGGCTTCTTTCCCTTTTTTTTGAAATACTTCTTCGAGGGGCTAGCATAGGATCCACGTTTTTTGTTGCCAACATGATGAGCAAGATTAGCAGATGCATTAGAGGCTCTCACATGGTCTCGCCTTTCTTGCTCCAAGCCCAACTTGGCAGTAAGGTCATCCAAAGTGAGTTTCTTATCAGTCAAGTTCAGTGCTACCACAACAGGCTCCCATGATGGAGGAAGACTAGTTAGGATGGTAGATACTTGGACTCCTAGAGAAATGGGATCACCAAGCATCCCCAACTCACTCGAAATAATAGACATGGCATTTATGTGTTCAAGCACATTTTTGCCTTCCAACATCCTCATGTTAGAATAGCGAGTGTGTAGCAACTTGATATGAGCGGTGCACCTGAGTATTTTCACATACTCAGTAGAACAACAGCATAATAGGATAGTCGTTTTATTTGATACTATCATAATATCAAACATTAGTATTTCAAACATGCATAAATTAGAACAACCAACACATGCATAAGTATCCTATATTTGTTCTAGGTTATCTAGTTGTTCTATACTTCCTAGAGGTTTATGAGATTTGTTCTCTACCTACCTACTATTTTCCACTAGGATATGCTCTCAATAGACGTCCCTATTCTTACCATTTTCTTTTTTACCCCAGTTCACCACATAATTTTGTCACGCCCCAAAATTCTTGACCTCGATCAGAGTGCGGAAGCATCTATAATACCAAAATCAAAGAGGCCAGAAACCCGATCATGTGACCGAATACTCGATTTCCACCGTCAATTGTGCCATCACAATAGGATGAGCAACCGCCTTCATCATTTCTGTGACGCCCAAAAATTCTGTAAGTTTACCAAAACTGCTATTTTAGGAAACTGTTCTAAAATAGGAAAGTTTTGCTGCCTATTTTGAAATCTTTTAATCTGGTGTGTTGATTTGGTTTTATGATGCTTATAGAATAGTCGAATTGATAAACCTGATTAGGCAGTACACTAGGGCGCGAGGACTAGCCCTGGCGCTGGCCTCAACCGAGCGCTAAGGCTGGCCTGGCGCCAGAGGCTGAGTGCACCTGACGCCAGGAGTGGGGACCAGGCGCCAAGGTATGAGACTAGTGTGTAGAGACTCATTTGAGTATTTTGAGTTATTAAATTGAGTTAGTGATGTGGTATAAGAGTTGTGCAGTATTTTTCAGCACACTTCATTCACGGGACATCGGAGCCCTCCATCTGTGTGCCACACACCAGGCATAGGAACACCTGAGGGCCAGAGCCACGTGGACACAGCGCCCTGGGCACTATGCACGTGGTTGGCATGTGAGCTATGATTAGTAGGATTTTCTTGATGATGTGGCCTTCAATTTTGGGCACGAATTAGGGGCTAAACCAAAGAGATTAGGGATTTTGAATTTAATTCCAAAACCGATTTGATTTTGGAGGGAAATTGAAAATTCTTAAATTTGGGAATTTAGAAACTAAAGGGGAAGATTGTGGATGTGATTAGTGGCCATGGGATGAGGTTGTGCCATGTGGCTTTAGTGAGATCATGCTTGGAGTAAAATTAGGGAGGTTACACCCATAATTGGTAACCGATCCCATTAGTAAATTCTCTACCAATTTAGAGGTTGTAACTGACCAAGATTCTAGGGATCTGATTTGGAGTGATAAGGCAAGCACGTTGGAGCTTATTCATGCCATTTGAAGGGATGGATATTGTTGTTGTTTTAATTAATCTTCTTAGTTTTACTCGCAAGTGTACGAATCGTGTTTGGAGTATAGTCGCACAATTCTTACGAGGTCGAACCCACAGGGACTTGTGTTTTTGGAATTCTAATTCGAAGATCAGATTATTACCCTTGTTGAAGAATTAAATTGATTTGATTCACTACAACTACGACTAATCGAAGACTCAATGTAATTAAACAACTTTAACTAACAAATTAATCTAAAAGCAATTAAGTAATCTATGAAAAAGAAACTAATTGATAAATAATAATTGTAACTTTAATCAAGAATTTAAAACACTAGGGCATAAGAATCAGCACATGACAATCATAGGAATATTTCTTTTAAAATCAGCAATTGTTCTCACGATTATCTCGTAGAGAATTGGAATTCAATCTATTCTCCTACGGAAGATTTCAGCATTAAAGCATATAGATTTTTAAATAGAATTTTGTATTCTCTTGCACATCAACAGATGAGATTCAAATCATTAATTGTATCCATCAATAGATAAATCACAACTAATATCCAAATAGCATATTAAACATATAACTCAATGCAATTTAAATTGAGAATAACAATCGTTATAACGCATTAATTTAGATATAACAATTGCGTTATATGAATACTATTCCTACAACTAATCATGGCTTCATCTTAGCCCTAGACATGGAATTAGCTACTCATACTAAAGAATTTAACTGCAAATTTAAAGGAATTCATTTGAATTAAAATAAAATCAACTTACAGGTATTTTGGAATAAAGAAAAATAGAAAAGTACTGTTCTTCTTCTCGAAGAGTTACTGTTCTTCTTCTCGGAGAGTTACTGTTCAATGCTCCAACAGCAGCAGAGCAAATTGAACGAAACAGAAAAAACACAAAAATTCTTTTACTAGAAATTACTCTCGAAATGAAAAAAATGAAAAACATAGAAAACTCCCAGTCGTCTTCTTGTCAAACGGCGCTTCTGTTATGCTCCTCGCTCTGTTTTTTTACAGAGACTGCAGTCAGCCTCTTCCTCCAAATCAGCAATCCTTTCCAAATAAAATTCGTGTAAAAACTTCCTACAATTAGCTGCCTTCCAAATTAGTGATTTTGCAGCTCGATTGACATTGAATCCCCTCCAAGTGTCTAATAAAAATCCCATTTTTAAGCTATTCCGAAACAGGGCCAAATCACGAAAAAATAACGCTTCCTCAATTTGGGCACAAATCCGGCCTTTCTTAAGTCTTCAATCGAGTCGAAAATTAGTAGCTTACCATTCTGATTCCATAGCGGAAGATTGATATTCCGATTCGACTTTGTTGCAGGCGTTTTTTTCCAAATCTAGAACTTTCCAATTCGCGCCCATTCCTTCTGTTGTTGCTCTGTTCGCTGCGCCGGAACCAACGCTGTCATCACTTCAGTCTGCCGTCAAGCCCATGGCCTCGCCGTCCCGCCGGAACCTTGCAAGCTCAAGCCCATCATCGCTCTGCTGTGACCGCCGTGACTCCTCCCAATTGTGAGCTCAGGACAGCCGTCGTCGACTCCACGATCGCGCCATCATGCCGTTGCTTTGACTGGAATTGCCATGAACTGTCGTCGGCTTCGCCCAGCAGCCGCTGTCGGGTTTCACTTCCACCTTCGCCGGATTTCGCCATGAGCGCTCGAGCAGAGAGCTCGAGCGCTCTTTGTTCTGAAGGACACCCGAGCTATCGCTCGGGTTTTTTTTTCTTTCTTTTTTTTTATTATTTTTTTTCGACCCGATCGAACCAGTTTGGTTCGGTTCTTTTTTTTTATTTTCACTCTTTTAAAGCTCGTCCGTCGGATCAAATCTGAACGTCCATCTTTTAATTCCGCACCCGTCTTCCTCATCAGTGAACATCAATGGTCCAGATCTCTTTACGCACTTGATCTCAGCTCTTGGGTCATTTTGGCACCCGTCTATTGGCATCAATTTGGCTGTTCTGCAGTCCGAACATTTGAACCTATACAAAATAAAATATGTCCCACATTAGACATGCCACATAATTCCTAAAATGGTAGAACATATTGAAATTTGAGCCATTTAGAGAGCATTATTTAATTAATTCTTAGTTACTAAACTAATTACTAAAACTCACTTTATTCCTTATTTTAATTAGAAATTATAACTAACAAACAGGTAAAAAGACATATAAAAATGTGTATTTTTCATGCATAACAAATACCCCCAAACCTAGATTTTGCTAGTCCTCAAGTAAAACACCAAAGAAAAACAATAAAACTACTCAAAAAATAAATGCCACTGTCGTACGGAATCACGATTGCATTTAGCATATGCAACAAGTCTTTTAAACCCTCAGGTGTCCCTAGATGGACGAGTGAAGTCTCGTGAGGGTTTGCAGCCATGCTACCCACAAACATGTATTTATAAAATTAACCTTATTCTTTATCTAAATGAGAAAAAAAAATCAAAATAAAAAGTACAAAACACACAATCCTATTATCCCTTCAAATACACACTGCAATACTTAAGAAAACTAACCACACGTACTTGTATTTATAATCAACTGGAATATAGAAGCGCTCAAGCAAGTGGTTTTATTCTACACCTTCATCTTGGAAATTTCTGCTCAATATGATATAGCATGATACTTTAAATAATAGAAAGTGTAGAACATTGTAGCAATACACTCTAAATCTCTGTTTCACACAGATCCAGTGTTACCCATTAACCAAAAAACATCAGAATCTACATAGTCATCGTAATCTTTAGGTTCATGATAGCACAGATGCTTGCGCGCCTCCTTCGGGTCCAACATTCTAGATTTGAGAGGATAATACACCATAGAAATTTTTTTTTTGCAATAGGACTGTGTAAGTCCTGACTTCAAGATGCTTAGGTTTAGCAATGACTCAGGCCAATGACTCCCAGCCAGTTCGACTTAGGGCATTAGGTTTTAAGATGGACCGCTTCGGACCTGAGCATCAGCCTAAGTTAATCCTATAATAGTCAAGCAGCCCTTTTCTTTATTGTCGTTTCTATTTTTTTTCAGCATATATATTTTCAAGCATCTTATTCTGTCCAGGCTGTATTATACTCTAAACCTATTTCCGGTTCCAAGCCCTTGCCATAGCCAAATAAATGGGCTATCAAGATCTTTTAAGCTCAACTGATAACTACACATCAACTAATGACTCTGACTAAAGACATCCCACTGAAGATTAGTATTCACCAAATCTCTAGAAGGTATTACTTTATGTAACTGGTGTGTGTGAGTGAATTTTATTAGCTCAAGCACTTGATCCAAGAGGACTGTAACAGAATGTTATTTCTCAGTTAAGTGTCTCTATCCTCCAGTACACTTACTCACACTTCCAATGTAAATTAATCTCTTAAAAATTGGAGTATGCATCACGAAGGGATAAACTACCAAAACCTATAAAAATACTAACAAACAATCTAAAAACTACAATTTTTTTTTGAAAAATAAAATTTTAATTTTTTAATTTTTTTTTACAAAATTCAAAACAAGCAAGAAAATAACTAAGATATCCTAAACAAATATCTTCCTATACCCCCAAACCTGCATGAAACATTGTCCTCAATGTAAAAAGATATGAAATAAGTACTGAGGAAAATAAATAGAAGAGGGAAGGAAAGATAGTACCTGCACTCCACTGAAACGCTATATTATCTATCAAAATGAAAAGAACAAGTGAAGCACAAAAATAACATAAGAAGAAATAAGCACAAAAATAAAAATTCTAAAAACTTGGGTTGCCTCCCAGTAGCGCTAAGTTTAACGTCTTCAGCCAGACACAGCTATTAATCTTTGCAAGGCAACTAGGACACTACAAGTAATTGTTCATCAGGAAAAGATTCAGTTATGGGCAATGATTCATCAGTAAAATCAACTATCAACCTAGATAAGTGGTCGGCTACAACATTTTCGGAACCTTTCTTATCCCGAATTTCAATATCAAATTCTTGTAGCAACAATATCCATCGGAGAAGACGAGGTTTAGCATCTTTTTTAGATAAAAGATACTTCAATGCAACATGATCCGAATAGATATAGACCTTCGATCCTAATAAATATGACCTAAATTTATCTAGAGCAAAGACTACTGCCAGCAACTCTTTTTCAGTTGTAGAATAATTAAGTTGAGCATCATTCAATATTTTACTGGCATAGTAAATCACATGGGGAAGTTTATTAATTCGCTGCCCCAACACAGCACCAATAGCATAATCAGAGGCACCGCACATTATCTCAAAAGGTAAGCTCCAATCAAGCGGCCGAATAATAGGTGCAAATGTTAACTCTAATTTAAGTTCCTGAAAGGCATTATTACAAGCATCATCAAAGACAAATGGTGTATCTTTTGCAAGAAGATTACACAAAGGTCTTGAAATTTTACTAAAGTCTTTAATGAATCTTCTGTAAAATCCAGCATGGCCTAAAAATGATCTGATTTCTTTCACAGTTCGCGGTGGTGGAAGATGTGAAATCAAATCAATTTTAGCTTTATCAACTTCAATGCCTTTATTAGATATAATATGCCCAAGAACAATTCCTTTTTGAACCATAAAATGACATTTCTCCCAGTTAAGTACCAGATTCTTCTCTTTACACCGCACTAGCACAAAAGATAGGTGGTGCAGACATTCATCAAAATTAGACCCAAAGACAGAAAAATCGTCCATGAATACCTCTAAAAATTGCTCTACCATATTAGAGAAAATACTCAACATACACCTTTGAAAGGTGGCAGGTGCATTGCATAGCCCAAATGTCATGCGACGGTAGGCAAAGGTACCAAAAAGACACATGAAAGTGGTCTTTTCTTGGTCTTCAGGGGCTATGGGGATTTGGTTATAACCAGAATAACCATCAAGAAAGCAATAATATTCATGTCCTGCTAACCTTTCCAGCATTTGGTCAATGAAAGGAAGGGGAAAATGATCTTTTTTTGTCAAAGCATTCAACTTCCTATAATCAATACAGACACGCCAACCCGTTTGAACTCAAGTTGGCACTAACTCATTAGCATCATTCTTCACAACAGTTATGCCAGACTTTTTCGGTACAACTTGAACAGGACTTACCCATTTACTATCAGAGATTGGGTAGATAACTCCAACATCTAAAAGCTTAAGGATTTCAGCTCGAACCACTTCTTGCATTACAGGGTTAAGACACCTTTGGGATTCACGAGAAGGCTTGGCATCATCCTCCAAATAAATTCTATGCATAACAACAGAGGGACTGATGCCTTTAATATCTGCAATGGTCCACCCTATGGCTTCTTTGTGCTTTACAAGAACATCAAGTAGTTTACGCTCTTGAGCCACATCTAGGTCAGATGCAATAATGACAGGTAAAGACTCAGCAAGACCTAAATAAGCATATTTCAGAGTATCAGGCAATGGTTTTAGGTCTAATTTAGGTGGCTCAACACTAGATGGAACTACTGGTGATGATGATAAGGCAAGAGGCTCCACTTTTGGTTGCCACCGTTCAGTACTCATCAGAGGTACAGACTCAAGCAATGAGTTTACTTGTTCAATTGACTGATCGATATCAAATTCACAACCAAAATGTGTTAAGCAGGCCTCTAAAGGATCTTGGGAATGTGTTTGAAGAAATGTTTCATGGACAAGTGTTTCAATCAGGCTTATTTCATTCACATCATCCATATCAGGTGGTTGTTTATTGATGTCAAAGATGTTCAATTCGACCTTCATATTCCCAAAAGAAATTTGTATCACTCCATTTCTGTAATTAATGATAGCATTAGATGTAGCTAGAAATGGACGGCCCAAAATGACAGGTATTTGCCCACTTATGTTCGGAACAGGTTGAGTATCAAGGACAACAAAGTCCACAGGAAAATAAAATGTATCAACCTTAATCAGAACATCCTCAACAACACCTCGAGGAATTTTAACCAAACGATCAGCTAATTGAAGTGTCATTGACGTGGGTTTTACCTCTCCCAGACCTAATTGCACATACACAGAGTAGGGCAATAAATTCACACTTGCCCCCAGATCTAACAAGGCTCGCTCAATTTGATGTTTACCTATCATGCATGAAATTGTGGGACAACCAGGGTCCTTATATTTGATAGGAAATTTACATTGAATGACAGAGCTGACTTGTTCTGCTAGGAATGCCTTTTTAGGAACATTATTTTTCTTTTTGACAGAGACTAAATCTTTCAAAAATTTTGCATATGAAGGCACTTGTTGGGTTGCATCTATAAAAGGAATGTTTATTTGCACTTGTTTAAACACTTCTAGAATATCTCCATATTGCGCACTTTTTTTAGGATTGACTTGTCTTTGCGGATATGGTGCCTTAGGTACAAAATTCCTAGGTGGAGAATCACTGTCAACAATTGGAGAAGAATTAATTTCTTTAGTCTCTATTTCAGTCTTAGTGTTCTCACTTTCTTTTTTTGCCATTTCGGGTGGTGCCCGGGGTGTGACAGTTAGGCCCCTTGAGGTTGCCATGCATTGCAGCCTGGTTCAACATAGCTGACAAACCTTCTAGGCAGAGTAGAAATAGGAGGGCGGATAATGGGCAGCCCTGCCGTAGACCACTTGCATTGGGGAAGTGCCCATAATTTGGACCATTAATCAAGACACTAAATGTAGAGATGCATAAATGATGTCTGATCCAATGGAGCCATTTATCATCAAAACCAAGGGATCTAAGAACATGGAAAATATAGTCCCACCTCACCTTATCGTATGCTTTCCTCAAGTCCACTTTATTGACCCCCATGCATATGCATATTACGAACTAACTCATGAGCAAGCAAAATGTTCTCACCAATTAATCTCTCTTTCACAAAAGCCGACTGATTGAGGCTAATCAAATTAGGTAGCACAAGAGCCAACCTGTTTGCCAAAATTTTTGTGATGGTTTTATCAACTTGCTTTCCAGACCTAAGGGAGATAACTGATTGAACATGTTCTTCATTCTGTGAAGAATTAGAGCTACTACCAATGGAAAATTGTCCTTTTTGGTTAGGCACAGGTTGACTAGGGAATCTCCCTCTCTCTCTTTCTGCTAATTGAGTAGCCAATTGACCAACTTGAGTCTCTAACTTAGCAATTGCTTGAGTATTCATGTGTGTAGAGTTCTTCATCTCAAGCATAGCTTGGTTAGTTGACTGAATAACTTGGCTTGTAGATTGGATGAAAAATTTGAGAGATGGAGATTGATTGGCTGGTTGTTGATATTGGGTAGGAGGTTGACACAAAGCTGGATAAGGTGGGTTGTTCTGCCTAAACTGATTGTGCATGGGTTGCATGGGCTACCCACCTACATTCATAGGTGGTTGACTTTGTCTCCAGGAGAAATTTGGATGATTTCTCCATCCTGAATTGTAGGTTTCAGAGAAAGGATTGCCTGTCGGCTTCCCATAATTATTTAGAACATTGACTTGTTCTGCATAACACTCTGGATAAGTATTCATGGAAGGGCAGTTCAGAGATGTATGCATCAGGCTAGCACACATAGAGCATACTTCATTCATGTTGAGAGCATTGATGCTTCGGTTCAAACTCAGGGCATCTATTTTCTTGGTTAGCGCATCGAGTTTGACCTTAATATCTACGTCCTCTTTGATTTCGTAGAGACCTCCCTTCTTAGGAGCTTGATGTTGTCTCTCCCTATGACTTGCAAAATCCCACTGTTGGGACCTTTCAGCTAATCGCTCTAAGAAATTATAAGCTGCTTCACCCCCTAAGTCTAAGAACGCACCGCCATTCATTGATTCAATCATGTTGCGGTGTGTTTGAGTTAAGACATTGTAGAAGTGTTGTATCAACCTCCATGTTTCAAACCCATGATGTGGACATTTTAGTAAAAGGTCTTTAAATCTTTTCCAACTCTCATAAAATTTTTTATTTTCATCTTCCATGAAGTCAGTGATTTCTCTCTTTAATTCATTAGTTTTAGCCATTGGGAAGAATTTTGACAAAAATTTGCTCACCAACATATCCCATGTTGTGATAGAGTCAGCGGGAAGTGAATTTAACCATGCCTTGGCCTTGTCCTTCAAAGAGAAGGGGAAAAGGCGCAGACAAACAGACTCATCAGAGAAGTCTGTAAACCTAAAAGTTGCACAAATTTCTAGAAAATCCTTTACATGCATGTAAGGATCCTCTCTGTTAAGACCATGATAATTGGGCAAAAGTTGAATTATCGGAGGTTTTAGTTCAAAATACTTTGCAGAGGTTGCAGGCAACACTATGCAAGATGGAGGGTTGATTGTGATTGGAGAAAATAACTCCTTCAGAGATTTCTCAAGTTGATCTTTCATTTTGAATGAAAGATTAATTTTACTTTCACTATTCTCTAAAGGATTGGAACTATTCCTAACCAGACGCAGTGTGTGATCACGTGTCCACGTGGTCATACACCGTCAATCAACTCTCACGTGTTTAAATTTTTTTAAATTTTTTTAAATTTTTTTTGACCTAAAACTAACTGCAAGGGTAAAATTAGTCTTAGAATTTGATTTCCTACAAGTCCCCGGCAATGGCACCAAAAACTTGTTGTTATTTTAATTAATCTTCTTAGTTTTACTCGTAAGTGTACGAATCGTGTTTGGAGTATAGTCGCACAATTCTTACGAGCTCGAACCCACAGGGACTTGTGTTTTAGGAATTCTAATTCGAAGATCAGATTATTGCCCTTGTTGAAGAATTAAATTGATTTGATTCACCACAACTACGACTAATCGAAGACTCAATGTAATTAAACAACTTTAACTAACAAATTAATCTAAAAGCAATTAAGTAATCTATGAAAAAGAAACTAATTGATAAATAATAATTGTAACTTTAATCAAGAATTTAAAACACTAGGGCATAAGAATCAGCACATGACAATCATAGGAATATTTCTTTTAAAATCAGCAATTGTTCTCACGATTATCTCGTAGAGAATTGGAATTCAATCTATTCTCCTACGGAAGATTTCAGCATTAAAGCATATAGATTTTTAAATAGAATTTTGTATTCTCTTGCATATCAACAGATGAGATTCAAATCATTAATTGTATCCATCAATAGATAAATCACAACTAATATCCAAATAGCATATTAAACATATAACTCAATGCAATTTAAATTGAGAATAACAATCGTTATAACGCATTAATTTAGATATAACAATTGCGTTATATGAATACTATTCCTACAACTAATCATGGCTTCATCTTAGCCCTAGACATGGAATTAGCTACTCATACTAAAGAATTTAACTGCAAACTTAAAGTAATTCATTTGAATTAAAATAAAATCAACTTACAGGTATTTTGAAATAAAGAAAACTAGAAAAGTACTGTTCTTCTTCTCGAAGAGTTACTGTTCTTCTTCTTGGAGAGTTACTATTCACAGCTCCAACAGCAGCAGAGCAAATTGAACGAAACAGAAAAAACACAAAAATTCTTTTACTGGAAATTACTCTCGAAATGAAAAAAATGAAAAACACAGAAAACTCCCGATCATCTTCTTCTCGAACGGCGCTTCTCTTATGCTTCTCTCTCTATTTTTATACAGATACTGCAGTCAGCCTCTTCCTCCAAATCAGCAATCCTTTCCAAATAAAATTCGTGTAAAAACTTCCTACAATTAGCTGCCTTCCAAATAAGTGATTTTGCAGCTCGATTGACATTGAATCCCCTCCAAGTGTCTAATAAAAATCCCATTTTTAAGCTATTCTGAAACAGGGCCAAATCACGAAAAAATAACGCTTCCTCAATTTGGGCACAAATCCGGCCTTTCTTAAGTCTTCAATCGAGTCGAAAATTAGTACCATTCTGATTCCATAGCGGAAGATTGATTTTCCGATTCGACTTTGTTGCAGGCGTTTTTTTCCAAATCTAGAACTTTCCAATTCGCGCCCATTCCTTCTGTTGCTGCTCTGTTCGCTGCGCCGGAACCAAAGCTGTCATATCTTCAGTCTGCCGTCAAGACCCATGGCCTCACCGTCCCGCCAGAACCTTGCAAGCTCAAGCCCATCATCGCTCTGCTGTGACCGCCGTGACTCCTCCCAATTGTGAGCTCAGGACAGCCGTCGTCGACTCCACGATCGCGCCATCATGCCGTTGCTTTGACTGGACTTGCCGTGAACTGTCGTCGGCTTCACCCAGCAGCCGCTGTCGGGTTTCACTTCCACCTTCGCCGGATTTCGTCATGAGCGCTCGAGCAGAGAGCTCGAGCGCTCTCTGTTCTGAAGGACACCCGAGCTATCGCTCGGGTTTTTTTTCTTTCTTTTTTTTTATTTTTTTTTGACTCGACCGAACCAGTTTGGTTCAGTTCTTTTTTTTAATTTTTACTCTTTTAAAGCTCGTCCGCCGGATCAAATCTGAATGTCCATCTTTTAATTATGCGCTCGTCTTCCTCATCAGTGAACATCAATGGTTCAGATCTCTTTACGCACTTGATCTCAGCTCTTGGGTCATTTTGGCACTTGATAACCCGTCTATTGGCGTCAATTTGGCTGTTCTGCAGTCCGAACATTTGAACCTATACAAAATAAAATATGTCCCACATTAGACATGCCACATAATTCATAAAATGGCAGAACATATTAAAATTTGAGCCATTTAGAGAGCATTATTTAATTAATTCTTAATTACTAAACTAATTACTAAAACTCACTTTATTCCTTATTTTAATTAGAAATTATAACTAACAAACAGGTAAAAAGGCATATACAAATATGTATTTTTCATGCATAACAGATATCAGCCTTTAGATGAGATTTGATCTAAGGTGAGAAATTAGCCTAATTGAGAAGGTTGCCTAAGTGGAGAAATTAGGATTTTAAACCATCCTAATTGAGGGGAAACCCTAACTGAAGATGAGAAAATATGGGAGGCCACATTCTTGACGTGAACATGGGCTGATATGGAATGAATCCTGGACGTTGGATGGAGATTCAATCAAAGGTGGAGATTTAACCTAGGTAACTAGGTTTTTACTATTTAAACACCCCATTATGCCAGCCTTGGAGCAAGGTGGTCAGCAATCCCTATTGCACGACCAAGGGGGTTTTTTATCGATTTGAACACTCATTTGTGGAGATACGCGAAGGAAAGTGGTGATACGCGTGGAATCGGGTAATGCACATTTAATCGCAATTTTCGCAAGAGGTAGGATATGTTTTACCTGCTGTTTCTTACCATTTGATCATGATTATATCCTTGATATTGTCTTTTGAAGATTCTGATCGATGAGTTGCATGAAAGCAATATTTTAATAGTGAAAGATGTGATTTTTATATGATGATCGCATTTGTACGTGTCATATTGTTCTATCGCATTTAACTTGATGTGCAATGGCCTAGATGAGATTCTTCCTCTAAATTCCAGCGTCCTTAGACTTGTTACATGATCCCTGAATTGCTGATATTTTTATGTCCATTTATTATTGTCTTATTTCTTTAATATCATTGGATCATGTTGAGTCAATAGTGGTTAATTCGAGCAATATGCGTAGGACCATGGAGTTAGTGGTTGATTGATTCCTCAACACTAGAAATTTGACTCTTCACATCTCTGGTTGGTGAAAAGATCACTTCTTTTGAAGTCGACAGTACTCTATTTTGTTTGTGTCCCATATTAGTAGTCTTAATTGGGATTTGTGGGAACTAATCATAATTGGGTGTAATATCAACTGTCGGATGGTTATATGCATTAAAAACAAAACCTTTACCTACTGACATGGCCATATTATTATCATGAGAGGACTGTGTGATAGTTATTATATCATGGTCAAGTGAGAAATTAATAAGTATGTATCATATTATGGGAGTTAATCCAGGTTAATTAGCCTCGACCAGTATTTTCCTGTACAAACAGATTGCAATATTAAATATGTAACTAATTCTAGAAAATTTGAAAAAATATGTTTTCTGCAGGGTTAGATTGTAGACTCTTGGGGAAATCTGCAGTAAAATTTTCAGGACCAGATTCGAACTGTAAAAATTACTGTGAGACTCGAAAATGTGCTCTTGTGCAGAAAACAGGGCAGTGAACCGGGGTATACCTAATAGTAGTTAGTATCATATGATTATATTAAGTTATGGATAAGTTACTACCTAAATAAAAACAAAAAAGACAAGGGTGGCAATTGGGCAGAGAGGGTAATCTTCTGGAATTGAGTAGTCAAGTGGAGTCAAGCCAAATTGAGTCGAGCTTATGTGTTAAACTACCTTACCGATTGAAGTATCTCAAGAAATCTGATTAGGGTTGTACTCTCAGACCCTAATTATTGTGACCATTTGAGTCATCTGAGTTTAGTGTTAGACCTGGAAATTCTTATCTATGGCCTTGCACAGCGAAAATTATCAGATCAATAAAGTTACTATTATACCCTTATAGTTGGGTCAAACGTGGAAGATGAGTTGTTTCAGTTACTCCTTAATGAGTCAGATTCTGATGAAGAGTATTGATTCTTTATATTGAATTGTTAACTCCTTGGGACATTGAAATCTCAATGGTGTTCTATGGGAGTCCATTCTTGAATATTGAGAATTTTCCATTGATTTTAATACGGCCTCTGTTGCTGTCAGATTATTTTCAGTTCTCTATAAACTGTTTATTCCACAAGAGTGATTGGTGAAAACTCTTCGAGTGGAAATCATAGTATGCTCACGAGCCATTGCTAGATCCTCTGTGGTCTCAGATTATATTATGAACCTCTGTAGTTCAGCCGATGACGGCAACGCGTGCGCTTTAGACTGTATGATATTACGGAAGGTCTGCAGTCTCCGCACATTGTGCCCGTAAGCACCGATGGGGCCAGCATCCCTAGACGCATGGCCGGGTTCCTCTGTAGAACCTCTAGGATGTTCTAGCATAGATGTCCATAGAGGAAGTGGACTGACCTGAGAGCAGAAATTGACAACTCCTACACTCTGTATGTTTGAAGTCTATTTTAATTGTGATCTATATCCGTTCAAATGAGATGTTCGGAGTCTGGTTGCCTATTTCTCAACGTGAGTTGCTAATATTCTGGTGCGTTGATTATTGCATCTATTGTTCCAAATTTAATTGATGATATTCCATATTTTGTATCCTTTGGAGTCTTTTGCTTCTATATTTTTATCAGTGGGGTTTTGGCATCCTACTAAGTATTTCATTCGAAATACTCATGCATCTCTTGATGCAGGTATCGATGTGGAAAGAAATTAACAGGTATGTGATGTGGAGCTTGATGGCAGAAGTCGCTAGAGTAAATCTATTTCATGATTTTTAATTTTATGTTTGTGAAACTAATCAGCCTACGTGCTGAGTTATTTTGATGATTGCTGATGGTTAAGACTGATTATTGTAATAATGTAGTTAACTCGAAGTTTGTTATTGTTTAAAATTTTTGTAAAATAGATATTGTTTAAGCATTATGGAATGAGAGAGTTATGTGATCGAGTATTCGGTCGCATCCCAGGTTTCAACCTCATGACCTTAAATGAATTGGTGCTTCCGCGCATTATTCGAGGTTTTGAAATTCGGGGCGTGACAATTTCAGTTATTCAGTCTCAATATAAACATTACCAATATAAAAGAAATATTCCTTCTTAACTTATTACAGCTGATTAAAATCAATAGTCAACAACATAAAAAAATCATCATAGTCTTGGCATACACGGCCAACAATTCACAATAGTTCAATAGAGCAAATACGAATAACTTTCAATCTTTAAATCCACGCAGCCAATCAACTCCTGTAACTGCGACCTGCTATTCTCTCTTTAAGCCTGCATCAGGGGATGCATGAGTATTCCTAAGAAATACCCAGTAGGATGCAAAAACCCACAAAAGAATAAAGAATAACGGTGAAGCAAATATCAGATTATAGAATTGGATACCCATAATATCAGCGTAGAAATACAGGGTTTAACTTACCTGAACAATAGTCATACTCAAGGTAAAGTAGTTCCTCCCATTTCAAGATACTCTTCATTTACGTAAAACTGTTTTATTCAATTAGCATCTTATTGGTATACCCTTTGCCCAAATAGGAAATCATTATTCCATGTGCTTAATTCAATTTTGCTATGATTATTCTACTTGTCGAGAGAGTAGAGTGAATTGTTAGTTAAATCGAACTAAGAGATTGCTAATGTTTGAGAGGTCTTAGCAAATTCCAAGGTACTATATTGAATAAATATTGAATTTTTGTTGTTGATCTTTGCTCGAGAGAGAGAGAGAGAGAGAGATCCGCTGATTTAGAGTTAATTATTTAGTTGCATGTTTAAGAGGGTTGCACACTTTCCCAATTATGCGTGACTTCGAGAGGTGCACAGTTAATTTATCACTTAGAATTGTACGAGTATAACAGAGAGGAAAGCTATTTAGTTATGGTGGATTCGAAGTCTCTCATTAGATTGTTTTTTCTCATAAAAGTTACTTGCTTTGTTTAATTAAAAATTAAAACTTTTTGTTAAAATTTGTTAAGCATAATCTTAGAACTAGGTTGAAATTCATACCAAGTCCTTTGGGTTGGACCTTGTAGCCGCTGGTCTACAACTAGGCTCGTGCGATTGCTAGTAAAATAAGTTAAATTCAAGACAATCAACTAGGCGTGTCACACTGCGATCTCTCTCAAAAGTTCTTGTCCACTAAAACAAAGTAGGGTCCCTGTGTACTTTCATATCAATAGGATTCCAACAATACAATATAATAATGAATTATAATTAACATGACCTACATGCACAAATAATCATGAGAAACAAAGGCCAAATGAGTTCCTACTCACTGACCTCCATCCCTTAGAGGGGTTTCCACTCGACTATCCTTCTAGAGTGTTCCTCTCCAATAGTTTTTGCCCCGACCACGCCCAGTGAGATAAGGTCACAAAGAGAATTTCATGGCTCCCACCGTCAGCCCCAAAAACATCCCATGAATAGTTGGAGCAACATAAATTCATGATAAGGTCTCTTTTAGATTGTCACCTTGAAGTATGCTACGACTGGAGCCTAGACACACTTGACGTCAGTCTTATCCATGGGCACATGGAAATTTGGACTACTCTCTTAGACCCTATTATCTCGGGTCACAATATTATATGGTTCTTCTCTGAAGCCATTCCATCCTCCGAGGACATTGCAAAGATTCTCACATGCACTTTCTTGTTTGGCCCAGGACTGTTGGTGAAAATATGTCCCACTTCTGTTGACCACTCAGATTCCTAATCACTCTATTGACTAGCTGATATATACTCAAATTATACATTTCATCAGCTCTAAAACTTATATTTATGCTAGTGTTAGAATAGATTTAGTGATATTTTAATATTGTTTTTGGTCTGTTATAGGAGAATAAGGTTTGCACTCCTTTTGGCTTAAGAAGAGGGAAATCAGCAAAAGAATATGGCGTAGTTACAGTGTGCGATCGATCGCCTGACCCAAAGAAAAACCGCGAGATGAGTACGCGATCGACATACACATTATGGCGATTGATCACCAGAACCAAAATGAGCTGAAAATGACCAACACGATCGATCACCCTTGTCTCGATCAATCATATCTACTGGAATTTTTGTTACGCTGTTAGCGATCGATAGGTGCCTTGAGCGATCAATCGCCGTGTGGAGAGCAGTTGATGAACGATTGCGCGACACAGTAAAAAGACATTGAAGAGCGATCGATCGCTATATACGAAAACCTAAAAAAAGAGTCATTTTCAAGTCGGATTTTGAGAGGGGTTTTGTGGCTTATCTTACCCTACCATATAAGCTTAGAGAGGGCTTCGAAATAAACATATTTGAAGAGCTAGAGAGAGTTTTTTGACGGCTAAAAGAAGAAGAATTGATTCATGCCAATGAATACATCAAAACAGGCTTTGATTTTTTCTTTCTCTATGCCCAGCCTTACTCTTTATCAAGGCTAGATAAAGCCTTAGACTTGTATTGTTACCTTGAATTTTTTAATTTAATGAAAATTGATATGATTTCCTTTATATATGCTTAATGCGATTTCATGATTGACCATAGACTTGTATGATTATGAATGAAATTTGATCTTAATAATTCCTGTGTCTAACCAAGAACAAGCGTATGTTAATTCTATGCCCGACCAAGGATAGAATTAGCTACATTAATTTATAGTGAATGAACTTTTTGTGCCCGACCAAGAACGTGTAGTGCATTCATTGGTAATTCGTGTGTCCGACCAAGAACACGAGTTATTGTGTCATATCAATTTGGGCGAAATGCTAATTGAGAGTAGTAATTACTTGTTTAGAGGTGGATTCGCTGCCTTGGTAGTTTCATTCATTAGAGTTCTTGTTAAAGTTTATTTCTTTATTTATTTAAATCATTAAAATCCAAATCTTTCATTAGAATTAATTTAGAATTAGGTTAATCAATCAAGTCTTTTAGGTTCGACCTTGTTTCCACTAGACTATAATCAGTCTCGTGCGATTGCGAGTAAAATAGTTAAAAATTTAGACAATCAATTGGCACCGTTGCCTGGGACTTGATAAGGGTTCGACTTAATTCTAATTAGTTTGAATTTCTCTTTTTAGTTTTTACTTCTCCTAATTTTAGGACTTTCATCTATTTTATTTCCCAATTTAGTCATAGATTTTGATATTTATATTCTTGTAGGAGTCGGATTGAGAGGCAAAATAGACACGTGGAGTTCTCGCCAACGTGGAAGGGCCACCCTTCCCATCGTTTGCAGTCTTTTACCCCTCCTTAGTTAAATGTGGGTATTGCGTGATTTTCCTTTTATTTCTGTGACAGCATGCAATGCTAATTGTGGATATCTAGGACTACTGGTTGTGGATATTTAGGACTGCTGGTTGCTAGTTGTTGATATTAGGGCTACTTTTGGTGTTTTTGTGTTTGTGTGTTAGTTTATGCAAGGGCGTAGGTTAGTAGGTGAAGACTTAGCAGCCTTTGACGGTGAAATTGAGAGAACCTTTAGATGAAACCAAAGAGGCCAATTAAGTATAACCAACCCTTCGTTTGAAATGGCGGAAGAAAATCTGAAAACCCTGAAAGAGTACTACATTCCTAAGGCCTACATATCACCTTCCTGCATTTGGGTATCGGTTGCAATAGCTGGTAACTGATCTATACATGAAATATGCATTTTATTATCTCCTAAACTTATGATTATGCTACTGTTTGATTAGAATGACTACTACTTTAATATAGTTTTTGGTTTTTGTAGGAAACAAGAGCAAAACGCAGAAATGGGGCAAAACGCGATTCTAATGATTGAATATTCATAACTTCGATTGCATATCTCTGATGGGATTGATTTAAGCTTCATGTTAAAGTACACGAAGTCAGCTTTCCAACGCCACTGACTGTTCATAATTTGGAGTTCTGAGCAAAAAGTTATGATCATTTGAAATATTGCACGCGAAAGAGACACGATTAAAGAGAAGAACCGTCAAGATGAGATTGGATGGATGAGATCGATACAACGGGTTTTTAGTTTAATAAAAGAAAAAAAAAAGAAATATGACCGGTTCCGTTCCGGTCCAGTTCAGTGAAAAGAAAGAAAAAAGAACCGGCCCGAGCTAAAGCTCGGGCCTTTCGTCCAAAAACGATGCTCTGTTTTGATGAGAGCTCAAGCGCCGGCGATCATGGCGGCTGGGTTCGGAAGCAGAGGTCCGGCGATGGTCATGGAGGCGGAATGATGCCGGTGATGACTTTCATGGCGATCATGGACGGCAGCGCTGATAGCGGCGGTTAAATAGGCGGCCATTGACGGCAGAGACAGAGCTCTGCTCGAGCAATTGCCGGCGACGGAGCACGGTGGACTGACGAGGGAGGACGGCGGAGCTGAAGACGATCGGCAAGAGTTGAAGAGATGGCAAGGCTAGGCTCGATTGAGTAGATAACGACGACGGCACAATGGATTAGAAAAAAAAACAGAAGAGTCATGCTCGATTTGGGACTCTATGAAACAGAGTCGTGATTAGCTTCGACAACGGATTTGAGTTCATCCAAATTAGAATCAGAAGAAGAAGGACTCTCTCTTTCGACATCTATAAAAACCGAAGAAGAGAAAGAAGCGGCCGGAAAAATAGAGCATTGATGGAGCCAAAGTCGCCGGAAAAACCAGAGTTTTGGGTCGTCTGTTTGCCGGATTCTGGTGGATTTTGGGCCGGAAGAGGAGAGGGAAGAAGAGAGCAGGCGGCCGGAGGGGAGAAGGAGGAAGAAAGGTGCTGAATTTTGGACTGCTACAGTGCACAGCGAGTTGGGAGAGACGATGAATAGTGTGCAGTGAACAGTACTCGTGAATAGTGTTTTGCATGAACAGTGTTGCTACAGTAATTTTGAACAGTATTTTTCGGTGAATAGTGTAAAACGACGCCAACAAATCAACAGCGTTCTCCTTGTCCGATGGCCGGCTAAATCCTTGTCCAAGGCGTAGATGAAACCCGAGTAAATTGGTTGTATCGTTTTCTTTATCTCAATCTTAACTTTTACCTTGATTGGTGTATGAATCTTATTATAGAATCACTGTTAACTTATTGAGGTTTATTCTATGTGCTCGAGAGAGGCTAGAGTGAATTCTTGTGAGTTTCAATCCGAGGAATACTTGCGTGTCCGAGAGGAATGTAAGTAGACTAAGGTGTTATAAAGGAATAAGATTTCATTGGTTTATGCTCGAGAGAGATAGATCACAGTTCCATATTTTAATTGCTTAGGTGTTACGTCTGAGAGGAGAGCACTACATTTTGAATTGACAAGTATATGTCCGAGAGGAATATGCTAGCCAATCAGGAATTTATTGAAAAGAGAGAGACGATAAGCTGGTTTATTGTGTGGTGGATTCGAAGCCTTGGCACTTCTCCATATTAGTTAAAATCTATTTTAAAGTAGTTAAATTTTATTGTTTTTTTTCTCTAGATTAAATTAAACTGCAACTTTCTTTCAATTGAATTTGGAAAAATATTAGTCCGTCCCTGAGGTTCGACAACCCTTTAATACTCACTGTAGTACAATTACCTTGTGCACTTGCAAGGGTTTATATCTAAACGATCAAGTTTTTGGCGCCGTTGCCGGGGACGGCACAATAGTTTACTGAATTCTTAGCATAGTTAGTTTTAGAGTAGTCTAGTTTAAATTAGATTTCTTTTTAGTAGCATAATTGTATTCTTCTTCTGTTGCAGGATTAAGAGAAGACGTGGAATCCTCGCCAACGTTGGAAGGGCCATCCGTTCCCATAGTTTGCATTCTCTTATCCTTTCTCTTTTAGATAAATTTGGGTGCTTGGTGTTTTCCATTTTCTTTGTGGGATTGCATGACGTGCTAGTTGTCGCTATTAGGATTGCTACAGGTTTTATTGCTTTATATTGTCCATGCATGGTCGTCGTTCCCTGAACCCTGACCTGGCCTTTTACCCTGATCCTGAGCGACTGTCTAGAGCCTTTAGAACTCACAGCAACCCAATCTTTGAAACCCATCCTATGGCAGACAACATGAACCTTGGGGGTGGGAATGGCCTTAACCAGAATCCAGTAGTGCCTCATGCCTGTACCCTACAAGATTATTATAGGCCTACCACCTACACCTCCCCCTCCTGCATAATCTTACCAGAAAATGTGGCTAATTTTGAAATTAAGCCCAACATCATCCAGATGCTGCCCACTTACCATGGCCAATTAAATGAGAACCCCTATAGGCACCTACAAAATTTCCTAGAGGTTAACACAACCTTTAAACTGACACTATCTGATGACTAGGTGCGCCTTATGTTGTTCCCCTTCACCTTAAAAGATAGGGCCAAGGAATGGGTATACTCCCTCGAGCATAACTCTATTTCCACTTGGGAGGAACTTCAGGCCGAATTCCTCAAGAAATACTTTCCTGTGGGGCGGACCAATAAGATCCGCCATGAAATCATCACCTTTACCCAGATACCTAATGAACAATTCCATGAAAGCTGGGAGAGGATGAAATCCTTACTCCGGTCCTGTCCCCACCATGATGTGCCCAAGTGGCAATTAGTACAGAGATTTCATGAGGGTGTGTGCGATCAGCATAAGACCCTAATAGATGCCTCTTGTGGAGGCACATTCATGAAGAAAACCCCTGATGATGCTTGGGATCTATTAGAGGACCTGAGCGAAAACTCTTTACACAGTGCTACCCTCTATAGATCTGAAGGCCATATGCCTGGTAGGAATGCCTCAAGGGGAGGCATATATGATGTCAAAGCCACCACGAGCCTAGAACACCAAGTGGCATCCCTTACAGAGAGGTTTGACAGGGTTTTCTCACAGACTCCACCATTTACGCCAACCTCTCATGATGCCTGCACCATCTGCGCCAGCCCTATGCACACTATAGTTGACTGCCCCTCTGCCTCCCAATATCCAGATCTTGTACAGGAGCATGCCAACTTTGCACAAGGATACCCTAGAGCCAATAACCCCTACTCAAATACCTATAACATGGGGTGGCGAAATCATCCAAATTTCTCTTGGAAACAACCTAACCAGGGGCCCGCCTTCAACCAGGCCCCAAGACAGGAATTCCAAAACCATGCTCAGCCTTACCAGCCAGCCACAGTTCCCCCATTTGGCCAAGCCAATAGGAAACCATCCCTAGAAGACCAAATGAGCCAAATGCTAGCCGCCTTAACTGAGATGAAAACTGAAATGAAAGCTGATATAAAAACTGAGATAGAATCCAAACACAAGGAGCTGAAAGGTGAGCTAAGAACCCAAGCCCAGCTTGTTCATTCTCATACACAATCCACTGCCAAAATAGAAACCCAATTGGGACAGCTGGCCCAATCCATGAACCGTAGGGAAGCAGGTACCTTGCCAAGTCAACCATAGCAGAACCCTAGAGGACAGTTTGCTGTCGAAGGTTACCATTACCCAAATGAGCAGGTACAGGCTATCACTACCTTAAGGAGTGGTAAGCAAGTTGATAATCAGGTTAGGAACCCATCCATAGGTATTGCGAGTGAAACATCTTCCCCAGATACACCTAAAGAACCCACTCCTACCCCACCTGTCTCGGTTAGTCTCCCACCACAGCAGGATGCCCCTACGGAACCCACCAATGAAAAATCCTATATCCCTAGGGCTCCCTTTCCCCAATGCCTCAACAAACCCTCCCCGTTTAGTAAGTCTCATCAAAGAATGGAGGAAATGTTAGAGGTGTTCAAGCAGGTTAAGATAAACCTTCCCTTATTAGATGCCATCAAACAAGTACCTGCCTATGCCAAGTTCCTGAAAGACCTATGCACCCAAAAGAGGAAAGCCAAATCCAACATCACCCAAAAGGTCTTTTTGACTAACCAAGTGAGCTCTTTGCTGACCGGTGAAATGCCACCAAAATTTAAGGACCCAGGTGTCCCTGTTATCTCTATTGTCATAGGTGACCATACCCTTAGTCGAGCTCTCTTGGATTTAGGGGCCAGTGTCAACCTCCTCCCGTACTCCGTATACGAACAACTTGGTTTAGGAGAGTTACAGCCCACCTCAGTCACCCTTCAGTTAGCAGACAGATCCATCCGCCGACCCAGAGGTGTTATAGAAGACGTTCTTGTAGGAGTTGATCGGTTCTACTTCCCTGTTGACTTTGTAGTCTTGGATATGGAACCAGTTGCCTACTCCAAATCCCAGATTCCTGTTATCCTTGGTCGCCCTTTCCTAGCCACAGTCGATGCCACCATTAACTGTAGGTCAGGGCTCATGAACGTCTCGTTTGGGAATATGAAAGGTAAGTTAAACATCTTTAGTGCTTCCCAACAACCCTCTAGCGACGCTACGTGTCTGATGGTAGATGACCTAGTTCAGGAGTACCTCCCCTTTGCTGTGCTTAAGGATGCCTTAGAGCATACCCTTTTCTATGACTGGCTAGATGTATATGAGGGAACACCTGACCTCGAGGAGGTCCATCACCATTTAGTGGCTGCCCTATATCCTGGACATACCCCATGGCGACCCCACCCTGACCCTCTTCCTGTGTCCACTGCCCCACCACTGAAACCTTCCATAGAATCCCCACCTACACTTGAGCTGAAACCCCTTCCTAGCTCTCTGAAATATGTTTTCCTAGGACCTGATGACACCCTTCCTGTGATTATCTCCTCGAGCCTATCTACTGATCAGGAAGCCCAGTTGTTGGAGATCCTTACCACACACCGGCGAGCTATAGGGTGGACAGTGGCTGACCTCCGGGGTATAGACCCCTCTGTGTGCATGCATCGCATAAACCCGGAGGACCAATCCAAACCATCTAGGGAGGGGCAGAGACGGTTGAACCCTCACATGAGAGAGGTGGTGATGAAAGAGATAGTGAAACTTCTAGATGCCGGTATCATATACCCTATCTCTGATAGCGAGTGGTGAGTCCTATCCAAGTTGTACCTAAAAAATCGGGCATCACGGTGAAACCAAACTCTGATGGTGAGCTAGTGCCTGTGAGAGAGACCACGGGATGGCGGGTATGCATTGATTATAGGAAGCTGAACTCCAATACCCGTAAGGACCATTTCCCTCTCCCATTCAATGACCATATCCTAGAGAAATTAGCGGGCCAAGAGTTTTATTGTTTTTTTAGATGGGTATTCAGGCTATAATCAAGTGCCAGTTTTTCCAGGGGATCAGGAAAAGACGACTTTTACATGCCCCTTTGGTACATTTGCATATCGTAGGATGCCTTTTGGTCTTTGTAATGCCCCTGCTACGTTTCAGCGATGCATGATGTCCATTTTTTCTGACATGATTGATAAATTTTTGGAAGTTTTCATGGACGATTTTTCGGTGTTCGGCACTTGTTTTGATGAATGCTTGCACAACCTTGCTTTGGTTTTAAAACGTTGTGAGGAAACAAATTTAGTGTTAAGTTGGGAAAAGAGCCATTTCATGGTTCAATAGGGAATTGTACTTGGACATGTTATATCAAAAAGGGGTATAGAGGTTGATAAGGCCAAGGTTGACCTGGTTGCTAATTTACCACCACCTACATCTGTTAAGCAAATACGGTCCTTCCTTGGCCATGCAGGGTTTTATCGTCGATTTATCAAAGATTTTAGTAAGGTATCACGTCCACTATGTCACCTTTTAGGTCATGACGTGCCATTCGAATTTGATGAGTCGTGCAAAGAAGCTTTTATAAAGCTCAAAACCCTCCTCTCTAGCTCCCCTATCATTAAACCCCCTGACTATACACTGCCCTTCGAAATAATGTGTGATGCATCTAATTTTGCTGTAGGGGCAGTGTTAGGCAACCGCATCAACAAAATTCCTCATGTTATCTGTTATGCGAGCAAGACACTCACTGATGCACAATTGAATTATACTACCACAGAAAAAGAGTTGCTTGCTGTTGTGTTTGCATTAGATAAGTTCAGGTCCTATCTCTTGGGGAGTAAGATCATTATTTTCTCTGATCATGCAGCCTTGCGGTACCTTCTTTCTAAGAAGGATGCCAAGCCGAGGCTGATTCGTTGGATCTTACTCCGGCAAGAATTTGACTTTGAAATTAAAGATAAAAAGGGTTCTGAGAATGTTGTGGCTGATCATCTATCCAGAATTCCTATTCCTGATTTGCACAGCCATGACCCTCTACGAGATTCATTCCCTGATGAGCAGCTCTTTGGTGTCTCCACTACATCTCCACCTTGGTTTGCACATATTGTGAATTATCTTGCTGTGGATCAAATCCCAACCTTTTGGTCTAAACATGAAAAAGACTTATTTTTCTCTCGAGTCAAACATTACTATTGGGATGACCCTAACCTATTTAAGGTATGTGCTGACCAAGTCATAAGACGATGTGTTCCTGAGAGTGAGTTTCATAGCATCCTATCTTTTTGTCACTCTCATGCTTGTGGTGGACACTTCGGTGGAAAGAAAACTGCGGCCAAAGTACTTCAAAGCGGTTTTTATTTGCCAACTCTATTTAAAGACGCCCATGCTTATTGTCAATCTTGTGATAGGTGTCAAAAATTGGGAGCCTTGTCTAAAAGGAATATGATGCCCCTACAACCAATTTTGATTGTTGATTTATTTGATGTTTGGGGTATTGATTTTATGGGACCTTTTCCACCATCTTTTGGTCATACATATATTCTTGTTGCTGTTGATTATGTGTCTAAGTGGATTGAAGCTATTGCCACTAGGACCAATGACCAAAAAGTTGTGCTGGACTTTCTAAAATCTAACATTTTTAGCAGGTTTGGAACTCCTCATGCTATCATTAGTGACGGAGGTTCTCATTTTTGTAACAAGTCTTTTGAAGCTCTTCTCAAGAAATATTCTGTCACCCACAAGGTTGCCACACCATATCATCCTCAGACGAGTGGCCAAGTGGAGGTCTCCAATCGCCAAATCAAGCAGATTCTTGAGAAGACGGTTCGCCCCGATAGAAAGGATTGGTCCTTAAGACTGAATGATGCATTATGGGCCTACCGGACAGCTTTCAAGACCCCGATTGGTATGTCTCCCTACCGATTGGTATATGAAAAAACTTGCCATTTACCTGTTGAGTTGGAACACCGGGCTTATTGGGCTATTAAGGCCTACAACTTTGATATGGACAAAGCCGGTGAGGAGCGAAAACTCCATCTGAGTGAATTAGAGGAGATGCGCTTTGATGCATATGAAAATGCCAAACTCTACAAAATGAGGACCAAAGCTGTACATGACAAGATGATATTCAGAAAGTCCGTTCAGCCTGATCAGAAGGTACTACTTTACAACTCTAGGCTGCACATATTTCCTGGGAAGCTCCGATCTCGGTGGTCTGGGCCTTTTATTGTCAAAGCAGTATTTCCACATGGTGCTGTTGAGATCACAAATCCAAAAGATGGGAGTACATTCAAAGTTAATGGCCATCGTCTAAAACCCTATCTCGAAGCTGCTGGTGACCTAGATGACGGGATGGTATACTTGGATGATCCGGCAATTACAGATTGATTGTGGTTACGTCTGGCTGAAGACGTTAAACTTAGCGCTTGGTGGGAGGCAACCCACGTATTCAGGTGTATTCTCTCCTTTATTTAATTTTCTATGTTATATGCTCATTGTCATGTTATATTTTGTTCACATTGAGGACAATGTTCATAATAGGTTTGGGGGAGGGAATATTACTTTCATAAAAATAAAAATCATAAAAAAATAAAAAATAAAATTTTGATTAGTTTTTAAGTTGTTTGTTAGTACTTTTTCTTAGGTTTTGATAGTTTATCCCGTAATAATGCATGTTACAATTCTTAGGAGATTAATTTGCATTGGAAGTGTGACTAAGTATACTGGAGGATAGATACACTTAACTGAGCATATCTTTCTATTACAGTCCTCTTGGAACAAAGTGCTTGAACTAAGAAAATTCACTTACACACACTAGTACATAAAGTAATACCATCTAGAGATTTGTTGAATGCTAATCTATAGTGGGATGTCTTTAGTCATAGTCATTGGATGATGTGTAGTTATCTGTTGAGCTTAAAAGATCATGATAGACCATTTACTTGGCTATGGCAAGGGATTGGAACCGGAAATAGGTTGAGAGTATAATACAGCCTGGACAAAATAAAGATGTGCTGGAAATATGAATGATGAAAATGAAAAAATGTGAAAAAATGAAAACAAAATGAAAGAAAAGGGGCTGCTCGACTTTATAGGATTAACTTAGGCTGATGCTCAGGCCCGAAGCGGTCTCTTAAAACCTAATACCCTAAGCCAACTGGCTGGGAGTCATTGGCCTGAGTCATTGCTAAACCTAAGCATCTTGAAGTCAAGCCTTACACAGTCCTAGCGAAAAAAAAAGAAAAAAAAAGTTTGTGGTGTATTGTCCTCTCAAATCTAGAATGTTGGACCCGAAGGAGGCGCGTAGATCTGTGCTATCATGAACCTAAAGATTACGATGACTATGTAGATTCTGATGTTCTTTGGTTAATGGGTAACACTGGATCTGTATAAAACAGAAATTTAGAATGTATTGCTACAATGTTCTACACTTTTTATTATTTATGTTATCATGCTATATTATATTGAGCAGAAATTTCCAAGATGAAAGTGTGGAATAAAACCACTTACTTGAGGGCTTCTATATTCCTGTTGATTATGAACCAAGTACATGTGGTTGATTTTCTTAAGCATTGTAGTATGTATTTGTCGGGATAATAGGTTGTGTGTTTTGCAATGTTTTAATTTTTGCTTTATTTTTGCACTTAGGTTAATTAGATTAATAAATACATGTTTGTGGGTAGCATGGCTACAAACCCTCACGAGACAACACTCGTCCTACTAGGGACACTTAGAGGTTTAACGGCTTGTTGCATACGCTCAATGCAATCGTGTTCCCTACGAAAGTGGTGTTTACTTTTATGCATTAGTTCCTTAGTTTGTTTGATTTTGTTTTGCTAGGGACTAGCAAAATCTAGGTTTAGGGGTGTGATCTATACATGAAATATGCATTTTATTATCTCCTAAACTTATGATTATGCTACTGTTTGATTAGAATAACTACTACTTTAATATAGTTTTTAGTTTTTGTAGGAAACAAGAGCAAAACGCAGAAATGGGGCAAAACACGATTCTACTGATTGAATATTCATAACTTCGATTGCATATCTCTGATGGGACTGATTTAAGCTTCATGTTAAAGTACACGAAGTCAGCTTTCCAACGCCACTGACTGTTTACAATTTGGAGTTCTGAGCAAAAAGTTATGATTATTTGAAATATCGCACGCGAAAGAGACACGATTATAGAGAAGAACCGTCAAGATGAGATTGATTGGTGTATGAATATTATTATAGAATCACTATTAACTTATTGAGGTTTATTCTATGTGCTCGAGAGAGGCTAGAGTGAATTCTTGTGAGTTTCAATCCGAGGAATACTTGCGTGTCCGAGAGGAACGTAAGTAGACTAAGGTGTTATAAAGGAATAAGATTTCATTGGTTTATGCTCGAGAGAGATAGATCACAGTTCCATATTTTAATTGCTTAGGTGTTATGTCCGAGAGGAGAGCACTACATTTTGAATTGACAAGTATATGTCCGAGAGGAATATGCTAGCCAATCAGGAATTTATTGAAAAGAGAGAGACGATAAGCTGGTTTATTGTGTGGTGGATTCGAAGCTTTGGCACTTCTCCATATTAGTTAAAATCCATTTTAAAGTAGTTAAATTTTATTGTTTTTTTTTCTCTAGATTAAATTAAACTGCAACTTTCTTTCAATTAAATTTGGTAAAATATTTGTCCGTCCCTGAGGTTCGACAACCCTTTAATACTCACTGTAGTACAATTGCCTTGTGCACTTGCAAGGGTTTATATTTAAACGATCAGTAACTTCGAGATTAAGCACAATACAAATACGACCATCATTTTATGGGCGAAATCACGAAGATCCATATAGGCATGTGGATGAGTCCTTAGAAATCTGCACCACTTTTAAGCTGAACAATCTTACAGACGATGCAGTAAGATTGAGACTATTCCCCTTTTCTCTTAAGTATAAGGCTAAAGAATGGCTCTATTCTCTTGAACCTTAATCTATTACCTTTTAGGCGAAAATACAACAAGATTTCCTAAAGAAATACTTTTCCATAGGTAAAACTAACCAAATGAGAGATGTCAGTACCACCTTTGCCCAACTTCCTACTGAGCAGTTCCATGAGAACTGGGATAGACTCAAGGATCTTCTGCGGAAATGTCCTCATCTTGTCGTGCCTAGATGGTAGTTAGTGCAGTGGTTCTATAGAGGGTTGACAGAGCAAAATCGTCATCTTGTAGATGCTTCATGTGGAAGCACTTTCTTGTTAAAAAATGAAAATGAAGCATGGGAACTTTTTGAAAACTTGAGTGAAAATTTGTTGCAACATACGATGGCAAACAGGAGTTTAATTGAGTCATCTTCTTCTACTACCGTTCAAAAGGTGGTATTTATGAAATGAAATAGACAGATGATCTTTCTAGCAAGGTTGCTACATTGTCTAAAAAGATAGATCAAATCTTGAGCATGAAGTCACAAACTCCTGCACACACTCAAGAAGCATGTGCCCTATACTTAAGCCCCATGCATTCTATCCTAGAGTGCCCATCTGCCCCACAATTCCCAGAGCTTATTCAGGAGCATGTCAATGCTGCCCAAACTTATGCTCGAATAGGCAATGATCCATTTTTGAACACATATAACCCTGAGTGGAGGAATCACCCAAATTTTTCCTGGCATCCACAGAATCAAGGTGTTCCTTTTAATCCAGCCCATAGAGCCAACTTTCAAAACAACCCGCTAGGTTTTCAACAACCTACTATGTCTTCCAAATTTTCACAACCCTCTAGAACTACAGAATTTGAGGACAAAGTCTTGTCTGCTCTACAGAGCCTTCAAGACCAATCACAAGCTCAACTTGTGCATTATCATACTCAATCTATAGCTAAATTAGAATCCCAAATCAGTCAATTAGCTAATTCAATGAATAAGAGAGAAGAGGGTCGGTTGCCTAGTCAACCAATGAATAATCCAAATGGTCAATTTATGCTTGAACAATAAACTACTTCCAATGAACATGTGCAAGCTATAACAACTCTTCGGAGTGGGAAACAAATTGGAAACCAGGTGGGTGATGATGTGAGGGAAGATATGGATCAGGGAAAAATAAGCAATTTAGAGAATGAGGAAACCTTAGAGGCACCACTTACTCAGAATCAGCCAAAGCAGGACATTGCGTCTCCTTCTGAGTCTTTGTCAGGGACTACGTCTAAGGCCAACAATGAGGTACCTTATGTACCCTATGCTCCATTTCCTCAGTGATTAGACATGCCTTCCCCTTTTAACAAAAATAAAGCTAGGAGGGATGAGGTGCTTAAAACTTTCAAACAAGTTAAAATTAATCTTCCACTCCTAGAAGCCATTCAGCAAGTACCCGCTTATGCAAAATTTCTCAAATACCTGTGCACACAAAAGCGGAAGTCTAGGACTCACATTTCTAAGAAGGTCTTCCTTACTGAGCAGGTCAGTTCCATTTTGAATCATGACACACCACCGAAATTTAAAGACCCTAGCACACCTACTATTTCATATGTCATTGGCGACCATATCATTAACAAGGCTCTTTTGGATTTGGGTGTTAGTGTCAACCTTTTACCCTACTCAATATAGGAGAAATTAGGCTAGAGAGACTTACCACCAACATCGACAACGATACGGTTGGCCAATAGATCTGTTAGAAAACCCCGAGGTCTTTTCAAAGATGTTTTAGTTAGGGTAGAGAAGTTTTTTTTTCCAGTCGACTTCTTGGTCTTGGACATGGAACCTGTGTCTAATACTTCTCACATCATTCCAGTCATTTTAGGCCGCCCTTTCTTAGCGACGGCCAATGCATGTATTCAATGTCGATCTGGAATGATGGAGATGTCTTTTGGGAATATGAAAATCATATTCAATGTGTTCCAAGCTTCAAACCAAGGAGCAACTGAAAGTGAGCAAGAGTGCTCTCTTGTTGATGAAATTGATGATCTTATGGAAGAGACACTTTTGAATGACCTCATGCCTGATGCTCAAGATCCTACTCTACTCTATTTAGGGATGGATGATTCTGACTTAGAGCCACATGCTGAAGACATTCATGCTATGTCAGCCTCTTCTCCCTATCATGATTCTTTTCCTTATAGAAATAGAGTAGAACCTTTACGAGTATCTCCTAGTCCATCACTCCAACCTTCCATTGAGTTTTCTCCTCAACTTGAGTTGAAGCCACTTCCAAGTTCACTCAAGTACGCTTTTCTAGGTCCTAATGATACTCTCCCCATCATCATTTCATTTAGCTTGTTTTGCAACCAGGAGAGTCAACTGTTTAGGATTCTAGTTAAGCATAGGAGAGCCATAGGGTGGATTGTTGCTGATTTAAGAGGCATTGATCCTTCCGTTTGTATGCATCGAATTCATTTGGAGGAGGATGCCAAACCTTCAAGAGAGAATCAGGGGAGATTGAATTCCAACATGAGGGATGTGGTCAAGAAAGTGACTGTGAAACTGCTAGATGTCACGCCCCGATTTTTCAAACTCCAATAACATGCGGAAGCGTTACACCAATAATGATCAGTGGAGTAGGAAACCGGGACGGACCGAATACTCATTCATCGACCTTACCATTAAGTATAAATGGGTTTGGCAGGATCGATAAAACAGAAATAATATTCACGTACATTGATATAAAATAACTAAGTAAAGAGTAGTTGTCTTATTACAATAATTTAAAGGTTCTCACAAAAGCAAATAAATAAATGGCACACACAGCCACAAAAAAAACAACATCCTCAATAAAAGAAACAAAAATAAACGCCATCTAATCTTCCAGTCTTTGAGATCACCAACCTCCATGTCGAAGAAACACTGATCACTTCTCTTCCACCTTAATCCCTGCATCAGAAGATGCGTGAGTATTCCAGAGGAAATACTCAGTAGGATACCAGAAAAACTCACAACATAAATGGAAATAAAACGACTCGATAATAAAAGGTCCAACAACTCCGGACTAATACAAACAGGATTCACTTACCTGAAGATCACACATCACTCGAAACTCTCATTGATCAAGGATGAACAAAATCAAAGTATCAATAAGACTCCAGACTTCCAAAGAGTAAGGAGGTAAACAAAAATATCTGCTCTGGACAACCAAAGTATCGGAGAAATCAATTTTTGCTCTCTGCTCAGTCCACTTCCCCTATGGACTTCAAAGAACATCCTAGAGGTTCTACAGTGGAACCCGGCCATTTGTCTAGGGATGCTGTCCCCATTGGTGCTTACGGGCACAATGGGCGGAGATTGCAGACCTTCCGTAATGTCATACAATCTAAAGTGCACGCGTTGCCGTCATCGGCTGAACTACAGAGGTTCAATAAATCTGAGACCACTATGGGTCTTGCTATGGCTCGTGAGCATACTATGATCCAATCTAAGACTGTTCATCAAAACTCTTAGTGGAGAAATAGTTTACGTAGAACTGGATCTATCTAACCCTAATAAGGGCACTCTCATGAAGAAACTTAGAATATCAATTTCAGAGATCAGACTCTCGAAGGAGTACACTGGAATTCCCAACATTTAAAAAGGATTGACTCACATGAGATTAATCCAACAACTGATCTAGGCCTAAGCACGGGTTGACTCGTAACCGAAGCTCTTTAGTAGAGACATGTCCAATACCTTCACCTTGCACTATTCCAATCAAGACCATCCCTGGTTCTCAAGACTCTGAAAATGAAGTGTCTCATATAACTTAAAGGTAGTGTCTAAGAGGATAAACCCTAACCTCGAATCAAGGCTTCAAGGTGTAAGAGATGTGCGATGTTAGGAACCGTAAGGAAAGACTCGATGACCATGACGTTCTTAATAGATTGAGTTACCGATTACCTGATACTATCATCCTATCCGTCTGGATTTCTTTTTTTTTTTGTAATACCCTCCTTGTGTTACATATATTATATTACATTATATAACGTAGTGTATAACTTATGTTCCGCGAAGGGACACTATTATGTACACAACAGCCCCATTTCCGGATTCAACACAGTCTGTACACAATTTGTTTGTCTCTGAAATTTTTATGACAGACATTCTTATGTCTGCAGATTATTGCCCAATTGACGGCATAATTTTTTGAATTTTCTGTATTTAGTTATGTATTTACTAACACAGTTTGTTGGCGCAGGATCATTCCTGGCCGAGAGTACTATACTTAGGATTAACCCAATTTCCATCAGTTATTACTTGTTCTAACCTTATCCAAGGTCATCTAGACTTAATACACTATCATCTTAGGCATTTACTAACTTCTGATCAGTCCCTTAATTAGGTCTTAACTTGTATATTAGTTTCTTATTAAAATTGTTTTATAACTTACCCTTATTAGATCATTAACTGAGGTCTTTGAGGACACCTCGGCTCCTAGTTAGACCCATTGACTGAGGTCTTTGAGTTCCACGAGTCATGACCCAAAAGGTTTATACTTTCATAACACGAGTCTTCTTATTTGTCTCTTTTAAATTGTCCTATTCGATATACCATATCAGTTTAGATGTATGTGACTTAAAGTGGACAACTTTCACAAGACGCATTACCAAACCACATAATACTAAATATGACTTATAAGGACATATAAAAACTAGCAAGATCAGCTCAGAAAGCTTGCTGCTTTTTGTATTAAAATTTCATGGAATACATCAATATAGGATCATCTAGGTCATGGCATGAGATTGCATGGAATCGGTTAACAAATATCAAGAAAGTGGACGACTTTTTGCAACCAGACCCTTAAGCCACTTGTAACAGAGACTGACATATAATTATGGACAGCAAATGCATGGAACAAGATAGCCAAAAGGATAGCATACATCAGAGATGTCTTGATCGGCTTGTGCATGGGATGATCACATTATGAATCAATCAGTGTACATCATTCAATAAGCCAACCATAACAAATAGGATAATTAATTCAAGACAATAGAGATAAGCCATGTTACAAATATCAACAGAACGTGATTCTACATGTAAAGATCAAAACTTTGGTATATACATGTTGTGAGAAAAAGAGTATCTTACCTTACGAACTGATACTAGTTGAACGTCAACCGGTTCGCACCTTGATCCACTCCTTCACGAACTCTATGCGAATCGAACCACCAAACCACCACTTTCTCACCGATGGAGGCCTCTGCTAGTTGTAGGAAAAGGGGAGAACGTGATGGGAGAGGGGAGAAACACAAAATTCAAGGGAAGGGCTGCCGGTTCCAAAGGGATGGGCCTTCCCTTTGCATGGCTTATATAAGCCATGTACTCCATCTCCATCGTCCATCTCCTCTTCATCCAAGGGCCAAGGATAACTCCAGCCCTTCCAAATCAACCAGGACGAGATCCCCTCTTAGCCAAAAATTCATTTTTTTTAAAAAGCATTAAGGTAGGGATTTATCTCAAATCAAGTAGTTACCAAATCCCTTCCTTAACTTCCCAATTAGGTGCCAATCAAAAAGGTTTTGATTCAATCTCCAACTTGGCGTCATCCATAAGCATGGAAGGGCCAAGTCAGCCTTCCCAATGGGCATCCCAATTATCTCCCATGATTGCCCCAATTAGGCTAATTAAATCTCTAATTATAATTGAAATCCATTAATTATAAAATAGGGGGTTGCAATTCAAATTGCTCCCCACGATTTGGTCCTCCAAGTCGTGGGCCCCTGGGGTAGACCACGTCATCCATGAGAATGACTCACCAAGCATAGAGTCCACGTGGCTCTAGCTCTTGGTCCTTCTATGTCTTCCAACAAGGTTCTCAGATGAACGGTCATGATGCCTCGCGCACGCGATGCGTCGCTCCACCATGCACTGGTCCTGTACCTGGCAACACGTCCATCTCAACACCACCACAAGTGTAATCATACGTGTGACCAGCCTTGAACTGGCACTCAAGTGGCCCTGGCGTCATACTGGTCCCAGCGCCAGGTCTAGTCCTCATGCTCGGGAAACCTGCCTAATCTGGTTAATTAATCCCATCGACCAACAAGCATCAAAATAAAACTCCGCATACCAGATTGATATACCAGACCAAAAATCACAACAGGTACAAAAACTTTCCTATTTTAGACCAGTTTCCTAAAATAGCAGTTTTTAAAAAACATACCGATTTTTCGGGTGTTACACTAGATGCGGGTATCATATACCCCATTTCTGATTGTGAGTGGAGAGTGTGCCTAAAAAGTCTGGCATCACAGTGAAGCAAAACTCTGACGGAGAGTTAGTCCCAACCCGTGAAACCACTAGGTGGAGAGTGTGCATTGATTATCAAAAATTGAACACAAAAACTAGAAAAGACCACTTTCCATTACCTTTCATTCAAGAGATCTTAGAGAAACGAGTAGGTCAATAATTCTATTATTTTCTTGATGGTTACTCTGGATATAATCAAGTCCCAGTGTTTCTGGTAGATCAAGAGAAGACTACTTTTACTTGTCCCTTTGGTACCTTTGCTTACCGAAGAATGCCTTTTGGCCATATAATGCACCTGCCACCTTTCAATGGTGCATGCTAGCCATCTTCTCTGATGTGGGTAGACAAATTTCTAGAAGTGTTCATGGACGATTTCTCTATTTTTGGTCCATCATTTAATGAATGTCTACATAATTTGTCGCTGGTGCTCCAACTGTGTGATGAGAAAATTCTTGTCTTGAGCTGGGAAAAGAGCCATTTTATGGTTCAAGAGGGTATTGTTTTGGGACATGTCATCTCAAAGAGGGGAATTGAAGTAGACAAAGCCTAGGTAGATCTCATTACTAACTTGTCACCACCATCTATGGTGTAACAAGTTAGATATTTCCTTGGTCATGCAGGATTTTATAGGCGCTTCATTAAATATTTTAGTATGATTGCTCGGCCCTTGAGTAATCTATTAGCCCAAGATGTGCCTTTTGTGTTTGATGATGCATGTAGGCAAGCTTTTAACACTCTTCGTACCTTATTGTCTACTGCACCTATTATTCAGCCCCTTGACTACTCTCTTTCCTTTTAAATAATGTGTGATATTTCAGATTATGCCATAGGTGCTGTCCTAGGCCAGAGAGTGAATAAGATTCCCCATGTCATTTACTATGTTAGTAAAACCCTCCCTGATGGTCAATTGAATTACACAACTACAAAGAAGGAACTTTTAACAGTAGTTTATGCCCTGGATAAATTTCGATCCTACCTTTTAGGATTTAAAATCATCATTTTCTATGCTCATGCGGCATTAAAACATCTCTTATCCAAGAAAGACACCAAACCTCTATTGATTAGATGGATTTTGCTTTTACAAGAATTCAATTATAAAATTTGAGATAAGAAAGGTGTTGAAAATATGGTGGCCGATCATCTGTCTAGAATCCTTGTTGAAACATCTCAAGATGTAGAACTGCTACATGATTCTTTTCCTGATGGACAATTGTTCTCCATCTCCCAAATTAAAACCCCTTGGTTTGCTAACATTGTGAACTACCTTGCCATAGGTCATATATCATCCCATTGGAATAAACACGACAAAGATTTGTTCTTTTCCAAGATTAAATCTTACTTCTGGGATGATCCGTACATATTTAAAATATGTTCAAACCAGATGATTAGACGATGTGTGCCTGAGAATGAGTTTCATAGTATTCTACATTCTTGTCATTCTCAAGCATGCAGGGAACATTTTTGAGGAAAGAGAACTGCTGCCAAGATTTTGCAGAGTGGGTTCTATTGGCCAACCTTGTTTAAGGATGCTCATGAGTTTTGCAAATCTTGTGAGAGATGTCAATGGTTAGGATCCATCTCTCGACGAGATATGTTGCCTCTCCAACCCATTCTTGTGGTGGAAATGTTTGATGTTTGGGGAATTGACTTTATGGGACCCTTTCCACAATCCTTTGGTCACCTTTACACAATTCTTTAGTTGTAGCAGATTATGTTTCTAAATGGATTGAAGCAACTACCACTAAGACAAATGATTATAAGGTTATGGTGAAATTTCTGAAAGATCACATATTTTGTCATTCCGGGACCCCAAGAGCAATAATCAGTGATGGAGGCACTCACTTTTGTAATAGATCTTTTGAAGCCCTGCTACGAAAGTACCCTGTTACCCATAATGTTGCCACTCCATATCATCCTCAAACAAGTGGACAGGTTGAATTGTCTAATAGGGAGATCAAAAAGATTCTTGAGAAAACTGCCAGACCCAATAGGAAAGATTGGTCCTTGTGCTTAAATGATGCTTTGTGTGCTTACAGGACTTCTTACAAAACTCTCATTGGTATGTCTCCCTACAGACATATTTTTGGGAAAGCTAGTCACTTACCAGTGGAGTTGGAGCACCGTGCATATTGGGCAATGAAGGCATTGAATTTTGATATGCACAAGGCAGGAACCGAATGTAAACTACAACTCAATGAATTGGAAGAAATGCGACTCGATGCTTATGAGAATGCAAAACTTTATAAGGAACGAACTAAGATACTTCATGATATATCTATTCTTCAGAAGTCCTTTCAGCCTGCTAAAAAAGTGTTGCTTTACAATTCAAGATTGCATCTCTTTCCTGGAAAACTGTGCTCTAAATGGTATGGCCCTTTTGTTGTTACAAAAGGTGTTTCCTCATGGTGCAGTTGAAATTCATAACCCTAAAGACGGTAATACTTTCAAGGTAAATGGCTAGCATTTAAAACCGTACTTAGAGAGAGTTGCAGACTCAGATGTGACTAGTGATTATCTAGATGATCTTGTTTACCCTGAGTGACTTGAAGGACTATGTCTGGATGAAGATGTAAAACTTAGTGTTCTTGGGAGGCAACCTAAATTTGTATTTACTTGCTTGGGTTCTATTTTATTTTTTCTTTTATTGTAGGTTAATTCTTACTTGATGGGGATGTTGCAATTTAGGTTTGCGGAGGTATTTTCATTTTCCTTATTTATATTAACTCCTCATTCTTAGCTTAGGATATATACTCAAATTATACATTTCATCAGCTCTTAAATTTATGTTTATGCTAGTGTTAGAATAGATTTAGTGATACTTTAATGTTGTTTTCGGTCTTCTGTAGGAATCCGCGCACATTTAATCACTTCAGCCATGGAGGGGTGCGGGTAATGGCGAATAGCATCAGAAATTTCTAACTTCAAGCCTTGCATGAACTTACCCACCAAGGCCTCCTGAGTCCAATACGGAATACGATTAGTTATTCGCATGAATTCCATCTGGTAAGTACGCACCGTGGATGTCTGTCGTAATAAGGTGAGAAGTTTGTTGAAGTCGGCATACTCCATAGGCCCGAATTGAATATAAAACTCTCGACTGAATTGGTGCCATGAATGCCCTGGATGTTCTGTCTCAAAATATTGATACCAAATCAAAGCATCACCCATGAGATGGAAGGAAGTTACTGTTAATTTGTCTTCGTCGGATTGCGTATCCTGGTAACAGAAGAACTTATCAACTTGATACAACCAATCCACCGGATTCTCATCTCCTGAATACTTTGGGAACTGGAGTCTGGCAAGCCGTGTCTTGGCCACTGGCCTGGGGCCATGGCGCTCATCTCGCTAATGTCCCTGATTGGTCCAACTAGATTAAGCCTGGTTATTGGCCCAATCCAAATCACGATCCTCCTCTTCTAGGCCTCTGACGGCCGGTGGTTGCACAAAAGCAGCCGAAGGAGCATTCTGTCGAACACCCTGGGGGCCTGATACGCCGGCACCCATGGAGGGGTGTCTTGTAGCCGCCGGCTGAGATCCAAAGAAAGATGGATGCTGGTCCTGGAACCGGTTCATCAGAGAAGGCCCATGAGCAAAGGGACTAGTCCGAGGGGGGGCAGGACCCCCTTGTCAGGTTGACCTGAATGAGGGGCAATCGCCATGGACATAGCTAGTTGATCAAAGGACTCGCAAAACAATGACATCTCCTTTTGTCCTTGCAGAAGGACCTGAAGAACTGGCGCCATGGACGCTGTCATTATCTCGCGAAGTGCATCCCCCGTGAGAGTCCTCCTGTGCATTTGTCCCAGTCGATGGCTGCGACTTTGCATCGGTGCGTGGGTTGCTTCTGGCCATCGTGAAAGCTTCTCGCGATTCTAAGGAACCTGGCTCTGATACCAATGATATGACCCAATACTTCAGTAAGAAGAGAGGGCCGTGAAAAGAAATGGAAGGAGGAAGGAGATCGAGATATGGGGAAGGAGCAAGGAGACGTGGGGGGTAGGAATCCTCTGCTGGCCTAATGGCGGCTCAAGTAGAGGAGGACAAAGGGGGTGAAACATGAAGAAGATGAGATTAGGGTAAACTGTTCTTTCATAATCCAAACAAGAGAGCCTGAGCTCTTTACATATACTTCCCACGCAGTGGGCCTGGGCTAACCCTTGGGCTATTCCCTCTAGTTGGGCCCGAGGCCTTATTACATAAGACGTCAGATATAACTGGGCCAGACGCCAGAGAGACTGGGCTACTCCCTTAAACTAGGCCCAATAATACAAAATAGACTAAGTAATTAGACTAATAGTTGGAACATAAAAAATTTGACTAATAGTTGGAACATAAAAAATCTGTTACGCTCGAGTTGGGCCAGAGGCCTTATTACAAAAGACGTCAAATATATCTCGGCCAGAGGCCAGACGTCAGGAAGAATGGGCTACTCCCCTAAACTGGGCCGAAGGCCATTATACAAATAGACTAAGTACTTAGACTAATAATTGGAACAAAATATTCCACTACGCTCCGCTGCTAGCCTTGTCCTCAAGGCGTCCAACCTGGATATTGGGCCAAAAACTCGTCCTCATGAATCCAAGAAGCATCTTCCACTGGTCTATCCTTCTACGCAATGAGAACCTCGGTGATAATGCGGCCCGAATGACGCACTCGGCGCGAATCCACAATCGAGTCTGGTAACAATGGCAAGTCAACTAGCACGGATGGAGGAGGAGGAGTAGGTACCAAACGAGAGGGATCACCCACAACACGACGAAGGGGTGAGATGTGAAAAACCGGATGAACGGTAGAATCGTCTGGAAGCTGCAGGCGGTAAGCAACTGGGCCAATGCACTCCATAACTGGATAAGGCCCATGAAATCGATGAGCCAATTTGACGCTAGCCGGCTGATACAAGGAGGATTGGCGTGCTGGAATAAAGCTGACATAGACCCAGTCACCTACTTGAAACTCACAGTCAGAATGACGCTTGTCATAAATCTGCTTCATACGGTTTTGAGCCAAGGCCAAATTCCCTTTTAATTGCCGTAGAATATCATCGCGAGTCTGCAAGATATAGTCAACTTCACTTACCGACGCACGCTGAGGCACATAATGAAGTAAGGTCGGGGGTGGCCGGCCATAAACAACCTGAAACGGAGAAAAGCCGGTAGAAGTATGGTAGGCGGTATTGTAAGACCATTCCGCCCAAGGTAGAAACTGAAGCCAGCACCGAGGATTTTCACCTGCGAAACAGCGGAGATACTGTTCCAAACATCGGTTAACAACTTCCGTTTAGCCATCCGTTTGTGGGTGATATGCCGAACTCATGAGTAGGCGATAACCTTGAAGGGTGAAAAATTCCTGCCAAAACTGTGATATAAACACCATATCACGGTCCGACACAATAGTACGAGGCATGCCGTGTAGTTTAGCCACATCTTGGACATAAAGCTCAGCAACGGTCTTGGCTGTGTAAGGATGCCCCAAGGCTGAAAAATGAGCATATTTAGAAAGCCGATCAACCACCACCATTACCACTGATTTACCATGCACAACCGGAAGGGCTTCGATGAAATCCATAGATACATCCTCCCAAATGCGTTCCGGAATAGGTAGAGGCTGTAAGAGACCCGAGGGGGTAATAGTAGAGGATTTGGCGCGTTGACATACCTCACATGCAGCCACAAATTTCTGAATGGCACTCTTAATACTGCGCCATAAAAAACACTGAGAGACCCTTTTGTAGGTCCTAAACGACCCTTCATGTCCTGCCATCAGAGTGAAGTGAAAATGAGTCAACATAGTATGACGAATGTGATCACAGTGAGGAACCCACAACCGATTCTTCCAATAAATAAAATCATTCTTTAGAACAAAAGAGAGAATAAAGTTTGCACTCCTTTTAGCTTAAGAAGAGGGAAATCAGTAAAAGAATATGGCATAGCTACAGTGTGCGATCAATCGCCACAACTGTCACGCCCCGAAATCCCATACCTCAATCGGAGTGCGGAAGCCAATCAATGAAATACATTTCGAGGTAGAGATCCCGGGCACGCGACCGAACAGTCGATTTACCCATCGATTACAATCATCTCAAAAGGACGTGTAACCGATTATGCCCGCAATCAGTGTAATACAATAATAGACATCAATGAATACTATGAAATGAATTTATTTAATAATAATCCCTTATCGAAAGTCAAATAAAATAAACCTACAAGTCTATGGCACACAATTGCCAATAATGTCATAAGCATCAATAAAAAGCAAAGCAAATAACTAAAGCGTTTTTAAACTCTTCTCGGCGCCTTCAATCCGCCAGTCCACTACTGCACTTCCTGATCTCACTTTTCAATTGCGCCTGCATCAGAGGATGCATGAGTATTTCATAGAAACACTCAGTAGGATGTAAAAACCCACTGAATGAAAACAAGCAGTAAGAAGAGAATAAGAATAACAAAGGTCATAGACATTCCACAACGTCTGAACTTAACCGAGGTCTATACACCTGCAAGGTTAGTCAACAACAATTCCAACTCGCAAGTATAGGAAAAACATCAATAAGGCTCCTACTACACATATGAGTAAGGAGAGGATAATAATCATATCAAAGGCTCCAGACATCGAAAGTGAAAGGAGTTACAATTTCTGCTCGCTGAACCGGTCGCTCGCAAGTGACTAAAATAGTATATCAGAACCACCCTAGGGGTTCTCTCTTTGGAACCCTGCCATGCATCTAGGATGCTGGCCCCACCAGTGCTTACGGACACGATGGGCGGAGACTGAGGACCTTCCGTAATGTCCACAATCTAACGTACGTATAGTGCCTCCCTTCGGGCAATATGGAATCGCAATTTCATAATTATAAGTGACCTCGCAAGATTTAGCAATGGCTTAATTGAGCATACTATGAAACCACCATGGGGAGAGTCTCGCAAGGTCTCCAGTGGAAGAAACAATCATGAAATCAATATGAGCAATATCTCAAAGGAATAGAGGTCTCAACACTCTAAGATCATAAGGTATCTCTTACCAGAATAGACTCTCTCAAGGAGTATGGATAGAAGCATCAAAGTCTTTGGTCAACACGTAACTCACTCATTGGAGTAGCATAGAATAACAAGACAACTTGCACAAGGAGTAACATACAATCAATACACACATTTCATGCTCAGCTCTAGATAGGAATTCTTCATAATTGAATCACATCTAACCCAATTCTTACTGTGATATACCATAAGTATATAGTCCAATTACTGTTATTAACATATTAATCGTTACCATATCATATTACATGATGTTATTTATATACTTAGTATTTTCTCTCAATTCTGCTCACTATCTCCTGCATAACAGTCCTCTTCCGATGGCCACTGTGCTCTGTACAGTAAGATCTAGCCTCTGAAAGTTTTACTGATAATACCCTCGTGAGTCTAGTTTCTAACCCCACTGATTTTACATTTTTCTGATTTTATTTGAATTAGTTATGAATTATTTACCACTGACTATCAGCACAAAAATAGTTCTGGCCGAGATTAGGACTCTTAATTAAACTTGATTATCTTATTTAGTAACACATTATAAATGATAATACATCACTAACAGAACATATACTCCCCTCCTAGATCAATTACAGAACCTAGAATTATCAGGAATTGCTAAAGTTCGCTCCTTTCTTATGTTCTTATATATAAAACATAGTTTGTAAACATTAATACACTCTAAATAAGACAATTAATGTAAGACACACCTTAATGGCACAAACTCAACATGAATCATCATTAACCAAACAATAACAGAACTTTTACTCTCTGGAAAATTAATAAAGCATTAGAATTTAGATGCGAATTCCCATCTAGAAGTGACACGTGAATGCACATATGATTTGTAATGCACTACGCATAGAATTAAAGACATAACTCATTCATCTCGCAAGAATTCAAACAATAACTAAGGTATTGACTCAAAACACTTGTCAAAAGCAGTTATAATCAAAAGAGAGAAGAGGGGAAGAACCATCCTACTTAATCCTCCAAAGATCTCGCCTTTCTATGCGCCTCTCGTCTCTTCCGCTTCTTCCAAAGCTCCCGCTCCAAGCTCTCACAAACTCCCACAAGAACAAGCCTCCAAGGAGATGGGTGAACGTGGGAAGGAGAATGGAAAACTCTCTGGACGTTCTAGGGTTAGCACAAGCTAATTCTCTAGGGTTTATATAGATTTGGGAGAGAATCTATTCTCAAACCAATCTTCCAAATCATGGACACTTCCAACCAATGGGAAGGCTTCAAAATCTTATAGGAGACGTGCAAATCAAGTCCCAATGGGATTTGGTATCTTTCCCAAGCAAATCCACCCCAAAAATACTTCTAGAAAACGCAAACCGCAACCGGCGATCGATCGGCTATACGGCGATCGATCATCATATTCGCTGTTTAACACTACCGCGTTACAGCCGATCGATCGCCATTATTGCCGATCGATCGCTTTACGCGAGACAAAACATTCGCAAATCACAGTAACTACGATCGATTGTTTTGATACGGCGTCGATCGGTTCAAGCTTGCCGATCGATCGGATCTTATGGCGATCGATCGCTGTCACGTTTAATCAAATTTAATTTCTTATATCTTTTTACCCCAAACTCCAAATTGCACATAATAGGTGGCGTTGGAAAGCTCTTCTCACCAACTTTAATTTGCACAGGGCACAACATGACTAAATCAAACGTTAAGAGGGTCAAATTTGGGTTTTAAATACTTACTAATTTTCTAGATGTTACATCTGCCCCTCCTAAAAAGAACATTTCGTCCTCGAAATGCCATTACTCAATCTTCAAAAAGGTAAGGGTAGGATTTTCTCATTTCACTTTCCGTTTCCCAAGTCATTTCCTCAGCTAGCTGGTTTTGCCACAAAACTTTCACCAAAGGAATAGTCTTTCGTCTAAGTACTTGATCTTTTCTGTCCAATATTTTAACAGGTTTTACTGGAAATGTCAAATATGCTTCTAACTCCATCATTACGAAATCCAAAACATGTGATGGGTCTGGCACATACTTCCTCAACATGGAGATATGGAAAGTATTATGCACCTCGTCCAACTGTGGCGGTAAAGCCAACCGATATGCAACTGGCCCAACTCGCTCCAAAATTTCAAATGGTCCAACGAACCTCGGACTCAACTTTCCTTTCTTACCAAATCTCATGATTCCTTTTGAAGGTGATACTTTTAGAAATACATGGTCTCCTTCTTGAAATTCCAACTCTCTCCGTCTATTGTCCGCGTAATTCTTTTGGCGACTCTGAGCTGTTTGTAGTCTCTGTCTGATCTGTCTTACCTTTTCTGCACAGTATTGCACCAATTCTGATTTCAACACTTGATTCTCTCCAACGTCTGCCCAACATATAGGGGATCTACATGGTCTTCCATATAGTGCTTCAAACGGTGCCATTCCGATACTCGAATGATAACTGTTATTATATGCAAACTCTACCAATGGTAAATGATCATCCCAATTACCTTTCCAGTCAATCGCACAGGCTCTTAGCATGTCTTCCAGGGTTTGAATTGTACGTTCTGATTGTCCGTCACTCTGAGGATGAAATGCTGTACTAAAATTTAACTTGGTTCCCAACGCCTCTTGTATACTCTTCCAAGTTCTTGATGTAAACCGAGGGTCTCGGTCAGACACAATAGATAACGGCGTACCGTGTAACCTGACAATTTCTTTGATGTATAACTCTGCCAAGCTTTCCGGGTTTTGTTTCCATCTAATCGGAAGAAAGTGTGCTGACTTTGTGAGTTGATCCACTATAACCCAAATCGCATCTCGCTGTCTTTGAGTCTTTGGCAATGCCACAACAAAATCCATTGTAACGTGCTCCCATTTCCACTGTGGAATTTCTAGCAGTTGCAACATTCCAGCCGGTCTTTGATGTTCAGCCTTTACTTGTTGACAAGTCAAGCATCTCGATACAAATTTGCCAATATCTCTTTTCATCCCATTCCACCAAACCGTCCTCTTCAAATCTTGATACATCTTCGTACCTCCAGGATGAATATTATACTGAGAGTGATGTGCTTCACGCAGAATTTTCTGTCTTAATTCCATGTCTTTAGGTACTACCAATCTTCCTCGGAATCGAATACTTCCGTCTGCTCCTTTTCCAAAATCCGTCCTGTCCAATAATTTTTGCATCTGCGGGTTCTTCTTTTGTGCCTCAAGGATTTTATCAAACACTACTGATCTTATAGAAAGATTCCCAAGAAATGATATCCTCCTTGAAGTCGGCCAATCCAAGTGACATTCTCCCATTTTCTGCATCAGTTTCCATTCTTGTACTAACATGTGCGCAATCATCCCAGTCTTTCTGCTTAATGCATCTGCTACCACATTCGCCTTGCCTGGATGGTAGTTAATGGAAAAGTCATAATCCTTTAAGTACTCTAACCACCTTCTCTGTCTCATGTTCAGGTCCTTCTGAGAAAAGATATACTTCAAACTTTTGTGATCTGTGTATACTTCAAAAGTTTCTCCATACAAACAGTGTCTCCAAATTTTTAGTGCAAAAACCACTGCTGCTAGTTCCAAGTCATGTGTTGGGTAATTCTGCTCATGAATTTTCAGTTGTCTTGATGCATACACCACAACATGTCCGTGTTGCATTAGTACACATCCGAGTCCGCTCTTCGAAGCATCACTGTATATAACGAATCCTCCAGTTCCCGACGGTAAAGTCAAGATCGGTGCTGATGTTAATCTCTTCTTCAATTCCTTGAAACTTTTATCACATTCATCATTCCATATAAACTTCACTCCCTTTCTGGTCAACTTCGTCATTGGCAAAGCTAGACTTAAAAATCCCTCAATAAATCTTCTATAGTAACCTGCCAATCCCAAGAAACTTCGAATCTCTGTCACATTCTTTGGTTGTTCCCATTTTAACACTGCCTCTACCTTCGTTGGATCAACTGATACTCCATCTTCTGATATGACATGTCCAAGAAAATTCACCTTGTTCAACCAAAATTCACACTTATTCAACTTAGCATATAATTGATTATCCTTCAATATCTGTAACACAAGAGTCAAGTGAGTTCTGTGTTCCTCCCAACTTGCCGAATACACCAAGATATCGTCCACAAAGACTATCACAATTCGATCCAGTAAGTCCACAAAAATTCTGTTCATCATGTTCATAAATGCTGCTGGCGCATTAGTCAAACCAAAAGGCATCACCAGGAATTCGTAGTGTCCGTACCTGGTCCTGAAAGCTGTCTTGGATATATCCTCTTCCTTGATCCTTAACTGATGGTATCCAGATCTCAAATCAATCCTCGAAAATACTTTTGCTGATTGCAACAGGTCGAATAAGTCTTCTATTCTAGGCAAAGGGTATTTATTCTTCACCGTAACTTGATTCAACATACAATAGTCAATACACAATCTCATCGATCCATCCTTCTTCTTCACAAATAATACTAGTGCGCCCCAAGGGGAAACACTACGCCATATGAATCTCTTATCCAACAACTCTTGCAACTGCACTTTCAATTCTTTCAACTCAGCCGGCGCCATTCTATATGGTGCTTCTGAAATAGGTGCTGTTCCCGGTATCAATTCTATCGTAAAATCAATTTCTCTCTTTGGTGGCAAACCAGGTAACTCATCAGGAAAGACTTCAGGAAAATCCTTCACTACCTCAATATCCTCAACTCTCAGGGTAGGCATCTCAACAAGTGTCACATTAGCTAAATAGGCTCTACAACCTTTAGCCAGTAATTTCTGAGCTTTAACAGCTGATATCAAACAATCTCCTTTTCTATACCGGATTCCCTGAAACAATAGTTCTTTCTCTCCAGGAATTTTAAAATAAACTCTCTTTTTAGTACAATCCACTAGTGCACTATATTTTGATAACCAATCCATTCCCAAGATTACATCAAAATCACACATATCAATCAGCACAAGATTAGCAAGCAAAATCCTATCTTCTATAAGCACAGGAGAGTTTTCAATATATTCGGTTGCTATCACCGAATCTCCCATAGGAGTAGAAATCACCAAATCATCATTCAGTCTAGACAATGACTTATCTAGATTTAAAGCAAACACCGAAGAAATAAAAGATTGCGACGCTCCCGGGTCTATTAACACTCTAGCAAAACGATTGAGGATAAGAAGAGTACCTTCAATAACCTCATCAGAACCACGCGCATCTTCCGATGATAGGGCAAAGATTCTTGCCTGAGTCTTCTTATTCATATCAGCTCCAGTCTTCTTTCCACGGTTAGGGCAATAAGGAGAGATATGCCCAACCTCATTGCACAAGTCGCATCTCCGTGGATCTGTAGGACACGGCTTCCCTCTATGCGAATTCTGTCCACAAATCCTGCAACGATCTCCATTCATATTACCGTTGTCATTGCCTCGAAACTGTTGACGTGGTGCACCATTCATCCGGTTCTGCTGCTGCTGCCTTTGCTGCTTAAAGGGAATCATCCTAAACCTTGCAAACCTCTTCCAAGACAGAAGCCACTTCCAATTAGCGCCCCTTTTAAGCTATCCACGCTTCCGCCGCGCACTCTGATTCTAATCGTGCTAAAGTTTAGCCACTATTGTCAACGGAAGAAGATGAACTAGAATCTCACTCAAGGTTCAATTTTAATTCATCTCTCATTCCTTTGACTCCTAGCGTAAAACACAGCGATACACAAAATAAAGCAAACACAAAGCAAGCAAACAGTCAAACACTTCTTTTTATAGGGTAAGGTCTTTTCTTCTAGGTACCCTTTTTCTTTCTATCAAGTTCCACTAACTCATCTCATAATTCAGCAATGTCCATACTGTATTAGACTGACTTTGAGGGCTCCGATACCACGCTGTCACGCCCCAAAATCCCATACCTCGATCGGAGTGCGGAAGCCAATCAATGAAATACATTTCGAGGTAGAGATCCCGGGCACGCGATCGAACAGTCGATTTACCCATCGATTACAATCATCTCAAAAGGACGTGTAATCGATTATGCCCGCAATCAGTGTAATACAATAATAGACATCAATGAATACTATGAAATGAATTTATTTAATAATAATCCCTTATCGAAAGTCAAATAAAATAAACCTACAAGTCTATGGCACACAATTGCCAATAATGTCATAAGCATCAATAAAAAGCAAAGCAAATAACTAAAGCGTTTTTAAACTCTTCTCGGCGCCTTCAATCCGCCAGTCCACTACTGCACTTCCTGATCTCACTTTTCAATTGCGCCTGCATCAGAGGATGCATGAGTATTTCATAAAAACACTCAGTAGGATGTAAAAACCCACTGAATGAAAACAAGCAGTAAGAAGAGAATAAGAATAACAAAGGTCATAGACATTCCACAACGTCTGAACTTAACCGAGGTCTATACACCTGCAAGGTTAGTCAACAACAATTCCAACTCGCAAGTATAGGAAAAACATCAATAAGGCTCCTACTACACATATGAGTAAGGAGAGGATAATAATCATATCAAAGGCTCCAGACATCGAAAGTGAAAGGAGTTACAATTTCTGCTCGCTGAACCGGTCGCTCGCAAGTGACTAAAATAGTATATCAGAACCACCCTAGGGGTTCTCTCTTTGGAACCCTGCCATGCATCTAGGATGCTGGCCCCACCAGTGCTTACGGACACGATGGGCGGAGACTGAGGACCTTCCGTAATGTCCACAATCTAACGTACGTATAGTGCCTCCCTTCGGGCAATATGCAATCACAATTTCATAATTATAAGTGACCTCGCAAGATCTAGCAATGGCTTAATTGAGCATACTATGAAACCACCATGGGGAGAGTCTCGCAAGGTCTCCAGTGGAAGAAACAATCATGAAATCAATATGAGCAATATCTCAAAGGAATAGAGGTCTCAACACTCTAAGATCATAAGGTATCTCTTACCAGAATAGACTCTCTTAAGAAGTATGGATAGAAGCATCAAAGTCTTTGGTCAACACGTAACTCACTCATTGGAGTAGCATAGAATAACAAGACAACTCGCACAAGGAGTAACATACAATCAATACACACCTTTCATGCTCAGCTCTAGATAGGAATTCTTCATAATTGAATCACATCTAACCAAATTCTTACTGTGATATACCATAAGTATATAGTCCAATTATTGTTATTAACATATTAATCGTTGCCATATCATATTACATGATGTTATTTATATACTTAGTATTTTCTCTCAATTCTACTCACTGTTTCCTGCACAACAGTCCTTTTCTGACGGATACTGTGCTCTGTACAGTAAGACCTAACCTCTGAAATTTTTACTGATAATACCCGCGTGAGTCTAGTTTCTAACCCCACTGATTTTACATTTTTATGATTTTATTTGAATTAGTTATGAATTATTTACAACCGACTGTCAGCACAGAAATAGTTCTGTCCGAGATTAGGACTCTTAATTAAACTTGATTATCTTATTTAGTAACACATTATAAATGATAATACATCACTAACAGAACATATACTCCCCTCCTAGATCAATTACAGAACCTAGAATTATCAGGAATACTAAAGTTCACTCCTTTCTTATGTTCTTATATATATAACATAGCTTGTAAACATTAATACACTCTAAACAAGACAATTAATGTAAGGCACACCTTAATGGCACAAACTCAACGTGAATCATCATTAACCAAACAATAACAGAACTTTTACTCTCTGGAAAATTAATAAAGCATTAGAATTTAGATGCGAATTCCCATCTAGAAGTGACACATGAATGCACATATGATTTGTAATGCACTACGCATAGAATTAAAGACATAACTCATTCATCTCGCAAGAATTCAAACAATAACTAAGGTATTGACTCAAAACACTTGTCAAAAGCAGTGTAATCAAAAGAGAGAAGAGGGGAAAAACCATCCTACTTAATCCTCCAAAGATCTCGCCTTTCTACACGCCTCTCGTCTCTTCTGCTTCTTCCAAAGCTCCTGCTCTAAGCGCTCGCAAACTCCCACAAGAAAAAGCCTTCAAGGAGATGGGTGAACGTGGGAAGGAGAAGGGAAAACTCTCTCGACGTTCTAGGGTTAGCACAAGCTAATTCTCTAGGGTTTATATAGAGTTGGGAGAGAATCTATTCTCAGACCAATCTTCCAAATCATGGACACTTCCAACCAATGGGAAGGCTTCAAAATCTTATAGGAGACGTGCAAATCAAGTCCCAATGGGATTTAGTATCTTTCCCAAGCAAATCCACCCCAAAAATACTTCTAGAAAACGCAAACCGCAACCGGCGATCGATCGGCTATACGGCGATCGATCATCATATTCGATGTTTAACACTACCGCGTTACAGCCGATCGATCGCCATTATTGCCGATCGATCGCTTTACGCGAGACAAAACATTCGCAAATCACAGTAACTACGATCGATCGTTTTGATACGGCGTCGATCGGTTCAAGCTTGCCGATCGATCGGATCTTATGGTGATCGATCGCTGTCACGTTTAATCAAATTTAATTTCTTATATCTTTTTACCCCGAACTCCAAATTGCACATAATAGGTGGCGTTGGAAAGCTCTTCTCACCAACTTTAATTTGCACAAGGCACAACACGACTAAATCAAACGCTAAGAGGGTCAAATTTGGATTCTAAAATACTTACTAATTTTCTGGATGTTACAATAACTTACGCTATCGATCGCCTGACCCAAAGAAGATCAGTACGCAACTGATCAGCACATTATAGTGATCAATCGTCGGAACCAGAATGAGCTGAAAATGACCGACATGATCGATCACCCTTGTCTCAATCGATCGTATCTGCTGAAATTTTTGTTACGCTATTAGCGATTGATCGTCGTGTGGAGAGCAGCTGATGAACGATCGCGTGATGCAGTGAAAAGACGTTGAAGATACGTGATCGATCGACAAACTTAGCGACCGATCACCGTATACAAAAACCTGAAAAAAGAGTCCTTTTCAAGTCGGATTTGGAGAGAGGTTTCGTGGCTTATCTTACCCTACTATATAAGCTTAGAGATGGCTTCGAAATAAGTATATTTGAAGAGCTAGAGAAGGAGTCTTTTGACGGCTAAAAGGAGAAGAATTGATTCATGCCAATGAATACATCAAAACAGGCTTTGATTTTTTCTTTCTCTATGTCCAGTTAAACTCTTTATCAAGGCTAGATAAAGCCCTAGACTTGTATTGCTACCCTTGATTGTTTAATTTAATGAAAATTGATATGATTTCCTTTATATATGCTTAATGCGATTTCATGATTTCTCATCTAGTGCTTGACCATAGACTTGTATGATTATGAATGAAATTTGATCTTAATAATTCATATGACTAACCAAGAACAGGCGTATGTTAATTCTATGCCCGACCAAGGTTAGAATTAGCTACATTAATTTATATTGAATGAACTTTTCGTGTCCGACCAAGAATGTGTAATGCATTCATTGGTAATTCGTGTGTCCGACCAAGAACACGAGTTATTGTGTCATATCAATTTGGGCGAAATACTAATTGAGAGTAGTAATTACTTGTTTAGAGGTGGATTCACTGCCTTGGTAGTTTCATTCATTAGAGTTCTCGTTAAAGTTTATTTCTTTATTTCTTTAAATCATTAAAATTCAAATCTTTCATTATAATTAATTTAGAATTAGGTTAATCAATCAAGTCCTTTGGGTTTGACCTTGTTTCCACTAGACTATAATCAGTCTCGTGTGATTGTGAGGAAAATAGTTAAAAATCAAGACAATCACTAGCTTCTACAATCAATGAAAGAACATGAATCTTAATTCATTTATCTATTCATTAACCCTAAGAACACAAACTCTCGAGTGTCGGTGAACTTCCTACACTCGGGCAAATAACATCACTCCAAAAAGCAAACCAATCACAAGATTAAGAGATCAAATAAAATTTTTATTATTTTCTCAATAATGGTTCCTCCTCTGTTCCTAGGCCGATGTCACCTAACTTCCACTATGTCGGCTATTTCTTGGCTTCTTCTTGCTTTTCTCTCTCATAAACATATCCACTCCGAGTTATAGCCATAATACCTAGTCATATAGATTTATTAGTGTACTAAAATTTCACATCCTAAAAGATAAAGTCTTCTCAAGTCCTATCCACTATCAGCTAAGTTCTCCTATACTATTTAATATCAATAATGCTCTAATACCCAGCTGTCACACCCCAAAATTTCCCGACATTATCGGAGTGCGGAAGACTTATAATAAAGTATGCCAGAAGCTTTGGGACGCGACGGGGTAAACCGTGCTGTCACTTACACAATACTAAAAGATGAGTAATTGAATAATAAACTTAGGATGAAACTATTAATTAAATAAAAAGTTGACAATGTACCTTCATAAATCCATATGTTGTGCACACCAGCTCAGGGGCAAGATATTTTTTAGGACGTATTACATTTCCTTTATAGGACTTACCATGTTAGGATTACTTTACTTTTCAGTTGCAACTCAATAGCTGTAATACGGGAGGAATTGAGATTTGATTGCGATATGCTTGTAATGGACCAACTGATGGCCAGCCAGGGCACGTGGCCTATCAATTGGCACGTCTCCCTAGGGAGAAGTGCCCTTCTTTATGAGGGGAACTCCCTCTCTTGTAATGGTTATGCGATAAAAAACTATATTTTCTTCCTCCTCCTTCATCTTCTCCTTTCCTTTCGTCGTTTGAAGCTTGGTACGCTTGTGTTCCCATCGGGACACAACATTGGTATCAAAGCCACAACGATCAGCCATGGCACCTCGCAAGCAGTCGACCACAGTTCTAGAGATGCAGCTCAAGAAATGGAAGGAGAACGCGGATGATAGCCCCAAGCCAACGGCTGACTTGGCTAATGCCGCTGTCATCTCCATGTTTGAAGCAATGACCAACCAGATTCAACAACTTATTATAGCGGTTGCATAGCTTCAGGCAGCCCCTACAACGCCCATCTTGCCCACACCACAAGCAACGATGGCTGAGATAGGCGAGCCCTCCCAACGTTGTTGATGAAAGATGCAAATCGCCCTTCCCATAATGTTCACTTTGGCACCTTTTATCAGACAAGGGAAGGAGGTCGCCTAGGCTTGGACACACGAGGCCCTCCATGTGTTCGGTTGAATGCCTCACGGACAACGCATCACCGAAACCTATCTCAGGAGTTTGAGGACGACTGGTAGGAGTACTTCGGGCCTTGTGGAGGACCTCTAGGTGGGGCCAAGGCACATTTGGCCCACCTACAGTTCCCACGCTACAATGGAGATGAGGATCCGGTGGAATGGCTTTATAAGGTGGAGAAGTTCTTCGCCTACCAGGGAATACACTCCGAGGCTGAACGACTGCTCATAGCCGCCTTCCACCTAGTCGACGATGGTTCCATATGGTTCTAAAGCTTTGAGAATGAGGTCCGTTTTTCAACTTGGACCTCTTTCGCTGACGAACTATGTGTCCAGTTTGGTCCCAACGAGTTCCAAAACTTTAACGAAATGCTCTCCACCCTACGCTAGACTACCACGGTGTGAGCCTACTATTCCAAATTCACGAAGATCGTCAACCATCTTCCTGATTGGACGATGGCGGCCTTAATAGGGACCTCCAAGAGGGGGGTGATACCCAAAATTTCAAATGAGATGCACCACTTCCCTTGCACTTCGATGCGAGAAGTAGTGCGTCATGCACGAATCAAAGAGGAAAAGCTTGCCCGGCAGTGAACAAGTGGTGTACCTTGGCCATATTATATCTCGCGAGTGGGTTGCTACTCACCCTTCGAAGGTGACGTCTATGCTTTCATGGCCGAAACCCACTTGTGTACGAGACTCTGCAGATTTCTGGGTCTCATAGGGTATTATTGGCATTTCATTAGTCATTATGGTTCGATTGCTAGCCCCCTCACCGCACTTCATAAAAAGGGGGCATTTACATGGACGAATGCGACCCAAAAATGCGTTTGAGCAGTTGAAGCAGACCATGGCTACCACTCCAGTGTTAGTATTCCCAGATTTTAGTCTTTCCTTTGTCGTTGAGACGGGTGTGTCGGATGCCGGTCTTGGGGCCATCCTACTCTAGACGGAACGACCTATTGCCTTCTTCAGGAAAACACTTTCCGGATGCTCCTTCACTCTGTCCGCCTATGAGAAGGAGATACTAGCCATAGTTCATGCTGTCATAAATGACGCCCTTACTTGCTCGACCGTTGTTTCCTCATCTGTATAGACCATAAGCCTTTGAAATATTTTCTTGAGCAATAACTTTCCACTCTGGCTCAGCAGCGGTGGGTCAACAAGCTCTTGGGGTATGATTATGAGATGGTGTACAAAAAGGGGGCGGAAAACACTGTGGCGGATGCACTCTCTCACCACCCTGAGGAGGGTTTCTGCTTAGTGCTGTCTATACCCTCTTGCCCGTTCATTCCAGATCTGCGACGGGCTTATTTAGAGGATCCATCCTCCCGTGAGTTGGTTGCTCGTCTGCGTTTGGATCCCACTATCGCACCCTTCTTTGTGTGGCAACACGACCTCCTCTTCTGGAAAGGGCAACTTTGGGTGCCGGATGCCCTTGACCTCTAATGGCGCATTCTTTCGCACTTCCATGATACAGCCTTCGCTGGCCATGATGGTTCATTTAGGACGTGTATGCGGGTTAATCAAAGCTTCTTATAGCACAGACTTTGGAGGGCGATTCAGGACTATGCTGTTTATGACGTCTGTCAGCGTGCAAAGGCTGCAACCACACACGCAGGGTTACTTCAGTACCTTCTTATTCCCGATAAGGTTTTGGGAAGATGTGTTTTTTGATTTTGAAGAGGCCTTGCCGGTGGTGCAGGGCAAATCAGTGATATTGGTGGTTGTGGATCGTCTATCCAAGTATGCACATTTCTATGCTCTGGGTCATCCGTTCACTGCCAAAACTGTAGCCGAGCTTTATGTTCGGGAGATAGCCAAGTTGCATGGCATGTCGCACCATTGTCTCTTATAGGGATTGGATCTTCCTCTCTTAGTTTTGGCGAGAGTTCTTCACACTATAGGGCATTGAGCTTCATATGAGCACCGCGTATCACCCATAGTCTGACAGTCAAACAGTCACACCTCAAAATTTCTGACTTTGATCAGAGCACATAAGCAACCAATCAAAGATAGTTAGGAGGCCAGAAACCTGATGCGTGATCGAATACTTGATTAATCATTACGTTTTGCCACACGAAAGATGCAGGATCATTATGACTGACCATATTCAGATATGCAATCTTAAAATAACTTTGCCAAAATAAAGAAATAATCTACTTAATCTATTACAGCAGAGAAAATAATAATCCTCAAATCCAAGATAATTTTAGTTCTAGGCATACATTGGCCGAACAATCAATAAAAGTCAAATCATAAATCAAATAATAAAAGACTTCCACTCCAAGCTTCTGCCATCCTTAGCAGCTCTAGTAATCATCACTTGTTCAGCTTCACTCTCTTTTAATTCCTGCATCAGAGGATGCATGAGTATTCCAAAGAAATACCCAGTAGGATGCAAAAACCCCACAGAGAATAGGAATGGAAAATATAGATATAAAGTTCTCAAAAGGAATTCAATGTTGAACAGAATCAGGATTGAAAATACTGTGTTTACTTTTCTTAAATAGTAACCATACTTAGAGACAACATCAACTCGGTGTATATGTAAATTGAATAACAATTTCAAGACTCCGAGCGATTATCGCATAAGGAGAAAACAATCAGTAAGTTTAGACTCCAGACATCCATAGTGTGAGGAGAAGTCAATTTCTGCTCTCATATCGGTCCACTTCCCGTGTGGAACATTATACCAGAACATCCTAGATGTTCTCTCTTTGGAACCCAGCCATGCGTCTAGGGATGTTAGCCCCATCGTTGCTTACAGACACAATGGGCGAAGACTGCAGACCTTCCATAGTATCATACAATCTAAAACATACGTGTACCTTCATCGGCAAAACTACAGAGGTTCAATAAAAATTAGAGATCACCATGGATCTAGCAATGGCTCGTGAGCATACTATAATTCCACCTCAGAGAGTTTCTCACAAGAACTCTTAGTGGAAGAAACAGTTTATGGGGAACTGAATGGTAACTCAGAACTACAGAAGTTGTATCAAATAACTACAAAGGTTGTATCATGAAATAGCATTGAGCATGAATCATAATCAACTTTATTAAATGAATCTAACAAGAGTAGCAATACACATATCTAGGGCTTCATCTAGCCTTGACAAAGAATTTAGTTACACATAGAAAGAGAGAAAAGAAAAGGCAATTTTTATTGATAGTTCTATTAGCATGGATCTCTTCTTCTTCTTTGGCTCAAAAATAGACTCCAAAATAGGTTCTCTAAAATCTTCTATTTTTCGAGCCCTCTCTGTGCTTATATAGTAGGGTAAGATAAGCCACGAAACCCCTCTTCAATTCCAACTTGAAATAGGTCACTTTTGAAATTTCCGCATACGACGATCGATCGCTCCATTTTGCCGATCGATCCCTTTCCGACCGATCGCCTATTTCCTTCGTTATTTCCTGCATCTCTGCCGATCGATCGCTATTACTGTTCATCTTCTTGCATAAAAATAAACTTCAAATGGTCGTAACTTTTTGCTCCTAACTCCGAATTGCGCACGGTCAGTGGCGTTGGAAAGCTGACTTCTTGAATTTAACATGAACCTTGAATCAGTCCCATCAGAAATACACATACGAAGTTAAATGAGTTAACCATTGAATAACATTTCATCACATTTGGAGTTTACTCTTATTTCCCTACAAAAACCAAAAAAAACATTAGCTAACACTAATTATCTTCTAATACTAGCATAACATAAGTTTTAGAGTTGACGAAATATACAATGTGAACATATATCACACACCCAAACCTACATTTTGCTAGTTCTTAGCAAAACAAAACAAAACAAAATCAAACAAAACAAACTAAAGGAACTAAACATAAAAGTAAATGCCACTTTCATAGGGAACACGATTGCATTGAGCATATGCAACCAGCCGTTAAACCTCTAGGTGTTCCTAGTAGGACGAGTGTTTTCTCGTGAGGGTTTGCAGCTATGCTACCCACAAACATGTAATTATGAAATTAACCTAATTAATCTAAATGTAAAAATAAATCAAAACACTATAAAACAAACAACCTATTATCCCTTCAAATGCATACCACAATACTTAAGAAAATAAACCACACGTACTTGGTTTATAATCAACGGGAATATAGAAGCCCTCAAGTAAGTAGTTTTATTCTATACTTTCATCTTAGAAATTTCTGCTCAACATGATATATCATATAGATAAGTTGAATGTAGCCGAAATGAGAATGTTAAGGTAGATGAGTGGGATAACTAGGAGAGATAGGATTAGAAATGAATATATTCGTGAGAGCCTAGGAGTAGCGCCTTTAGGGGAGAAGCTGAGAGAATGCAGGTTGCTTTGGTATGGGCATATGCAAAGAAGACCTTTAGCTGCCCCTGTGAGAAGATTAGAAGAGATACATGTAAACGATGCTAAAAGAGGGAGAGGGAGACCTAAGAGAACTTGGATGGAGTTAATAAGAAAGGATTTGACTTTACTATCTCTTACAAAAGAGGTAGCCCAAAACAGGCTGGAATGGAGGAGTAAGATCCGTGTCGCCGACCCCAAATAGTTGGGAAATGGCGCTACTTGATTATGATTATGATATATCATGATAATATAAATAGTAAAAAGTGTAGAACATTGTAGTCATACATTCTAAATCTCTGTTTCTCACAGATCCAGTGTTACCCATTGACCAAAGAACATCAGAATCTATATAGTCATCGTAATCTTTAGGTTCATGATAGCACAAATGCCTGCGCGCCTCATTCGGGTCCAACATTCTAGACTTGAGAGGATAATACACCAAGGACTTTTTTGTTCTTTCAATAGGACTATGTAAGACCTTACTTCAAGATGCTTAGGTTTAACAATGACTAAGGCCAATGAGTTGCATTTTGTGCTATCTCTGCCAGCTGGAGGGGGAAAATGCCATGCATGTAAAAGATCAACTATAGCATCGAGGCGTACCGTCATGGTATGATGAATCTCCTGAAGCTCATGCATTTGACTAGTGATAGTACGCTGGGAATCCCGAATCTCCTGCAGTTGGCTAGAGATACTGTCGAGCTGTTTCTGCATATCTGCTGAAGGTACTAGCTGTGGTGGCTGATCAGCAGGTTCCCCATCCTCTTGCTCTTCAAACTGTGGCGCCCGTGGCTAGGCCTGGTGGGTGGAATGACCAAGCAACCAGTTGAAAGCATCAATTCCAATTGGACGAATGTCATGTGATACTCGGGAATGTTCAGGAACACACCCTCTGTGCCATGAAAACACGCTCCAGGATATATGGATAGGGCAACCGCTCGTCCTTGCGCCCTATCACCATCTGCTTCATTGGGCTAAAGATGAATGAAGATAAATCCAAATCTTGGCGCCGGGTATCATCACCAAAAATGTAAGGCAATCGTACCATGGTGGGATCGATGTTTGCCTTCCGAGCGGACCATACATCGTGTTGAAAGATAAGAAAAGCAAACCGGTATTCGGGCAACATATTGACAGCAATGAGAGATCGGTTGAGGCCTGGTCCTTCGGGTAATCCCGTGAGTCTACCCGTGGTGTGGTTAGAACTTGGGAACCGAAACCCGTCAAAGTTTGGATATGTAAGCTGCCCCCTATCACAGCCCATCGCTTGCGCAATCGTAGATACCAAAAGACGGATAGGAGTACTGCACACAATACTCCGTATCTCCACCCTCTCAGGATCATCATGATCGTCAATTGCTGCTCGGCCATAAAATTCACGGACGGCATCATCATGCACCGTTTGCTGGATCCCCTGAGTCTTTGTTGCGATACGGGTGAAGTAGTTCACCCAATCAGCACATGTCTCAATCCATCATTGTGTCTCAATGTTCGGAATATAAGGAATGAGGTAGACCTGTCGCTCATATTGAAGCGGTCGTGGCAATGGTTGTTTCTCTGGAACGGAAGGGCCAGGGGCAGGTCGGGTGGCTGTAGAAGATTCACCCCGTTGGCATTTAGAGACGAGTGTTTTCTTAGGAGCCATTGTACCTGAATAGAAAGACAAAAAGGCTAGTAAAGGTACAACAATTCACAATTGGTAACATGAAATTGGAAAATCCAGTAGAACCATGAACGTTACACATCACGCAGTGGCCAATCATGGGAAATATCAAGCATGGTGGATTGAGCAGCCAAACAACTTGGAATTGCAACATTACATAACACAGCATGATGTGAACAAGATAACACAAATAGGAATTTCAATCCGGGACTTTTTTTTACATATGAAGAAATCTGAAAACGTCGAAGAATCATAGTGGGACTGCGATTCATTGCGCAGACAGCAAACACAAAATAATGAAATGCCCTTCCATGAACATGCAGACCATCGATTTCGTAACCAAATCACAAAAAGCCCATGAAAAATCGAATTTTGAGAGTTAGGGCTTACTAGAAATAGGTGAGCAAATGCGAGAAAAACACAAGGAAGGAGGGCAAAAGAACGCCAGATATGAATTCGTTGCGCAAAAACCCTTCAAGCGCCGAGATTTCAAGCTAAATGGCAGTTAGCAGTGGTGGTGGCAAACAGAGGAGGGTTGTCTTCCTCCACCGTGCAGGGTCTGTTTTAAAACAAAACTGACGACCCACGATCGATCGCCTATATTGGCGATCGATTGCATATACTGTATGTTTTTATTTTTTTTTCTCGCGATGTGCTGACGATCGATCGCGATTGGATGGCGATCGATCGTCTCTACTGGTTAGCATTTCTTTAAGCATTCAAAAAGCAAAACAACCTACAACACAAGCAAACAACTAGATAAAAACTTGGGTTGCCTCCCAAGTGCGCTAAGTTTTTTGTCTTGAGCTAGACAAAGTCCTACAAATCGCTATGGGTAAACAGGATCATCTAGATAGGCAGTGCTCATGTCGGAAGTGGCAACTCCCTTTAAGTATAGTTTCAATCGCTGGCCATTGACTGTGAAAGTCATACCGTCTTCTGGGTTATGAATTTCAACTGCACCATGAGGAAATACCTTCGTAACAATAAAAGGGCCATACCATTTAGAACGCAGTTTTTTAGGGAAGAGATGCAATCGCGAATTGTAAAGCAAAACTTTATGAGCAGGCTGAAAGGACTTCCGAAGAATAGATTTATCATGAAATATTTTAGACTGTTCCTTATAAAGTTTTGCACTCTCATAAGCATCGAGGCGCATTTCTTCCAATTCATTGAGTTGCAGTTTACGTGTACTGCCTGCCTTGTTCATATAAAAATTCAAAGCTTTGATTGCCCAATATGCACGATGCTCCAACTCCACTGGTAAGTGAAATGCTTTCCCAAAAACGAGTCGATAAGGTGACATACCAATGGGAGTTTTGTACGCAGTCCTGTAAGCCCACAAAGTGCAATTTAAGCGTAAGGACCAATCTTTCCTATCGAGTCTAACGGTTTTCTCAAGAATCCTTTCGATCTCCCGATTAGATAATTCAACCTGACCACTTGGTTGGGGATGATATGGAGTGGCCACCTTATGAGTAACAGAATACTTCCGAAGCAAGGCCTCAAAAGATCTATTACAAAAGTGTGTTCCTCCATCACTGATTATTGCTCCTGGGATCCCAAAATGACAAAAGATGATATCTTTCAGGAATTTAATCACAACCTTATGATCATTTGTCTTAGTTGCAATCGCTTTAATCCATTTAGAAATATAATCTAATGCAACTAGAATATAAAGGTGACCAAAGGATTGCGGAAAGGGTCCCATAAAGTCAATTCCCCATACATCAAATAGTTCTACCACTAGAATGGGTTGGAGGGGCATCTATCCCGTCGAGAGATAGATCCTAAATGTTGACATCTATCACAAGATTTGCAGAACTCATAAGCATTCTTAAACAAGGTTGGCCAATAGAATCCACTCGTCAATATCTTTGCAGCAGTTTTCTTTCCCCCAAACTGTCCCTCGCATGCTTAAGAATGAAAAGAATGTAAAATACTAGGAAACTCATTCTCAGGCACACATCGTCTAATTACCTGGTCTGAACATATATTAAAGAGGTACGGATCATCCCAAAAGTAAAATTTAATCTTAGAAAAAGAATAAATCTTTGTCATGTTTAGCCCAATGGGACGGGATCTGACCTATGGCAAGATAATTCACAATGTTAGCAAACCAGGGGGTTTTACTTTGGAAGACAAAAAATAATTGTTCATCAGGAAAAAAATCATGTAGCGGCTCCTCATCTTGAGATGTTTCAACAAGGATTCGAGACAGATGATCGGCCACCACATTCTCAATACCTTTCTTATCTCAGATTTCATATTTAAATTCCTGTAAAAGCAAAATCCATCTAATCAATCGAGGTTTGGTGTTTTTTTTGGACAAGAGGTGTTTCAATGCCGCATGATCAGAGAAAATGATGATTTGAGAACCTAACAAGTAGGATTAAAATTTATCAAGGGCATAAACTGCAACGAGAAGTTTCTTCTCTGTAGTAGTGTAATTCAATTGAGCATCAGAGAGGGTTTTACTAGCATAGTAAATAACATGGGGCACCTTATTCACTCTCTGGCCTAGGACGGCACCAATGGCATAATCTGAAGCATCACACATTATTTCAAATGGAAGAGAGTAGTAAGGGGGCTGAATGATAGGTGCAGTAGACAATAAAGTATGAAGAGTGTCAAAAGCTTGCCCACATGCATCATCAAACACAAAAGGCACACTTGGGCTAGTAGATTGCTCAAGAGGCGAGCAATCTTACTAAAGTCTTTAATGAACAGCCTATAAAATCCTGTGTGGCCAAGGAACGATCTAATTTGTTTCATCGAAGATGGTGGTGGCAGGTTAGTGATGAGATCGACCTTGGCTTTATCTACTTCAATTCCCCTCTTGGAGACTACATGTCCCAAAACAATACCCTCTCTCTCTAAACATGAAGTGGCTCTTTTCCCAGCTGAAGACAAGATTCTTCTCCTCACATCGTTTGAGCACTAATGATAGGTTTTGGAGACAATCATCAAATGATGGACCAAATACAAAGAAATCATCCATAAACACTTCTAGAAATTTGTCTACCATATCAGAGAAGATGGCTAGCATGCACCGTTGAAAGGCAACAGGTGCATTGCATAGCCCAAAAGGCATTCTTTGGTAAGCGAAGGTACCGAAAGGACAAGTAAAAGTGGTCTTCTCTTGATCTGCTGGAAACACTGGGAATTGATTATATCCAGAGTAACCATCAAGAAAATAATAAAATTGTTGACCTACTAGTTTCTCTAAGATTTCTTGAATGAAGGGTAACAGAAAGTGGTCTTTTCTCATTTTTTTGTTTAATTTTCTATAATCAATGCACACTCTCCACCCAGTAGTTTCACGAGTTGGGACTAACTCTCCATCAGAATTTTGCTTCACAGTGATGCCAGACTTTTTAGGCACAACTTGGATTGGGCTAACCCACTCACTATCAGAAATGGGGTATATGATACCCGCATCCAACAGTTTCACTATATCTTTCTTAACCACATCTCTCATGTTGGGATTTAATCTCCGCTGATTCTCTCTTGAAGGTTTCGCATCCTCCTCCAAATGAATGCGATGCATACAAACGGACGGATCAATGCCTCTTAAATCAGCAACGGTCCATCCTATGGCTCTCCTATGCTCAACTAGAATCCTAAGCAATTGACTCTCCTGGCTGCTAGACAAACTAGATTAAATGATGATGGGGAGAGTATCATTAGGACCTAGAGAAGCGTACTTGAGGGAACTAGGAAGTGGCTTCAACTCAAGTTGAGGAGGAGACTCAATGGAAGGTTGGAATGATGGACTGGGAGATATTGGGAGATGCTCTACTCTATTTTTATAAGGAAAAGAGTCATGATAGGGGGAACAGGCTGACAATGCATGAATATCATCAAAATGTGGCTTTATGTCAGAATTATCAATCCCTAAATAGAGAAGAGTAGGATCTTGAGCAGCAGGCATGAGCTCATTCAAAAGTGTCTCGTCTATGAGATCATCAATTTCATCAACGAAAGAACACTCTTGGTCACTTTCAGTTGCACCTTGGTTTGAAGCTTGGAACACATTAAGGATGATTTTCATGTTTCCAAAAGACATCTCCATCATTCCAGATAGACATTGGATACATTCATTGGCCGTTGCTAAGAAAGGGCAGCCTAAAATGATTGGAATGGTGTGAGAAGCATTGGACACAGGTTCTATGTCCAAAACAAAGAAATCAACTGGAAAGAAAAATTTCTCAACCCCAACTAAAACATCTTCAAGAAGACCTCGGGGTTTTCTAACAAATCTATCGGCCAACTGCAGTGTTGCCGATGTTGGTTACAGTCCCCCAAGCCTAATTTCTCATATACTGAGTAGGGTAAAAGGTTGACACTAGCACCCAAATTTAAAAGAGCCATGTGAATGATATGGTCACCAATGACACATGAAATGGTAGGTGTGCCAGGGTCTTTAAATTTTGGTGGAGTGTCGTGTTTCAAAATTGAACTAACCTGCTCAGTAAGGAAAACCTTCTTAGAAATGTGAGTCCTAGACTTTCGCTTTTGTGTGCACAGGTCTTTGAGAAATTTAGCATAGGCGGGCACTTGTTAAATGGCTTCTAGGAGTGGAAGATTTATCTTAACTTGTTTGAAGGTTTCTAGCACTTCATCCATCCTAGCTTTATTTTTGTTGAAAGGGGAAGGCATGTCTAGGCATTGAGGAAATGGAGCATGGGATACATTAGGTACCTCAAGATTGGCCTTAGACTTGGTTCCTGAAGAAGACTTAGAAGGAGAAATAGTGTCCTTCTATTTTGGCTGACACAGAGTAGGTGGTGTCTCTACTATTTCATCAATTGCTGGGTTGCTTACTTTTCCCTGATCTGTATCTTCTCTCACCTCAACACCAACTGGGTTTTCAATTTGTTTCCCATTCCGCAGGGTTGTTATAGCTTGCACATGCTCATTGGAAGTTGTTTGTTGTTCAAGCATAAACTGACCCTTAGGATTATTCATCGGTTGACTAGGCAACCGTCTCTCTTCTCTTTTACTCATCGAATTAGTTAATTGGCCGATTTGTGATTCTTATTTAGCTATCGATTGAGTATGAGAATGCACCAATTGATCTTGTGATGTTGACTGGTCTTGAAGGCTCTATAAAGAAGACAGGAACTTGTCCTCAAATTCTGTATTTCTAGAGGGTTGTGAAAATTTGGGAGGCAAAGTAGATTGTTGAAAACCTGGTGGGTTATTTTGAAAATTGGCTCTTTGGGGTGGATCAAAAGGAACATCCTGATTCTGAGAACGCCAGGAAAAATTGGGGTGATTCCTCCATCCCGGGTTATATGTGTTCGAGAATGGATCATTGCCTGTTCGAGCATACGTTTGGGCAGCATTAACATGCTCGTGAACAAGCTCTCGGAATTGTGGGGCAGATGGGCACTCTAGGATAGAATGCATAGGACTTAAACATAGAACGCATGCTTCTTGAGTGTGTGCAAGGGTTTGTGACTTTAGGCTCAAGATTTGATCTATCTTTCTAGATAATGATGCAACCTAGTTAGAAATATCATCTGTTTGTTTCACTTTATACATACCACCTTTAGAGGGGGTAGATGAAGAAGAGTCATTTAAACAGTTCCCACGCTTCATTTTCACTCGTATGTTTGGCCATCGTATGTTTCAACGAATTTTCACTCAAGTTTTCAAACAGTTCCCACGCTTCATTTTCATTTTTTAACAGGAAAGTGCCTCCACATGAAGCATCTATAAGATGACGGTTCTGCTCTGTCAACCCTCTGTAGAACCGTTGCACTAACTGCCATCTAGGTACGGCGTGATGGGGACACTTCCTAAGGAGGTCCTTGAGTCTATCCCAACTCTCATGGAATTGCTCAATAGGATGTTGGGTAAAGGTAGTGATGGCATCTCTCATTTTGTTTGTTTTACCTATAGGAAAGTATTTCTTAAGGAAATCCTATTGCATTTTTGCCCACGAGGTAATGGATTCAGGTTCAAGAGAGTAGAACCATTCTTTAGCCTTATCTTTGAGGGAGAATGGGAATAGTCTCAATCTTACCGCATCATCTGTAAGGTTGTTCACTTTAAAAGTTGTGCAGATTTCTAGAAACTCATCCACATGCCTTTATGGATCTTTGTGATTTTGCCCATGAAATGATGGTAGCATCTGTATTGTGTTGGGCTTAATCTCAAAGTTACCAGCTATTGCAGCCGGCACTCGAATGCAGGATGGAGATATATAGGCATTTGGAGTGTAATATTCTTTTAAGGTTTTCAGATTTTCATCCGCCATTTCAAACAAGGGGTTGGTTATACTTAATTGGCCTCTTTGGTTTTGTCTGAAGGTTCTCTCAATTTCATCGTCAAAGGGTTCTAAGTTTTCACCCAGTGACCTACCCCCTTGCATAAACTGTCACAGAAGCAAAGAAACACAAAAAGCAGTCCTAATAGCGACAACTAGCAATCAGCAGTGCTAGATAGCGACAACAGTACTTGTGCTACTTTGTAGGGGATCAGCTTCTTCCTTGGGTGGAATGGTCATATAACAGGCTTATATACTGGGGCTGGGTTCACTCCGTTTGAGGTGGTATATGGCCCTCCTCCTCCTACCGTGTTATCATATGTGCCCCATGTTGTGTACGTCAACACAACTCCGGAGCATAACCTAATTTAGGTTGGATTGGCTTATTTTCCTTATTAGGATTGGTTTCGTATAAATCAATGATTTGTAATAAGGCTTGGTTGGAAACCGAATATTGTAATGGGCTGATTGATGGCACAAATCATGGCCCATCAGCAGGCCATTAGCTGGCTCATCTCCTAGGGAGGCGTGCCCCTCTTGTTATAAGGGGGTCTTTCTCCTTGTTTGGAACTTATGTAATAGAAAAGTATCTTCTTTCTCCCTCGTTTTCTCTCTTTTTCTTTCAATCGAAGCTTGGTACCTTGTATTCCTAATGGAGCACAACATTGGTTTCAGAGTCGTCACGATCTGCATCGAATATGCCACCTCATAAGCAACTGGTCGTGGCCGTGGAGGCGCAACCAGAACCAGAGGCAGTAAACATGGCCGCCAGCCCAAATGCAACAGATGACCTATCTAATATAGAGATACGATCCATGCTTGTCACGATGAATAATTCGATCCAACAACTCCTCTTTGCGCAAGCTAAGATGGTCGTCGCTCATACACCGGGTGTCCTACGCACTCCACCACCCATTTCGACGGAGATGGGCGAGCCTTCCCAACCCATGGGTTCACATGTTTCTAGAGACCATGCGCCGTTTGCAATAGCGACGCACTCCCACCCTTACGGAGTTCGATTTGGTTCCTTCAACCAAGCAGTGGAAGGGGGTCGTCTAGGGTATGACACATGAGGTATGCCAAGTGTTCGGGCAAATGCCTCAATGGCAACACACCCCCGAACTCTATTGCATGAGTTCGAGGATGACTAGGAGGAGTACCCGGGACATCGTGGAGGACCTAGGGGTGGGCCACCTTCAAACGGGGGCTGATTGATTGAATTTTTAACTATTTTTACCCTCAATCTCACGAAACTGATTACAGTCTATTGGAAACGAGGTCCAACACGAAGGACTTGGAAGATTAATCTAATTCTAATGAAAGATTTGAATTTTAATGATTTAATTAACTAAAGAACTAAATTTTACTAAAAAATTAAATTTATTAGAATATCAAAGGATCGAATCCACCACTAAACATGCAATTATTACTCCCAATTATTATTACATGCAGATTGACATGATATGGTAATTCGTGTTCTTTGTCGGACACACGAATCATTAATGAATTCACTAACGTTCTTGGTCAGACACGAAAGTTCATCCACTATTGTGTAATCAATACTATCCTTGGCCGGGCATAGAATCAATCACAAACCTGTTCTTGGTTAGACACAGGGATTAAGAAGATCTAATTTCATTCATATCTATCAAGTCTATGGTCAAGCACTCAAAAGAAACTCATGAAATAGCATTAAGCATGAATCATAATCAACTTTATTAAATGAAACTAACAAGAGTAGCAATACACATATCTAGGGCTTCATCTAGCCTTGACAAGGAATTTAGTTACACATAGAAAGAGAGAAAAAAAAGCCTATTTTGATAGTTCTATTAGCATGGATCTCTTCTTCTTCTTTGGCTCAAAAAGACTCCTTCTCATGCTCCTCTCTAGCCTCCAAAATAAGTTATCTAAAATCTTCTATTTTTCGAGTTCTCTCTGTGCTTATATGTAGGGTAAGATAAGCCAATAAACCTCTCTTCAATTCCAACTTGAAATAGGTCACTTTTGAAATTTCCACATACGGCGATCGATCGCTCTGTTTTGCCGATTGATCGCCTGTTTCCTTTGTTATTTCCTGCATCTCTGCCAATCGATCGAGTCACATTTGCATATGCCAATCGATCGCATTGATTACCGATTGATCGCTACTACTGTATCGCAAAATTTCAAAATTCCAGTAATGACGATCGATCGCATAAGGCAACTGATTGAACGCTATTACTGTTCATCTACTTGCATAAAAAGAAAGTTAAAATGGTCGTAACTTTTTGCTCCTAACTCCGAATTGCGCGCGGTTGGTGGTGTTGGAAAGCTGACTTCTTGAACTTTTAACATGAAGTTTGAATCAGTTCAGAAATATGCACACAAAGTTATAAAGAGTTAACCATTGAATCACATTTCATCACATTTGCAGTTTACTCTTATTTCCCTACAAAAACCAGAAACAACATTAGCAAACACTAATTATCTTCTAATATTAGCATAAACACAAGTTTTAGAGCTGACGTAATACACAATTTGAACATATATCAGGGACTTAAGACTGAGATTTCAGAAGAAATGCGTCATTTTCCCTTTTCTTCAATGCGGGAGGTTGTGCATCATGTACGAATTGAGGAGCAGAAGCTGAACAGACAACGTCGGGGAGGTTGAATGGGATCTACACTGAGGCCTCCTATCAGCTCAGCGCTGACCCCCATGCCAGCGCCAGGCCCCAACCCCAGCCGGACTACTCCCTTTGGCCTTGCTGGCTAGTCAATCCATCATATGACTCCAGCCCAAATGGAGAGCAGCTGATGAACGATCGCGTGATGCAGTGAAAAGACGTTGAAGATACGCGATCGATCGGCAAACTTAGCGATCGATCACCGTATACGAAAGCCTAAAAAAAGAGTCCTTTTCAAGTCGGATTTGGAGAGGGTTTTGTGGCTTATCTTACCCTACTATATAAGCTTAGAGAGGGCTTCGAAATAAGTATATTTGAAGAGCTAGAGAAGGAGTCTTTTGACGGCTAAAAGGAGAAGAATTGATTCATGCCAATGAATACATCAAAACAGGCTTTGATTTTTTCTTTCTCTATGTCCAGTTAAACTCTTCATCAAGGCTAGATAAAGCCCTAGACTTGTATTGCTACCCTTGATTGTTTTAATTTAATGAAAATTGATATGATTTCCTTTATATATGCTTAATGCGATTTCATGATTTCTCATCTAGTGCTTGACCATAGACTTGTATGATTATGAATGAAATTTGGTCTTAATAATTCATATGACTAACCAAGAACAGGCGTATGTTAATTCTATGCCCGACCAAGGATAGAATTAGCTACATTAATTTATATTGAATGAACTTTTCGTGTCCGACCAAGAACGTGTAATGCATTCATTGGTAATTCGTGTGTCCGACCAAGAACACGAGTTATTGTGTCATATCAATTTGGGCGAAATACTAATTGAGAGTAGTAATTACTTGTTTAGAGGTGGATTCACTGCCTTGGTAGTTTCATTCATTAGAGTTCTCGTTAAAGTTTATTTCTTTATTTCTTTAAATCATTAAAATCCAAATCTTTCATTATAATTAATTTAGAATTAGGTTAATCAATCAAGTCCTTTGGGTTTGACCTTGTTTCCACTAGACTATAACCGGTCTCGTGTGATTGTGAGGAAAATAGTTAAAAATCAAGACAATCACTAGCTTCTACAATCAATGAAAGAACATGAATCTTAATTCATTTATCTATTCATTAACCCTAAGAACACAAACTCTCGAGTGTCGGTGAACTTCCTACACTCGGGCAAATAACATCACTCCAAAAAGCAAACCAATCACAAGATTAAGAGATCAAATAAAATTTTTATTATTTTCTCAATAATGGTTCCTCCTCTGTTCCTAGGCCGATGTCACCTAACTTCCACTATGTCGGCTATTTCTTGGCTTCTTCTTGCTTTTCTCTCTCATAAACATATCCACTCCGAGTTCTAGCCATAATACCTAGTCATATAGATTTATTAGTGTACTAAAATTTCACATCCTAAAAGATAAAGTCTTCTCAAGTCCTATCCACTATCAGCTAAGTTCTCCTATACTATTTAATATCAATAATGCTCTAATACCCAGCTGTCACACCCCAAAATTTCCCGACATTATCGGAGTGCGGAAGACTTATAATAAAGTATGCCAGAAGCTTTGGGACGCGACGGGGTAAACCGTGCTGTCACTTACACAATACTAAAAGATGAGTAATTGAATAATAAACTTAGGATGAAACTATTAATTAAATAAAAAGTTGACAATGTACCTTCATAAATCCATATGTTGTGCACACCAGCTCAGGGGCAAGATATTTTTTAGGACGTATTACATTTCCTTTATAGGACTTAACATGTTAGGATTACTTTACTTTTCAGTTGCAACTCAATAGCTGTAATACGGGAGGAATTGAGATTTGATTGCGATATGCTTGTAATGGACCAACTGATGGCCAGCCAGGGCACTTGGCCTATCAATTGGCACGTCTCCCTAGGGAGCAGTGCCCTTCTTTATGAGGGGAACTCCCTCTCTTGTAATGGTTATGCGATAAAAAACTATATTTTCTTCCTCCTCCTTCATCTTCTCCTTTCCTTTCGTCGTTTGAAGCTTGGTACGCTTGTGTTCCCATCAAGACACAACATTGGTATCAAAGCCACAACGATCAGCCATGGCACCTCGCAAGCAGTCGACCACAGTTCTAGAGATGCAGCTCAAGAAATGGAAGGAGAACGCGGATGATAGCCCCAAGCCAACGGCTGACTTGGCTAATGCCGCTGTCATCTCCATGTTTGAAGCAATGACCAACCAGATTCAACAACTTATTATAGCGGTTGCATAGCTTCAGGCAGCCCCTACAACGCCCATCTTGCCCACACCACAAGCAACGATGGCTGAGATAGGCGAGCCCTCCCAACGTTGTTGATGAAAGATGCAAATCGCCCTTCCCATAATGTTCACTTTGGCACCTTTTATCAGACAAGGGAAGGAGGTCGCCTAGGCTTGGACACACGAGGCCCTCCATGTGTTCGGTTGAATGCCTCACGGACAACGCATCACCGAAACCTATCTCAGGAGTTTGAGGACGACTGGTAGGAGTACTTCGGGCCTTGTGGAGGACCTCTAGGTGGGGCCAAGGCACATTTGGCCCACCTACAGTTCCCACGCTACAATGGAGATGAGGATCCGGTGGAATGGCTTTATAAGGTGGAGAAGTTCTTCGCCTACCAGGGAATACACTCCGAGGCTGAACGACTGCTCATAGCCGCCTTCCACCTAGTCGACGATGGTTCCATATGGTTCTAAAGCTTTGAGAAGGAGGTCCGTTTTTCAACTTGGACCTCTTTCGCTGACGAACTATGTGTCCAGTTTGGTCCCAACGAGTTCCAAAACTTTAACGAAATGCTCTCCACCCTACGCTAGACTACCACGGTGTGAGCCTACTATTCCAAATTCACGAAGATCGTCAACCATCTTCCTGATTGGACGATGGCGGCCTTAATAGGGACCTCCAAGAGGGGGGTGATACCCAAAATTTCAAATGAGATGCACCACTTCCCTTGCACTTCGATGCGAGAAGTAGTGCGTCATGCACGAATCAAAGAGGAAAAGCTTGCCCGGCAGTGAACAAGTGGTGTACCTTGGCCATATTATATCTCGCGAGTGGGTTGCTACTCACCCTTCGAAGGTGACGTCTATGCTTTCATGGCCGAAACCCACTTGTGTACGAGACTCTGCAGATTTCTGGGTCTCATAGGGTATTATTGGCATTTCATTAGTCATTATGGTTCGATTGCTAGCCCCCTCACCGCACTTCATAAAAAGGGGGCATTTACATGGACTAATGCGACCCAAAAATGCGTTTGAGCAGTTGAAGCAGACCATGGCTACCACTCCAGTGTTAGTATTCCCAGATTTTAGTCTTTCCTTTGTCGTTGAGACGGGTGTGTCGGATGCCGGTCTTGGGGCCATCCTACTCTAGACGGAACGACCTATTGCCTTCTTCAGGAAAACACTTTCCGGAAGCTCCTTCACTCTGTCCGCCTATGAGAAGGAGATACTAGCCATAGTTCATGCTGTCATAAATGACGCCCTTACTTGCTCGACCGTTGTTTCCTCATCTGTATAGACCATAAGCCTTTGAAATATTTTATTGAGCAATAACTTTCCACTCTGGCTCAGCAGCGGTGGGTCAACAAGCTCTTGGGGTATGATTATGAGATGGTGTACAAAAAGGGGGCGGAAAACACTGTGGCGGATGCACTCTCTCACCACCCTGAGGAGGGTTTCTGCTTAGTGCTGTCTATACCCTCTTGCCCGTTCATTCCAGATCTGCGACGGGCTTATTTAGAGGATCCATCCTCCCGTGAGTTGGTTGCTCGTCTGCGTTTGGATCCCACTATCGCACCCTTCTTTGTGTGGCAACACGACCTCCTCTTCTGGAAAGGGCAACTTTGGGTGCTGGATGCCCTTGACCTCTAATGGCGCATTCTTTCGCACTTCCATGATACAGCCTTCGCTGGCCATGATGGTTCATTTAGGACGTGTATGCGGGTTAATCAAAGCTTCTTATAGCAGAGACTTTGGAGGGTGATTCAGGACTATGCTGTTTATGACATCTGTCAGCGTGCAAAGGCTGCAACCACACACGCAGGGTTACTTCAGTCCCTTCCTATTCCCGATAAGGTTTTGGGAAGATGTGTTTTTGGATTTTGAAGAGGCCTTGCCGGTGGTGCAGGGCAAATCGGTGATATTGGTGGTTGTGGATCGTCTATCCAAGTATGCACATTTCTATGCTCTGGGTCATCCGTTCACTGCCAAAACTGTAGCCGAGCTTTATGTTCGGGAGATAGCCAAGTTGCATGGCATGTCGCACCATTGTCTCTTATAGGGATTGGATCTTCCTCTCTTAGTTTTGGCGAGAGTTCTTCACACTATAGGGCATTGAGCTTCATACGAGCACCGCGTATCACCCATAGTCTGACAGTCAATCAGTCACACCTCAAAATTTCTGACTTCGATCAGAGCACATAAGCAACCAATCAAAGATAGTTAGGAGGCCAGAAACCTGATGCATGATCGAATACTTGATTAATCATTATGACTGACCATATTCAGATATGCAATCTTAAAATAACTTTGCCAAAATAAAGAAATAATCTACTTAATCTATTACAGCAGAGAAAATAATAATCCTCAAATCCAAGATAATTTTAGTTCTAGGCATACATTGGCCGAACAATCAATAAAAGTCAAATCATAAATCAAATAATAAAAGACTTGCACTCCAAGCTTCTGCCATCCTTAGCGGCTCTAGTAATCATCACTTGTTCAGCTTCACTCTCTTTTAATTCCTGCATCAGAGGATGCATGAGTATTCCAAAGAAATACCCAGTAGGATGCAAAAACCCCACAGAGAATAGGTATGGAAAATACAGATATAAAGTTATCAAAAGGAATTCAATGTTGAACAGAATCAGGATCGAAAATACCGTGTTTACTTTTCCTAAATAGTAACCATACTTAGAGACAACATCAACTCGGTGTATATGTAAATTGAATAACAATTTCAAGACTCCGAGCGATTATCGCATAAGGAGAAAACAATCAGTAAGTTTAGACTCCAGACATCCATAGTGTGAGGAGAAGTCAATTTCTGCTCTCATATTGGTCCACTTCCCGTGTGGAACATTATACCAGAACATCCTAGATGTTCTCTCTTTGGAACCCAGCCATGCGCCTAGGGATGTTAGCCCCATCGTTGCTTACGGACACAATGGGTGAAGACTGCAGACCTTCCATAGTATCATACAATCTAAAACATACGTGTACCTTCATCGGCTAAACTACAGAGGTTCAATAAAAATCATAGATCACCATGGATCTAGCAATGGCTCGTGAGCATACTATAATTCCACCTCAGAGAGTTTCTGACAAGAACTCTTAGTGGAAGAAACAGTTTATGGGGAACTGAATGGTAACTCAGAACTACAGAGGTTGTATCAAATATCTACAAAGGTTGTATCATGAAATAGCATTAAGCATAAATCATAATCAACTTTATTAAATGAAACTAACAAGAGTAGCAATACACATATCTAGGGCTTCATCTAGCCTTGACAAAGAATTTAGTTACACATAGAAAGAGAGAAAAGAAAAGGCAATTTTTATTGATAGTTCTATTAGCATGGATCTCTTCTTCTTCTTTGGCTCAAAAATAGACTCCAAAATAGGTTCTCTAAAATCTTCTATTTTTCAAGCCCTCTCTATGCTTATATAGTAGGGTAAGATAGGTCACTTTTGAAATTTCCGCATACGACGATCGATCGCTCCCTTTTGCCGATCGACCCCTTTCCGATCGATCGCTATTACTGTTCATCTTCTTGCATAAAAATAAACTTCAAATGGTCGTAACTTTTTGCTCCTAACTCCGAATTGCGCACGGTTGGTGGCGTTGGAAAGCTGACTTCTTGAATTTAACAAGAACCTTGAATTAGTCCCATCAGAAATACACATATGAAGTTAAATGAGTTAACCATTGAATCACATTTCATCACATTTGGAGTTTACTCTTATTTCCCTACAAAAACCAAAAACAACATTAGCTAACACTAATTATCTTCTAATACTAGCATAACATAAGTTTTAGAGTTGACGAAATATAAAATGTGAACATATATCACACCCCCAAACCTACATTTTGCTAGTTCTTAGCAAAACAAAACAAAACAAAATCAAACAAAACAAACTAAAGGAACTAAACATAAAAGTAAATGCCACTTTCATAGGGAACACGATTGCATTGAGCATATGCAACCAGTCGTTAAACCTCTAGGTGTTCCTAGTAGGACGAGTATTTTCTCGTGAGGGTTTGCAGCTATGCTACCCACAAACATGTAATTATGAAATTAACCTAATTAATCTAAATGTAAAAATAAATCAAAACACTACAAAACAAACAACCTATTATCCCTTCAAATGCATACCACAATACTTAAGAAAATAAACCACACGTACTTGGTTTATAATCAACGGGAATATAGAAGCCCTCAAGTAAGTAGTTTTATTCTATACTTTCATCTTAGAAATTTCTGCTCAACATGATATATCATATAGATAAGTTGAATGTAGCCGAAATGAGAATGTTAAGGTACCCTTCTTTGTGTGGCAACACGACCTCCTCTTCTGGAAAGGGCAACTTTGGGTGCCGGATGCCCTTGACCTCTGATGGCGCATTCTTTCGCACTTCCATGATACAGCCTTCGCTGGCCATGATGGTTCATTTAGGACGTGTATGCGGGTTAATCAAAGCTTCTTATAGCACAGACTTTGGAGGGCGATTCAGGACTATGCTGTTTATGACGTCTGTCAGCGTGCAAAGGCTGCAACCACACACGCAGGGTTACTTCAGTACCTTCTTATTCCCGATAAGGTTTTGGGAAGATGTGTTTTTTGATTTTGAAGAGGCCTTGCCGGTGGTGCAGGGCAAATCAGTGATATTGGTGGTTGTGGATCGTCTATCCAAGTATGCACATTTCTATGCTCTGGGTCATCCGTTCACTGCCAAAACTGTAGCCGAGCTTTATGTTCGGGAGATAGCCAAGTTGCATGGCATGTCGCACCATTGTCTCTTATAGGGATTGGATCTTCCTCTCTTAGTTTTGGCGAGAGTTCTTCACACTATAGGGCATTGAGCTTCATATGAGCACCGCGTATCACCCATAGTCTGACAGTCAAACAGTCACACCTCAAAATTTCTGACTTTGATCAGAGCACATAAGCAACCAATCAAAGATAGTTAGGAGGCCAGAAACCTGATGCGTGATCGAATACTTGATTAATCATTACGTTTTGCCACACGAAAGATGCAGGATCATTATGACTGACCATATTCAGATATGCAATCTTAAAATAACTTTGCCAAAATAAAGAAATAATCTACTTAATCTATTACAGCATAGAAAATAATAATCCTCAAATCCAAGATAATTTTAGTTCTAGGCATACATTGGCCGAACAATCAATAAAAGTCAAATCATAAATCAAATAATAAAAGACTTCCACTCCAAGCTTCTGCCATCCTTAGCAGCTCTAGTAATCATCACTTGTTCAGCTTCACTCTCTTTTAATTCCTGCATCAGAGGATGCATGAGTATTCCAAAGAAATACCCAGTAGGATGCAAAAACCCCACAGAGAATAGGAATGGAAAATATAGATATAAAGTTCTCAAAAGGAATTCAATGTTGAACAGAATCAGGATTGAAAATACTGTGTTTACTTTTCTTAAATAGTAACCATACTTAGAGACAACATCAACTCGGTGTATATGTAAATTGAATAACAATTTCAAGACTCCGAGCGATTATCGCATAAGGAGAAAACAATCAGTAAGTTTAGACTCCAGACATCCATAGTGTGAGGAGAAGTCAATTTCTGCTCTCATATCGGTCCACTTCCCGTGTGGAACATTATACCAGAACATCCTAGATGTTCTCTCTTTGGAACCCAGCCATGCGTCTAGGGATGTTAGCCCCATCGTTGCTTACAGACACAATGGGCGAAGACTGCAGACCTTCCATAGTATCATACAATCTAAAACATACGTGTACCTTCATCGGCAAAACTACAGAGGTTCAATAAAAATTAGAGATCACCATGGATCTAGCAATGGCTCGTGAGCATACTATAATTCCACCTCAGAGAGTTTCTCACAAGAACTCTTAGTGGAAGAAACAGTTTATGGGGAACTGAATGGTAACTCAGAACTACAGAGGTTGTATCAAATAACTACAAAGGTTGTATCATGAAATAGCATTGAGCATGAATCATAATCAACTTTATTAAATGAATCTAACAAGAGTAGCAATACACATATCTAGGGCTTCATCTAGCCTTGACAAAGAATTTAGTTACACATAGAAAGAGAGAAAAGAAAAGGCAATTTTTATTGATAGTTCTATTAGCATGGATCTCTTCTTCTTCTTTGGCTCAAAAATAGACTCCAAAATAGGTTCTCTAAAATCTTCTATTTTTCGAGCCCTCTCTGTGCTTATATAGTAGGGTAAGATAAGCCACGAAACCCCTCTTCAATTCCAACTTGAAATAGGTCACTTTTGAAATTTCCGCATACGACGATCGATCGCTCCATTTTGCCGATCGATCCCTTTCCGATCGATCGCCTATTTCCTTCGTTATTTCCTGCATCTCTGCCGATCGATCGCTATTACTGTTCATCTTCTTGCATAAAAATAAACTTCAAATGGTCGTAACTTTTTGCTCCTAACTCCGAATTGCGCACGGTCAGTGGCGTTGGAAAGCTGACTTCTTGAATTTAACATGAACCTTGAATCAGTCCCATCAGAAATACACATACGAAGTTAAATGAGTTAACCATTGAATCACATTTCATCACATTTGGAGTTTACTCTTATTTCCCTACAAAAACCAAAAAAAACATTAGCTAACACTAATTATCTTCTAATACTAGCATAACATAAGTTTTAGAGTTGACGAAATATACAATGTGAACATATATCACACACCCAAACCTACATTTTGCTAGTTCTTAGCAAAACAAAACAAAACAAAATCAAACAAAACAAACTAAAGGAACTAAACATAAAAGTAAATGCCACTTTCATAGGGAACACGATTGCATTGAGCATATGCAACCAGCCGTTAAACCTCTAGGTGTTCCTAGTAGGACGAGTGTTTTCTCGTGAGGGTTTGCAGCTATGCTACCCACAAACATGTAATTATGAAATTAACCTAATTAATCTAAATGTAAAAATAAATCAAAACACTATAAAACAAACAACCTATTATCCCTTCAAATGCATACCACAATACTTAAGAAAATAAACCACACGTACTTGGTTTATAATCAACGGGAATATAGAAGCCCTCAAGTAAGTAGTTTTATTCTATACTTTCATCTTAGAAATTTCTGCTCAACATGATATATCATATAGATAAGTTGAATGTAGCCGAAATGAGAATGTTAAGGTAGATGAGTGGGATAACTAGGAGAGATAGGATTAGAAATGAATATATTCGTGAGAGCCTAGGAGTAGCGCCTTTAGGGGAGAAGCTGAGAGAATGCAGGTTGCTTTGGTATGGGCATATGCAAAGAAGACCTTTAGCTGCCCCTGTGAGAAGATTAGAAGAGATACATGTAAACGATGCTAAAAGAGGGAGAGGGAGACCCAAGAGAACTTGGATGGAGTTAATAAGAAAGGATTTGACTTTACTATCTCTTACAAAAGAGGTAGCCCAAAACAGGCTGGAATGGAGGAGTAAGATCCGTGTCGCCGACCCCAAATAGTTGGGAAATGGCGCTACTTGATTATGATTATGATATATCATGATAATATAAATAGTAAAAAGTGTAGAACATTGTAGTCATACATTCTAAATCTCTGTTTCTCACAGATCCAGTGTTACCCATTGACCAAAGAACATCAGAATCTATATAGTCATCGTAATCTTTAGGTTCATGATAGCACAAATGCCTGCGCGCCTCATTCGGGTCCAACATTCTAGACTTGAGAGGATAATACACCAAGGACTTTTTTGTTCTTTCAATAGGACTATGTAAGACCTTACTTCAAGATGCTTAGGTTTAACAATGACTAAGGCCAATGAGTTGCATTTTGTGCTATCTCTGCCAGCTGGAGGGGGAAAATGCCATGCATGTAAAAGATCAACTATAGCGTCGAGGCGTACCGTCATGGTATGATGAGTCTCCTGAAGCTCATGCATTTGACTAGTGATAGTATGCTGGGAATCCCGAATCTCCTGCAGTTGGCTAGAGATACTGTCGAGCTGTTTCTGCATATCTGCTGAAGGTACTGGCTGTTGTGGCTGATCAGCAGGTTCCCCATCCTCTTGCTCTTCAAACTGTGGCGCCCGTGGCTAGGCCTGGTGGGTGGAATGACCAAGCAACCAGTTGAAAGCATCAATTCCAATTGGACAAATGTCATGTGATACTCGGGAATGTTCAGGAACACACCTCTGTGCCATGAAAACACGCTCCAGGATATATGGATAGGGCAACCGCTCGTCCTTGCGCCCTATCACCATCTGCTTCATTGGGCTAAAGATGAATGAAGATAAATCCAAATCTTGGCGCCAGGTATCATCACCAAAAATGTAAGGCAATAGTACCATGGTGGGATCGATGTTTGCCTTCCGAGCGGACCATACATCGTGTTGAAAGATAAGAAAAGCAAACCGGTATTCGGGCAACATATTGACAGCAATGAGCGATCGGTTGAGGCCTGGTCCTTCGGGTAATCCCGTGAGTCTACCCGTGGTGTGGTTAGAACTTGGGAACCGAAACCCGTCAAAGTTTGGATATGTAAGCTGCCCCCTATCGCAGCCCATCGCTTGCGCAATCGTAGATACCAAAAGACGGATAGGAGTACTGCACACAATACTCCATATCTCCACCCTCTCAGGATCATCATGATCGTCAATTGCTGCTCGGCCATAAAATGCACGGACGGCATCATCATGCACCGTTTGCTGGATCCCCTGAGTCTTTGTTGCGATATGGGTGAAGTAGCTCACCCAATCAGCACGTGTCTCAATCCATCATTGTGTCTCAATGTTCGGAATATAAGGAATGAGGTAGACCTGTCGCTCATATTGAAGCGGTCGTGGCAATGGTTGTTTCTCTGGAACGGAAGGGCCAGGGGTAGGTCGGGTGGCTGTAGAAGATTCACCCCGTTGGCGTTTAGAGACGAGTGTTTTCTTAGGAGCCATTGTACCTGAATAGAAAGACAAAAAGGCTAGTAAAGGTACAACAATTCACAATTGGTAACATGAAATTGGAAAATCCAGTAGAACCATGAACGTTACACATCACGCAGTGGCCAATCATGGGAAATATCAAGCATGGTGGATTGAGCAGCCAAACGACTTGGAATTGCAACATTACATAACAAAGCATGATGTGAACAAGATAACACAAACAGGAATTTCAATCCAGACTTCTTTTTACATATGAAGAAATCTGAAAACGTCGAAGAATCATAGTGGGACTGCGATTCATTGCGCAGACAGCAAACACAAAATAATGAAATGCCCTTCCATGAACATGCAGACCATCGATTTCGTAACCAAATCACAAAAAGCCCACGAAAAATCGAATTTTGAGAGTTAGGGCTTACTAGAAATAGGTGAGCAAATGCGAGAAAAACACAAGGAAGGAGGGCAAAAGAACGTCAGATATGAATTCGATGCGCAAAAACCCTTCAAGCGCCGAGATTTCAAGCTAAATGGCAGTCAGCAGTGGTGGTGGCAAACAGAGGAGGGTTGTCTTCCTCCACCGTGTAGGGTCTGTTTTAAAACAAAACTGACGACCCACGATCGATCGCCTATATTGGCGATCGATTGCATATACTGTATGTTTTTATTTTTTTTTCTCGCGATGTGCTGATGATCGATCGCGATTGGATGGCGATCGATCGTATCTACTGGTTAGCATTTCTTTAAGCATTCAAAAAGCAAAACAACCTACAACACAAGCAAACAACTAGATAAAAACTTGGGTTGCCTCCCAAGACCTCTAAGTTTTTTGTCTTGAGCTAGACAGAGTCCTACAAATCGCTATGGGTAAACAGGATCATCTAGATAGGCAGTGCTCATGTCGGAAGTGGCAACTCCCTTTAAGCATAGTTTCAATCGCTGGCCATTGATTGTGAAAGTCATACCGTCTTCTGGGTTATGAATTTCAACTGCACCATGAGGAAACACCTTCGTAACAATAAAAGGGCTATACCATTTAGAACGCAGTTTTCTAGGGAAGAGATGCAATCGCGAATTGTAAAGCAAAACTTTATGAGCAGGCTGAAAGGACTTCCGAAGAATAGATTTATCATGAAATATTTTAGTCTGTTCCTTATAAAGTTTTGCACTCTCATAAGCATCGAGGCGCATTTCCTCCAATTCATTGAGTTGCAGTTTACATGTACTGCGTGCCTTGTTCATATAAAAATTCAAAGCTTTGATTGCCCAATATGCATGATGCTCCAACTCCACTGGTAAGTGAAATGCTTTCCCAAAAACGAGTCGATAAGGTGACATACCAATGGGAGTTTTGTACGCAGTCCTGTAAGCCCACAAAGTGCAATTTAAGCGTAAGGACCAATCTTTCCTATCGAGTCTAACGGTTTTCTCAAGAATCTTTTCGATCTCCCGATTAGATAATTCAACCTGACCACTTGGTTGGGGATGATATGGAGTGGCCACCTTATGAGTAACAGAATACTTCCGAAGCAGGGCCTCAAAAGATCTATTACAAAAGTGTGTTCCTCCATCACTGATTATTGCTCCTGGGATCCCACAATGACAAAAGATGATATCTTTGAGGAATTTAATCACAACCTTATGATCATTTGTATTAGTTGCAATCGCTTTAATCTATTTAGAAACATAATCTACTGCAACTAGAATATAAAGGTGACCAAAGGATTGCGGAAAGGGTCCCATAAAGTCAATTCCCCATACATCAAATAGTTCTACCACTAGAATGGGTTGGAGGGGCATCTATCCCGTCGAGAGATAGATTCTAAATGTTGACATCTATCACAAGATTTGCAGAACTCATAAGCATTCTTAAACAAGGTTGGCCAATAGAATCCACTCGTCAATATCTTTGCAGCAGTTTTCTTTCCCCCAAACTGTCCCTCGCATGCTTAAGAATGAGAAGAATGTAAAATACTAGAAAACTCATTCTCAGGCACACATCGTCTAATTACCTGGTCTGAACATATATTAAAGAGGTACGGATCATCCCAAAAGTAAAATTTAATCTTAGAAAAAGAATAAATCTTTGTCATGTTTAGCCCAATGGGACGGGATCTGACCTATGGCAAGATAATTCACAATGTTAGCAAACCAGGGGGTTTTACTTTGGAAGACAGAAAATAATTGTTCATCAGGAAAAAAATCATGTAGCGGCTCCTCATCTTGAGATGTTTCAACAAGGATTCGAGACAGATGATTGGCCACCACATTCTCAATACCTTTCTTATCTCAGATTTTATAATTAAATTCCTGTAAAAGCAAAATCCATCTAATCAATCGAGGTTTGGTGTTTTTTTTGGACAAGAGATGTTTCAATGCCGCATGATCAGAGAAAATGATGGTTTGAGAACCTAACAAGTAGGATCAAAATTTATCAAGGGCATAAACTGCAACGAGAAGTTTCTTCTCTGTAGTAGTGTAATTCAATTGAGCATCAGAGAGGGTTTTACTAGCATAGTAAATAACATGGGGCACCTTATTCACTCTCTGGCCTAGGACGGCACCAATGGCATAATCTGAAGCATCACACATTATTTCAAATGGAAGAGAGTAGTAAGGGGGCTGAATGATAGGTGCAGTAGACAATAAAGTATGAAGAGTGTCAAAAGCTTGCCTACATGCATCATCAAACACAAAAGGCACATCTTGGGCTAGTAGATTGCTCAAGAGGCGAGCAATCTTACTAAAGTCTTTAATGAACAGCCTATAAAATCCTGTGTGGCCAAGGAACGATCTAATTTGTTTCACCGAATATGGTGGTGGCAGGTTAATGATGAGATCGACCTTGGCTTTGTCTACTTCAATTCCCCTCTTGGAGACTACATGTCCCAAAACAATACCCTCTCTCTCTAACCATGAAGTGGCTCTTTTCCCAGCTGAAGACATGATTCTTCTCCTCACATCGTTTGAGCACTAATGACAGGTTTTGGAGACAATCATCAAATGATGGACCAAATACAAAGAAATCATCCATAAACACTTCTAGAAATTTGTCTACCATATCAGAGAAGATGGCTAGCATGCACCGTTGAAAGGAAACAGGTGCATTGCATAGCCCAAAAGGCATTCTTTGGTAATCGAAGGTACCGAAAGGACAAGTAAAAGTGGTCTTCTCTTGATCTGCTAGAAACACTAGGACCTGATTATATCCAGAGTAACCATCAAGAAAATAATAAAATTGTTGACCTACTAGTTTCTCTAAGATTTCTTGAATGAAGGGTAACAGAAAGTGGTCATTTCTCATTTTTTTGTTTAATTTTCTATAATCAATGCACAATCTCCGCCCAGTAGTTTCACGAGTTGGGACTAACTCTCCATCAGAATTTTGCTTCACAGTGATGCCAGACTTTTTAGGCACAACTTGTATTGGGCTAACCCACTCACTATCAGAAATGGGGTATATGATACCCGCATCCAACAGTTTCACCATATCTTTCTTAACCACATCTCTCATTTTGGGATTTAATCTCCGCTGATTCTCTCTTGAAGGTTTCGCATCCTCCTCCAAATGAATGCGATGCATACAAACGGACGGATAAATGCCTCTTAAATCAGCAATGGTCCATCCTATGGCTCTCCTATGCTCAACTAGAATCCTAAGCAATTGACTCTCCTGGCTGCTAGACAAACTAGATTAAATGATGATGGGGAGAGTATCATTAGGACCTAGAGAAGCGTACTTGAGGGAACTAGGAAGTGGCTTCAACTCAAGTTGAGGAGGAGACTCAATGGAAGGTTGGAGTGATGGACTGGGAGATATTGGGAGATGCTCTCTACTCTATTTTTATAAGGAAAAGAGTCATGATAGGGGGAAGAGGCTGACAATGCATGAATATCATCAAAATGTGGCTTTATGTCAGAATTATCAATCCCTAAATAGAGTAGAGTAGGATCTTGAGCAACAAGCATGAGTTTATTCAAAAGTGTCTCGTCTATGAGATCATCAATTTCATCAACAAAAGAACACTCTTGGTCACTTTCAGTTGCACCTTGGTTTGAAGCTTGGAACACATTAAGGATAATTTTCATATTTCCAAAAGACATCTCCATCATTCCAGATAGACATTGGATACATTCATTGGCCGTTGCTAAGAAAGGGCAGCCTAAAATGATTGGAATGGTGTGAGAAGCATTGGACACAGGTTCTATGTCCAAAACAAAGAAATCAACTGGAAAGAAAAATTTCTCAACCCCAACTAAAACATCTTCAAGAAGACCTCGGGGTTTTCTAACAAATCTATCGGCCAACTGCAGTGTTGCCGATGTTGGTTACAGTCCCCCAAGCCTAATTTCTCATATACTGAGTAGGGTAAAAGGTTGACACTAGCACCCAAATTTAAAAGAGCCATGTGAATGATATGGTCACCAATGACACATGAAATGGTAGGTGTGCCAGGGTCTTTAAATTTTGGTGGAGTGTCGTGTTTCAAAATGGAACTAACCTGCTCAGTAAGGAAAACCTTCTTAGAAATGTGAGTCCTAGACTTTCACTTTTGTGTGCACAGGTCTTTGAGAAATTTAAGATAGGCGGGCACTTGTTAAATGGCTTCTAGGAGTGGAAGATTTATCTTAACTTGTTTGAAGGTTTCTAGCACTTCATCCATCCTAGCTTTATTTTTGTTGAAAGGGGAAGGCATGACTAGGCATTGAGGAAATGGAGCACGGGATACATAAGGTACCTCAAGATTGGCCTTAGACTTGGTTCCTGAAGAAGACTTAGAAGGAGAAATAGTGTCCTTCTATTTTGGCTGACACAGAGTAGGTGGTGTCTCTACTATTTCATCAATTGCTGGGTTGCTTACTTTTCCCTGATCTGTATCTTCTCTCACCTCAACACCAACTGGGTTTTCAATTTGTTTCCCATTCCGCAGGGTTGTTATAGCTTGCACATGCTCGTTGGAAGTTGTTTGTTGTTCAAGCATAAACTGACCCTTAGGATTATTCATCGGTTGACTAGGCAACCGTCTCTCTTCTCTTTTACTCATCGAATTATTTAATTGGCCGATTTGTGATTCTTATTTAGCTATCGATTGAGTATGAGAATGCACCAATTGATCTTGTGATGTTGACTGGTCTTGAAGGCTCTATAAAGAAGACAGGAACTTGTCCTCAAATTCCGTATTTCTAGAGGGTTGTGAAAATTTGGGAGGCAAAGTAGATTGTTGAAAACCTGGTGGGTTATTTTGAAAATTGGCTCTTTGGGGTGGATCAAAAGGAACATCCTGATTCTGAGAACGTCAGGAAAAATTGGGGTGATTCCTCCATCCCGGGTTATATGTGTTCGAGAATGGATCATTGCCTGTTCGAGCATACGTTTGGGCAGCATTAACATGCTCCTGAACAAGCTCTCGGAATTGTGGGGCAGATGGGCACTCTAGTATAGAATGCATAGGACTTAAACATAGAACGCATGCTTCTTGAGTGTGTGCAAGGGTTTGTGACTTTAGGCTCAAGATTTGATCTATCTTTCTAGATAATGATGCAACCTAGTTAGAAATATCATCTGTTTGTTTCACTTTATACATACCACCTTTAGAGGGGGTAGATGAAGAAGAGTCATTTAAACTCTTATTGGCCATCGTATGTTTCAACGAATTTTCACTCAAGTTTTCAAACAGTTCCCACGCTTCATTTTCATTTTTTAACAGGAAAATGCCTCCACATGAAGCATCTATAAGATGTCGGTTCTGCTCTGTGAACCCTCTGTAGAACCGTTGCACTAACTGCCATCTAGGTACGGCGTGATGGGGACACTTCCTAAGGAGGTCCTTGAGTCTATCCCAACTCTCATGGAATTGCTCAGTAGGATGTTGGGTAAAGGTAGTGATGGCATCTCTCATTTGGTTTGTTTTACCTGTAGGAAAGTATTTCTTAAGGAAATCCTATTGCATTTTTGCCCACGAGGTAATGGATTCAAGTTCAAGAGAGTAGAACCATTCTTTAGCCTTATCTTTGAGGGAGAATGGGAATAGTCTCAATCTTACAGCATCATCCGTAAGGTTGTTCACTTTAAAAGTTGTGCAGATTTCTAGAAACTCATCTACATGCCTATATGGATCTTCGTGATTTTGCCCATGAAATGATGGTAGCATCTGTATTGTGTTGGGCTTAATCTCAAAGTTACCAGCTGTTGCAGCCGGCACTCGAATGTAGGACGGAGATATATAGGCATTTGGAGTGTAATATTCTTTTAAGGTTTTCAGATTTTCATCCGCCAATTCAAACAAGGGGTTGGTTATACTTAATTGGCCTCTTTGGTTTTGTCTGAAGGTTCTCTCAATTTCATCGTCAAAGGGTTCTAAGTTTTCACCCAGTGACCTACGCCCTTGCATAAACTATCACAAAAGCAAAGAAACACAAAAAGCAGTCCTAATAGCGACAACTAGCAATCAGCAGTGCTAGATAGCGACAACAGTACTTGTGCTACTTTGTAAGGGATCAGCTTCTTCCTTGGGAGGAATGGTCATATAACAGGCTTATATACTGGGGCTGGGTTCACTCCGTTTGAGGTGGTATATGGCCCTCCTCCTCCTACCGTGTTATCATATGTGCCCCATGTTGTGTACGTCAACACAACTCCGGAGCATAACCTAATTTAGGTTGGATTGGCTTATTTTCCTTATTAGGATTGGTTTCGTATAAATCAATGATTTGTAATAAGGCTTGGTTGGAAACCGAATATTGTAATGGGCTGATTGATGGCACAAATCATGGCCCATCAGCAGGCCATTAGCTGGCTCATCTCCTAGGGAGGCGTGCCCCTCTTGTTATAAGGGGGTCTTTCTCCTTGTTTGGAACTTATGTAATAGAAAAGTATCTTCTTTCTCCCTCATTTTCTCTCTTTTTCTTTCAATCGAAGCTTGGTACCTTGTGTTCCTAATGGAGCACAACATTGGTTTCAGAGTCGTCACGATCTGCATCGAATATGCCACCTCATAAGCAACTGGTCGTGGCCGTGGAGGCGCAACCAGAACCAGAGGCAGTAAACATGGCCGCCAGCCCAAATGCAACAGATGACCTATCTAATATAGAGATACGATCCATGCTTGTCACGATGAATAATTCGATCCAACAACTCCTCTTTGCGCAAGCTAAGATGGTCGTCGCTCATACACCGGGTGTCCTACGCACTCCACCACCCATTTCGACGGAGATGGGCGAGCCTTCCCAACCCATGGGTTCACATGTTTCTAGAGGCCATGCGCCGTTTGCAATAGCGACGCACTCCCACCCTTACGGAGTTCGATTTGGTTCCTTCAACCAAGCAGTGGAAGGGGGTCGTCTAGGGTATGACACATGAGGTACGCCAAGTGTTCGGGCAAATGCCTCAATGGCAACACACCCCCGAACTCTATTGCATGAGTTCGAGGATGACTGGGAGGAGTACCCGGGACATCGTGGAGGACCTAGGGGTGGGCCACCTTCAAACGGGGGCTGATTGATTGAATTTTTAGCTATTTTTACCCTCAATCTCACGAAACTGATTACAGTCTATTGGAAACGAGGTCCAACACGAAGGACTTGGAAGATTAATCTAATTCTAATGAAAGATTTGAATTTTAATGATTTAATTAACTAAAGAACTAAATTTTACTAAAAAATTAAATTTATTAGAATATCAAAGGATCGAATCCACCACTAAACATGCAATTATTACTCCCAATTATTATTACATGCAGATTGACATGATATGGTAATTCGTGTTCTTTGTCGGACACACGAATCATTAATGAATTCACTAACGTTCTTGGTCAGACACGAAAGTTCATCCACTATTGTGTAATCAATCCTATCCTCGGTCGGGCATATAATCAATCACAAACCTGTTCTTGGTTAGACACAGGGATTAAGAAGATCTAATTTCATTCATATCTATCAAGTCTATGGTCAAGCACTCAAAAGAAACTCATAAAATAGCATTAAGCATGAATCATAATCAACTTTATTAAATGAAACTAACAAGAGTAGCAATACACATATCTAGGGCTTCATCTAGCCTTGACAAGGAATTTATTTACACATAGAAAGAGAGAAAAAAAAAGCCTATTTTGATAGTTCTATTAGCATGGATCTCTTCTTCTTCTTTGGCTCAAAAAGACTCCTTCTCATGCTCCTCTCTAGCCTCCAAAATAAGTTATCTAAAATCTTCTATTTTTCGAGCTCTCTCTGTGCTTATATGTAGGGTAAGATAAGCCAATAAACCCCTCTTTAATTCCAACTTGAAATAGGTCACTTTTGAAATTTCCACATATGGCGATCGATCGCTCTGTTTTGCCGATTGATCGCCTGTTTCCTTTGTTATTTCCTGCATCTCTGCCAATTGATCGTGTCACATTTGCATATGCCAATCGATCGCATTGATTACCGATTGATCGCTACTACTGTATCGCAAAATTTCAAAATTCCAGTAATGACGATCGATCGCATAAGGCAGCTGATCGAACGCTATTACTGTTCATCTACTTGCATAAAAAGAAAGTTAAAATGGTCGTAACTTTTTGCTCCTAACTCCGAATTGCGCGCGGTTGGTGGTGTTGGAAAGCTGACTTCTTGAAATGTTAACATGAAGTTTGAATCAGTCCAGAAATATGCACACAAAGTTATAAAGAGTTAACCATTGAATCACATTTCATCACATTTGCAGTTTACTCTTATTTCCCTACAAAAACCAGAAACAACATTAGCAAACACTAATTATCTTCTAATTTTAGCATAAACATAAGTTTTAGAGCTGACGTAATACACAATTTGAACATATATCAGGGGCTTAAGACCGAGATTTCAGAAGAAATGCGTCATTTTCCCTTTTCTTCAATGCGGGAGGTTGTGCATCATGTACGAATTGAGGAGCAGAAGCTGAACAGACAACGTCGGGGAGGTTGAATGGGATCTACACTGAGGCCTCCTATCAGCTCAGCGCTGGCCCCCATGCCAGCGCCAGGCCCCAACCCCAGCCGGACTACTCCCTTTGGCCCTGCTGGCTAGTCAATCCATCATATGACTCCAGCCCAGATGGACGAGCGACATGCTAAAGGCCTATGTTTCAAGTGCGAAGAGAAGTTTGTACCCGGTACTCGTCGAGGAGGTCGAGGATGAAGAATTACTCATGTCGGGCGAGGCGCCCAACTCTTATGACAATGTGCAGGCAAAGATCTCTGTGTATGCCTTCTCATGAACATTCACCCCACCAACCATGCGCATCCAAGGGTACCTCAAGCTACAACAGGTGGTCGTCCTAATCGATAGTGGTTCCACACACAATTTCATTAATGATAAGGTGGCGCAGCAGTTCGGATGCATTGTGTCGAACTCCAAGCAGTTCAATGTGCTGATTGGGGATGGTAAGCACCTTAGGAGTGTGGGGATGTGCGCCCAGGCTTCATTGACTATCCAGGGTCCCACATTTACCACAAATTTATTTCTTCTACCCACAAAAGGGGCAGACATGGTGCTAGGGGTCCAATGGCTACAAGAGTTGGGCGACATGGTGTGGAACTTCTGTGAAATGATTATGGATTTTGAGGTGCACGGACAGCGGGTTCGCATCCAGGGGTCGCAACCGGGATCCTTGCAAGCCACAAAGGCGGTTGATTCTTTTTTCCAATTCGCACCTCAAGGGTTCTTCCTTCAACAACGGACGACAATGGATGTGGGCCGGGCTGACCTGCCAAAAGACATGCTTACTCTCCTGGCTGAGCACGAGGACATCTTCTCAGAGCCAACAGGGCTTCCGCAAGCGAGGCGACACGATCATCAGATTCTGGTCGTTCCAGGTGCCTCGTCCGCTAATGTCTAGCCTTATCGCTACCCGTATATACAGAAGGCCGAGATTGAACGACTTGTGAATGACATGCTCCAAATAGGTATCATCCAACCGAGCACTAGTTCTTTTTCTTCTCCTATATTGTTAGTTCATAAGAAGGATGGCACTTGTTAGTTTTGTGTCGATTACCGCACATAGAATGCCATAACTGTAAAGGATATGTATCCCATTCCTGTGATTGAGGAGCTGCTCGATGAGTTGGTCGGGGCCACCATTTTTAGCAATCTCGATTTGCGCTTTCCGCACCCACTCTGAATGCAGCACACGGATGTTCATAAGACAGCTTTCCGCACCCACGACGGACACTTCGAGTTCTTGGTCATGCCGTTTGGGCTGACAAATGCATCAACCACGTTCCAGAGTCTGATGAATGACTTATTCCGACCGTTCCTCTGACGATTCATCCTGGTTTTCTTTGATGATATATTAATCTACAACACTTCTTGGGAGGATCATTTGGCACATCTCAGGTCGGTTTTCTCTGTCTTGCAAGCAAATTCTTTATTTCTGAAGTGCTCGAAATGCTCTTTTGGCAATACACAGGTGGAGTATCTGGGTCACATTATCTCTCGCAATGGGGTGGCCACTTATCCTTCGAAGGTAACGGCCATGCTGTCATGGCCAACCCCGAAGTGTGTAAAGGCTCTTCATGGATTCTTGGGTCTCACAAGATATTATCGGCGTTTCATCAATAAATATAGGTTGATTGCTGGCCCTCTCACGGCGCTGCTTTAAAAGGGGGCTTTCACATGGACGGAGGAGGCTTAGGCAGCCTTTGAATGGTTGAAACAGGCCATGGCTACAACACCCGTATTGGTTATGCCCAATTTTGGCCTTCCATTTGTAGTCGAAATAGATGCTTCTGATGCTGGTCTTGGGGATGTTCTCCTACAGAAAGAACGATGTATTGCATTCTTCAGTAAGACACTATCAGGCCGCTCACTGACCTTGTCCGCTTATGAGAAAGAAATGCTCGCTATCGTGCACGCGGTTACTAAGTGGTGCCCTTATCTGTTAGGCCGCCATTTCCTAATTCGTACCGACCATCAGCCTTTGAAGTACTTTCTGGAGCAGCGTGTGTCTACTCCGTCTTAGCAATGGTGCATGAGTAAACTTTTGGGTTATGACTATGAGGTAGTATACAAGAAAGGAACAGAGAACACGGTGGGAGATGCACTATCTCGCAGGCCCATGGAGGGTATGTTTGACACTATCTGTCCCATGTTGTCCATTTCTTCCGAATCTGAGATGGGCCTCTGTGGAGGACCCTCCCACCAAGGAGTTGGTCACTCGCCTACAGGTGGACCCAACGGCCGACCCTTTTTTTGTATGACATGATGATTTTTTATTCTGGAAAGGACAGCTGTGGGGCCCAATTCTTTTGACATGCACCACCGCATTCTGTCTCACTTCCATGATACCCTGTTTGCTGGTCACGAAGGTTTGTTTCGGACTATAAACGGGTAAGTCAAAGTTTTTTATGGCAGGGACTCCATAGGGAAGTACAGGACTATGTTGCAGCTTGTGAAACCTGCCAGCGGGTAAAGTCGGCAACTACTTTGCCGGCAGGACTGCTTCAGCCCCTTCCCATTCCTGACAAAGTCTGGGAGTATATATCGATGGATTTTGTGGAGGCATTACAAGTGGTCCAGGGGAAATCAGTTATTTTAGTGGTGGTGGACCGTTTGTCCAAATATGCCCATTTCTGTGCCTTGAGCCATCCTTTCACTACCAAAACCGTCATTGAACTGTATGTGAAGGAAATCACCAAGCTACATGGCATGCCCCGCACTATTGTATCGGACAGGGATCGGGTCTTTCTCTCTCAATTTTGGAGCGAGTTTTTTGCACTACAGGGTACGAAACTTCATATGAGCACGGCTTATCACCCTCAATCGGACGGTCAAACTGAGGTGGTAAATAGATGTTTGGAACAATACTTATGTTGTTTTGTCGGGGATCAGCCTCGTCGATGGCCCCAGCTTCTTCCGTGGGCGGAATGGTCGTATAACATGGCCTATCACACACGAGCCGGCTTCACTCCATTTGAGGTCGTGTATGGCCGTCCTCCCCCTATGGTGCTTTCTATGTGCCCCACTGTTCCTCCATTGCTAAAGTTGATTACATGCTCTAGACTCGTGATGAGATTCTTTGACAACTCAAGGTGAACCTGGCTTCTTCGCAGAATCATATGGAATAGGTTTATGACAAGAAGCGTACTGATCGAGAGTTCCAGGTGGGGGATCTAGTGTATGTTTTCGTCATTCCTCAGCGTCAGACTACTTTATTTCGGGTGGAACAGACCAAACTCGCGCCCTGCTATCATGGGCCCTATGCTATTGTTGAACGAGTTGGTTGTGGCTTATTGACTAGCTTTGCCACCGGGTTCGTTGGTGCACCCCATGTTTCATGTCTCTCGTCTTCGTCGATTCGTGGGGGTTCTGAATTTGCTTTCTATTAGTGCACCTCCGCCACTAATGGGGCCTTCGGAACCTGAGGAGCTCACACCTTCGCTCCCAGCAATATAGCCATCCCTACCCTCTCACGTCAATCCCACGAGCCTCTTATCCATTCTCATTCGATCACGGGGGGGGGGAGCAAGTCAAAATAGAAAAACTCACATTGGGTTTAGGGATAATCAGGCTCGAACTGATGACTTCCACCACGTCAAGGTGACACTTACCGCTGAGTTATATCCCTTCCCTGCCCCCATCGAGAAATAAATCCTTTTTTGTTCTCATTCGAGATAATACAAATGCGATGCTCTAACCTCTGAGCTAAGCGGGCTCGCATAAAAAGAAAAAATGCATAGGAATTCGGAAAATACTGGGATCTTGGCTATATTCTATTCATTCTATTCTATTTATTCGATTAATGAAATGCATTTTTTAATTAAATGAATTTAATGGATAACTATTAAACTATTATTATTATAATAGTTCTAATTAAGAATAGTAATAATTATTAATTAATTATTAATTTAAGTTAATAATTCAATTCCTCACTTCTTTCTCTCATTCAAAACCGTGCATGAGACTTTCATCTCGCACGGCTCCTAAGTGATAAAAGAAAGAAGAACTCATCTTCTTTCTTTTTTGATTACCTTCCCCGCGTATGTAAAAGACCGAATCCATGAATCTTAATGATAAGCGACGAGTGCGTCGCTCTGGATGTATTGTTACCGAGGTGCTTGTGGCTTGGCAGGGTCAACCGCCGGATGATGCCACGTGGATATTGGAAGATGACTTTATGGCGTGTTTTCCTACCTGGTCGCCTTGAGGATGAGGCGAAAGCGAAGCGTGGTGGAGTGTTGTGTACATCAGCACAACTCCAGAGTATAACCTAATTTAGGCAGGATTGGCTTATTTTCCTTATTCGGATTAGTTTCCTTTTTTTGTATAAATCAATGATTTGTAATAAGGCATAGTTCGAAACCAAATATTGTAATGGGCTGATTGATGGCCCAAATCATGGCCCATCAGTGGGCCATTAGCTGGCTTGTCTCCTAGGGAATTATCCAATAGAAATGTATCTTCCTTCTCCCTCGTTTTCTCTCTTTTTCTTTCAATTGAAGTTTGGTACCTTGTGTTCCTAACGGAGCACAACACCCACCGTTCTTCTGCAGCTGAAGTTGATTATATGTTACAGACTCGGGATGAGGTTATCAGGCAGCTCAAACTTAACTTGGCCTATGTACAAAATTGCATGGAGCAAGTGTATGACAAAAAGCAGAGCTTTTTACGTCTGACCTGGCGCCAAACACGGGTTTCTCATATTACCCGGAATCACTTTCTTCCTTCCATATGACCCAGAAAGTACCCAAAATGCCCTTAGGTTTAGGTATAAGGCACCCACTCTTTGGTTTTCCATATTACCCGGAAAGGGAGCGACTACCCAGAGAAGCTGCCGTTAGTCGGAGAAGAAGGCGTTCCGTCCGGCCTTTCCGCCCATATCATCGCCGGCGCCGGGCCGTCGAACTCCGAAAAGGTCATCTTCGCGACAACAAGCGGGAAAACGAGCAGGAAAGATCGGGTATTGGAAAACAACTTCAACGGAGGCAAGGTACATCAAAAAACTCGTAGGTGAAGTTAAGATACGACGATTTCTATCATGAAAGTTGGTTCCAGAGAAGAAAGTTGAAAACTTAGCAAGTTTTCAACTATTGTTACAGTCGTGTCATCGACAACACGACTGTAACAATAGTCGTGTTTGATGAAACACGACTCATAGACGTTGCTTTTCACTCATATACGGTTTTCAATATATCGTGTCTCATGGATTTTTAACTTATTTCGGTTTTTTAATGGCAGGTACGGATGGAGAAGATAGTTCTTTGTTTACACTACGATGGAGTTTTGACAAATTCTGATAAGTACGTGGGCGGGAAACGGAAGCTCCTGCCTATAGATACACGAGTAAAGTACCTAGATCTGTTGTAGCTAGTGGAAGAAAGATTACCGCTTAAGTCTACATCTGGTACATTAACTTTGTCATATCGTGTTGACTCTGAATACACATTTCTCCTTGAAGACGATAAAGACGTGGAGTCAATATTTATACTTCACAAGAGCAAGCAAGGCACAAATGGACTACTCCGCCTGTACGTGGAGTGGACTTCTACGGGCAATAACATGGAGACTTCGACTCTCAATAAGGAAATAAATGCCAATGCAAATAAGGAGGAGGAGAGGCTACCAGAGGCAGAAGTGATGACGGCCAGTAACACACCGCCGGAGAGGCCATCCAGCCCGGCCAATAAGACACCCGCATCAGCAGTCAAAGGAGGAAGAGATGGAGACTATGCGAGGTGAGACTTCTAAGGCGCGGATACAGGCAAGTCGTGTGCTATTATAGTCGACTATAATAGTGCACGACTACAAATTTTATCGTGCCGTATTGAACACGAATATATACCTAGTCGTGTTGCATAGTACACGACTATAAATCAATTCTTGTTGCATAAGACAATACCTCATAGTACGTGCTATCGTTTTCTCAAGTCCATTGATACATCTTTTTTCCCGCAGTTTCGGAGATGGAGAAGAAGGTGAAGATGAAGATGAAGATTCCAGTCCAGATGAAGAAGAATTGTTGGATGAAGATGAATTACCGTGGTCTGCAGATGAGTGGGATGAGCCTCTTACAGTACCACATTTCAACCAGCCATATCACACGGGAACATCGACTTCTAGAGGTCCCACGGCAGGAGACACATGTAAAGGGAAATCTGTCGCATCGGAGGACGATGACTATCTCAATATTGAGGGTGATGGTGGTTGGGATTGGGGTACCTATTCTGCACAGGCCGGTCCTTCAAAACATTGTGAAGAGGAGACGATGTTGACCGGAAGTTTGCAAGCAGAAGACTACGAGGCACAACTTACCTTAGGGGCTAGATTCGAAAGCGTCAAGCAGTTCAAGATGGTTCTTACTGATCTGGCAATCAAGAGGAAGTTCATGTTCAAAGTAGCGGATGAGAGCAAGGACACATTCGCTGCAACGTGCAAGGTTTCGGGGTGCAAGTGGTACATACGAGCGTCGAACAGACTTGATGGAGTCAGCGTAACAAGGAGGGAAGAACGTCATACATGTGACACTTCTCTAAGTTCGAAAGATCATCCATTGGCTTCTCACCTCTGGATTGCGAGGAAGTGTCATGGCCTCCATAAGGATTCAAACTCCATAAAAATCTCAAATATCCAACAATACATTGAGAAGCATTGGGGCGTCACAGTCAACTATAAAAGGGCATGGAGGGCGAAAGAGGAATTCATCCGATTGATCGATGGCAACCCTGAAGACTCATATCGTATTTTGCCACATTACGGAAGGGAATTAGAGCGGTCTAACGCAGGTACACATGTGGTCATAGAAAGATCAGCTGATATACCTGATATCCCAATTGAGTTAGCCGGCTACGACTTCAGACGTGTGTTTTGGATGTTCGGCCCGGTCGCAAGAGCATTCCAAAGAACACTGAGACCGTTGCTCACGCTTGATGGAACATTCCTAAAAGGAAAGTACCCTGGAGTATTATTGGTTGCTACAGCAATCGACGGCAATCAACAATTAATGTGTCTTGCATATGCAATTGTGGATAAAGAGAATATCAAAACGTGGTAAGTTTAGAAGCAGGAAAGACGACTATTCTAACAGTCGTGTTTTGGACGACATGACTGGGCACACATTCGTGTCGTCGAAAACACGACTACTCATACAGTCGTGTTTTGCTTATAGACGACCTTGTAACAACCTGAAGCATTCTGTGTTTAATATGCTTGTCTCTCACTTGTACAGGACGTGGTTCCTCACCTTACTTAAATGTTTTCTCTTTACGGACCCCCTGGCATCCCTGGACACTATTGTCTCTGATAGATAGAAGGGCCTTCTGAGAGCGGTCGTCGATGTCTTTCCCGAGGCTCACCATGGGTTTTGCCTACGGCATATGGCCGCAAATATGCTTAATACTTGGAGGGATAAGTACCTGAAGGAACTTCTATTCCGAGCTGCAAAATGCTTCAGGAGACCAGAATTCGATGCAACGATGGAGAAGATGAAGGAACACAATGAGGCGGCCTGGAAATATGTTGACAATATTCCGAAAACACATTGGGCGAATGTAGAATATCCGGGTAAAAGGTACGGCACTCTCACGTCGAATGCGTCAGAAAGTGTAAATAATATGCTTCTAAAGGCAAGGTTTTGGCCAATAACTCGGTTGATCGAGCAAACGCGGGCGACCACAAGCGTCCATTTTCAGAGACGCCGAATAGAAGCAGACGGCCTACCGACTCCGTTAACAAAATATGCACAGAATCATATCAATCAGATGAGGAATCAGAGTGCTGGAACAGTTCGAGTTCAACCGCTATCATTACGGCAGTTTGAAGTGACATCTTTATACCATGTGGTAAGCATAAATTCGTTTTCTATAAGATACGACTATAACAAAGTCGTGTCGACGAATACACGACTACTCATACATTCGTGTCGTCTCATGCACGACTAGTCATACAGTCGTGTCTTTGACGACACGAGTATTCTTGGAAGACACTGATGTTGTTCATGTTGTCTCATCAGGATGTTGTTGACCTTACGAATAGAACATGCACATGTGGCTTCTTCCAGAGCATGGGACTTCCATGCAAGCACGCCATGGTATGTATTGATGAGAGGAATCTGGAAGCGGTAGAATATTGTGAGATGTGGTACTGTGCAAGTACGTACCGCAGCACGTACGAAGAAGTAGTGTTCCCTACTTTAGACAGAAGTCAGTGGGGAAATTACGGGGTTTTATTTAAATGCGAACTGCCAAGGCTTGAAGCTCCAAAGAAGGGCAGGAGAAAGACAAAGAGAATTGAGTCACAGCCCGATCCACCTGCAAGGCCACGTTCGAAATGTGGGAATTGTCGTGAAGTTGGTCACAACCGTACAAAGTGCACAAACAGCCCGATTTCAAAAGAAAATCGGACGCGTAGGAAACGAACACTTCCGCAACAAGACAAACTGACTACGAACAAGACATCGCATGTACGCCGCTCCGGCTTACCTCAGCCCCCACCATTCTTCACTTAGGATGTAGTCAAATTCTTGTATAGCGCATATTAACTTCTACCGAAATTAACATCTATACTGTCGTGTATTGTGAAACACGACTATATATAAAGTCGTGTTGCATTAGAGACGATTATATACGTAATCGTGTTGTATCAAAGACGATTATATGCGTATTCGTTTTCCATCAGAGACGATTATATACATAGACCTGTTGTATGAAGGCCGTATTCACATTCATGCTTGCGATATTTTGTCTACATCTGGTATGAGTCAAAAAAAGAATTGGAATTATGTGAAAGAGAACTGTACAACAAGGTGTCAAAAATGAATTTGAATTATTTGAAAGAGTACGGTATTTACAGCAAATGACCTTTGTACATTAAAATAATGTGAATAAAATGAATTTCAATTTATTCTTTATCCGGAAGCCGCATAAAACCCCCAACTGTGACGGCCTCTTTTGTGCCTTGTCCGGAATCATCGTCAAACTCGCTGTTAATAACCCCCCGAATCAAGGTTGAAGCGATGACTGGTCGCCACAGTCGTGTGATTGTGGACTGATCAAACTCCGGTGGGTTGACATTGGACGCCAAATGCGCGACGTACATCATGATGAAGATGCCACAGCCTTTCGAATTTTGTTGCCATGGCGCTTTGGCTATCTGAGTCATCTTCCAGTCTAGCAAACCAAACCACCCCAGCTTACCTGCCATCACAACGTTCATGAACTGCGTGAATTTGTCAGCAGCTTTTCTGTGATGCTGATATAATTGGGATCTGCCAGACAGCGGGTTGTAGAAGCGCCATACACAGTGCGGGAAATGGACATACACGAGGCAGAAGTGGGAGCCGGTGCGGATTGGGAAAAATGCGTAGAACATGTTCCTGTTCAAGCCGTCGAGCATCCTCCCGAGCTTTTTAACCAATTTGGCATTATTTCCTCCTTCTTGGTGCTCCTGCGAAACCGCAAGAAGTTTAGACAACGATGCTCGTAATATCATACTTAATTACTTATCACTCCTAAAGCAGGGAACACTTACATTGTCGAATATCTCTTTGAATGCGTGGCAACCAAAAAATGCCCACGGATATTTCATCGGATTTCTGTCATTGCGCTGGCTCAACAGACTTAAAAACGCATCTATAACCTATGGAAAAACATCCACAGGAGTCATTACACTCGAAGTAAGGCAATATTCCAATTAAAAGTCGATTATTCTATATATACGATTTTCATGCTAGTCGTGTCCTTGATATACACGACTAGGCGTATAGTCGTGTATTGCAAGGACACGACTACGCACAAAGTCGTGTCTTCGAATACCGACTTTACGTCAACAAAAACATATGAGGAGCATAGGTTTACTTACATTAGTGTTTATTTCTGTTGTTTGTAGGAGGGATAAATAGTCGTCATCACATAGCGTCGGGATTGGATAAGCCTTCCTCGGATTGGCGATCCATCCATCTATTGCCACTCTATCCCGCTCTAACAATACCCCCATGTCGAAGCATAACTCCAAATCGGCATAGTTGTCGGGGAGTGCAATTACAGACTTAGACTTTTGAGGGGTTAGGAGGACATCGACGTCAACCGGCTGGGATACGGTTAAGCCAGTACCCTCCGCCACCTCCTCCTCCTCCCTCGCCTCCTCCTCCTCAGCCTCCTCTTCCTTCACCTCCTCCGTCTTCTCCTCCTCCATCGCCTCTTCGTTGGCCTGCACCTCCTCCTCCTTCAGCTCCTCCTCCTTCGGCTCCTCCTCCTTCCCCTCCTCCTCCTCCCCCTCCTTCTCCAGAACATCCGCCTTCACCTCCTCCTCGTCGACATCCCCGTCCTTCACATCCTCCTTCACCTCCTCCTTGACAGTTTTGATATCCGACTGCTGTAAGGAAGAGATGACCTCATCGATGATAGAGGTCGCTTGTTGATCGGATATGGTTTGTTCGGAGTCGGCTTTCGGCTGAGGGGACCTATTCCGTCTTTCCTGCTCCTCCGCCATTCTCCGTATATGGTCATCTTCCCTAATCCTCTGCAATTCCCTCTTGGAGACAGTCCTCATTCACTTCCTTACCACTACACCAGGGGGGAATAGGTCCCGTCTGTACGTCAGACGGGACTCGACTTCTGCACGCTCCATATCTTCGTTGAATTCTGGTTGGAGCTTCTTCAAAATCAACTTGGCAGAGGATCTCTTTGTAGCCCGTTCAATCTTGTCTTCCTCATCCGCGCGTTTGATGGGAGATAAAATGGCATTTTTCTTATTCATGTCAGTAGTCGCAGCACGATAAAAAACATAGTCGTGTTGTATGAAACACGATAAACCACAAAGTCGTGTTTCATTAAACACGACAAATATAATAGTCGTGTACCATGGGGCACGAAAAAATAACTAATCGTCTACAACTTACCTTTATCCCATTTCGTCGAATCCAGATGTGACTTCCTTGCCAGCTCCTTTGTTCGCATACCAATCAGAGTGTTCTTCTTATGCTCCTTCTCACGGGGCCGCTTCTTTGGCTCTATCTGATGCACCAATGACTTCTGTGGCTCCATTTGGGGCCGCTTCTTTGGCTCCATCTGATGCACCGATGACTTCTTTGGCTCCATTTGGGGCCGCTTCTTTGGCTCCTTCGTCGGCTCTTCAGTCATCTCCTCCTTCGGATGCTCAAAGATCTGACCTTCTAACAGCATTGACGCTGAGGCGGCAGAGGCCTTCATAGAGTGGAGAACCTCTCGCAGAGGTCCAACTCTCCTTCCCATCTCCTTATACGAAGACAGAGCTATCTCAATTAGTGACTGTATGCCCTGAAGCGCACCCTCCAATCGCCCCATTGCGGTTGCAGTGGACTGGGCAGCCATCCTTGAGGAAGTGGAGGCAGGTTGGTTGGGAGTCCTCTTGATTTCCGGCCTCTCCGGCCTCTGTCGTCGTGGAGGAGGGGCCCCTGAGGTTGACGAAGCAAGGAGAGATGCCTCTCCGGCCATGGGGCTGATTACGTCGACGAGTTCCTCCCCTACTTGAAGATTGTAGAACACTCCCGTCCAATAGTCGGCCATACGGTACTTCTTCTGTGCACCTTTCTTCACCTCTGTAATGAGGGCCCCACTTCCTAGCCATCTTTTTGCCTGTGGGCTGGTAGGGCCCATGACAGGATGGAAGATTGTCGTGTGCTCGAAAAACTAAATCTGCATAGTAAACAGATGTATACATTATAACAATGCGCGGTTGCCTTAGTCGACTATAAGCTCAACACGAATTGAACTATGGTCGTCTCTAAAAGAACACGACTATATACCTAGTCGTGTTCCATCATACACGACTATAAATATAGTCGTGTTCTATAATACACGACTATATATATAGTGGTATTGTATGAGACTTTTTCTCGATCGAGGACTATGAATGCTACATACCTGAAGGACATATGCGGCGCCATTTAGGCATCCACCGCCCAGGCACTCTCCTTGCGATCTCGCACCAACTAGTCTGCTCGTATGGGTTATACCAGAAACCAACATCTTATGTATAGCCCCTGCCCAATTGTATGACCTCAATCTTGGGAGGTCGTCAATGTAACGGTACAAAGAGGGATGAACCGCTCTAGTGCTGTGTGGAAACAGCACCGTGCAGAAGAGGAGGCAGATGATCATCCTCGCAATGTCCTCCTCTTCCATCTTCAGTTCGCCCGCGCTAAGGTTGTCTATGATTTCCTCAAGGTGTGGAATTTCCGCTCTCCTCGCGGCGAAGTACTTTCTGAAGAATTGACCTTCCGGTCGGCGTGTCAAGGAGGGGAGGACCTCAACTCTTTCGCCCTTTGCGGGCGATCCGGTGATAAGGGCAACATCTTCCTCTGTGAAATGTAGCGTCCTACCCTTGATATTGAAGACCTTCGCCGACTCATCCCAGTACCTGACCAAATGGTCAAGGAGGTTCCGAGATACAACTACGTCCTCACCTTCAAAAATGATAGCGAAACCAGCCTCTTTGATCACTTGGGCACATCTTTGGTGACGCTGTAGGAGGGCCGCACACTTTTTCATCGCTCCCGGTTGACAACACGTCTTCAGTGCCGGTCGCGCATTATATGTTCTCTTCACTGGTCGGTCCATCGGAGCCTTCCTTTTCCTGCCCCTCTGATTTCGCTGCCGAGGTGCCAAGACAAAATCATGATCCTCCTCCTCTTCCGATGGTATTTCCTCCATAGACTCATGTCTTTTTTTATCCATCTGCAAGGAGTGAGGTATAGTGGTCAGTAGAAAAGTCTCCTCGGTGTAACCCGAAAATATAAAAGTCGTGTCGTCACGGACACGACTAGATACAAAGTCGTGTCTACTACAGACACGACTTTATAGTTCATAGTAAAAATTAAAAATTCAAATGTCGGACCTTATGAAACTAAAATCAGTAAGGATAGTTGTAACTTACCGCAGTTTAGTCGTCTGTATGTGTGTATTTCCTCGCAGGTGCCTTTCACAGTCTTCCTCGCCGTCAACCGAAGCTCAATCCGGTCAATCCGCCGGTTGCATGCAGGCGGAGGGAGCCGCGGGGGTCTTCAGAAGGTTGAAGATCAGAAATCCCGACGGATGCGCTTCAAATCGCCGCCTTTGTCCACTCTCCCTCAGTCGTGTCGTCGAAATCCAGCAGGGGGGCAGCTCGATATCGAGATGGGGAATGCGAATAGGCTCGAACTCGTCCGTGTATTCCGCCGGTTGAATCACCGCTCCAACTCGCCGGTCGCCGGTGACGTCGCCGATGTATATCGCCGGAGAACTTCACCCTTTTTTCATGTTGTACACAACACGCCTCTTCGTACAGTGTTAGCACGAAAAAATAGAAGAAAGGGCATTTTGGGTACTTCAAGTCCAGATTCTGGGTCATATGAGATTTCACGGGAAAAACCTGGTAATATGGGAATATTAAATTTGGCGCCAGGTAATATGGAAAAAACTCCAAAAAGTATTCTGATCGGGAGTTTTCAGGTGGGTTGATACTCATGGCTTGGCAGGGACAATTTCTCGAGGACGCTACCAAGATGTTGGAAGATGAGTTTTTGAAGCGCTTTCCTACTTGGTTGCCTTGAGGATAAGGCGGAAGCGGAGTGTGGTGAAGTGTTGTGTACCTCAGCTTAGGGGCAGGATCTATTTTAGGACGTATTACTTTTCCTTTATAGGACTTACCATTTTAGGATTACTCAATAAGCTGATGGCCAGTCAATAAGCTGTAATACAGGAGGGATTGGGATTTGATTGCGATATGCTTGTAACAGACCAGCTGATGGCCAGTCAGGGCACGTGGCCCATCAGCTGGCACATCTCCCTAGGGAGCCACACCCTTCTTTATAAGGGGAACTCCCTCTCTTGTAATTGTTATGAAATAAGAAACTATATTTTCTTCTTCCTCCTTCGTCTTCTCCTTTCCTTTCACCATTTGAAGCTTGGTACCGCTTGTGGTTTCATCGAGACACAACACCATACTAGTCAGTTTTTGGCATGTAGGCCATTATTACAAAGTTTATGCAAAAGCAAAGATAAATAATTCTTCTAGATTCCACTTCTCGATCTCCATGTCCAACTAAATTTCTAATCTAATCCTTGTCTTCACTTGCATCACAGGATGAATGAATACTCCGAAGAAATACTTAGTATGACGCAAAAACCATAGAAACGGTAACTGATGTGAATTGTAATTTATTACTCACAAGTGCACGAATCTTGTATAGAATAGTAGCAAGGTCGATCCCACAGAGACTTGGATTTTTAATTTAACCTAATTCAAAATTTTACTTAACTAATTTGACAGAAAAAACTTTAGATAATTAGTCAAAACAAAGAAAAATTAAAGATAAATTTTTCTATAGAAATTCCAAAGCATCAAATCCACCACTAATTAAATTAATTCTATCTCCTCTCAATTTAATAAATTGTAGTTGATATAATTAACATGTTCCTCTCAAACACATGCTCAAATAATCATGTAGACTCTTCTCGGGCGTATGCACATAAATAGTTAAAGGCTTGATCAATAAATCCCTCTCGAGCATAGAAACTATATAAAATTTAAACTTTATTCAAAAGCACCTCGGAGTGCGTACATTCCTCTCAGACATAAGCATTCCTCAGCTTAATTTCATACAAAATTCTACTCTACCCTCTCCTCAGCGTATAGAATAAAAATCGACGAAACTATCATTCAATTAATTATATGGAATAAAGTTACAAACATCAAACTAAAACAAAAATAAGATAAAGAGAGATTGAACCAATCTAATTGGGGGTTCATCTATGCCTCGGACGTAGATTAGCTAGCCATGAATGTCCGAGAAGAAAATCTCTATCTTGTATTCATTAGCGGCGCCGTGTAAAATATTGAGATATAGAACACGAGCAATCGTGATCTCAGACCGATCTACAAATCCCGAACTCCTCTCGTCCTAGTCCGATCTTCATAGCCGCACACCAAAACCTCCAATGACACGCAATGACTGCTCTTCTTGTCTTTTTTTTACTGTTCAAGGTACTGTAGTACTGTTCTCTCGCCTTCTTCCCCGAGTTGACCTATGTTTTTACTGTAGCAAACTAAAAAAACAGTTTTTTTTCTTTCTCTTCCTTCCGTCTCCCTTCTTCTCTGGTTCTTGGTGTGAATTTTAATTTATTACTTGTAAGCGCACGAATCTAATATAGAATAGTGGCTACAAGGTCGATCCCACGGAGGCTTAGAATTAATTCAACCTAATTCTAGACTTTACTTAACTAATTCGAAGGAAAAAAAACTTTAGACAAGTAATTAAAACTTAAGGAAAATTAATAGTAAACCAATATGTAGAAGTTTCAAAGCATCGAATCCACCAGTAATTAAATCAATTCTATCTCCTCTCAGTTTCATGAACATGTAGTTGATGTAATTAATGTGTTCCTCTCGAACACATGCTCAAAATAATCATGCAGACTCGTCTCGAACGTATGCACTTAAACAATTAAAATAATGATAATTAGAGACTCTCTCTCTGGGGCATAAAAACTATATAAAAATTAGAACTTTATTCAAAAGCACCTCAAAGTGTGCACGTTCCTCTTGAACATGGGCGTTCTTTAGTTTAATTTCATACAAAATTCTACTCTAACCTCTCTCATGTGTATAGAATAAAAATCGATGAAACTATCATTAATTTATATGGAATAAAGTTTCATACATCAAACTAAAATAAAAATAAGATAAGGAGAGATAGAACCAATCTAATTACAGCTTCATCTACGCCTCGAATGGGGTTTGGCCGGCCATCGATGTTATTTTCACTATTCATGGCACAGTAGCACTATTCACCTAACACTGTTCACAAATATTGTAGTAGTGAATTGTAGCAACGTACTGTAGTAGAGTACTATTCATGCTAACACTATTCACCCATATTGTAGCAACCGAAAACAAACTCCCCTTCTTCTCTATTCTTGTGGTCTTATATAGGGTCTCAATTGAGAGCCTTAATCTCCTCCTTTCCCAATTTGGATTGATCCCAATCTTTTCCAAATCTTCTCGTCCAAATTTCAACAGCTTTCCAATTCTAGTGGTTTCCATATCTGGGGTCTTCCAAATCAAGCACGGCTTTCTAAGTTCCAACCTTCCAAATCCGGACCTTCTTGAATCAGGCCATCCTCCTTCAACGGATTTCATTTAGATGATCTATTCTTTAAAACAGATATCGTGCTATCTTTTAGTGAAAATCAAAGGCCCCAAGAAGTTCTAACTTTGATCCTCCGCATTAATGCATTTTGAAGCTTTTAAAACCTGCTACAAGCCTTCGCAACCGTCAAATATTCTATGTATTGATTTCTTCATATAAAAATCCATTTGACAAAAACTCCATTATCTGCAACTCGAGCTCATGAAACCTAAAAAAATTAAATTTAATTCAATTTAGACACATAATAAAATATAATCTCATTTAATAAATTAATGCATCCAAGTAAATCAATTAAGCACAATTATCAAATAATTGGTATAAACTCCTAATTCTTTGCTTAATGCCAATAACCCAATTATCTTTATTTTAACTAGAAAATTATACTAGCAAATAGGTATGAAGGCATATATAAATGTGTATATCTTGTGTATATCAGTTCTTCTCCTCCTTTTATAACTACAGCCTCATCCCAAAATCCCATCCAAAACTCAAATTAGATTCGAGCCCATCCAAATCCGGGGTTTCCAAGTCAAGCACAACTCCAAATCCAGGTTGATCTACGGAAGAAATCCAAATTGACCACGCTTCTACAACTCTCAATTGAAGCTTTCCCGTGTCTAAATCTTCCCAAGTTGTCTTCTCTATTTAGCTCGAGCGACCAAGCGCTCGAATAGAAATGGTCGTTCTTTTTTTTGGGTTAATCAAAACCCGTCGTCTCAATCTCTTTTGTTAGATTTCATCTCTGCAGTTATTTACTTAAAAATAAGTACCCGTCTTTTCTTTAGTACTGATCAATGGCATAGATCTTCTTTGCACTTAATCTTCCGCTTTAGCGTATTTTGGAGCTTTTAAAACTCGCTATAGGCCTCGTAACTGTTAGACCTTCTATGCATTGATTTCTTCGTATAAAAATCCATTTGACGTGCAAAAACTCCATGATCTGCAACTCGACGTACATAAAAATAATTAAATTTAAATTAGACGCGTACTAAAATAAAAATCTATTAAATCCAATTAATGCATCTAAATTGTTCAATTAAGCACATTTATCAATTATTCCTATTTAACAAAAATTTACACTAGCAAACTAAGTAAAAGAGGCATAAAAATGTATATATTTCATGTATATCAGTAACAAGGTTCAAGATGACCACAAAGGTAAGGATTCAATATAATATAAAGGGGAATTTATATAAAAAAGCATCGAAAAAAAAAATTTTACCAAAAAAGCGCACTGTAGCAAATAATTCCCAGAATGGTGTTCTGACAAGCCACGCAGGCGCCAGCGTGGCTTTTTTTTTTTAACCTACCCGAAAGGCGTCGGTTCAACCGACGCCTTTAAGGTTAGCATAAAGGCGTCGGTTGAACCGACGCCTTTCAGTTTATAAAGTAAGGCGTCGGTTGCACCGACGCCTTTCTGTTATAAAGGAAAGCGTCGGATCAACCAACGCCTTTCATGTTACAGAACCGACGCCTTGCAAACACTTGTTCAAAAAAAAAAAAACCTAAAGGCGTCAGTTGAACCGACGCCTTTCAACCGACACCTTCAAAATCGCCTTTCTCTTGAGGACGAAATCTACAATTTTTCAAACCTGATAAACACACACATCACAATACAACATCACAACCTAATAACAAGATAAATTTTGAACCAATAATACAACATGACGCAAAATATATACAAAATATATTACACGATATCAAACTATTACAAATGTATTTATAAAATTACAAGAAGTGTTTATTCAATTCTCCCCAACCTATTCCTACCCCGTCCTCGTTCTCGAACTTGAATATCCTCAGGCTCAACGTCAGGTAAAGCATCTGAAGACGAAGCTGCCTGACGTTGAGCACGAAGTGCACGCTGTCGCCGAGTATATACTTTCGAAGAAAGAGGCCTCTCAACTTGCTCCAGCGGGGCATCTGGAACAACAGGTGATGGGGTAAAACTTCTCGTGTCAGCTGATGATGTCACAATGTCGGGTTCTGGACCAGCCTCCAATCCTGGAATCTCAGTAACAACTGGGCGAAGCAATGGCAAACTCGCAAGAACATGTCCAGAGCGATCGTGTAGCGTCTGACAGGCCACTAGCAAGCTCTCATATGATTGGTCCACCAAAGCTCCCTCCGTCTGGTCAAATGTCTGTCGTGCAAGAGTAAGCTAGAAAGAAAAACACAGGTATGTTATCTACTCACTACAAAACACTAGTGAATAAAATCAAATATGAAGTTAATGATACTCACCAACGCCCGCTCAGTGTCGCCTCTTGGTTGATATAACATATCCGGCTCATGCATGGGTGGCATGATAAGTCTCCTAGTGATGCTCAAATACCATCTCATGTATGCATCTCGCTCAGTCATAGCAGGCTCCCCTTCAACGAGAGTGATCGTCCGGTCGTCCCATCTAGTAATGTAGGCCGCATGATGCGACCTCCAATCAAAATTACCTCGGCCTCGGCGCGATACTCGTTCAATGAACTCAACCATAAGAGGGGGGAAAACTTGTTCAAATCCAAATTGTAACATGACCCGATCCGGAACATGCATCTCGACGATGTCCACACATATAAGCGGCGTCCTAGATAGCCACACATGCGCTCCATCCGTACAAATTCCAGGTAATTGTGCTAACACATCATCATGATATGGTTGCCATATTACCTACACAACATATGAATATGATACTTTACTTTTTGGTGAAATGTACATTTGTCATATTCATAACGCATGCAATATAAAGGAGTAATACCTGGCCGGATCGTTGATAGTCCAACTCCGATCTATACAACGCCAAGACACTGTGAGGATTCACAGTTTTTGTCTTCTTGGCATTCCACCTAACATAACGAGGATGAGGAATAAATTATCTAAAATATAACATCATCAAATACCTTTAAGAAATAACACATACCGAACTCCTAACGGTGATAAACCATCTAGTGGAGTGCTCCTAATGTTTGGACGACCGACATGCAACCTCTCCCACGACCATAACTGTTTGCCACATACACACCCAACATGAATCAAATGTTATACTTATGAAAAATATACTAGTCAAAGATAATTGATGGTTTACCTGGACAAGGGTGACGCACCCGGCAATCCCTGATGTGCTTGATTGACAAGCTTTTCCCAACTCTCTGTACAGGTAAGCGAGGGTGGCACTACCCCATGCATACTGTCCCGCAGTGTATAAATCCTCTAACAAAAGAAGATACATCGGGTGCACATGGCTACTGCTGCTATCGGCAAATATAGTGCTACCGACCAAATAGAGTAAATATGCTCGTGCATGTTGCTCGACTTCAATCTCTGTGGCATCTTCCGACAGGCGACTGAACTGCTCTCTCAACCACAACAGACTTACCCTAGTTCGTCCTTTCAATGATTCGCGTGGAGGTACCTGTCCAAGAAGGTGCAAGTACACTTCATTCCAATCAATTCCCACAGTCGAGCAACACACAGCAATGCCGTCAACTCGGAGTCCGAGAAGTACTGCAACATCCTGTAATGTGATCGTCATCTCCCCCAAATGCAAGTGGAATGTTTGTATCTCCCTCCGCCATCTCTCAACTAGGGGGGTGATGAGAGCCCTATCAATCCTAATGACTGTAATCGTATGAAATCACCAAATCCAGCCATCTCAATGTACGGCAAAATGCGCGCATCAACTAGCCAATGACGCACATTTTGCCAGTGCTCGGTGCATTCAATGCACCCGGGATCCTATACAATTTGCATGGATGGAAAATTGTTAAATATATGTACAAGTGTAAAACTAAGGAGATAATGATTATGCACATACCTCTCCCCTCCATATGCCATCAAATCTGTGAGTGCTCTGCTCTGTCAGGACGGAGGGATCAATCGGTCCTGGATCCATAATATCTACAAAGAAACGAACAATTAATCATAACTTCAAAGAATGTGGAAAACAAGTTAAGTTACATATTAAGATCATTGTATGCAAGTACCAATCAGCAGAAGGTGTGTTTTGGCAATGACGCCTGTTATGACCAACTTGGTTGCAATTCCCACAATGGTAGTGAGCTCGACCATCTGCTCTCATGCCCGCACTATCCATCGCATTATGTATTCTCCTACTGCGTGGACGACCGGGTTTTCGTGTTACCCTTGGGGGCTTCACCACATACTCAGGTGACTTTTCCTCCCAAGATCGTCGATCTGGAGGCGGATAGAATTCGGCTGCATATACCTTTCTATATGCATCAGATGTATACCAATATCCAACTAAATCGCCGATGGGTCTTCTTCGCCTCGCATGGACAACAATTAGATGACGACATGGGTGTTTGTACACTGAGGGTAATTGCAAGAACATGTATGATCGTTTACATCCACCGTATATTTTCTACCACGCATTGTTTTCACTTCATACAGTGAGAATTGATTTGGTCAGCCCACATGCTGCCAATCAGGCGCATTTGTTCTTTAATCTTCAATTCAATGGTAGGGGTGTATGGGGTTGTCATAGCCAACCCGGCCGAATGTCGCTTCACAAAGAATTTGACAATCCTGTAGAATGTGGCCGACACTAAGGCTTGCACAGGTAATGATCGAGCCCCCTTCAACACGCTATTTAGACTTTCAGCCATATTTGTTGTGGTCATTCCAAATCTTCTAAAACCATCATGAGCAAGCGACCACAATTGAGGTGATAATCCACCTTCCTCACTGAGTAGCCATTTTGCCTCTTGACTTTCTGCACCGATAAGTTTCATTTTTTCATCAAACTCGTCTACAGTAAGCACATATGCAGCTTCCCCTATCAACCTCGTCAATACATCATTTTTAAACTTCTTATGAAAATTTGCCTTGATGTGTCGGATACAATATCGGTGACAAAAATGCGGCTCTGGAAACACCTCTGGCACAGTCTTTTGCAACCCTTTATGTCGATCGGATATGATAGTGATAGATATCCTATCAAGGATAACATGCTCCTTCAACATACATAAAAACCATCTCCAGTTAGGATAATCCTCACCCGAAACAAGGGCAAATGCAAGAGGGAACAAACCCTTGTGCCCGTCGTTTGCAGTCGCCGCCAAAAGAGCTCCTCCATACTTACCTAATAGGAAAGTAGCATCAACACTTATGACGGGGAGACAATGTTTAAAACCCTCGATACATGGCCCAAATGCCCAAAACGCCTTCTCAAACCGTCGATATGTAGCATCTTCCATTTCGGTCGTCACCAACCTACACACGGTTCTCGGATTGGCATTAACTATTGCCTCCATGTACATTGGCAACAATCGATAGGACTCAACCCAATCACCATACATTGCTTTAATGGCCATATTCCTTGCCGCCCATGCTTTTTTATATGAAATATCAACATGAAAAATCTCCTTAATCCTCTCTTGAATAAGCATTGGTGGGATATCTACTTCTGCTCTAATAGAGGGTAATATATGCCGACAGACAAATGCCGCAGTACATTGTCTATGACCTGTGTCTAGCTCGGAATTTCTACAAGTGTGTTCGCCAGCATATGTCTTCACTTTAAAATCATTACTCCCCTTCCTCATTGATGCATGTACTGTCCATGGGCAGTCAGGGTATTGACATCTTGCTGTGTACTGCGTCGGATTTGTACGCAACACTTTATAGCGAACATTATGCGCTATTGAAAACTCCCTCAATGCGTGTACAAATTCATCTTTATTGTGGAATATTTGCCCCACATATATTGCTTCCTCATGATATGTCTCCTCATGCAAACCCCGATTTATTGCCCCATCTATTTCTTCATCAGTTAGTCGCGCCCACGTGGGCTCCTCCTCGTAAGGCAATTCTTCCTCAAAATCATCCAAGTTATCCGTAGCAATTGCGATATCCACCAAATCATCTCCCTCATTTTGAACCATCTCTTGCACACTATCCACTCCTCGTACATCTTCAACATTAACCTCAGGTGAATTAGGCACCCACTCATCATTTTCCCCATCCTCTTCCTCATTAATATTTCCCTCTTGCCAACCACTTGAACCAGGGTAAGTATAGGGGTTACGAAATGATGTTTGTGTGTCAAACAATTCACCACCTCGGGCCATGCCAAGATTCATTGCTTCATGAGCTTGAGATGTGTGCCTAAATTATTCAAAATATAACTTATATCATAAATAAACAATTCACTTAGTCGTAAGTTGAATGGTCAAACTACATTTTGTAAATAAACTTACCTCCAACTCGGCGAAAGTTGAGGTTCGTTGCACGCTAGTGATATAGACAAATCATCTTCTTCATTATCTTCCACACGCCTTCCTCTAGAATTTTCACTCGACCTATTTCTGCGAGCACTCCTACTTGTGCCTTCGCCGTCATTTGCAAACCTAGGCATGCGCGCCTCTTTTTCTATAAATAGCTCGAAGCTAAACACACGAGGCGCAAAATAGAGCATGACATACATAGAATTATCATCATCGATTGGTATTACGGTAGTCCTTGTTCCCAAAACAGGCATCTTGTACTTCATACGAATTTTCCACAATCTTTGATCCCATCCCAATTTATTGACCACTTGCATCTCTAGTTCATCGTAAGTACTTGGCTTATTAATCAATAATCCTACGCTTTCACTGCCTTCGTATTCACCTCTATCAATTCTACCACCCTACATCAACACAAACGGAACCATTTCTCCCGCCATCTTTTCTCACAAAACAATTAACAAACACTAGCTAATTATTTTCAAACCATACAAAAGCTAAATCAATACATCAATATGTATTTTAAACGGATATTAAACGTATATTACCGGTGAGACGGAGCGGGGTGACGACTGGCCGAGGCGTCCGCGGAGAGAACGGCGGCGACGGCGGCGGCGGCGTCGGCGGGGCGAGAGAGGGCGACGGCGGCGAGGGCGAGAGAGGGCGACGGCGGCGTCGGTGGGGCGAGAGAGGGCGACGGCGGCGTCGGTGGGGCGAGAGAGGGCGACAGCGGCGTCGGTGGGGCGAGAGAGGGCGACGGCGGCGAGGGCGAGAGAGGGCGACGGCGGCTGCGAGAGAGGGCGACGGAGACGGCGACGGCGGAGAGTTAGGGATCGGTGGGGAGGAGACGGAGTCCGCGCGGGCGAGCGGCTATATACGAAATGAAAGGCGTCGGTTCAACCGACACCTTTCTGTTATAAAGAAAGGCATCGGTTGAACCGACGCCTTTCTACGTTATAAGAGAAAGGCGCCGGTTCAACCGACGCCTTTCTGTTATAAAGGAAGGTGTTTTGCTAAGGTAGTAATCGGTTGAACCGACGTCTTTTGGGTTAATTTTAAAAAAAAAGCCACGCAAGCGCCCGCGTCACGCGGGCGCCTGCGTGGCTTGTCAGAACACCATTTCGGTAAATATTTGCTACAGTGCCACATTTTGGTAATTTTTTTTTTCATGATTTTTTATATAAAATTCCCTAATATAAACTTGAACATCGGAATATCCATGAATAGGAATAAGAGAATTTTATAAATTCAAGGGACATCAATACCCAATAAATTTTAGAACTGCCAAAGTGCCTGAAGATTAACAATTTCTGCTCTCAAATGTTTGCAAGCATTCTATTCTTGCCATGCCTGAGAACCCTAGCCTGCTATTTATTTAGGATACGGGCCCCATCGGTGCTCACAGATACAATGGGCAGATACTATCAGACCTTTCGTGATGTCTAACCACCGTAATGATGTACGTATATTCCTCTCTTTGGATGGGAGCCTTGCAAGGTTCTAAAATATTCCAGAGATCTCGCAATATATAACATGGCTAGCTGAGCATACTATGAGTCCACATGAGAGAGAGCCTTGCAAGGTCCATGTGGAGAATTTCTCAACAGTGTGTGCAAAGCTAGAGGTGTTGCAACAACCTATGGGAAACTAACTTTCTTGCTTCCAACCGATTTGCAAATAGCAGAAAAAGATCAAAGTTCTCAATAATACTGATATGCAACACATGATTAAAATTTGATTAAACACTGTTGAAGAAGAACTATTGAATAATTGACTATCTAGTGTAACACCTGAAAAATTTAAATCTTTAATGCAGGTGGTTGAGATGGCTGGAGCTGATGTTGAGGTGCTTGAGGTAAGCTTTCCATCGCCACCAATTTGTGAAATTTGGAATTCCGAATAAAAAGTTTTGATCGTGTGAAAATTTTGTACGTGAGCATGCCCTTAGTGAACAACGTGACCCACAACATTCTTTTTAGAATATCTCCTAATAAACTTACAACTTAAATATATAACAATATGTCATTGGAAATCTCTCGCAAAGCCGGTCGTAATAGTACAAACAATCAATTCCATGTACGGTAACAAAAGTTATGTAATTTGCAAGTCACTGCCATTTTTATGAAAAAAATCCTACGACAACTCATCTGTCGTTGGATGACTTGTCATAGGATACAACAACCCAAATCCATATAGGTTTCGCCAAAGTTATCTTTACAAAAAGGATATAAATACTTGTTTATCCCTCTCTAAAGCATGTTTTGACATACCCTAAACTTGAACTCAAAGAAGGCTAGGGCTTTGAAGAGGAAAGAAGAAGAAGGATTTGGCTTGAAGTTCTTGAGAAAGAGGCAGGAAAGCTAAATAACCGCACATAAAAGTCAATATCTCCTTGTGATTAGCCTAGAGTATCAATTGTATGGCCTATAGGAATTGCATGCTAGAAATTATTGTATGTTTATGATTTGATTCGCTTGTGTCATGGTTAATCGCATGCTTAGTAGTATGATTTTGGTTATATTTCTTAAGTAGTGAGATTTATGCGATATGAATGACATGTCAGCATGAAAAATGAACGTCGAAGAGTAAAGTACGCCTCTTTTACTTTGAAAATATGATTTTGACTATGGATGATGTCATGAAATGTATATGTATGGAATTTAAATCATTTATATTGATGAAATTAAGATGTATCATTCATAAAATATTATTAATGAATAGGTTGCTAGATGTGCTTCTAATCCTCATATAAGAAAAGTAGAATTAATGAATACTCTGATAGGGAAGTAGAATTTTGTCCTGACATGTTTCATTCTTTGTAGGAGTGTACGACAAGTCCCAACAACATGTGGGGACATAATTCTACTTCAAGTAGTAGGACGACTTATCATTGAACAATTATGAATAGATTGATAAAATGCATCTGTAGAAGTGTCTAAACCATTAAATAAAATATCATATGGTTTAGTAGAAATAGTATGAATGGTTAAATCCTGAAAAATATTTACAAGTTCAACGACAACTGATATATACAAAATATACACCTTTTTATATACCTTTCTACCTTTTTGTTAGTCATAATTCCTAGTTAAAATAAGGATAAATATTGTTTATTAGTGCTATGTTTATAATTAGGAATTTAATAAGTAATTGCTTTTAATTGATTTAATAGAGTTATATTTTATTATGCATCTCAATTGAGTTTAATTTTATTTATGTAGGTTCCATGAGCTAGAGTAATGGTTTGTTTGAGTTATTGCGCGTCAAAAAGATTTTTATGCAAAGAGATCAAAGATCCTGTAGTTAAGGAGGTGTTGGCTGGTTTTAAAGAGCCCAATTTATTTAAAACATTGAGATCACGTGCAGAGAAGATCTAAGCCACTGATTTACATCCCAGAAGACTACGAGTTTTGCCTTTTAAGTAAAGAACCGTTCAGATTTGATCCGGCGGATGAAGATTGATCATTTCAAATGTAGTACCCTCTCGCAAGTATGCACGGCTCTGTGAATAGGCGAGTATAGAGGGTTGTCGTACCTCGGGGATGGATGGATAATTCTACAAAATTCGAGAGAAAAAGTTGTTGTTTTTAATCAAATATAAGAAATTTTAGTAATTAATTTTAGTTATTTAAAGCGAGCAAACTAATGTAGAGAAATTCTAAGGCACCGAATCCACCACTAATTAAACCAATTCTATCGTCTCTCTTTCGTAAAATTCGTAGTTGATGCAATTAACGTATTCCTCTCGGACATACGCTAACAAAACAAACTAATTATGCAAACTCCTCTCGACCGTAGGCACTTAAGACAATTAAGGCAATTAAATTAGAAGTTATCTCTCTCGAGCATAAAATCAATGAAATTAAGAACTTTATTGAAAAACGCCTCAGTTTGCACACGTTCCTCTCGAACACGGGCATTCTTCGGATTAATTCCACAAAATCTACTATACTCTCTCTCGAGCGCATAGAATAAAATTCATTGAAACTAACATTAATTGCGGAATAAGAGTTCATACATCAACTAAATAAAATAGAGAAAGAGAAGATAAAACTGATTTAATTAGGGCTTCATCTATGCCTCAGACAGGGTTTAGCAGGCTATCGATGTCATCTTATTGTAGCAGTCACTGTTCATCATCTCTCCTAATCAGCCTGGTTTTTTTCCTATAGCAACTGCTGGAAAGCAGCCCTTCTTCACGTCTAAAATCAGCACTCTTCTGCAATCAGTCGTCTTTCTTGAGGACTCAGTCTTGCATCTCCCCCCATTTCTCAGTCGGTTGTTGCTCTGTTTATAGAGACTACAAGGCAATCCTCTGTTTTCCGAATCAAAACCCTTCCAAATCCAAATCTCGTCCAATTAGCAGTAAAAATCCAACTTTAAACATTCTCAAAACAGAGCCGATGCACCCAAATTGTGAAGCTTTCCCAATCTAAACCAAATCAGACCCTTTTTTACTCTTCAATCGAATCAAAATTAGGTAGATTACTTTTCTGAAATGGATTTACCTCTCAGCATTCCTTGATTCGGCTCCTTCACATGACTTTCCAAATCCAAAACTATTCCTTCTGTTGTATTGTTCACAATCTGCTCTCGATCGGGTTCTCATCTACAATGCCCTGCCGTGACCGCCATCGCCTCGCCGTCACTCTCACCGTGAGCCTCACCATCGAACCACCCCCAAGCTCGAGCCCAAGCCACCGTCTCTTCTTCATTAGCTCTGCTCGAGCGCTTTGTTCTCACTGAACACCCGAGATTCGGCTCGGGTTCTTTTCTTTTTATTTTTTTCTCCTGACCGAACTGATGAGCCGGTTCAGTTCTCTTTCTTTTTTTTATTTCTTTCGCTTGGGTTAAGACCCATTGTAGCATCTTCATCCGTCGGATCTAATCTAAATGGCTCTTCATTTAAAATCAAAACTTGTAATCTTATGGGATGTAAATCAGTGGCTTAGACACGTTATCTTAATGTTTTAAATAAATTGGGATCTTTAAAACCCGCCAATGCCACCTTAACTATCGGATCTTTGATCACTTTGCATTAAAATCTATTTGGCGCGCAATAACTCAATAAACCACAACTCGAGCCCGTGAAACCTACATAAATCAAATTAAACTCTATTAAATCTAATTAATGCATCTAAATAAATCAATTAAGTGTAATTATTTATTAAACTCCTAATTACAAACATAACAGTGATAACTAATACTTATCCTTATTTTAACTAGAAATTATGACTAATATATAGGTAGAAAGGCCTATAAAAATGTGTATATTTTGTATATATTAAATACCCCCACACCTACAATTTGCTAGTCCTCGAGTAAAACACAAAATAAAAAACAAGAATAAAAAAACAGCTCGAAAATAAATGATTGCCATTGTCATAGGGAATCATTATTGCATTTAGCATATGTAATAAGCCTTTTAAACCCCTAGGTGTCCCTGGCTGGATGAGTGAAGTCTCATGAGGGTTTGCAGCCAGGCTACCCACAAACATGTATTTATAAAATTAACATTATTTATCTAAGTGCGAAAGAAATCAAACCAAAACACTATAAAACACACAATCCTATTTTCCCATCAAATACACACCACAATACTTAAGAAGACTAACCACATGTATTTGCATTTATAATCAACTAGAATATAGAAGCAAGTGGTTTTATTCTACACCTTCATCTTGAAAATTTCTTCTCACTATGATATGTTATGATAATTTAAATAGTAAAGTGTAGAACATTCTAGCAATACACTCCAAATTTTTGTTTTATACATATCCAGTGTGACCCATTAGTCAAAGTGCATCAGAATCCACAATTTCATCCCAATCTCTAGGTTCATGATAGAACAAAGGTTTACGCTTCCGAATGCATCGTTAATCGGAGAGTGGGAATTACTTGGCGCAAGGTCCGTGAAGTCAGGTGATCGTTTAATATTTAAACCCTTGCAAATGCACAAGGCAATTGTACTACAGTGAGTATTTAGGGTTGTTGAACCTCAGGGACGGATAAATAATCTACCAAATTTAAGAGAAGGAAAGTTGTTTTACTTTAATCTAAGAAAACAGTAAACTTTAGCTAATTAAACGAGTCGTACTTATGCAGAAAAGAATCAAGGCTTTCTTTTGTATAAATTCCTAATTGGCTAGCGTATTCTTGGTCGGGCATATACTTGTCAATTCAAGATATTGTGCTCTCTCAGACGTAACACATAAAGCAATTAAAACATGGAACTGTGATCTCTCTCTCGAGCATAAACCAATGAAACTTTATTGATATATAACACTTCAGTCTACTCACGTTCTGGTCGGACATGCAAGTATTCTTTCGGATTAAAACTCACAAGAATTCACTCTAGCCTCTCTCGAGGACATAGAATAAACCTCAATGAATTATCATTAAAACCATAACAAAGATTCATACACCAACTAATATAAAAGTTAAGATGAGAGAAAGAAAACGATACAACAAATCTATTCGGGCTTCATCTACACCTTAGAAAGAAGTTTAGCCAAGCATTGGGAGAGAAACAAACATCTTCATTATCATCTTCTTCTTCTTCTCTTCCCTAGCCTCCAAGGTGTTTAAGATCTAATTTCTAATGCTCAAAACGTCCCCCCTTAAGGCATGTATATAGGGGTGAAGAGAAATCACGAAACCCCCTTCCAAATTGGACTCAAAATAGGGCTTTTTTAAAGTTTGCTGCATACGGTGATTGATCGCTACAGTGCCGATCAATCGCTTATTGTTCATCAATAAACTCCAGCAGATACGATCGATCGAAAGGTGATGAATGATTGCGAAAATCTCATTTTTTTGCTCAAGTGATCGATTGCCTCATTTGTCGATCGATCGGTTACTATTCATATTCTGCATCACAATCTTCCAATGGTCATAACTTTTCGCTCCGAACTCCGAATTGTGCGCAGTTGGTGGCATTGGAAAGATGACTTCTTGAACTTTAACATGAAGCTGAATCAGTCCAGTCCGATATATGTACATGAAGTAATTAAAGATTCATCCATTAGAGTCACTTTTTACCATGTCTGCAGCTTACGCTTATTTTTCCTACAAAAACTAAAAACTACATTAAAGTATCACCAAAATATAATCAAACACTAACATAAACATAAGTTTAGGATCTAATAAAATGCATAATTTGAGTATATATCACCAGGGTAAGCTATCGATTCGAACGCTGGTTCATAGGGCGGCAAGTTCATCCTGGGCTGACGATCCATGGCAACCTGGCTAGGGGAGGCACACAGTTGTGTGCTAGCGGCACCAGGTGGTAGGATATTCATCAGGTCGAAAGGTCCAAACATCGCATAGGCCGAAAAGACGTGAGCTTGTTACTGAGGAGAGCCCTGCGTTGTAGCAGAGGCATGGCCCTACAGCACTGGATGTTGCAGAGGAAAGCCATGCGGATTAGCAGACGAGTGGCCCTGCAGCAATGGATGCTACAGAAGGGAGCCCTGTGCTGCCACGGAGGAAGACCCATGTGGCGCTGAAGGCTGTTGGTGCTCCATGTCAGAGGCCGATGACGGCGTTGTGGCTAGCAGACGCTCAAGGATGGTCTGTTGTATGGTCTGCTAACTGAGGTGCATGGATCGCATCTCTACTGTAAATTCTGTAAGGGCCTGTAGCAGAGCTGAATCCATGGCGGAGGAGGGGGCGGCCTGGGCTTGAGACGTTGGCGCCTCCTCATTAGACTGGGTCGAGGGACCCTCCTGGGTGTCCGTAGCTTTCTTTCGAGCCATAGTGACGGAAGCAAGGATTCGATTGCTTCAATAGGAGTGTTGTGCACCCTGAGTGGATGCACAATAACCGGCGGCTGGGGCGCGGAAGGGGATAAGAAGAGAGAAGAAGGAGATAAGAAAACTAGGGTTTCATTCTTCATAATCAAAATAGGGCAAGACGCCCATAACATATAGGCTCGTAGCCAGGCGCTGATGGGCCTAAAACACAATGCGCCAATTTGGCTGAAGCAATGGGCACCAAAGAATGTTGCCGATGGGGCAATAGATTAACGTAAACTATATCCCCAACTGAGAACTCCTGATCCATATGAGAGCGATCATATACCTGTTTCATCCGGTTTTGGGCAACTGTGAGGTTAACCTGGCTCTGATACCAACGTTGTGCACCCTAGATGGATGCACAATAGCCGGCGGCAAGAATAGGGAAAAGGAATGAGAAAAGAGAAGAAGGAGGTGAGAAACTAGGGTTCAATTCATTCATAATCCAAATAGGACAGGGTGTCCCCTACATATAGGCGTTGAGCCTGTATCTGATGGGCTTTATAGGCCTTAACACATAAATACCGAAATAACCTATCCCTAGAAGCAATGGCCCACATGGCCTTATTAAATAAAGAGATCCTAATATCTAAGGAGATGTAACATCCTTCTTCTCTATTCTTTGTGTATTCCATCTAAGAGAGAAATTTTTTCTTAGCTTTTAAGAGGGTTTTCACTCTTAAAGGTTCTTGTAATCTCTATTAAGAGAGAGTATCCAAAGTTGATAGTAGTAAATTTTGGAGCCTATGATTGGTTGGGCGTTCCCTCTTATGTGAAGATGCCCACTACTTCCCATTTTGGGGTTAAGTGTAATATGCTAAAGCAAGGAAGAACTTATTTGTGAGAAGCCAATTTTCTTTACATCGGGTTCTTTTGAAAGAGGGAAAAAAGAAAAAAAAGACTACAACTTTTTGAAAGGGCTTTAGAGTTCAAGAAAGGGGGATTTTTTGGAGGAAGAAAGAGAAATAAATAAATGATTTTTCAAGTGCAAAACATTCCTCTTGTGATAGAAAAGAAAAATCATTTATGGTTTGTCCTAATTCCTTCTTCTCTATGCTAAGGGTGAAATTTCTCCATAGTTTATAAGAGGGTTTTCACCATTTAATGTTGTTGTAATCTCTATTAAATAGAGTGTATCCAAAGTTGATAGTAGTGAATTTTATCTTTAGACCTCATAGACGTAGATGTTGCCTTGGCGGTGAACCACATTAAATTTGTGTCTCCCAAGTATTCAATGAAATATTTTTTTATTAATCTTGTTTTGTGTGTATAGTAACTTGTGCATCCTATATCAAGGGGTGTACAAGACTCACTTACATTATTGTGGGTGTGGAGAAGTGTGTATTTAACTATATTTTTTGAGTAAGTCAAATGAGAGAAAATGTGAAATTTTTCCAACAAAATTATAGGGAAGTTAACTTAGGTGAAGCATTTTTCAACTTCAAAAATCAAAATCAAAGAACATTGACAAAATTCTAGGGTCCCCTGATCTACACATGAAATATACATTTTATTATCTCCTAAACTTATGTTTATGTTAGTGTTTGATTAGAATTATTACTACTTTAATATAATTTTTGGTTTTTGTAGGAAATAAGAGTAATACACAGAAATAAGTTGAAAAGTAACTTAAATGGTTAAATCATCATAACTTTGTGTATAAATCTCTGATTGGACTGATTCAAGCTTCATGTTAAAGTTCAAGAAGTCAGCTTTCCAACGCCACCAGCTACGTGCAATTTGGAGTTCGGAGAATAAAGTTATAGCCATAAATTCATGAATAGTAACTACGATTGATCAGTCAATCAACGCGATCGATCGCCTCAGCCGCAAAATAGTGTTATTGAAGGAAACGATCGATCAGCTATCAACACGATTGACCGTATCTACTGGAGTTTTTGATCCACAGAAGACAGTAATAATGATTGATCGGAATCATACGGCATCGATCGGCAGAACGATCGATCGGTAGAAAATAATGAAGGAATTATGATCAATCGGTAGGCGAATGATCGGCAATACGGAGCAATCGATCGCCGTGTGCGGTAAACCGAAATTAAACCTATGTCGACTCGGATTTAGAAGGGGACTTTGTGGTTTCTCTTTAAACTTATAAATAGGCCTTATGGGAGAACGTTTTGGGCAACCTTGGAGAATCTAGAAACCACCTTTGACCTAAATTGGAGGCTAGAGCAAAGGAGAGACGAAGATGAAGAACATGAAGAACATGATAGTGATTTCTCTCCCAGTTTGAGGCTAAACACTTTTCCAAGGCGTTGATGAAGTCCAATAATCTAGTTGTGTAGTTTCTTTTCTCTCATCTTATGCTTTTACTCTAGTTGGTGTATGGATTTTATTGTATAATCATTGTTAATTCATTAAAGGTTTGTTCTTTGTACTCAAGAGAGACAAGAGTGAATTCTTGTGAGTTTCAATCTGAAAAATACTTGCGTATCCGAGAGGAACATAAGTAGACTGAGGTGTTATCTATCAATAAAGTTTCATTGGTTTATACTCTAGAGGGATAGATCACAATTCCATGTTTTAATTGTTATATGTGTTGTATCCGAGAGGAGAGCACTATATTTTGAGTTGACAAGTGTATGTCTAAGAGGAATATGCTAGTTAATTGGAAATCTTTATTCAAAAGAGAGAGAGAGAGAGAAACGATACACTAGTTTATTGTGGTGGATTCGAAGCCTTGGTCTTCTCCATATTGATTAATTCTCACTTAGTTTAGTTAAAAGTTCATTGCTTTCTTAGTCTAGAATCAACACTGCTACTTTCTTTTAAATTTGGTAAAATATTAATTCGTCCCTGAGGTTCGACAACCCTTTCTATACTCGCCGTAGTACAATTGCCTTGTGCACTTGCAAGGGTTTATATTTAAACGATCATCCCCCCTCCAGTCTGCCAACCTATGAAGCACAGATACAAATATGACGGCACAATATAGACACCAGGATACGATATTTTCCCCCAAAGTAGGATACGACATAGTTAATATAAAATTATTTATATAAATTTAAAATATATTTTTTGGTATTGTAGCACCACATTTTTGCCCTTAAACCTTATAAATATTATAACTACAAATTTGGGATTAAAAATAATTTTTTATTCATAATTTTTATGTAAGGAATAATCACAAAGGATGAGTGAACAAAATATTTAAGCAAAATTCAATTGTAAAAGTCAATAAAAAGCCAACAATCTTCAATAGCTCACGTAAAAATGTTGAACTATTTCGTATTTGAGGCAAAATGATTAGAGGCCCGGTAGTCTGCAACCGACTAGAGAGAGCTCTCTCCGGTCGGTTTTGTAGTTGACCCTACGATGTTTATCCGACGGTTCCTTCTTAACCCTCATCTTTAACCCTAGTTAACTCCTTACCCACTCATCCCAAAACCAGGCCGCTCGAGAGCTTCCGGTCCATCTGCCCCCGTCCTCCCTCGCCGCCCCTCCGTGCCACCTTCTGTCGTCAAGGAGCCTCCCTCCTTATCTCCCTGCCTGCAAGGGCTTCCTTTACTACTCCTCCGTCCTCAAGTCCGACTCCAAGAACCCCTTTGCATTGGTGTCTCCCGAACCCTCAAGCAAGGTCTACCATATTGTTATTTGTTCAGCCCTCTTCAACCTTCTTGATGGTTTTGGAATTGTTTCTTTGAAGATTTTGATTGACTGTTTTCGACGAAATGTAAAATTTAGAATCTTTGAGTTTGACGAAATGAATTAGATATGCAGTCTCTCTTGATGTGGAAAAATTTGGATGTTCTTGGCATGTGATGATTCAATTGGGTTTGTGTATGTAGGATGTTCTTTTGGGAACCTGGAAAGGTTCCGACTTTTTATTTCCTGTCAAGGTTTTGCTCGTGTTCATTAGCTATAGATGAATGTCGATTCTATAGAACGTGTAGTAGATTGTACAAGTATGAGAAACTGGGAAATTCTGTTTGGGTTTGCATATTTTGTTCTTGTTATAAAGAACAACTTTTGTTTGAAAAAGTTTTCTCAATATGTTATGGTATTTGACATTCCTTATTTTCCATATGCTTGCCGTAACAATGGGTGACTTCATGCTGATTGATTATATGATGTTGTTAAGAAATCTTGGAGTTGTAGTACATTTGACTGTTTAATCTTCGTTGAGCCAATCTTGGCTTCACATTTGATTTGCAAGATGTTTTGTCGTCTCTTCACCTGCTTTTCCACGTTGAGTTTGCAACAGTAGCGTGTTTTATTGATTGATACGAAAGTCGTGCTTTGCCATTTTTAAGAAGAAACACAGATAGCCCCAATTCATAATATTTATATTGTGTGAAATCTTACATTGACTTGGACATCTTTCTGACCAGTTCCTAGCCACCTTATTGGAGAATCTGAGGTAGAGGCTAATAAAGAGGGTCGTCACCTTGCAGATTTTAGATACATTTCTGTTGGCTACTCTGTGTTCCTTGAAAACAAAGAGAATTCAGCAGAACATGCAGAGAAGCAAGCAGAATTACCTTTTTGTGTTGGAGTGGAGGTAAGCTTTAATTTAGCTCAAATTAGTTCATGGGAAGGGGAAGACAATGGTCACTGCGGAGGACTGTCACCTGTTAACAAGTTGCTGGAAATTTATACTCTGCACGAATTTGATTTACTGATGACTTAACACTCCCTGCGTCCCACATTAATAGTGGGCTGCTTTTTTTGAATAAAAAATGAATAGCAATATTCCAAATATGCAGGTAACAGCAAACTTGATACCTCTTAATTCAAGCAGAGTGGCGGTTAGATTTGATACATTTAAAATATTTGGCTTGGTGAGTTGATTCTAACATGATTCGGCGGCGAATTATGTTGTTTTAGTGAAAAACTTGTGGTGCTTTGCTATAACCAAAATTGATAATTTTTTGCTCAATCCACAAGTAATCATGTATTGAGGTGCTAAAATTCAAGCTTCTTGTCTACTAGGCCTGTTAGTGGATCTTTAGCTTAAATGGAAAAAGCGCTCAAGATTGTGTTAGTGATCTTGAGAAATGTTGGTTCGAATCCACCAAGATCCAATTCAAATTTTTGGGCACACATGTTCCTAAAGTTTTTTCTCAAACCAAAGCCAAATGTAAATCACTAATCCATTTTTTTACCAGTATCATGTACTGTTAAAAAAATTACCAAATGCTCATGTACATTTTTTATCTCCATTTTTTTACTATTGTGTGTTTTTTACAGACAATAGTTACCTAATGAATTGTTCTTAAAAAGATAGACCATGGACATAGCAAATTTAAAGGCTAAAGAAGAAGAATCCACATCAAATGAGGATATGACGGAAGATTTGAAACAGACGTAAATGGTTATAACTTAAATGGCTACATGTAGATTTGAACTTTATAATCCCCCCAGAACTTCATGATTTTATTATCTCTTATTAGGACCTTGGTGGATTCGAACCACCACCTCTCAAGAAATAGAGGGGCCTCTGTTTCAAAAGTGCTTTACTAAGTTGAGCTAAAGATCCATTAACAAATACTGTTCTTTTAGAGCCTAATGTCAAATATGCTAAATGGGGAAAACAATCTTAGAACCATGCTCGTTTGATAATGATGCTTGCAACCCTAAAAAAACATTCTTTCAACCTACTCAAATGGTTATTAAGTCACAATCAAGGGAGCTGTCACTTTTTTTGAAAAAAAATGTTTTTTGAAAAAAAAAGAAAGACAAGACGGCATAGTCATGCAAGAACAACATCGACTTAATTTTTTTTACTGTCAGTGAGTTAAGCATAGAGTTCTCCTTAGGAGAAGCTGCTAATAGTTTAAAAATAATAAGCAATTACCCCCATTACTGTAGGCATTGAATGGATACACATCCAAACGCTAGAAAACAAGAAAATTTCATTCAATTTATAAACTGGCACAATTGAATTGCTAAAACACAAAAAGTTGCGCAATAAACAACAGATAAATTCCATCATTCCACATTGACCACAAGAAACCCAGAAGAAAGAACTTACTGGTGTATGGGAATAATGCCAGAAGGGTGCTGTGGCAGCTCGTCCAACTGGCTAGGATTGATGCTTGATATTGTTTTGGAAGCTCAACCAGATGCATTACCTTGATATCATGGATTGCTATTCCAAAGAGTTCCATGTATTAAAGTCAATTTCCTTATAAGCCACCTTTTTTAAGCCAAGCCACCAACCACACCAAAACATCCTCTCTCAATCAGCCCACAAAAATTATTGTGCTGATTCCACCTTAAGGAGACACCCTTCAGACAATCTTTATGGATATCATCATTGTTCAATAAAAGAATTTCATAGCTTTATCTATCAAACAACAACTGTTTCATATGAACCAGGCATAAAATCCTACATTCTCAAGATCATCATTCCTCCAACAATCATTCTTAAAGCACAGTTCCTCTAAAGTTAATTCTACCACCGCCACCGACCCATATCAGGCAGTGTTTTGAAAAAAAAATCCAAGCATAGCAACAAATTCTAAATACAAACTTATTGCCAAGACTCTAAAATCTTATCTCATAATACAATTTTCCAAGCTCCTCTTGAAAAAAAAAGACATCCAACATCTTTAAAATTCACATTAAAAGCCAAAACCCCATTTCCAAATCCACCTTTCCCAAGTATGTTTTTACTGCTGAAATTATTGGTAGCAACTTGAAGGTCTCTGAATTGGAACCGCTTCAAATTTCCAAGACATACTTCTTCCTCGTGGTGTTGGTCTGGAATGAGGTCAAAATAAATGAATCGAAAATAACAAAATGCTTGCAATATTACTTCTAACAAATTCATTGGAGATGTTCACTTACCAGTTATGTAAAAAAAATTGTTTGTTCCTTCAAAAAACAAACTAAATTAAGTTCCATTACCTTAAAATTCCGGCTTTTCTCGGCATGGGATGGCGGGAGGCGAAGCCGGCGGTGGAGGGCTCCTTTTCTCGCCGAGGAAATAGAGGAGGTTGAGGGGGGCAGAGGAGGTGGCACGGAGGGGCGACGAGGGAGGGAGGGAGATGGGTGCAGACTTCCGGCGGTAGAGGGCTCCTTTACTCGCCGAGGACATCGAGGAAGGTGAGGAGGGCAGAGCAGGTGGGGGGCGATGAGGGAGGTCGGGAGGGAGACGGGGGAGCTAGGGTAAGATGTCGGGAGGAGGGGGGGAAGGGTAACTAAGGGTTACGTTCGATTGGTTAAGGAGAAACTGTCTCAAACGTCAGATCTTCATCGTAAGGCCGCTAACAAAACCGACCGGAGAGTTGCAGGCTACCTTCTACCTTTTTCCAAATGATTATAGAGCGCTTTATGACAAACTCAGGTCGACGCTGCTTTAAATAGGGACCTGCTTTAAAAATCCTCTAATAAAGTATTTAAAAAAATCAAAAAATTATTGTTTTAAGTTAGAATATAATAAAAAAATTTAAAATCAATGATGAGAGGAGTATACTGTAACAACTCTTAAAAGGCGTTAGGAGTACACGCATTAGCCTATTCAAAATTTAAAAAGAAAAAAACCGGATCCACCGTGGATTCCTTGTGTCGCTCCTATATCTGTGACTAATGCGTATCGGACACGGTCACACGAATACTATCCCACAAATATCTAAACACCTCATCCCCACATTCATCCATATTCTTCACAGAATTTACATTCTTGGTCTACATTAATACCATAAATATCATATAGTGTAGGGCCAAATCCGTCAATTCACCGTTGAAGCGTTCCATGTGTTGTTCTCCTCCGAACAGTCCACGTTTCCACGGAAGTGGAAACTTTTGCACAGACAATGATGGAGGAGCACTAGGTTAGAATAGGACAGTACAAATATCACTAGGTTAGAATAGGAATCTGTTCTACAAATATCATTTTCCGTTAGAATGTGTGCATTAGATTTGTTTCTTGAATATCGTCACTTTTGTGTCTCCACTCTGCAAATCGGATGCGATCCCCTTTCGCCGTTTGACTCTTCGGTGCGTATTTTATTTCTTCAATTTCATTGAAAACCCTAAGATTTCGTTGAAATTAACTATTCGAGCTGTGTCCTTCTTATTTATTTGGTTCTCATATAAGTGTTTTTCTTGATTGTAGATTTTGTGTTTCTAGGTTATCTTCTTTTATTGTGGGATGTTAGGGTTGCTTATTCTTTGGGAACGTTAGGGAATCTGACGTCTTAATGAGATCCCTTTTCCATTTTTTCTGATGCATTTTCTTATGCTATCCTTATGATACCGTCTTTTCCTTTTCCAGATCTACCGGTTGTAATAATACGTGTATTCTTCGATTTCTGTTTTGTGGTTTCTACTATTGTTTCCTTGTAAATACGAAGCTCATGCTTTAAGTCTCTTTTTGCTGTTTGGTCCAAATTTGATGGGTTTAAACTGTAACAATTTTTGGGTAGATCTTTGATTCTTGTTAAAATATTAGTTATCTTGTCAAATATTACAATTGATTGTTCCAGATGTGTGTATAATTTGGAAAAAGCTTACTAATAGGCAGAATTTTAATTTTTCTGCATGAGATTATTTTCAGAAAATTTTATATAATTTTTATCTTCATTGCAGTAGATTGTTTGGGTCACAGTACACCTGAATAACCTTCATGGAAGGAGTTTCGGGGGACAGTGCAGCAGCGTCTGTCCCACTGGCTAAGTGGAAGGACGATTTCTCAAGAACATTTCAGTATTATTTGGACAAGTCGACTCCTCATTCTGTTGGTAGATGGCTTGGCACGCTTGGGGTTGCAGCAATTTATACCTTACGAGTTTACTATGTGCAGGGTTTCCACATCATTTCCTATGGTTTGGGGATCTATGTGCTGAATTTGTTAATTGGATTCCTGTCACCGAAGGTAGACCCTGAGCTGGAAGCATTGGATGGAGCTTCACTTCCAACAAAGGGATCGGATGAATTTAAGCCCTTTATTCGTCGTCTGCCTGAATTTAAATTCTGGTATTTATGCCTTGTCTACTTGGAGATAGCCCTGTATAAAGCGTCTTTTTTATTTGATTTTTCAGGTGGTTTCCTATAAGTTTGTATGGCAATTATGTTGCTATTCCAATTGTTATTGATGTGCTGGTCTTTTCTGAATACTTGGAAAGCTCTTGTGGGAATTTTATTTTCATCCTTGGAGATGAGAATCAAATCGCTTTACACACTCACTTTTTTTGATACATACACATCTCTTTAAGCACTCATTTTTTAGGTAGATTTATGGAGGGACGCTCTAGAATCAAAATGTTTTAAAATAAGTAAGACTAAGAAAGAGTGCATGGATTTTAATTTTAAGGAAGATAGCTCTATAGGTAGAGCCTTAGTTGAAATAGATGGGCAAGTAGTGCCTAGGTGTGATCAATTCCATTACTTAGGATCCATTATCCATAAAGAAGGAGATATTAATAGTGATGTGGTGCATAGGATAAATGCGGGATGGGTAAAGTGGAGGGCAGCCTCGGGAGTGTTATGTGATAGGTGTGCTCCAAAAAGGCTTAAAGACAAGTTTTATATAACAGCCATTAGGCCTGCAATACTCTATGGAGCGGAGTGCTGGGCACCAAAGAGGAGTCATATAGATGTTGAATGTAGCCAAAATAGGAATGTTAAGGTGGATGAGTGGGATAACTAGGAGAGATAGGATTAGAAATGAATATATTCGTGAGAGTCTAGGAGTAGCTCCTTTAGGGGAGAAGCTAAAGGATTGTAGGTTGTGTTGTTATGGGCATATACAAAGAAGATCAATAGATGCCCCTGTGAGAAGATTGGAAGGAATGCCTGTAAACGATGCTAAAAGAGGGAGAGGGAGAGGGAGACCTAAGAGAACTTGGATAGAGTTAATAGAAAAGGATTTTGACTTTACTATCTCTTACAAAAGAGGTAGCCCAAAACAGGCCTGAATGGAGGAGTAAGATCCATGTCGCCAACCCCAAATAGTTGGGAAAAGACACTACTTGATATTGATATTGATTGTTCTTCTCGAGCAATTTGAGGGACTTTCTGCCATCCCATAAGATATAGTGTGAATAGCCAAAATTTAATTGGTTAATAGTGCAGGAAAATTTATTTTGATGATTAAGATGGAAAATTGGCTTTTTTCGTGCACTAACTGACCTTTTCCATACATTCTTGGATGATTTTTTAGTGTGCATGCACAGTTTGATTACTTTTCACGAGTTACAGTACCTCTGTAATTGCTGTCTTGTAAAAAATTTCTTGTCTGCATCTTCATCAATCTCTTATCTTTTTTCTTTGAATCAGTAGTTTGTGGCATATTTGTGCTTATCCCTTGAATTAGGTATAAAATGCAATTTCGGATATGCAATTCTCAATACTTATCTCTTTCCAGTCTCTGTGGGTTCCTATAATAGGTTTGAGTATTGTGATTATAGTCCCCTTATTTTCCTTCTTGGAGCAAGAGCCATTCTCTATTTTAACATCTAGTTATTCATCTAAATTTCTCTTTGAATAGGATAAAGCTCTTGATTTATAAAGTGAAATTGGCTCATGATCTTTGTTTGGTCATAATGCCTATGTGAAGTATATTGACCTTTGCTCCAGAGTTTTGATTGCTTTGTTATGGTTCTCTTACTTCTACGTGCAGTGATATCAATTACTTCCATAAGTTCTTGTTACTGCTTGTCATTTTCTGTTTCTCCTTGTTCAAAGTTGTTGAATGGTGTTTTCGGTATTTTTCGTTTATGGATATTGCTTGAAATGGCTTTTTTCAAAGGAAATTTAAGTTAGACTTTTTGTTTATGAAATTTGATCCATAGAACTGAGTTGCTCTGCAACTTAACTTTGTGAATTTGACAAAATAGTATATTTGAAGAAAGTAAATGGTTACTTTCAGTGTAGCACACATGAATATTCTCCTCTTAATCTACTTCATGTAGTTTCGATGAGGATCTTTTCAACTAAAATTCATTTTGGGAACATGAAAAATTTGATTTACTATATTTGAAGATGCAATGTTGACTGTTTTGAAATTCTCCTTCCAGCATTTCTTTCCCATGTATGAATGCCTTTTGGTATCCCGTCAATATTATACTGAAGCAAGGATGTAGGAAATAAATTGGGAAGACTAGAGAAGAATTTTGCCAATTTTTTTTGTCAAAATTAGCCTCTGAATTTGTTCAAAAGTTGTTATTTTTCCTGTTTTTTCAAAATGTAAATGCTTTCTTAAAACAATCACCATGATGCATGTTCTCAATATCAGCATTATGAAGATCTACATTTTGATACAATGTTTATTAGAGATGCAACCAATGTTGTAGGTGTGACTTTGTGGTGCTGTTATGTGTGGTTGTAAATGCCTTTCCTAGGGTGTGCAGGAGTTTTCTTTGTCACCAATTGGTACATGCGTATTTGTTAGTTAAGATAAGATAAATGCGGTGATATGGTGCATAGGATAAATGTGAGGTGGGTAAAGTGGAGGGCAGTTTCGGGAGTGTTGTGTGATAGGCGTGTTCCAAAAAGGCTTAAAGGCAAGTTGTATAGGACAACCGTTAGGCATGCAATACTCTATGGAGCAGAGTGCTAGACACCAAAGAGAAGTCATATAGATAAGTTGAATATATCCGAAATGAGAATGCTATGGTGGATGAGTGGGATAACTAGTAGAGATAGGATTAGAAATGAATTTATTCATGAGAGTTTAAGGGTAGCTTCTTTAGGTAAAAAGTTGAGAGAAGATTATAAGTGATGCATGTAAATGCCAAAAGAGGGAGAGGGAGATCTAAGAGAATTTGGATGAAGTTAATAAAAAAGGATTTGACTTTACTATCTCTTACAAAAGAGGTAGCCCAAAACAAGCATGAATAGAGGAGTAAGATCCATGTCGCCAACCCCAAATAGTTGAAAAAATGTGCTACTTGATTATGATTATGTATTTGTTAGTTAGACGTCATTCTTTTTTGCAATTTAATTTCGCTGGTTTTATTTTTATGTAGTTTCAAAACTGAATTTGTTGCTTTAGTTTTACTCATGCTTCAATGCCATAAAATATACTGTTGATAATGTTTCTGGGCATAAACCTGATCCATGCTATCTCATTGTATTTTCCAGGTATTCTATTACAAAGGCCTTCCTTGTGGCCTTCGTTCTGACCTTCTTTTCTGTGTTTGATGTTTCCGTCTTTTGGCCAATATTGCTCTGCTACTGGATTGTTCTGTTTGTGCTGACAATGAAGCGTCAGATCTTGCATATGATCAAGTACAAATACGTTCCTTTCAATATTGGGAAACAGGTATATAATTTTATTTGGATTGCATTATACTATTCATCAGTTTTGATATTAATCTGAATAGTGTGAAAGAGATAATCTATGCTGGAGCGAGAATAATCAAACATTATAAGTTATATGATGGTCTGTTTTCTCTATGAAACACGAAGAGTCATTCTATTGTTCCAAGATGTCATCATCATTCGTCATCATCAAGTTCTCCTGAGTGCTTTTTATACTTACTCAAACTTTTTAGTTCTAAATTAACCATATTCGTTTGATCTTGGTAGCGGTACACTGGGAAGAAGTCTTCTGGTGGCAACAGCTCTGGTATGCCAAGGGACTGATGATATATTTGTTTTATTATGTGTTCGCTGAATACAAGTAGGAAGGAAAGAAGGGCTTGATTTGTAGTTTTGGGTTCTGAAATGACCCTTTATCTTTCATACTGGGTGGAAACTAAATGATTGTAGACTGATGCTGGCATTTATAGCACATTGTTGAAATCGAAACCTTTCCTTCTTTGTGCAAGACATAATTCTGTGTAGTCTTTTTTTTTATATAATACTGTGTAGTCTTCAATTCTAGTGCTTGAAACTGAAGTGTCTTCCAGTTATTTAGTTATATGGTTCAGAGGTGAATGCTTTTTCTAGCGATTGCGGGCATTGTTATTTTGTTGTACATGCTTGCTAAGGCCATCTTGAGCCAATTGTAGCAATATCACATGGGAATTACCGATTTTCTTTTGCCTATTTTGGAGTTTTTTCCATATTACCTGGCGCCAACTTTGATATTCCCATATTACCAGATTTTTTCCGTGAAATCTCATATGACCTGGAATCTGAACTTGAAGTACTCAAAATGCCCTTTCTTCTATTTTTTCGTGCTAATACTGTGCGAAGAGGCGTGTTGTGTATAACACGAAAAAAGTACAAGGTTCTTCGGCGATATATATCGGCGATGTCACCGGCGACCGGCGAGTTCGAGCGGCGATTCAACCGGCGGAATACACGGATTTTGACGAGCCTATTCGCGTCCCCCATCTCAATATCGAGCTGCCCCCCTGCTGGATTTCGACGACACGACTGAGGGAGAGTGCACAAAGGCGGCGATTTGAAGCGCATACGTCGGTATTTCAGATCTTCAACCTTCTGAGTTCGCCTGCGGCTCCTTCCGCTTGCATGCAACAGGCGGATTGACCGATTGAGCTTCGGTTGACGGCGAGGAAGAGTGTGAAAGGTACATGCGAGGAAATACATACATACACACGACTAAACCGCGGTAAGTTACAACAATCTTTACTGATTTTACTTTCATAAGGTCCGACATTTGGATTTGGAATTTTAACTATGAAGTATAAAGTCGTGTCTGTAAACTACACGACTTTCTATTTAGTCGTGTACGCGACAACACGACTTTTATATTTTCGTGTTTCACCGAGGAGACTTTTCTACTGACCACTATACCTCATTCCTTGCAGATGGATAAAAAAAGAGATGAGTCTATGGAGGAAATACCATCGGAAGAGGAGGAGGATCATGATTTTGTCTTGGCACCTCGACAGCGAAATCAGAGGGGCAGGAAAAAGGAAGGCTCCGGTGGACCGACCAGTAAAGAGAACATATAATGCGCGACCGGCGCTTCGGACGTGTTGTCAATCGGGAGCGATGAAAAAGTGTGCGGCCCTCCTACAGCGTCACCAAAGATGTGCCCAAGTGATCAAAGATGCTCGTTTCGCTGTCATTTTTGAAGGTGAGGACGTATTTGTATCTCGGAACCTCCTCGACCATTTGGTCAGGTACTGGGATGAGTCGGCGAAAGTCTTCAATATCAAGGGCAGGACGCTACATTTCACAGAGCAAGAAGTTGCGCTTATCACCGGATTGCCCGCAAAGGGCGAAAGAGTTGAGGTCCTCCCCTCCTTGACACGCCGACCGGAAGGTCAATTCTTCAGAAAGCACTTCGCCGTGAGGAGAGCGGAAATTCCACACATTGAGGAAATCATAGATAAGCTTAGCGCGGGCGAACTGAAGATGGAAGAGGAGGACATTGCGAGGATGATCATCTGCCTCCTCTTCTGCACGGTGCTGTTTCCACACAGCACTAGAGCGGTTCATCCCTCTTTGTACCGTTACATTGACGACCTCCCAAGATTGAGGTCATACAATTGGGCTGGGGCTATATATAAGATGTTGGTTTCTGGTATAACCCATACCAGCAGACTAGTGGGTGCGAGATTGCAAGGAGGGTGCCTGGGTGGTGGATACCTAAATGGCGCCGCATATGTTCTTCAGGTATGTAGCATTCATAGTCTTCGATCGGCAAAAAGTCTTATACAATACCACTATATTTATAGTCGTGTATTATGCAACACGACTATATTTATAGTCGTGTATGATGAAACACGACTAGGTATATAGTCGTGTTATTTACGACACGACCATAGTTCAATTCGTGTACAAGTTATAGTCGACTAAGGCAACCGCGCATTGTAATAATGTTTTCATCTGTTTACTATGCAGATTTGGTTTTTCGAGCACACGACAATCTTCCATCCTGTCATGGGCCCTACCAGCCCACGGGCCAAAAGGTGGCCAGGAAGTGGGGCCCTCATTACAGAGGTGAAGAAAGGTGCACAGAAGAAGCACCGTATGACCGACTATAGGACGGGAGTGTTCCACAATCTTCAAGTAGGGGAGGAACTCGTCGACGTAATCAGCCCCATGGCCGGAGAGGCATCTCTCCTTGCTTCGTCAACCTCAGTGGCCCCTCCTCCACGACGGCAGAGGCCGGAGAGGCCGGAAATCAAGAGGACTCACAACCAACCTGCATCCACTTCCTCGAGGACGGCTGCCCAGTCCACTGTAACTGCAATGGGGCGATTGGAGGGTGCGCTTCAGGGCATACAGTCACTAATTGAGATAGCTCTGTCTTCGTATGAGGAGATGGGAAGGAGTGTTGGACCTCTGCGAGAGGTTCTCCACTCTATGAAGGCCTCTGCTGCCTCAGCGTCAATGCTGTTAGAAGGTCAGATCTTTGAGCATCCCAAGCCGGAGATGACTGAAGAGCCGACGAAGGAGCCAAAGAAGCGGCCCCAAATGGAGCCAAAGAAGTCATCGGTGCATCAGATGGAGCCAAAGAAGCGGCCCCGTGACAAGGAGCATATGAAGAACACTCCGATTGGTATGCGGACAAAGGAGCTAGCAAGGAAGTCACATCTGGATTCGACGAAATGGGGTAAAGGTAAGTTGTAGACGATTATTTATTTTCTCGTGCCACATGGTATACGACTATTATATTTGTCGTGTTTAATGATACACGACTATGTGGTTTGTCGTGTTTCATACAACACGACTATGTTTTTTATCGTGCTGCTACTACTGACACGAATAAGTAAAATGTCATTTTAGCTCCCATCAAACGCGCGGATGAGGAAGACAAGATTGAACGGGCTACAAAGAGATCCTCTGCCAAGTTGTTTTTGAAGAAGCTCCAACCAGAATTCAACGAAGATGTGGAGCGTGCAGAAGTCGAGTCCCGTCCGACGTACAGACGGGACCTATTCCCCCCTGGTGTAGTTGTAAGAGAATGAGGACTGTTTCCGCGAGGGAATTGCAGAGGATTAGGGAAGATGACCATATACGGAGAATGGCGGAGGAGCAGGAAAGAAGGAATAGGTCCCCTCGGCTGAAAGTCGACTC